>CM062917.1:1300000-2007500 GCA_031878705.1 Tapirus indicus
GGAAGCCGTTGTACCGAAGCACAGAGTGAAACGCTGACTCCTGATGCGTTCAGAACAGAGCGAGAGAAATAAAATAAGTCGTGATAACTTGCTTCAATGGCTCTTCTCATTACAGTGATCGGGTGGATAGTGTTACACTGTATATGTGCTAATCTGGCAGCATTTACTTATTTTTTAAATGCTTTCTATAAGAAGAAAACCCACATAGGAAAAATCTGAATGCAGCTCAATTTTATCATATAACTTTCTAAAGCCCTTTAATAGTGCCATTGTTTTAAGCCAATATTATGTCAGATTCAAATGTATTCAACCATCTTGTAATTAAATTTATACTTCAAACTGGCCTTTGTGTTCTAAAAATAGAAGATATTACATCTATTAGTTAATATGGCTGAAAATTTTTCTTTCAAGGTAAAACCATGTAACAACAGTACAAGTTTGAGAAATTTATCTCCAATGCAATTGAAAATTCTTTCTTAAGGGAGGAATTGAAAAACAAGCATTGTAAATGTTATCATTAATGTCAAAGAAATTTTTTTTCTGCACACTGTCAACGACTAGGAGACCCCCAACTGTAACAGTCCAGGGCTGAGGCACAAGGGTTACAATGCAGGTGAAGAAAGATGCCAACCAATTCACTAGTGATGGAACTGAACCCAGAGCTCCCCTTCTCCGCTCACGGGAGTATCCGGTCCAGGTTACAGTGTAAACGTCCCACTCGGATCTGCTATACTCGCTGTGCGTCAACATGAGGAAGAAGCTGTTCTGGGAGTAACTCGGCTTTGCTAATGTCAAGTATGTACCAGCCCATGGCTTCAAGTCGGGCATGTGTACTTGACACTGAATCTGTTTTCCTGAACGCATCAGGAGGAGGGTAAAGAACAGAGGCTGAAAAATAAAGCTATTTCAGTGTAAGAGAAAATGTATAATTAGTTTACAGCTATCCCCACACTTGCTATTTATACTTAAGATTTTCAGGATTTCTAACTCTACCACTGTTCAAACATTCTTGAGCAAGTTCTGTGTTTCTCACAAGAGGGGAAATGGGTCCCACGGCCTTTCAGAGAAAGCCTCTAACAAAAGGATAGCTTCAATGACAGTCTTAAAAATACATGGATTTTTTTCTTCTCACTAATAAAACACAGAAAATGTTTAACAAAGATGTTCCTATTCTCAGGATCAACTCTTTCAGTGTGAACAGAGCCCCCCAGACTGTTTCACTGTTCTCTCAGCGTTCTTTCCCGGTCGGTTATATAATATACGTGTCTCATGTTTTCACTGTCTGTAAAAGCATACTATGCTCTGCAAAAGAATGATGTGTCAGAAGACAGGCAGCACGTTTACGTGCATGGCGAGCTTTTTCAAGCCACAAGTGAAAAGCGGTGTTGTAATATACATAGGAATATTTGAGACATAATACTTTCTCAAAAAATCTCAAACTATAGTTCTTAGCAAGGCTGTTCTATTTTCTCTTTCGGGAGTACAGTGGCTTGTAAACAAGCTAACCAATTACAAAGTAGTAGTAAATCGATGTTTTATAATTTTATCAAGCTCAGAAGCTCACCTTTATTCTGCTACATATTTTTAATTCCTCACAATTAACAAAAGGAGAAGCAAACTTGTCAGTATGGGAAAAGGGATGTTAACTTCTCCACTTTAATTAGTAACTTTAAAAGCCACGTGGGTCTTTAGGAAAGGGAAACGTACTTTCTCCTTGGTCTTCTTTACCATCCCTTAAAAATCTAGAAAGCATTTTTCAAGTTTTCCTAAATTGTTAGGAGACACTTATTTTCTTGCAAATTAATTCTTTTTAACTCCTTATGATAGCTTTGAATCCCATAAAGAAAGATGAATTATCACATACTGGGCCCAAGCTGTGAAACAGGAGGAGACAAATAGAGACCCCTACTGTGTTTAACAATGTAGAAGAAATTCCAGACGCAATAGAAAAATTGTGTCCTTTTCCCCAGCCCTCCAAGCGTGTGTGCATGGAGCTGAACAGTGGAGGGCACTCTTGTTATGCTGAACGCCAGCACTGACCCGCACACTTGCTTTCGTCGACTCAGTGGCCCACATCTCAAATTTGTTAAGTAGCGACCACCTGTGGCACAGTCACCAAATGTCTTCTGTTTAAAACATTTGCAGTTTTTCATCTGTGTGGTGAAGCACCAGGGAGGGAAACACTGTTTCCTTTATGGACATATGCAGATGGAAAGCAGCCACAACACTCACGCTTGTTTTAACTATCTGCCTGATGCTGTATCAAATAATAAGATGTTTGTTATACTTCAAGGTTGCACAATAGTTCTTTCATTTAGAGGTTATGCTGCAATCATGCTTATGATGAAGACACATATATCACTATCTATGCCTAAGGAAAAACACACAAACCTGAAATATGCCAGCTGATGCAAACAATTTCAGTCAAAATTTGGTGAGGGGTGAAAACAAGCTTTGCACAGGGTCACCTCTGGTCAAGATGCATATGGTTTAAACTCAGATTTGATATGTGAAATTAAATGTGCTATTTCATGACATGACTACTTGAAAGTACCTACGCTTGCTACCCCATCAGTGATCATTTTTCAAATCCGCTATGCATAAAAATAAACAAATAAGCAAAACCACTCAGACGTATAAACACCTGGGTCTAAACAGCCGTAGAGAAGCACAAACTGCACTGTGTCCAGGAACGAGGCTCTGACCAACTGTAACCGTCGGAATGCTTGCACCCGGGGTTAGGTTATTAAATCATTTCCATTATTTGTCATCACTTCACCACACTGCCACATTTCTACAGGCAAAGTTTACACATATGCAAAAAATCATCCTGGAAAAGCCGGTGCCCCACGTCGTCGAAGCCAGTGGCTCTGCACGTATTCAAGTCATACAATCGAATTATCAAACAGTGCTGGTAAGAGGTCGCCCTCGAAAAGAGGGCCAGGAATGCGGACGAATTAAGACAAAGTGCTATGGCACCTGCAGGGTTAATTAAACAGTTCAAGATGTAATAGCCGCACAAAGGGAAACCGTGCTCGCTTCTTCTTTAAGAACTATAAACACTTGTGCCGAACTAGATGGGCATCTGATAAGCCGTGCAGCACAGAGCACTCGCGGGTCTCCAGTTAACACTGGGATTCAGTGTTAACACTTAACAGAACAGTGTTGAGTCCTGTTGCCAAGGTCAACAGCACAGATGCACTAATTGTATTATGAGCTTGACATCTAGTGGCCACCCCTGGCAGGGCAAAGCAGGCAAAGGTTAAGTCAGCATGGCTTGTCAAAGCCCTCCTCACCACCCACCTTCGGGAGAGCCGGTCGGACGCCACCAGCACTCCGCACCCACCTCCTCAGACCTCAGACAACAGGGCTTGACACCGTGCTGGCCGGAAGGCTTTCTGGGCACACAGAGGGGGCAGGGACCCTGGATGGTAAGCGTAACTAATCTGGGGGTGACTGGAGAAGACAGGCCACGGAGGACACAGTTGAGACACCCCACTGGCATCACCAGCTCTCCGTGGTGGATGGCGTTGCAGCCTGGAGAACGCCTCCCTTTAATTAACAAACAAATCAATCCTCACCTCTCACAGAAAAACAGCCCATTACACTATTTTATTATTTCAATTAATATTTTACGCTTTCTGTAACCTGACTTGCCTTATTGGTTTGCTCGGAAATCACACAGTTAACTGCATTTTAAACCATAAAGGTGTTTAAATTACAAGAGAAAAATCTAAGGACAAGGCTTTTTTTAAAATATAAAGGTTTATTTAAAGTAATATTAAAACATTCGATTTCTACATATTTTATGTCTGATTTTACATGAAACTGTGAAGCAACTTAACATATGTTATAATTACAAACCTGTCCCCCCAGTAGTGGAATTAGCTCTCATCTTCAGGGGACTAAGATATGCTGGTCTTACTCTGGCAACTAGTCAAGAAATCATGTGGGAAAATAAAAACTAACGAAACAAAAAAAACCTTCCTGTTACAACTGTTATTCAAAAATTATCTTTCTTGAAACTATTTTGCAGCTTTGAAAGACAATGCATAACCTCATTAGCAGTTAAGAAGATTTTTATTTTACTTAAATAAAAGCCTATGCCAACACTTACATTTGAGAAAGCTAAATTCCAACCAACTGGTTCAGCACACAGAACGGAAACCTTGGTTGTACCTTTGCTGAATTCCCCCCAAGAGAAAATGTTCTTAGAGGTACCTTGAGGGGAATAGTAAAGCCTCTTAGAGATTGCAGCTGAAAATGAAATCTGACCCACTTTTGCCATCATCTGTACACAAAAAATAATCAGCTTGCTAAGTAATTTCTGCTGTGGGTCTATACCTTACCTTCCTTCTTTTTCTGGCTCTGAACAGATCTAAAAATATTGGATTATGCATATATTGTGGAAGTTTAAAATGTACATTAAAATGTTACATAATCAGCTCTTTCTCCGTAGGGTAGGAATTAATTGGCGTGCTTTTTGTTGACCACCAAATTATGCATTTTTAAATAGGTTAAGTTTTTTAAATGTTATTTTTAAAATAAATGTTTGCAAATTCTTTTCCTTTTCCCCCCTCACTTAGTTACTTACTTTTCACCTTTCACGTTTCAGAGAAAACAATCTGCCTACGGATGTTAGAAAGTGGCTTCTGTATTGTTTCCTTTTGGAATGCTGAATTGTAAATGTGTGTAGTGTGTGCTGGGGGGAGCAACCAAGGCAAACCATGCAGATACAGATAAAAGAGAAAAGATCTCTTCACCAAGGGCTGGTGGCCTTCTTCCCCTTACTTTAAACACAGTCTGTGAATACCACTGGCAAATTCTTAAATCACATGCTCACCACATTTAAAAGGATTTTTAAGATAGCCATATGACTGTAAATTGGCAGAAAAATAAAAACACACTTTGAAGCAATTAGGGCTAACAAACAAAATACAGGATGGCAAATTGTTTTAAATTATAATATCCTTTTGTTCTTCCTTAAATACATATTTTCTTTCTAACAACAATAAAATACATCTTTACCAAGCCGTATTTTATACGATAAAGGACAGCAATATTATACTTTTTAAAGTTCTTAACAGGAGTATAAAGGCTGTTCTGTCATTGAAAGTTTTAATTAATCTTTTTAGAACAACAATATTCAGCTGGCTCAAAGGATTAACGGTGGCATACATTTAACTGCATCCTAAAGCTGCATCACACTTATTTCTAAATTTTCAGAAGCAGGAATGAAATAATTTGCAATTTTAAAAGATAGCTCCCATTGGGAATGTAAGTCTCAGTCATCCTTACATTTTTACAACAGGATTACTTTAGAACTTTAGATAATCATTATTACTTTTTCTCATTCTAAACACATCATCATATTTAATTCCTGCCATGATAAGGTCGGGCTAGCACTGAAGCTATTTTTGGATAGCTATCTTTTCATTTCTTGTCTAAAAACCAAAGCCTGAAAAATAAGTCATATTTCTTTTTACTGTAAATTAACATGACTGTGCATCTTTGCCCCCCATATTATACTAAAAATTTTGCATATTTGTTTTTCACAGCATTATCAATAACCTTCAATTTTACTGCATGCATCTATTGCTTTAATTAATGTCACACCCAAAGTGATAAAGGAATTATTTACTGCGTTTCTGAAACACTGCAAACCAACTTAGCTCACTTACAACCTCATGCAGTCTATTTCCATCGCATTTAACAAAATTAAAATTTTGAGACTGATTCACGTTGGAGTAATTTAGTTTTCAATTTATCTTTAAAAAAACATTTCACTTAAGTTATCTTACTAACGACCATCAGCACAACAGAGTAATATATACACGAGCATTCCTTGAGTGCAGAGAGAACAGAGTATCTTTTATGCTCCACAAACAATCAGCTTCAGAATAATTAAATCCGAAAAAAACTATTTTTTAAGTAGTTTGCCTAAACTACCCTTAAAACAATCGAGGAAACACACTACTCCACCAAAGCTCAGCCCCAGAAAGGCTATTTTTGGCCTGTTGCAAAATATGATCAGGAACTGTGGCAACATCTTGATTCCAACTCTGAATGATTGTGAAAAAGACAGGCTCGATCACAACTTGAATCCTACGGTGGGTAGAAAACCTGAGTATATTTCACCTCTAAATAAATTCAGTAACAACAAGGGGATTTCAAAGGAGACTTGTAAATAATTTACTCCATGGTAGGTTTTCAAATACAGGCTCTACATCCCTCAACGTGTTTACACTCTTAGGTCCCCCAAGCTCACATTTCTGAAGTGAAATTAAAAATGAATAGCAGGGCCTCAGCTCGTTAACTGTTAAATACAAGGGGTTTTACTCTAGTAATTAAAATATGCTTTAATAAAAGGAGACATTGCACATTTTGATAACACCCTACAAAGCTGAGAAGTATTTACACTGTTGCATTTTGGGGCGGCTGTGAAAGCCGATTTTAAGCTATTCAGGAGCCACAATAATAAAGCTTTAAAATTCCTCACTGGGATGCAATGTAGTTCTTTTGAAGGAAAGACTGTCTTTCTCATTCGGCAGAAATAAATCCATTCATTTGATCATGTAGTCATTGAGGGCAATACAAAACAAACCAAGTGTGAGAAATTCTATGTGATGAAGTAAACAAAACAAAAAAAAAAACCATTTCCATGACAAAAAGATTCTTTGTCCTTAATCTACCCACCATATGCAAGCGTTTCTTTTTAGCATATCTCCTGTTCTAATCTTGGGTGACGAGGCGACACAGATAAGGCCCCCTTACCTCCGCGGCGACAAAAAGACCCGGCCGAGTTTACGAATTGCACTTAATTCACGAATTCCCAGCCGCGTTAGAAGCGCTTCCCGCCCCTCTCCGCCGCGCCGTGATGTATACCTGCTTTGTCAAACTTCACTGCTCCACGCAGTGAACTCAGGCCCTTCGCGTCGTGCACACGGTCTACTTCCCACAGGCGAGACAAGCCTATCGGCCTCCAGGAGACTTGCACAAGGTTAATCACGAAAGTTGGCCGGCCTAGTTTCTCAGGGAACCAAGGTTCGGTGTCCGAGCGCGGGGCCGCCCACGGTCGGCCCGCGCCCCTCCCGCACCCCGGGGACCCCGCGGACTCGGCCCCAACTTCCCGGGGATGCAGCGCCGCGGCACCGGCCCCAGGCCGGCCGGGCTCCGACTTGCGCGGCCCCTACCTTCTCTCCCGACGCGGAGAACTTCCTCCACCCGCCGGCCGCCGCGGCGCATCCACCAACAGGAAAGGCCCCGGCGGTCTTGGAGCCGCCAGAAACGTGCTGGGGTCCTACCGCGTGCAAGGACCATCTCCCAGCGCCGCGGCCAGCTTGCCCCAGGGTTAATTCCCAAGGCGGCCATTAGGAAGGCCAGGCGACAGTGACTTCCGACTCGCCTCGGCACGGGATCCCTGATTTGCCAGCGTGCCCCGACCTCGCGGGCTTCGCGGCCCTCGGGGCACACGAGGCGGCGGCGGGCCGTCCGGGGTGGGGGGCAGGCCGGGGGCCCCGCTCCGAGCGCGCACCGCCCGGGGCGCCCGGCAACGAACAAAGCTGCCCGGGTGGCGGCCTCCCCAGCCCGCGTCCAGCGGTAGGTGAGTCCCGGACGCGTCTCCGCCGCTGCGCCCGCCCGGTGGACGCCGCGGTCACCGAAGCCGGCCCCAGCGTGCGAGCGCAGAGAGCCCGGGGGACGGCGCGGAGGCGGCGGCGCGGACCCCTCCCGCCCAGCCCCGCACGCCGACCTCCGCCAGGCCGCGCGGGCTCCGAGCCGTCCCCGAGCCACCGAGCCTCCGCGCGCAGCTCCAACTCCAGGCAGCCGAGCCAAGTTTACTTCGCCCGCAACTCTTCGCGCCGCGCGCCCGGCGGAGGACAGCGTCGCCGCGGCCGGCCTGCCCGGGGCCGGGCGCCGCGCGGTGGACGCGGGCTCCGGGAACCAGGGAACGTTCCCCCGGCCCGCGGCGCGCAGCCACCCCCGCCGCCCGGCTTCCCCCAGACCCCCGGCCACCCCGAGGTCCGCGGCCCCTCACCGTGCTCGGGAGCCCCGTCCGGCGGCGGCAGCTCCTCGTCCGACTTGAGGTGCTGGGGCTTGGCCTGCTTGCGCCGAGACATGCTGCTAGCGGGGCAGCGGCATCAGCGGGGCGGCCGGCGGGGACGGCGCGGGGCGGCAGGGCGGGCGCGGGGCGCGGGGCGCGGGCGGCGGCGGCTGCGCGGGCCGCGCATGGGGCCGAGCAATTAGGCTGGTGAATAATGCATGGCCATTAGCGGAGGGCCGCGCCGATTGGCCGGCCTCCAGCGGACTCCGGCGGCCTATGCAAATGAGGCCGCGCTCGCAATTAGCGGCCGCGCGGGCGAGGAGGGGCCGGTGCCTGCGGGACCGGGGCGCGCGCGAGCCGGCGCCGCCTCACATCGCGGGCTCCACGCTCCGGCGCCCAGGTGCGGCTCGTGGGCCCGGAGCGGCCGCCCTGCCCGGGGCGCAGGACCAAACTTTGGCGGCGTCCGCCCGGCGCCGTCTCCGCCGGCGCGCCGGGCTCGCCGCTTTATAGAGAGTCTGCGCCGCCGCCCGCGCCCCACGCCGCCCCCCCGCCGCCGCCGGCCGCCCCTCCCGGAGCGAGCGGCCGCGGGCAGGGCTCCGGCCCGCGCCTTTGTCTCGCCGGGCCGCCCGGGCGCCGCGCCTCCTGCGCTCCGGGCGCGGAGAGTTGCCGGCCGCCTTCGCTCCTCGGCGGCGGGTCGCGGCGCCGCTCGGCGCGCCGGCCCCGCTCGGGCTCAGGTGCCCCCTCTCTCCGGACCTTCTCGCGAGCTCGTGTCCTCTCCGCGGCTCCCCCGGCGGCCAGCCCGGCTCGGAGGCTCGCGCCCAGAGCGGAGTGCGCACACCGGGGTGGCGAGACTTCGGCAAGACCAACTTTCCGGTTCGGAAGCGGCGCGGGCCGCGCGGCTCCTCCCCTCCCTCGCTTCCCCCTCCCCTCCACCCCCCGTCTCCCCGCCCCCCCCCCCGGGCCCCTCCGACTCCGGAGCGCCCGCCCCGCCCGCCGCCGCCGCCACCACCACCACCGGGGCCGCCCGCCCGCCGGGCCTCCCGCCGCCAGCGGCTCTTATATCCGGGGGAAGGGAGGGGACGGCGGGGCTCCCGTGTGCCCCCCAGTTCTCTCTCCCGACGGGTGCAGTGCCGGGGCTCCTGCGGAGTGGGCAGGGGAGCAGGGTCCCCGAGGCCGGGCGACGGAAAGTTTCAAGTCTCCAAAAGTCCCCCGGGCGGCCCACCGTGTTCTAGGACTTTCGGGAGTGACGTGGGAGGCGGGGGAAGGTCGCGCACATCTGGACCGGCCCGGCACCCTCGGGCGGCCGCCGCGGCGCGCTCCCGGCACACGCACCCACCCTTCGCCGGCGGTCGCACGCACGCGCCCGCGCGCACCCTCACCCGCAGTCGTGCACACGCGCCCTCGCCCACTCGCGCGCGCTCCTTCCCTCGCGTGTCCTCCGTCCCCGAGGGGCCGGCAGGATGTGCCCCAGGCTCCGCTGCCGCCCAGCCCGTGTCTGTGCCCCGCGCTGCAGTTCGTCTTTTCTCATTTCCTAAATTTCTTATTTTTGTCCCCGACGAGTGGCTCTGTCTGGTACGAAGCTTTGGCACAGATGGCCTCCCGGCGCTTCCCTCAGCGTCGTGCCCAGGGGGAAGCGAGCGGTGCCCAGCCAGGCCCGGGCGCCCGCAGGGCTGCGAGCTCCTCGCGTGGCTGGGGGTGGGGCTCTGCGTGTGGCCTCCCTCCTCCGCCTCCGGACGGACCCCGACCCTGCGCCGCTCGCCCGCCTCTCCGCGGGCTGCTTTTCCATTCTAGAATCTTCCCGCTTCCGAGCCCACGTTCTCCCGCCCGCCGCTAACTGTGTAAGTTCGTGAAGCAAGTGCTTTGGGCTCCAGGAGAAGCGTACAGGGGAAGAAAGTGCACAGGTTGGCATCGTCTTCACTCGGTCCCCGCCACTTTTGCCAAAAAAAAAAAAAAAACCAAAAAAACCCTTAAGGTTGGTTTGTTTTGCTTTTTGGTGGTGGGCATATTCATTTACGTGATTTTGTTTTTGAAAAGAAAAAATGACAAAAGAAGTTCGAAATTTAGAGTTGTCCTCCACACACCGCGGTAGCACTTTTAATAGTGAAGCTGGGGGGGAGGGGGATGTCTTTCTATCGCCATGACGCTGTGAACTTTTGCAAATGCTGCAAGCGTCTTGGGCACGCTCTTGCATCCGGCGCAGAAGCTCCGGGTCGCGAAAAGTTTGCGGCCGGGGCTTTGGGGCGCGCGGGGCCAGGAACTTTCCTGGGAAAAGAGGGACGACGAGAAGCGGGCGGGGGAGGAAAAGAAGGGTGTTGATGGGGGAGGGTGGGGGGGAGGGCGGCTGTAGAGAGTGGAAGTTTCTTGCAGAATTTACAGGACCAACAAGACGAGTTTGTGGAAGTTGCAGAGCCGCAGTGGAAAGGTAGTGGTCGGTGACTCTAGAAGAGAAAGAAGCAGAACGACCATCGGTGGGTCGGACCCCTGGTGAAAGGTGCACTGCCTTTTGTGACCTGGTTCATTCTTTTTTCCTTCTTTTTAATTGACACTTTAGGGAGAAGAAGCAAATGGAGGTTCCTGCGGCGTCCGAAGCCTTTCATAGAAGCCCGAGCCCGGCTCCCTCGCAGCGCCTTGGCCCCCGTGGTACCGACTCCTCCTCCTTGGGCCACTTTGCGCTCGCTGACCCCCACCATTTTTGTTCCTAAGGCCGTTCGTCCGCCTCCCCCTGCTCCCCACCCACCTTCTCACCAACACACTGGCACGATTTCCCTAGGTCTTTTGGGGACTTCCAAACGCGACTGTTTAATTTCGTTGACTTGCTTTGCGTTTTCTACGAGGTGTGGTCGTGGGGAGGATGTTTTAAGTCCTTCCACTGAAGGCGAATCTGAGCCCCCGGCCCTGTATCTGTAAGAAGCAAGCCTTCAGATTGCAGAGGTGTCACGCAAGTCGTGATGTGCTTCATAAGTGGGAAGATAGCAGGCTGTGCTCGGCGCTGTGGTGGACACAGTGGCTGTCACAAAGTGAGCCGGCACGGACGCAGGACTCGGAACTCGCCGGGGCCAACCTGCCTGGCATGGGGTGCGGTCCCCGCCCAGGGCGCGCAGGGTGGAGCCGGCCACAAGAAGGTGCAGGCTCCATATCGCCCTCCGTGCACACTGCGCTGGGATTTCGTTGAGAAGATGGAGCAGACTTGGACGAAAGGGTCAGGAAGGCTGTGAAACGGGAACCTGCACAGATTCCCCGCCACTGCTAAAATGGTGTCGATCCGCAAATCTTGTGGCACACAGTTTTTTTAATTGACTTGGGTAAACAAGATAGATAAAAAAAAAAGTAAAGGTCGAAAACAAAAGGCGAGTTACCTTCTGACTTACCTGTCTTCCCTTCCTCGCCTCCCTCCACTGACATTTGAAACTTTTCTTTGTTTTTATTCAATGCAGCAAGTTTTAATGAAAGCAATATGAGTCTTAAGCTTGAGTCCCAACAATAGATTTATTAGAGGTGACTACATGTCAACGGAGTATTTTCACAGATGAGGGACGGGATGTATCGTCCAATTGCGCCCAGGCTAAAAGCACCCACGGAAATGTGCATCACAGGAGTGGACACGGACTCACGCATGGGGCACGCACACACTTACCATCACATGACTACTGTCTATTAAAATATTGTAATATCTAAACACTATTTCAAAAACAAAAGTTGCCTTTCTTCCCTATAATTAAATCTAATTTGTTAATTGTCTTTCCTCCTGCAATGTTGTTTTCATCTTAAGAGGTGACACGTTATTATTTTGTCTGCTTAATAATATTATTTACAAATTAATACTGTATATTTTACATTAGTGGAAGGTATAATTAAGCATTTGATTTAATTTGTATCATTTATTCAGATGAAACAAAAGGCTTGTCCGCAGGATTGATTTGACAAGGGGAGGTTGAGTTGGTTCCATTTTAACATCCCAGGTTACTGCACTCTGTTCACAAGACACAGTTTCTCATAAGGTGCATTCTTACTTTATTTACAATGCACTCCTTTCCCCAGCCACTTAATACAAAAAGAGTATTCAAATTTAGGGCTTTATTTTCTGTCTCCTTTCATTTCTTTTCCCCCAAGTGAAAGTTCCTTTCTTTTTCTCACTGGCCACCTCTTCACTTTTTCTGGTTCCTCCCCCACCCCCAACTTTTGTTTTGGGTCCTTACGGTTCAATCCAGCATGATTCTGTGTCCTTAATGCTGTGACAAGTGACTGCTAATTGGTTCTCACTTGAGTAAAGATATTACCATACTAATATTATTATTGGTAAGAAGAGGTAATTGATAACACCACCTGCCACTCTGCGGCAATCACGATGATAAATGTTTCCATCAACAGGAATACCACAGCCCGATGCAAACAGCATGTCAAGTGCCAATTATAAAGACGTTGCGTTTCTATTGGGGGGGGGCGCTAGAAAACATGTAGCCAAAAATTACATTTATGGTTTTTTTGAAAACACTTTTTCCAAGCTTCTTGTTCACCCACTTGAAGGTAACTTTCCTCGTAAAAATAAAATGCTCTACTTAAATAAACCAGAACATAGCTAACTGCCCTGCCCACATTCCACACAACTGCTGCCACCCCCTTTGCTTCCAAAGCTATTGAGATGAATATGTCGAAATATTTGTAATAGATGGGAGCCAAGAGTGTAGCACATAAATCCACCTAGGTCTGTGTGCTGTGAAGCCTCCTTGCATGTTCATTACAGGACGGCTTGAACTTCACTGTAAGCGTCACAGGCAAACGTTTCATGGCTCTTTATGTCACACGCAGAGAAGCGGCAGCAGCCAGCCATCTGTCTTCACACTTAGGGGTGCAAACGATGTTCAAGTGCTTCTCTTTGACCATTGACCGGCATCTTGGGGCTGCCTGGAGACCCGGGAGGGGCACTCCAGCATGTATGATGACATAAATAATGCTGGCCAGCTAAAACTTTGACTCCCTGCCTGTTGGGAGGCTCAAACGATTATTATTAGCTTGCATTATTAGACGCAGGCCTCAAAAGGCGAAATCAGCTATTGATAATTGCAAGAAGTATGCAGCAGCTGCTCTATCGATCGGCTTGTCCCTATTCCCCTGGTATGGGAGAGATAAGAAGACTCACTCTTTAGTGCAATATAATTTCTTTTGACCTATCTGCTTGCTACAGACTTATGATGAATAGCCATAGTGGTTAAAGTCCTTTATCACAAAAGTTACCCCTTGATATAATATTGATTCTTTATAACTAGCTCCAAACACAAAAATCAAACTGTCCACTTGACCATCATCATCATCAATATCATCACAAAGCCTCTGGAATAAAGATCAGCACCAGCCTGAAAACGCTTTCTATAATCTTCCCGGCTAATCTTTATTTGCTGATGATGAAAAGAAAAAAAGGAGGGGGGCCGGAGGGAGAGTGAGCGGAATGTCATTCGGACGAACACTATATTATACGTGTGCATACATCAGGCCGAGGCCAGGCGCTGCTCCTCGTAGGAACACGCGGTCGGCCTGGCCGTCCTAAGCGGGGCTCGGGCTCCCATCGCCCGGGGGAGTCGGGGAGAGACAGGAAGGGTTCCACGCGGGCTGTCTGACATGCGACATAGACCGAGACCCACTGCATCCTGCTCGTTCGAAATCAGGGTCGCGCGTCCTTGGCGCTGGGCCGGCTGCGCACCCGGGAGCGCGGGCGGAGAGGGGCGCACGCCGGGTGGGCTCGCGGCGTGGAGGAGCAGCGCCCGCCGCGAGGCGCACATCAAAGGCAGCCGGCGCAATTCGTGTGCATTTCCCCAATTAACTGCATTTCCTGCCCCCTCCCCCTCCCGCCCCGCCCCCGCGCGCCCGCCTGCCCGGGCGCGGGGACCAGCGTCACCCCGCGGGCGCGCCGGGGGTGTGCGGGCGCGTGTGTCCGCGCGTGGGCGCCTGCGGGGATCCCGGGGCGCGGGCCGGGGGCTCGCCCGTCCCCGCAGGCGCTGCTGGATACCCAGGCCCCGTCCAGGCCGAGTTTCGGGCGCATTTTGGAAGCAGAGGGGCTGAGGGGTGCGATGGGGGAGCAGGGAGGACCCCAACATCTGCCTCCTCGAACCTTCTCGGCCCCGGGGTCTGCACCTATAGGCTTGGAATCTGGTCTCAACGGGCGACTGTCTTCAAGGACCCCTTCATTTGACACCCCCGCCCAATCCCTTCCCACACGCATTTCTGCAGCCCCCAGACGTCGCGGACCAAATGTGGGGTGGGGGTGTAGAAAAAGAGACTGGCCCGAGGCCCGTGGGCTGGGGGGCACAGAGGGTCCTCTGTCGCCTGCCCTCCACTCTGGAGGATGAAGCCACGCTGTTTCCCCCTCTGGGTGGGACAGCCCCGGAGGAGGTCAGGGGCTCTGCCGGGGTCCCTGCGGGGCTCGGGGTCCCGGCGGCCGCCCAGACACCCCGGGTGGTCGGCGCGGGCGGGGTTGGAGGCTCGTGAAGTGGGGGGTTCGCCTTTGGCGTCAGGCCCGAGGCCGGTCTGGCTGGCTCCCCGCTGTGCCCACTCCCGCCTCCTCGGGCTGACCCCCGCCGGCGTCCCAGGCTCGGCAGCGCCTCCCATCCCCGCCCAGAGGCCTAACCCCGAATCCGGCACGACCCCTCCACGCAGGGCCGCTTCGCTGATGGCAGCCCGCGGACGGCCTGGGTTGAAACCCCACAGGGAATTCCGTAAACTCGCGAAGCCCCATCGTCGCCGGGGGGTCCGGGAGGCCAGGGATTGCTCCATCCCGTGTGGCCCCCAGGGGGCCTTCTCCTCGGTGCGGGAGGCAGAGCCGCCTGAGAACTGGGGGACCACCCTCTCCTCCGGCCCCTGTGTCCCATGCGCTGACACGCGCTCCACATTTCCCCAGCTGGAGAGCACACCCTCTTCATAAAATGTTCAAAGAAGTTTTAGAAAAGCGGGCACAACTTTGATGTGACTGTCCCCATCAGTCTTGGCTTTCTCATTATCACAAATGTCATTTGCTTTGGCTCCAAGCTCTGCAAAAGCACAGAGCTGAGATTCTGCAGAAGGCCTGGGCTGTGAGCAAGGCGCTCACCCAAGGTCCTCGGACCACTGTGATGGGGACAAAGACCATCAAGTGCCGGGGTCTTGCTCTCCTTCAAGGATGAATATCTTCACTATGACCTAATGCACTGGGCTGTTGATAGAACAGACCCTTTCAGGCTGTGCTGCCAGGTCAGGCATGCGAGAGGACGAACAAAAATCATACAAATCAGAGTCAGTTCACATTCTCCAGGAAAAAGAAAAAAAAAAAAAAAAAACAAAAGAAAAGAAAAACATCCTGATAGCAGAAGGAACAGTCTCATACTCCAGCCATGCAATATGATTTGATGAGCTAAATAAATCAGCAGGTATGTCCAGACACGTGGACCTCCTACTTGCTAATGACTGTGCTTGGCCTAGGTGGAGGGAACTGTGGGGAGGCAGGGGTTGCCCTACACCTTAGGGAAACCGTGTTCTGAAACAAGGACTCAGGACTAAAGAGCTTACCCATGCCCCCTAAAGTCGTCAGATCTCCATAAGCACAACATTTCTGCTGCTCCCATCTGCATTGCTGGCCAATGCTGAGAAGTTTTGCTTAATAATGTATTCTCTGCCTTAACTGGTATGTGTTTGACTCATCCAGACTTTTCTGTCTGAAATGAGACATGGGGGAAGTGATCCAGAGCTCCTCCATGGAAGGATGTGCTCCCTGCCCTTCAGTGGAAGGGATACAGGGACACACTGTCCACCAAAGACACTCATTTTCTTGGAATCAGAAAGTTAAAAAAAAAAGGAATCCTTTATACAAATTTTGATGACCAAGCGGAAAGAGGATTTGCCTAAAGTCTGGAAATGTTTGTGTGTTACGCCTATTGAATTAGAATTCATCAAATAGAAAGTTGAAGGGGCCATTATTTGCTTTACAAAGGATTCTTCACTTTTCTGGAGTATTAACCGCAGATTTCTCTAAAGTAACCGGTGCTGCAGTATACTGTAAATTAGCCAGCATTCACAGTGACACGCCAGTTTCATAAAGCCAGGCTCGCCTACCTCACTGAAGGAACACGCGAGTGGCTCTTCAGGAGACAGAAGTTTTCGAACAGTGTCCTTCAAGGAGGCCCTGCAGCACTGTAGTGTTTCATCAGTCACCTCGCAGGAAGGGGCAGCTCTGCGCCCAGGCCAGCTCAGCCCCTGGGCAGCTGGTAGGTGTGTCTTGGAGAGCCATGGTGTTGGGCCTTGTCATAGCCTAGTGAAGGAAAGCATCCTCAGAGGCTGAGAGAGGAAACAATTGGCTGGAAGAGGGATTCTAGGCTGTGAGAAATGCAAACAATAATAAAGGTATTAATGGCCACTGTCACCAAGGAGGGAACGTTTATTTACATCGCAGAGCCACTGCCATAGAAAGTAGAATGGAAGAGAAATCTGAGGCCCTGGAAAGCAAGAAGAGAGGGATGTGATCTTGAAACCAGAGAGGGTGGTGGTGAGATGGAAGCCCAGAGACCAGCGTGGATGTGGAAGGAGAGAGAGGAGAGAAGGTGACGGAGCCATCGACACTTGGTTCTGAGAGCAGTGGGCTTGCTCAGAGAGCCTGAAGGGAAAGCTGAGATTTGAAAGCAGCGCATCAGCACTATAAGTCACATATAATATGGCTCATCTCCCTTATCTCCATCACCAGAGTGTCTACACCACAGATTCTGAGGTAACAGAGCTCCTCTGCTTTATGTGAGGTCAGTCCCTCCACTTCTGCACACTGTCTCCAGCCGAGTCATCGTCCTTCTCTGTTATAAAGGCATTTCACAGTATTTGTGAAAACAGTAAGGCTCTGGGAGTGTTTGCTAAATGGAATGACTATGGAGTTTATTTGCTATGGAGAATTTGAGAAAAAGAAATCATACTTGCTCACACAGTCAAGGCACAGCTGTCGTCTCATTTTCTCCAAGTGGATCTGTTCTGTGATTCCTAAAGATTATGGTCCTTCTCATACAGTTTAGCTCTGGTTAGATTTAATTTTATAGCATTTTCAAATTCATTTCACAACCAGCTTTCGTGTGCCCAGATCAGAAGGCTCATGCCCTCGTCTTCTCTAGGAGACTCCAGGACCATAGCAGACGCGCCATAAGTGCATCTTTGAGACCCACGGTGTGTGGGGCTCCATGGGTGCTGGACTGGGGTGGGAGTGATTTAAGATGCATAGACACATCCGTACCCACATATATTTGCTCTCCTATTGGGTTTCCAGCTAATTCCAGGGTAGAGGTCTGTACTCTGCTTCCTCCAAACCCCTCAGCCCGCAGGGCACATTCACTGAGTACCCCTACAGCTGGGCGTCCTCCCAGGAGCTCTTGCCTCTCTTCTTTAATTTCCTCGATTTCTCCAACTACTCTGCTTATGTAGATTCAGTGGTATTAATGACGTGCCCAAGATCACTTGTTAATTAGTGAAGGAGCCTGCACTCATTTTTGCCTGTAACTGAAGACTGTCATTAGTGAGCGTTGCCCATCTTTATTGTGGTGCAGAGTTCCTAGTGCTGCTACTACATACTCTGAAAAGGCTGATGTCCAGAACTTTCTGCACCGCAGGATAATTTTCCTTTGCCTTCCTTGCAATAGCGTCGGAATCTGGGAGTGTGACATCATGCATCACCTCATCCTTCCCGTCGTGGCTGCTGTGGTTTGATTGGGTTTCTGGGACAAAGGACATTTCCTTCTGCAGCGGATTCATCCCTGATCTCAGTTCTCACCCTCCCCTCTCCCCCTCTGTACACTTACGCCAACTTCCCTGTTGACTCCCACCCCTCTTCCCCTCTTTGAACATCGAACTCACCTTAAATAATCTCTCATTCATTTTCTTGACTGATTTTTCAATCCAATTTGACATTTTTCTCTGAGGAAGCATCCCAAGATTGTATCTACTTCTCTATGGTTCCTCTTTTCTTTACTTATTTTTTAGCAATCGTGGATGAAGTTAATAATAATAATAAAAAGAATCTTGCATTTTTTCATGAGTTGTCACGAAACGGTTGTTAAGTAAGATCTTCAGAATGCCCTCGCTCACCTCAGGGCGGGCAAGCGCCACCAAGGTCTGACTTCACACTATTCCATCAGCTCTTCCCTCTCCACATCAGACACCAGGGGCACATGCACTGTATGATTTGTGCACTGTCTCCTTAAACAAGATCATTTGCCGTCCATCCACGAGGTTCCGTGCTAAGGGCTCTGCATCACCTCCTTGAATCCTCACAGCATCCTACCAGGTGCTTCTTCTTACCCCCATGTTATGGACCTGAAGCCACGGGAGTTTGCATAACTTGTCCAGGGCCGCATGGCTAAGCCCCCTGAGTGGAGAGACTGGCCACGGGCAGAGCTGCGCCCGTGCTGGGGGCTGAAGCTCTGCTCCTTCCCTGGGTTCCAACAGGCCACACTCAGGCCTCCCTGAAGACTCAACTCCTTCCGTTGTCTCTGAGGCTTTTGGGGAGTTCATTCCGAGAAAATTGCCTCTACTTAAACAAATAAGAACTCTTGCCTGGTCATTAGAAACTTCTATTTCTTTGTGCTAAAGCAGAGGAGATGAAAACTTCAAAGTAAGGGATAGTGCAGAAGTAATGTATATGGAGGTTTGGAAAGTGGCAGAGACACGTGGAGGCAGAGTCACAGCACTGGCCCAGTGATCAGTTACAGAACAACTGTAGGAAGGGGAAGGGCGGGGGGAGAGTGTCTCAGGAAACGTTTGACCCAATGGCCGCAGACACAGTGGAGAGATTCAGCTCCCAGGCCACATGCTGACACAGCTCCATCAAAGGACCCCTGACTGCATGGGTGGGTGGGCAGTGGGGGCTGCCCGGGGACACACCACCAGGCTGATAGGCTCTCCAGAAATAATCGACACCTCACTCGGAAGTATTTCTCCCATCCATTTACAAAGATCTGAATATCCTGCGGGGAGTTTGTGTAAATGTGGGAATGGCCATCCAGTGCCGTCACGTCCGTTTCCGTTTTAAAACTTTCAACTGGGCAGTCGCAGAAAATGGCGTTTTGCTCTTCAGAAAGTCACCAGCTTTCACGAAGCTGACGTGAGGGAAGCGCTAGTGCGTTCTCCTTTTCTCTAACGGCTCCCGACAGCCCTTTCATTCAGAGTAAAACAAAATGGCAGCACTCACAGTGACCTTTGTTTTTCTGTCAGAGAAATGAATATAGAGTGGTTTTCCGTGGACAACGTGGATACATACCAGCCTTTTGATTGTCAACATGGACTTCAATAGCACGAGGCTGTGGTATTTGCTGTTGTAACAGTGTCTTTGCCACGTGATGATCACAATCGGTGAATTAGTCAACCATTTTGTGTTTATAGAGAGAGGATAAAATTGAGGAGAAAGATGATCAGCTGCTTTGCAGACACAAGACACAGACCTGCTCCATAATGTTTCCTTTGCACGTCGTGCACATTCTGTTTGTAAGAAACTGTGTGTGATTTTATGTGATGCGCTCTGCTTATGTATTTTTGGGAAGTGCTGTCTTCTACTTTTATGAATATAATATACATATGTGTATTTAAAACATCATGATGAACATATACTGATACTTATAGATATTCCTATATAGTCACACGGCTATGGGTGTTTGCTGTAATTTCAGTTTGTACTTTTATTAGATACACTTGCAGGTTACAAGAAACAAGGCGGACCAATATATCATGACCATGTTTTATAAAAATAAGAATTACTTGATCTAAGAAGAAAAATTTTATGACATAAATACATGTTTTAAAGCACCATTAGAAATAGCGGAAGGAGGATAATATGCATCAGACAGTCATATTATATTGGGACCAGAATACTCTGAAAATATTCCCAGGAGACTTGATTAAAGGTCCCTCTTTTTGCAACTTTAATAAATTTGTCATCCCATAGAGAAATTGGAGGAACTCTGCTCTAACTCACCGCCAGGTGTAGGGATGAACTGCCCGGAGAAATGGGAGCAGCCAATGGTTTTTAACCAGAGGTTTTGAGTAACCGGTTTGGATGGATTTCCAGTTGAGCTGGCTGGTTCATGTGACTTGTAGACACACCCTGGCTGTTGTCCCCGGATGACGGAATTCTATGAAAACCAATCAAACAGGTCATGGAGAAGAGATGCAGAGCACATCCCAGCTCTGTTTATATCTTGTGGTCACTGTCTCGTGTCCCGAGGCCCATCTACTGCCCCTGGCTTCCTGTTCATGCGGGAAAGGGTTTGTGACCTGGGGTTATGTAACCCCCAAGTGTATCCATATGCTTACATGTGTGTGTCATTTCCATATTTCTGAGAGTTTCACTAGGGTGTGAGGGCTGACTTCCGAGTTTCTGAGTTGGGTCACTTAGGAGAGGCACGCTGCAGGAAAACATCAATATTGGGCCAAGGAGTGAACAAGGAGTGCGACGTGGGACACCCTGGGTTTGAGGTGTCTGCAAACAGTAAATGGAGAATTTCCTCACTGGACCTGGGCCTGGGACAGCTGGTCCCAGCCAGTGGGCTGGAGGCAGAGAAACAGGAGACACCAGGTTACAGGAGTGACCGCTGAGGTCTGTGAGCCAGTGAGTACCGCTGGGTGCATCTGGAGAGGGGAGGAGAGCCTGAAGGCATGGTGGAGCAGAGGGACAGGACAAGTGGGGCCAAGCCAGCCTGGAGCGTGGCCTCCACCCAGAGTCTGGCCATGATCCGCTGGCTCAGTGACTGGGGGGCCCTTCTGCGGCTGCAGGGACCATATTCTCCTGTCTAGGGGCAGCTGAATCCTCCATTTAAACCAAGCTTTCTCTTGATCAAGCTCCTTTTAAGAGTGTGTTATTTCAGTTCCAGAATTATATAACGGGACTTACATTTTCAGCTTCAATTACGTATTACTTAAGAAATTTGACCAAACGTTAATTTTTTCACTAGGTTCAGAATATATGTGCGCTTTTGAGGATAAAAATAACCAACACCTAATGTTTTTATAGATGACTCAGAAGTTTTTATGAATGAAAAGACAGCAATGACAGGAAAGGTAGGAACTGTCAGTCTGGTAGAAATGATTGGAAATGAACTTATATACAACTTAAGCCCAAGCCGTGAATTGTTAAGAATTATTTGTGTTATGATGTGTCACAGAACTTTGAAGTTATTAGAAATTATAATGCTTTTAGAAAATGTGCACCATTTGAAAAACAAGTCTCAAGGAACCGACTTAAAATGATCATGGAAGACTAAGAACTGCAAAACTTTTGTGAAAGGAGATTCTGCCACAAAGTCTAGGTTTTCCTTCTCGTGTTCTCAGAAGCTCATCAGAATGTCGCAGTAATGGGGTTCAATCTGGCATTCCCTTGTTCTAAGAACACAAAGTAAAACTCACAGAACACGTTATTAAGGGAGTAATTATATTTCAGAAGGAAACTGCTTGGTAGAATGGTTGAGCTACAATGACGATGACAAGTCGTAGTCCAGTTAACACAAAAGGGTGTGTGTGTGTGTGTGTCGGGCAACAGGGAGATTGGTGGGGCAGATGAGATTTTTGAAATTGAAGATCAAGAATCAAATAAGATAAATACCTTCAAAGTTATAAAGCAGCTCAATGGGAAACCTGACTTAATTTACAAAAACTTACTCTGCACATTTCAGAAACACGTCGATTACGTGAACTGAAGAGTCCCCAGATTGCCTTTTACTCCTGAAGAATCAGACATTTGGGGGAGAAAGAGAAAGTACATTTCTGATACCATTTGATAGAGAGGCAACTCCCTTCTAAACACTATAATTAGGTTACTCAGTGTTCTTAAGGATTTTTAAAATTTCACTGTTTGTTGAGTTATATAAAAGAAAACGGAGGGTTTTAATTTTTGTTTTTGCATGTGGAACTCCCATTTATGACAATGAAATAGAAATATATTGAGTCAGAGGAGTAAGTTCTTATATTCTCAGTTCTTTACTTAATCTTTTTCCTACAGAGGAAAAAGCAAGAGAAGACAGACTTGGTACGTGAAATAGGATTTTGTTAGGATGAGTCTTGTGTCACTGCTTGAGAACTAAGACCAGGATCTCTCTTACTTACCTTTTATTGACCATTATTTCTGCAGGGTGTTGGCCTGGAGAGAAAATGGGAGACAGTATGGACAATTAGATATTATCAACTTGATCACTTCTATCATATGTGAGACTGTTAACACTCTGTGATTGTGCCATTTCAGTAAAACTCTCGCTAACACTGTGTCACTTAATGTCGAAGGGAGGTTGCGCTTTCCGTTTGCCGGGAAGGAGCGCACTGTGCACTGTGCAGCTGACACAGGAGGAACCTGTGACTGGTTCACAAGCGGTGCACACGTTGATAGACTTCTACCAAATTAACATCTCCCCTTCCTATCGTGGGCTTTAGAAATGTTTTCCTGTAGCGATTTGTTTTCAGTTCTCATTAGATGGAGTTATAATATGATTTTTTTTTTTGCCAGTGAAAGTTGCCTATTTAATTCTGGAAAATTTATAGACATTTATTTATGTCTCAATCTTATACATAAAATTTATTTGCTGGTTTACAAGAGGCCTTCCCCCGCTCAGCTTTACTGAGGTATTATTGACAAAACTGTATATATTTAAAGTGTACACGGTGAGGATTTGGTATATGTATACATGTGAAATGATTCCCACAATTAAGTTAATTAGTGCATCCGTTATCTCTCAATAGTTATCTTTTCTTTTTTTGGTGGTGAGGTGCTTGATATCTACTCTCAGTAAATTTCAAATATATGACACAATATTGTTAACTATAGTCACCATGCTGCACATTAGATCCCCAGAACTTATTCATGTTATAACTGGAAGTTTGTACCCATTGACCAACAAGTCCCCATTTCCTCCACTCCCCAGCCCCTGGGAACCACCCTTCATTCTAGTCTCTGTTTCTATTGAGTTAACTTTTTTTTTCAGTTCCACACATAAATGATTCCACGCAGTATTTGTCTTGCTTTGCCTGGCTTATTTCACTTAATATAATGCCCTCTAGGTTCCTCCATGTTGTTGCAAATGACAGGATTTCCTTCTTTTTTATGGCTGAATAATATTTCATTGTATATACATACCACATTTTCTTTATCCATTCATCCATTGATGGACACTTAGGTTGTTTCCATGTCTTGGCTACTGTGAATAATGCTGCAAGGAACATGGAAGTGCAGCTATGTCTTGAAGACACTGATTTTGTTTCCATCAGATATACGCCCAGAAGTGGTATTGCTGGACCATATGGTAGTTCTAGTTTTAAATTTTTGAGGAACTTCCATACTGTTTTCCATAATGGTTGTACCAAATAAAATGATTTTTTTAAAATTAAGACTCTATAGTTTGAACTCATGCTGTATTTTATTTTCAGACTAAGCTATGTGTTTTCTCATCTATATTTAGACCCAAAATTAGTTTTTCTAATTGAAAAATAAGGTTCACATTGTTTAAACTTTTTCTGAGCTTTGTTCAACATACAACATTTTCATTTAATATTAGGAACAAAAACATTTTAAATCTTAGGAGCTAACTCCCATAGCATTTGAAGTAAGTTCCCAAGGTGATTAGTTACTGAGCAATGTGTAGGAAACAGTAAACCTTACAAAGGCCCCCACACAGAACTAAGGCGAGGAACCAGGTGGATTTAGAATTACATGATGGAGCAGGAGTCAGTCACAGCGCTAGGAGCACACCAAACAGCAAATGTAGATACTTGTTTGGGTGCAGGTGGGGCAGGGGAAGACCAGGAAAGGGGTGAGAAACACTGGAAACAGAAGAATAAGAAAGAGGGAATATGAAATGACAACGGAATAAAACGACTCCACAGGTCTTTTACATCTAACTTACCAAATGCTTTTAAAGTTGGTCTAACCACTTTTTTAATGGTGCTGATATTAAAAAAAAATGAGACCAATTTGGCACGTTCTTATGAAAAGGAAGTTTCATACACTAATATTTTCTGCAGAGTATAGACCCTTCTAATTCACTTTTTGGTCAATTTCTTTAATCTTTGAACTTTTAAAAGGCAAGTAATTAGTCTTTTACACAAGGGAAGATGCTAGATGAAGCAGATAAATGAATTGTTAATTGATCTATACCCCATGTACCTTGCTTCCAAAAGTTACAGTATGTAATGTATTTTCAAAAAATTAAACCATGCCTACTTGTATAAACTTAAGTTGAAATGCGAGACAATTGTTTTTATGATTGAGACACACAACCCATATCTACTTGAAAAGTAAGAAAGTGAAATTTATTTTGCTTGAATTTTCCACTTCATTGACTTTATTCATTGTTTCATTTTGCTTATACTGACTGTTTCAGATTTTTGCTGAAAATTCCAATATAGAATGTGTAATATAAAATATATATAATGTAAGTTACATAATATAGAAATGTGTTTTTTGGATGTCCTTTGCATTTTTGTATTATTAAGAACCGAGCTATCAAAAAAAACTCGGCGCATTTGGGTCATTGCCCCGCAAATAGTCGGAGTGCCTGCTCCTTGCTGGCCTCCTGTAGCTCTCCTTTCAAGTTGTTACCTGTCGATTGTGCTAACCAGACGTGTGTGAGGCGACCCCAACACACGTCTCAAAATTCCAGTTTCTTGCTGAGAACCGTCATTAGAACTTGTGCTGGAATTAGTTGGAATTGTTTTCCTCCCCGTCACGTGGTGCTTGAATTTTGCAGACTTGATAAACACAAACATATTAACCACTTGCGTTCCATGTTAAACACACATTGTTAGTCCTATCGATGCAGAGAGAGAATTTAGTTGCTATTATTTTGTTACAATGCACTAATTTCAAAGAGAATTAAAAGAGTATCACATTGTGATTTTTAAAAAACTCCCCCAAACCTTGACTGTGTTTGTGCCGAGCCGCAGCCCGTGCCCTTTTTAAACCTCCGTTGTTGCTTCTGTGCTTGCGTGACTCTAGCTTTTCTCTGACTTTTCCTCCTCCTCTCCTCTCTCTCAGTCTCTCTGTACGAGGAAGTCCAGATTAGTCAGTTGTCTTTGCACATCGTTTCAAAGTGAGCCGTGAACGACTGACGAGAGAGGGAGAACTGCTGTGGCCGCTGGGCTAGTCCCCTCCTCCTGACACGGCAGAGGCGGCTCAGCCCAGCGTGGAGCCATCCACAGGCCTGCTGTCCCGGGAGGCCTCAGGGAGCCTGCGGTCGGCACATCTTAGGTGAAGCAGACAGAAGGCATGACCGTCTCTGGAAGTTTCTTCTCGCTGAAGGATGTTCCCAGAGAAGGAACTCCAGGAGCTGCCACCGCAGGCCGCGAGATCTGTGTCTCCTCTGTACCCGGGACAGGAGTCCTGCACGGCTGGGTCAGGAGGTGTGTGCATCTCGTGGCATAAACCCCAACCTGTAGCTGGAGGGTCACGGGCTAGATTTCTTTTGTACACACCTCACAGCATACTTTCTTTGGGGGGAGAAACCTTATTAAAATCCCCAGAGAAAAGTACCGTTCATGCATGGGAGGACTTTGCTTTAAGCACAACCTGAAAGATTTGGTTGCCCTGAGTAGTATTTAAACAGAATCAGGTTTCTTGGTGCTTGCTGCAGGGCACCCCCCCACCCTTAGAAGTGGCTCAGGTCCCCTGTTCCCCCTGGGAGGTGGGGACCAGCCTCTGCGGAGCCCGCAATTAAGGAACATAATTTCCTCTATTACGAGAAGAAAGTAAATAGCAGATTCATTGTTTTGAACACAAATTATTGATTTATATGTGGCTAATGGACAATTCTACGACTTCCTCAGAGATCAAAAGCACGTGTATCCTTGGTTTTGTGAGGTTATCGAAAGAGTGAGTGTATTACCTTTGGTTTTATCAGAAAGCGATTAACACACACATCGCTGCATTTGGCACAAGAGAAAAAACTGTGGTCAACTTTTAAACCAGTTTCCTGCCTTCGGTGTTGCCAAGTGAACACTGCAACAATTAGAAATGGAAATCCATCAGACAACAGGCCTCCACTTTCCAGGGCTCACCAGGGTCTAACGTGCCCGGGATGCGTTCAGGCGCTGTCCATCTGGTTCTCTTCAGTCCCTGCTCTGGGGCCCGTCCGACCTTCCAGGGCAGACGAGCAGTGTAGGGGTGACACTGGGGCTGCGTGGTCCCCTTGTGCTTCACTCCCCACTCAGGGTTACTTTACTCCTCTATCAGCAGGAGTATTCATTTAAACTTCCTTTGCGGGTCGCTGCGATTTGCTCCCTGGAGGTGAGCAAGCCTGAGTGTGCGCTTGGCGCTAAATCTCCGCCATGGCTCCACACACGGCCATGGCTGGCCGCAGGCTAGATTTGGGGCTGGGGTTTTCAGCTCGAGATGAATGGAATTACTCTGATTTAATTTGGGGAATCAGCAAGCACAGTGGTGCCTGTGGCCTGGGCAAACATGTTCCTGGCTGTGCCCACTTACTGAAGCGGCAATGACCCCATGTCTTGAATCGTCTTGGAGCTGACCACCATGTCCAAGAGGGTGGACAGTGTCTGGGCCTGGGTGCACAGGCCCGGGCGTCCCCGTGGGAAGTCCCTGCAGTGGTTCATTATTGTCTGCGGAGCCCCCTCAACTGGCACACACATCCCTCCCTCACCCCATTCAATGGCACCCAAGTGCAAGCAGCATTTTTGCAGATTGGACTGAATGTGCGTCTCGGTGGGGACGTGGTTCCAGTCTTGACACGGGAATTTTGCAGTAACTTGGAATAAGCTCTCTACGTGGCCCTCCTTCTTTGTCACCTGCCCCCCGCGCCTCCCAGCACCCACGTGGGCTGTACACTCACTGCATATGCTTCTCGTGGTGGATTCTCAGTATTTGTGTCTTCGTCCAGATGGTCTTTGACCAGAGAAGACCTCCCCCGTGTGCCCCTGCCCCGTCGTGGCTTGACGCCACCACTCTGAGCAGCGATCTGTCCCTCCGAAGGCTCCGACAGGGACTGAGAGCTGCTGGCACCTCGTGTTCCGACTCCCACTCTCTGTGGAGTGCACTGGGAGCCTCTGGATTCTGGGAAGGGGCGTTTTCCCTGAAGAATGTAATCCTCCCGAGGAAGCAGGTGAGCAGGAGTGATGGCAATCAGTGAAAAGAAACATTGCTCCCACCTTGTCCAAAGCCACTCCCCCACTTTCTCTCTTTTGATGGCCGCAGTGTCACCCTGCACTTGCGCTGACTGGGCTGCACTGCCCCTCTCTGTGGGGCAGGCCAGGCGTCCCTGTCATGGGCGTCCCCACTTATCGAGGGCTTGCAAACATCACCACGTCTCTGCGGTATTTACTCCTGCTGCACATGGCTGCAGACGCCAGGTGTGAGCTGGGAACACCTCACTCACAGGCAGCTGAAGGGCTCCAGGGTCAAAGTGTCACCGTCAAGGTGAGAGCAATAAAAACTGACCACAGAGGTGTGGGTCACGTGGCTGCAGTGTCCCTCGCCTCATCAAGGCTGACGGCCCCAGTGTGTTTTATGGTAGTGATCCGAGTGGCTGACCCTCCAAGTTATCGTGAGGAGACCCGGGCAGTGCCTTACCCTGCACCATGTCCCCGGGACTCGGAGGATCGCTGGGGCTGGGGCTCCAAATTTACCAAGCTAAATTGCAACCGAAAAAGTGACCTAAATCTAGAGTGCACGTCACGTCTTTACGGGCTACACAGTTACGTGTTAGACATGTTTCCTTGCAAGCAGGATGTCTTCATGATCCAGAAAGCACGCAGGCTCTTCGGCTTCTTCTGCGTTATCAGATTGTAATGCATGAAATAATTACAGAATGCACTTGGAGCACGGTTCTCGGGTCATTTCAAAATTGGCACCCTGAACACATCATAAACGTCTGCTTGACTCTTAATTAAATGGCTTCTTCCCCGAGGTTTGTAATCACTGGTTTGGAAAGTGGGCTGTGTCATGACTGGCCAGGTCCCGTGGGGGCTGAAAACCTGTGCCTGCTCGCAGCAGAAAGGGAGGTTTAGGACGATGTCACCGATAGGGAAAGACACGTCTGGTCCCACTTAGCTTGTAGTTATGGTGACGGATGATGTCATAACTCTCATGCAAGCAGAGTCTCTCTCTAGGAGTCCATAATAAAGTTTCTTATCATGCTTCCAGAAAAATCTCTGTCATTGGTACAGTATGACTACTGAGAATCCCTGGAGACAGAAAAAGCTAAGGCTCTATGCATGGCATAGTTAGCACCAATTTTAGGAGGAAATTCCTGAAAGCAGCAAACAATTATGTTTTTTTTTTTAAATATTTTTGGGGCTGGCCCAGTGGCATAGTGGTTAAGTTTGTGCGCTCTGCTTCGGTGGCCCAGGGTTCAGGGGTTTGGATTCTGGGTGCAGACTTACACATTGCTCATCAACCCGTGCTGTGGTGGCGTCCCACATACAAAATAGAGGAAGATGGGCACAGATGTTAGCTCAGGGACAACGTTCCTCACACACACACAAAAAATTTGCATTTCAAACTTTGTCTTTTCCCTGTAAGCTTAAAAAGAATATACATGTTCTTCTATCTCCCTGGATATAAATTCTGCGATATTGAGAGAATAACTGGTTGTGACTGTTAGTTACTGCCGCCACTTGGACATCACATTTTTGGTCATATTTTATTTTAGGATGGTGAAGAGTTTTGTTTTTTTTAGTAAGAAAAACACTCTGTGTGGGTTAGTAATTACCACCTGGTTTTACATGAAAGCGCATGTGCCTTTCTCCTCAGCCAAGTTCCTCTGTGTTTTGAACAGCCAGGATTTCGTGGCTGCGTGTCCTACAGTTTGGAACAATATGAAATACTGTGGAGGCTCTGTGGTGGGAGATTCGGAATGACATGCTTCAGACGGAGGGCGCAGCCACGGGAGCAGCGTCTGATGAAGATTTATAGTGATGGGGAAGCCACGTGCGATGTTCGCCCGTCCTGCCCGTCCCCGCTGCCTCCAGGAGCCGCGTGATAATTTATTTGGAAACCGCAGTTTAGTCGAGTGAGAAGGAGCGATCTCGTGGGGCTCTGACAGGCGAGGCAGAAAGATGTGAGGAGGAGGCAGGGCTGTCCCTCCAGACGTGGACGACACCCGGGGACGGTGACGCAGCAGGAACGCTTCACGAGCTGCCTCTCTGCCTGCTTGGGATTTATGGGTAGAGATACTTGAAAATGCCACAGCTCATAACTTTCCCTCATGTTACCAGTTTTTGAACATTTTCTGTTTGTCAGTTTGTTCACTGTTTACAAGGAAGCCATCTTCTTCCAGAAGAAAACGGATCTTAGAGGCCCCTTGTTTAATAGGGCCATTCGTATCCTTTGCTCTCCGCTCTCGATTTTCCTTCCTGGGGACCCGGGTCTGTCTCTGCAGCATGAATCCCTGGCAGGCTCAGAGTTGGCCAGTGGGGCCGGGACGGAGCTTCCTGCGGACGAGCAACGGCCCGGCAGTTCCTCTTCTGGTTCTCTGGTCTGTTGGCGCTGTTGTCCCTTGTCAGCGACGGGCGCCAGGCTGTGATGCCAGGCGGAGGTGAGCCCTGGCACCCGGGGGTGTCTGTCTGTTGGCCCTTAGTCTGGGTGGTGTTATAACGGACCTGCCAAAGCAGAGCTTTCTTCTTTAGGTTTAGAATGGACTGGCGTCTTGGAGGAGAGCCAATGCAAGGATGAGGGTTCTCAAAATGAAGACCATTTCCGTGAAAAGTCAAAGCTGCCTTTCTGAGACTTCCGATTGTTAGATGATCCAGAGAATTCTGCAGTTGGGGACATAGAACTGGGGGGACAGATGCCTGTGGTGGCGGGAACGTCTGTGGGGACGGTTCGTGTGCATGACAGGAGCAGATGACACAAACACCGAGTGGATGTTCTTCAGTGACCATGAAGTGACCTATAGAGACGGTGCCAAGAGACGGCGACATTTGAAAACACTGCACCTTGGCTGGAGAAGTTAGGGTGTGATGTGTGTCCACAATAGTTTTAGCTTTTGTATCGAGGTAACTTACTCTCAGCTGTCACAGCCACGGAATATGTGCACTGTCAGGTTGCTCAGATGAAATGAAAAAATCCATAATGGAATTTGGGCAAGCTGAAACCACCTATAAAATTTATGATCTTTATTTTTATTTCAGGTGGTATATGAATTCTGCATTTAGCTGAGGATAATTAATGGGACAGCTAGAGAGATTTCTCAGGAGGACAGCTCTGGAGGTGCGGGCCCGGAGCACGCTGGAAGGCTGTGGACTGCGGATGGATAGGTTGCGGATATTGATAAAAATGGAGAGGATTGGTCAGATAAATTACTCCACTGCTCCACCTCAGAGGACAGAGGGAAAGATGACGACCATGCCAACGAGCCTGTTCTCATTAGAATTCCACTGACCTTAGAAATCCTCGCTGCCCTTGGGCTGCCCTTGACTAAGACTAGCTGTGCTTTGGAGTTGGGGTTACCAGCATCACTCAGAGAGCTGCGGGAGGGAAATGCAGGAAAGGTGATGGGTTCCACATGCCAGGATCTTTGGTCGGAAGGAGGAACTTGTCCCATAAATTTCTCTGGAAAGTCAGAGCAATTACGTAGTTTTGTCTTTACTTTGCAGCTGATATTTTAAATTCGGCAAACTTGGGAAACTTTTCAGAGTGTAATTCTAACCTATTTTAGATAGCCCGTAACTAAATTTTGTGTCTACCTGAGACCCACAGCAGAAGATGGAACAACCGAGTCAGGCTGTCCAGTGGATCCAGTCCACGTGGACATCGCAGACCCTGCATCTTCTCTCTTCTCAAAGGCTCATCCGTTCTGAACTTCAAATGATTCGCCTCAGTGTTTTTCACTAGAATCGTGACTCAGTGACATGTAGGACATAATTTGGACTCTCACACCAAATTCAGAATTGACCATTTATTTAGCAGCTTTTAAGGATAATGGAGAACATACTAGACGCCGTATAATGTGGCCTCCATCCTTCACAGAGGAGGAGATCATTTTGGAGAGATTAGTGATTTGTCCAGGGTCACACATAGGGATTAGCCTTCTCTGTTGGCTGTTGTTGACGACGATGGCTGGCCGTTGACAGTCTTTGCTTCAGAGCTGACTTTTCACAAGGGGATGGAGGTCCTTGCAGGAATGAGGAAGGCCTTCCTTTCTGAGTGCAAGCACCTCACACTGGTAGAGTTGTGTCTCTCTCCAGCAGCAGATTTATATCTCACCCCTGTATCGGTTTCCTGTAGCTGCTACAACAAAATCCACACACTCGGTGGCTTAAAACAATAGAAATTTGTTCTCTCGCGGTTCTGAAGGCAGAAGTCCAAAGTCGAGGTGTCAGCAGGGCCGTGCTCTCCCGAAGCCTCTCGGGGAGCCTGGGCCAGGCCTCTCTCCCAGCTTCTGGTGGTGGACGACAATCCCTGCGTTCCTTGGCTCATAGCTGCGTGATTCCAATCCTTGCTTCTGTCTTCACGTGGCCTCTTCCTGTGCATCTGTCTCATTCACAGGTATCAGGGCAGGGGGAGTAGAGGACATGATTTAACCCGTCACAAGAGAAAGAGAGATTATTACACAACAAAAGGACCAGTTTTTGATATACAAGTCAGATGCAATGGGTAAAACTGGGCCACAGTTCAGAAACTCAATGAATTCTCACTTGGGAAGAGCAATTTTTAAGTCTTAGAGAAGGTGGCCAATAACAAGATGGACAGTGTGTGTGAGGTCACCTGCAGTCCCCAACAACGTAGGACGGGTCTGTTTAACATCCATCTCAAGAGTGACTCTTGCACTGCCGTCCCCAGAAGTGCTGGGGGATCGTATCCACAGTTCCACGCACTGCGGTTCCTGCCAGGACCGTCCTCAGCCCCGCTGGATCACCAGGCGGTCACTTAACAGCCAGCATGGCATGAGGGTTGGCGGTGCCAGGGCTTCAGACCCACTGGCCCAGGGCTGGGTAAGGATCTTCCCATCAGCTCGGTCTGGGCATTGGGCAAAGCAGAACACCGAATTATGAATGGGGTGCTGAGAGTTACTCAAAGAGAGAAAAAGTAATAGGGGCAAATGTCAATAGGAGGAACGGAAACAGACCCAGCCACTGGAAACCCATGTTGCCACAGAGCGTTGTGTGGGTGCACAGAAGCAGGAGGGGACAGCCAGCCGCCTCGCGCAGGTGTCTGGTGTTTCTGGATGAGTTACAGAGGGTGCTTCCTGCTTTTTCACGTTCTGTAAAGAATTGTTGCGTGCTGCATTCTGCAGTGAACCCAGTGTCAGTGTAACAATGGGACATGTAATAGGATGCCGTGCAGCCTGGCAGGCGTCACATTTCAGCAAACTCACATTTTCACAGAGTTGATTTTTCCCATAGCTATTTTACAACGAGGAGCTCAATAAATATATGTGTTCAATGTGGCTGTATTAGATAATGTTATGAATATGATGAATAAATCATTATGTGCCTGAATCTACCTAGCTCGATTTCTGTGACGTCTATCTATGGCAAGGGCCATTATTCTGAAAAATCAAATGGAATTTCTGTCCAAACCTCTCTGTTACAGGCGATGTTGCTGCTCCAGGATCAGTGGCTGCTGGGGGTGGCCCTCCATTAGGAACCACGGGAGCATGTAGCACACGTGAGATGCGGGGCGCCCGGGTTCCACGACCGGCAGGACCAGAACGAAGACCGGGTGCTTCCTTCTGTGGTGTCAAACAGGCTGGTTGCTGGATCCTGGGTCAGGACCACCACCTTCCTCTGGGTACCCACTGTCCTGAGCTCCTGAGTCCAGGCCTTTGACCTGTTCTCGAGCGAGGTCACCTTGTGCCCTGCTGCTGCTCCAGTGTGACGTCCACCTGTGTCAGCATTGACTCCACTGACCTCTGGCCTGGTGAGACAGATTAACACATCTGTCCAGGATTCTTGGAAGTGCTCGTCCCATACCAAGTGAGAAAATTTAGGGCAAAACCAGGGCATATTTTCCACCACACATAACTAGAAACTTCAATAATGGGATTTTCCCCAAATGTGAGGAACCAAGCAAAGATGTCCTCAGCACTAGGGACTGACAGACGTGTCTCACTTTGGAAGGTGCTATGTTTGGTTGAGAGTTGTGTAGTAGTGAGATTAAGCTGCTTTTTGGGTTATTGTTCAGTAAAATGCAAAGGCACAATAAAGTGACAGTGAGCCCATTAAAGAGGAAATGGTCCCATCCATCGCACCTCCACGCTGTGCACCTTTCATCACTCGGCGTGGAGCGGCTTATAAGAGCGATAGAGGGACCGTTTATTATTATTTTCTGTTTCGTAATTCAGCCTCATACGCCAAGGGACAGAAACAGGGTTTTTATAGGTGGGACTGACTTTAGTGTTTTTCCTATAAAATAATTTCCACAAATTTAGCTTCAGGCTTCTTTTCAGTCTGATATAGGAGAGCAGATTCAGAATTCGTTCTTTTGGAAACCCATAAAACACACACTCCTTAAGACCATTGAAAACCTCCTGGTGAGATTCCAGCCCTGCCATCCAGGTCTGCGGCCCCTTCCCCGAGTGTCCCCCCGTGTGGCCTCCCTGCATGGCTGGCCCCTTCACGCCTGTCCTTCCGCAGTTGGTTCAGGCGCTCTTTCCTTATGGGGACACCTGGCTTCTGTGGCTGTCAGACACCATCATCCATGTCCCCATGGCGGCTGTGTGCCTCAGGTTACCTACAGGATGACCCTTCACTGGACTGGGGCAGCTCAGGGAGGGCGTTTTGTTTATTTCTGTGTCTTCCAACCTTGGGCTTAGAAGGGGTTGTGAGAGCCAGCCTTGCTGTGCATGTACTGAGCACTCGTGTCCCTGAAAATAGACTCTGTCGTGAGCAGCTGCTTCCCCTCCCATCCTCTTCTCCTTCCCTCCCTCCCTCCCTTCCTCCTTCCTTCCTCCCTCCCTTTCTTCCCTCATCCCTCCCTTCCTCCTTCCCTCCCTCCTTTCCTTCCTTTGAATGAAATCACTCTGAGAATTGACCAATAGCAAGAGAAAGAAACAAGATACATGCACGACATTGGTGCATTGATATATTTTTCCCAATTTGGTCTCTTCTCAAAGTTATTTTTCATTCTGTTTTTTAAGGTATACTTGCTAAACTTTTAAGAAATTAGTGAAAAAGGCCTGGTATTTTTAATTTATTTCAATTTAATGATAATGAAATGGTCTAATTTCTTTCAACTGTTCCTTTTCTCTTCCCAAACCTCCCCATGCTTCTTGTTCTGTTCCTCCATGTTTATTGTTGTCATCCCTTTGGAAACCTTACATGAGCTTGGTGTTGGAATTTTTTTGACCAGGTGAGCAGGTCACATGGCTTTTGTGATAACAGCAGCAATGGTGATGAGGTGCACGAAGGTTTGGTTATAAGCCTGATTCCCTAGGAACCGTGGGGAGAGATAGACTGGGGTGAGTGCTTATTGAGGATCAAGGAGGTTTCATTGCTGAAATGCCATATAATTTAAGGATCACTGAATATAACAAAAAAATCACAAATATGAAGTTAAAGACAAGACATTCGTTCTCCTTTATTTTTATTCCTGTGTGAGAAAGAAACGACAAATGGGAAGAATATTGGATGATTTTGGCATTCGATTAATACAAAAGTAATTGTATTCTCTCAAGACGAATGAAAAGAAAACAAAATGCAAGGAATAGACTCAATAATTCAAATGACTCAGAGTGATTACATTTCTATTAATATTATAACCTGGAATTTGAAGTGCAATATTTTCTGAAGGTCAATTTTGTGTCTCTCCCCTCACTGTTTTGGAAAATAATGTAAACAATTGGCATGTAAAGCAGTCAGAAAGCTTTTTTTCTTCCATAATCATACATGCTGTTCCTGTATAAATTTCTTAAATAAATGCAGGTGTATTCTTTAATGTGCAGCCCTGGTCTGTCTCTGTAGATGAGCATTTCTCTGCTTATCCTCATGGCTAGGTTTGCTACCCCAGCCATGACTTCTGCACTAAGAGAAAAGATTAATTGGCTAATGGTGACACATCGGGCAGGCCTGGCATTGTTCCGGGGCTTTGCTTCCATTCTAGTCGTTAAAGAAAAAAATCCTCTGCAACAATATTATTAATGTGATAAAAAGAAATACTTGTTAATAACCAGATAATTTTAAGAACTTGGGTTCATCCATCTGTTAGTCTTGTTTGTGATTAAGGAGGAAATCCTACTGCCCATTATTCCTAATGACAAGACCAAGCAGGCTTAACGCATTAGCTGGCAGAGGCCAGGGAGAAGAGGCGATGAGGGCTATCAGCAATCTTCGCCACAGTTGAGGAATTGGCCCGACCTCCACACAACAAAAGTGATACAAAAGAATTACACCCTCACTAAAGTCTATTTCCTCGTATAATCACACAAAATGATTTTTCTTAAATATGATAATAAATCACAGCAAAAAATCAATGTGGCAGGGCCCAACTGCTGTGGCCTGATAACGCATCAATCAATATTTAGTATTTAGATTTTAATTAATACATCGCCCTGCAGAGGCTTTTTAAGAGAGAAATATTATCTCAGATAAAAAATCCGGCACCGTTAGCATGCAAAAGTTGTTGCTCATATCTGTCATTGATCAATCTGCTGGAGTTGTGATTAAAAACCCTTGAAAATATCAGACAAGAGGGTAAAACAGATTGAACCAAAGAGAGAGTGTCGGAGGCGTTTCCTTCTGGGAAGCTGCCAGCACAGGATGTGGAAAAGTCAGAGCAGAGCTGCTCCCAGCCACCGGGAGCGTCAGCTCCAGACAGAAGTGTGTGGAAGTTAGGGACCTCGTGCAAGTACAGAGTGAGCTCTCCGTTGCTGGATCACAATCAGAGAATTTCACGGTAACATCCCTAGTTACCGCCACAGCTTCCTCTAGTCTTATTAATAGTAGTTTTGGATGAAAGTTTTCTCTTGATGATAAATTATTTTAAAATAATTTTAACTTTGGGGGATCCCCATTGATTTCATTCAACTGGTAATTTCCTACATTCCCCTTGACGTATGAATGATGTGGGCTGATAAAACTGAAACCATACACGCATGAACAGAGGTTTTCCTTTCCAGACCTTTGAAGGGTGATGATCTATTTCCTAAATTCTGTTTACAAACTGGGCTTCCTCCATCCCCACCACTGGCCACCTCCCTCTGTCACTCTACTTCCTACTTCTGACAGCTGTCATCGAACCACAAGTTTACAAGACCAATCCCGAGGGAATGACTGTTCTCTTGGTGTCCTCAATCCTGGATGTTTACCAAGCAGAAAGTTTTCCTAGATCTAGCAGTTCATGCAAAACACAGAGACAAGCAAGGAAGATGGAGCACTTGTTTTTGAAGTTCCTTAGGGAGAGAATATAAGAAGAGGATAGCTCGCCCTTTGGGGGGATCTAATGGGGCTTTTTACACTTTTCTTTTAAGTCGGCCTATCACTGGGTCTCCTTCCTCTATCCTCTTTTGTTTAGTTTCTCCGATGTCCCCTTTCCACTGGGCCTAGGGAGTGATGTGTAATCTTCAGCTACATCTTTCTTAATGCAGTGTTCTTTGGACAGACCTCCCTACCCAGCAAATCCAAAGTGAGTGGGAATTTTACCCATGTGGGCGATGTTAGATGGGTCTTGAGAGAAGAGCCAGCTCTTCAAGTTTTCTCTTTCCCTGACGTCTTAATGAAGGCTTGCTCCTGTCTGGGGTGGGTTTCCTCTCCTCCATATCTCCTAGCTATATGTGGTTTTTCCATTTCGTTTGGTGCTGACCAAAATCCCTGGGAGATCCACGAGAGGGACATCAGAGGTGCCTACAACGTCCATTTCATATGGCAGTTTTTTTTAAAGAACAGAAGGAGCATCAAAGGCAGTTAAGTAGGTCACCAGAGGGGTTTACAACCACTGGTTTCTGTGATACTCAAGCACAGATTTTATACACGAGGAAGTGAATTGAGGATTTTAGCAAAACGGAGGCTCATGAGACTGAGAATGCGCCTGAGAACAGTCTCTCCAAGCCCCAGGCTAAGGTTGAGGCACAAATTAAACAAACAGATGCGAGAAAAAGTGCTCAGGGACTTTGGCAACTCCAGAGAGATGGGACCACTTGCTAAGGTTCCAGGTTGTTTCTGTTAATTGGCCTCCGTTTCAGGAACGGAGAGGCCCTATATTGTGGTCAGTAGCCATGGGGAGTGACAGCAAATTAAATTTTCTGAGACTAGAAGTTAATGGGATTATTGTCTGGTGGGAGTCACTGGGGAAATTTGGGTTCAGGGAGGGCCGGTGGCTTCAGCCCCTCAGGTTTCCTGCCAAGTTCCAGGCAGAATCTTCCAAACTGGGGACATAGCCAGACCAGGGTCACTGAGGGAGGAGGTTGGACATTAGGCTTTATTCTCACTAGAAAAAAGCTGGGTCATTGAGAAATTCGGGAAATGGTTGTGTTTTCACATATCAGAACCACATGGTGTGAAAGGGTAAAACATCCCACATTTCTACCTAATAGTTCCACTTCTAGGACTTTATCCTAAGAAAACAATCAGATAAACACAGAAATTTACGTATCGGGGTATTTGCTGCAGTAAAGCCACAACAAAGGCGACAAGAAGAAGCTGAACTAAGGAGGGAGCTTCCACAGCATCACATGAAGACAGTCCCCGAGATGGTCATGTTTAGAGGAATAAAGATGGTCCCAATTCTGTTAAACATGAAGGAATGAGAATATCCTGAAACATTAAAATTTTTTTCATTTAAATGTTTTTTTGGATGTGTCAAAATGTTTCACTGAAGCTGAGAGGGAGAAGTCATTCTTGAAAGTGTGGGTCAGCACAGAATTTCTGCTTTCTTCTGAGCCTTTCTAAGGAATTCTCCATTTCCCCCTTTTTCACAGGAAGAGCCAGAATCTCTCAGGCTAATCAAACCAGAGCGATTTCTCGTGTTGGTGTCAAATGGTCACCATCAAACGTGTCCTCTCCTCCCCCGTAAGATCTGTAGGGTCTGCTCTCTTCAGTCCTACAAATCATTAGACAAACGTTTTTCAAAGTCACTCACTTAGACGAGTCCCATAAACCAACAGAGTTGATAGGTTGGAGTTTAACACATATTCTCATTTAGAGCATTAAACTTAAGAAAAGTGTTCTGCAGTCACATCTTTAAATAGTTATAGACTGAATTTCCTGTGTCTCAAATGGGTTTTTCTTCAGTGCCTCACATGGTGCTAAACAAGGGGGTGGTTTGAAGTACAGGACTTTAGGCATTGGAATGTCATAAAGGGGATGAAATGACCTTTTACTTGTGTTGGAAATAACCTTTTTTCCCCTCCCTGCAATGATCAGATTAAAATAATATTCATGTAATTAGAATGAGACCTTACCTTTATACACATAAGGCAATGAAAAGATATTTATTTGTAAAATAAAAACAGCAATCCCATCCATGAGATTTACAAAAACAGCCATACAAGTGTAAGTTTCCAAAAGTCTGCGTTGCGAAAGAGTTTGTGACGTCGCTGTCGAAATCATGAGTTAATATCTGTGGAGGTCCAACGTCTGCATGATGTGGGACCAGTTCTGTCCTAGACTTGCGTTCTCTGCATGTCAGCTTTTTGTGGAGGAGGAATGGGGGGCCAGCAGCTATCATGAGGAATTCCTTCCTTTTGTGGGAGAGAAAATCATTTGGGAATTTGAGCCCCGGAATCATTGGATCTTAGTGCCAGGGCCTGATTCCCGGTGCCCAGCTCTGCGTCTCCACGGTACACACTGAATAAACCTGATGAATTGATTATTTAAATTACGGTCCCCTTCTGTAGCCAAACCAAGTTGGTGACTAAGGACAGCTTGGGAGGGAAGGTCAATGAAACCACAAATTTTCACTCCAGGAGAGAGAGAACTTTTTGTATCATTTTGCAAATGTTGAAGTCCAGTTTTAAAACACGTTCTGCACTGGAGGGCCATCGCTGGCTTTTCCAGGCTTGGCGTGGTCTTCCCGTGGTGGTGTCATGGTGGGCGGCCCTCGTCCTGCTGTGATCTTAAGCTCCCCATTTGGAGGTTTGACGGCCTCAGCCCTTTGTGGCAGGCTTGTGTGACACTGTGCCCCTGTCCGTCCCTCTGCCCCCTGCCGTCTTGTTAGGGCAGAGAAAGACCACACGCCCCAGTAGTTCTGTTAGAAAGAGAGTTTTGGGGGAAATCTGAGGCAACTCCGTGTGAATTTGGGAGAACTGGTAGGCATGCTTTTTCTCATTCCTTTTATATCAGGACACAAGTAGAAGATGGGGAAATGTTCGCTTTCTTCTTTTCCTCTCCTCTGTCCAATAGGACTGCTGTGGGATGCAATCCTAGAAGTCTCTGTGCCAGAGGAGTGAGCCTGCAGAAGTTGCTTTATCTAGCAGGATCCCCTAAATATATGAATATGTTATGCTCCTCTCTGCTTGACACTGGGACGTTTTAAATCACATCCTTTTTCTTTCTTTCTTCTTCTTCTTCTTTTTTTGCTGAGGAAGATTTGCCCTGGGCTAACATCTGTTGCCAGTCTTCTTCTTTTTGTGTCTGAGCCACTGCCACAGCATGGCCACTGACAGATGAGTGGTGTGGGTCCACGCCTGGGAACTGAACCCCAGCCACCAAAGCAGAGCGTGCTGAACTTGACCACTAGGCCACCAGCGCTGGCCCAAATCACGTCCTTTTTGAAACTGTAAAATGCTTCCCGAAATTAGATGATAGACAAAAAGGTTAAAATTGTTGGAAGTATTAGTTATTAATCAACTTCTAATAAATTGGCTATAAGAATTTTCCTGAGGAAAAGCCATAATCCGGTTCAAAGCGAGGGATGCCCTGAGCGGACGAGGCCCAGTGTCTGTCGTGGCCTGGTGGGGAGGCCGGGATCTCCACAAGTTAGCACTCTGGGCCTGTCACGCAGGATTCTGTGAGTCGGGGTGTCACCCTTGGCTGCAGAAATGGAGGAAACTCTAGTAGATACTGAGCTTCTAGGCCTGCAAGTCGCCCTCAAAGGGCCCTGGCCCGTGCGTCTACACGTGACTTACGTTTATAGAGACAGCTTAGGGTGCTCTCAAACCAAACGGGCAGGTCTGGGGAGGAGATCACATCACGGGGGAGGGTGAAGATGGGAGTAAGAAGTGTTTAAGAAGAAAGTAGGGAAGTCTGACTCAAGCCTTCAATGTGTGGAGGGAGAATAGTTTTTGTTTTTAAAAAGAGACGAGAAGGAAGATTACAGCTGGCGAGACGGTTAATAAGACAGAACTGCACCAGTTGAGCCCTTCAGACAGGCCCTCGAGGAACACAGTGCTTCCCGTTTGATTTGTCTTCGTGGAGACCACAGAGGAGGAGCTGCTCCCGGTTGGAGGTTGTGTGTTGCCGAGAGAGCGGGTCTGGGCGCTCACCCCTCGGCTGGAGCCCGGGATCTGAGACACGAAATTGGAGCCTCTGACGGCCCGGGAGCTCCTGCCGACGCCCTCGCTGGAGTCAGCCTGAAATAAAACGGTGACAAAGGGGACAGGGCCTCCTCGTAACTGTTGTCCCACTCAAGAGAAACTCCAGTGGAGAGGAGTTTGGGGACGGCTGAAGGCTGGGGGACAGGTGTTTGGTGACAGACGAGAGCCTGCAGCAGGACTTAGCTCACAGTATGTGGCTGTGGCCTCTCGCGCTGGAACTCAGGCTAAATCCTGCTCACGGCCCAGACTCTCCCTTTGAAAAAGATTCAGATAGACCAACTGTGAAGAGACATTTATGAGACAATCCGGCATATTTGAAAACTGCCTGGATGTTTGATATATGAGGACATTAATGTTAAGTATTTGAGTTGTAATAATGACGCTAGGGCTGTGTTGACACAGAAGAGGAGTTTAGAGGCAATAATCTGTCTGGGATTTGCCCTGACGCAGTGTGGTGTGGAAGGGGGGAATCGGGGAGAACACAGCTGACGGGGGTGTTGACAGTGCAGAAGCTGGGTGACGATGGCTACGTGGGTTACATTATATTACTCTGTCTTTATGCGTGTTTGGACATTTCCATGAGAAAATGTCTGTTTTTCTGAAGGTCAGCTGTTATCCACGGTGAAAGAGCTGAGATCAGACCCAAGGTGTCCGTCCCCTGGGTCACCACTGGTCCCACTCTTCCACAGGCTCATTGAGTTTGGACATGCCCATGCTCCTTGGGAAGAGCCAGTTTGGGAAGTTCCTTCTCTCTGCTTTTGTTTTTCACGTGACTGTGTATGTTCCTGTCCCATCCCAGCCCTCCGTCAGCGACTAGCCTCGGGGAGAGATTTGGTCGGCTTATGATGAATTATTTCAGGCTTTGTGGTAAGGGCTGCTTCCATTCACTGAACCCAGACATCATACCAGGCGTTCCGCATATATCCACTTTAATCTTCTCAACAATACTGAAATGTAAGTTCATTACCCAGATTTTACACCTGTGAAGACTGGGTGAGAGAGGGTCCATATGGATCAAGTAGTGGGTGTGGAGAGGGGCAGAGCCAGATGTGCACCTGCTCCTGGCTCGGGCCCTGCCCACCTTCTCTGGTCCCCTGTCCCTCCCTGGGATAAGCAACCACTGTTCGGGACTGATTACTACCTCCACTGACGTCCCATTCACCCGGCCACGTCTGTGCAGTTCGTCCAGCTCAGAACTCCTGGTGTAATCAGCGTCCTGCTAAGACAGGCGCTGACTGAGATATTCGAGTTCAGTTCTTTTATCTCTGAGGCAGTTTGGGGGCCAGATTCTGGACTTGAAACGTGCATGTGCATTCACAGGTGGAATTTGCCCCATTAATTTGTACCTGTGCGCCCGCACTGTCTGGCTGCCACCCCGTAATTTCTCTGTGGCTGGCCTGGGCGTGCTGGTTTGCTCTCTGATTCTTTCTTCATTCCTCTGATGGTCGATGGAGACTATCAGTTCATTTCCAACGCTTGACAAATGTCAGCACTTAACAAGGGTCATGGGTTTTGATGGGAGAATTGGGCTAATGGCAGCAATGCCAGCAATTTCTCAGCTGTCATCGTAGAGAGCATAGACGTTCCATTTCTTACTGGAGGCGACCCCGTGGATTTCAGTCAAATTAATATGAATTGTACTCCAGAGCTAAACAAATGGTTATTTCTATGTTGGTAAATTGTATGTAAAAAGCTGCTATTGAATCGATATTTTTTCATGGTTTGGTCTATTAGGAATATGTACACTGAATGTTTATCTGTCAGCCTAGATGGAGAATTGTCTTTTAGTGAGAAGAAAAGCATACAATATTTCAGTTTCTTATGGTGTATGCACATGTGTATGTGTGTATACTTATGTATGTGTGTTTGTGTGTATAAGTGTGCATGCCTGTGTATGTATGTGTGTGCATGTGTGTGTCCGTGCCTGTGTCTGTACATGTGTGTGCTGGAAGAAAATCAACATCTGTGAGTACCTGTGATATCCGAGGTGTTACACATACGACATTCTTTATAAAACGCTCACCACCACCTGAGGTCTACAATGTTGTCATTCGATATAACTATTACTGTTGTTATTTTGCAGACGAGACACTGAGGCTTCCTTAGGTGGCATCACTTGTCTAAGGCTGTGTAGCTGATGAGGGCAGAGCTGGGCCACCTGGCTAGCCCGCACCTGTCCGTCTTGCACTTGGTTTCCGTGATCCATACCCAACACAGAGTGCCCACTTCTCTCCCCCACACTTATGAGCCTAAACATCCAAGGCTCCTGTCTGCATTTTCCCGTGCACCCGCAGCCCACGTCCGGGGTGAAACACGCACAGACATGAAATCAGGCGCCTGACCTCTTCCTCAGCCCCCACGTCACCTCTCCCCAGGCACACATATTCACCCCCAGACACTGAAGCTCCCAGACCCGGGCAGGTATGTATTCATTCTCCAGATAATCAGAGGCACAGATAATATAAAGCTTCCAGTTGACAGACACCCGGCAGACAGGGCTGTTAGTTTATGGAGGGGATAGGCAGAGTCGACTGGAAAATTTTGATCACTTTAATTTACTATATCCAGCATGCCTGCTGTACTCGGCCAGCACTTTTATCAAGCCCTGTGAGGTGGTATTGATTTTTTTATTTTCTATGTAGGATAAGAAGACAGAGAGTTAGGAGCAGGAGTGAATGGAGAACTTTCCTCAGATTGCTGCTATTCTGCAGCTTATTGCATCCTGTCGTTTGTAGTTTCAGATGATGTCCAGTGTGTCAGGGTTGCTTGAAGCAATAAACAGGGTGAATAACAATGGAAGGGCCAGATGAGAAAGATTGAAAAAGGAGAAAGAGGCAGCAGAGAAAGTAGGAAAGTGCCTGTGAGAAATAGGAAAAAGCAGAGGTTGAGGAAAAAGTGTCCACAGTGTAGGGAAGCCCGTCCGCGCAGTCCTTTATGCCATCGTGAGCCGCTGTGACAGGTTTCAGCAGATCGCCAGGGTGCGGAGCCTGCAGAGCAGAGGAGTCAAAGCCTTTGTCTTATGGTTTTGTTTCTGAAACTGAGAAAAAAGAGCCCCCCCAACAACAAGCACACAGCATCGCACAGCAACCAGCGGCCTGTGCAGTCTCTCCTCCTGCATTCGCGGGTGGATATCCCGGACGCCCACCTGGTTGTGCAGTTCTGGAAACGTCTGCGTGTGCACGGGCACTTTCCGCGGGCGACACAGCCCTCAGGGGCTACATCTTGGTGGCCACCGCGGAGCCCGTTTTATCGCACCCCCTGGGATAGGCGTCCGGCCCACACTCCCTGCTGCTGAGACCCCATCCAACTCCCAGGCTTCTCGGCGAGCGTCATGGAATGTGACAAAAATAGAGGCTAACATGGATTCTTTCAGTGTATGATTTCTCCTGTATTGTGGCAGAAATGGAGAAAATGGAATGAGAAACAATCCCGGGAGTGTAGCCCCAGGTCTCTACTGCTCTGTGTGTCACGGCTTCCCTGACTTGGTCTGCCCAGTGAGACAGTATGCTCACCCCTGTGTCTTCTGTCCCTGCTGCCCCGGGATCCCACCGACACCGTGGTGTGCTGACCGACTTCAGCACCACCAGTACGGTGTGTCCAGTCAGGGGTATCGCTGTATGACGTTCTTCTACGGGCTTCTGGAAGTGTGTTGAAAAGCCAGGCCCAGCCACTGTCACTCATGAGCGAGGTGAGCACCGACTCTCAAGTCCTTTACCGTCTGGCAGTAAAGACGCGGGTTAGCGGGGACGCGGTGATCTGTGAACACAACCTGAGAAAATAGCCCCAGAGCCGTAGCGGAGCAGGCAGAACTCTGGCTCTTCGGGTGGAGAAACCGAGGCCTGGAGAGCCGGGCAGCAGCACAGAACAGAGTCAGGACGAAGCCCAAGTGTTAGGCCTGTCCCATCACACCACATGGCCTCCGGGGACACATCAAAGACCCCCATTCAGTGTGACCGCTGAGGACAGCAGGGTGGACAGGCAACAACACCGGGTTTTGGCGGGACTTTAAGATAAGGAAACAGTGATGCCGTCGTGACTCACCTCCACCGGGGTCTGGTGCTCACAGACGAGAGGACGGGGCCTGAACACACTGAAGTGTGGCGGCTGGTGAGTAACAGGAGAAACTTTGAAAGGAGGCCGGAGACGGCATTTTTAACAACCTGCGCACACATCCCCCAGCTCTCTCCCTTGTCAAGATCCCCGGTTTAGGTGACAGAGATTCACAACCCTCACCAGGCCAGAATTGTCTGCGAGGTATTAGGTCTTCCTTCAGAAAGTCCACATCGTGTTTTCGTATTGAATACCGTTCCAGGAGACACTGCTCACGTACACGTGCGACCCAGGGCTCGGTTTGATTTTAGGGGATAAAATGCGTGGGTTATCAGCAGAGAATAGGGTTTGGATAGTGTACGTGCACAAAAACCTGAATAATTTGGGAGCCTGATATTTAGAGCGTGATCCTTTTCCAGCTGCACAGGTTCTGGCTTTTGTAGGCGTGTCTTTGCCTTCTGTGTCTTTTTGTCTTTGCCAGTCTTTGCGTGTGTAAAGAGGAATGGAAATGACGTGCAACGTGCCTGCACAGTGCTGGTCGCTCACACCTGCTTCCCTGTGCCGTACTAGGAGCTAAGGTGTGACCGTTCCCAGCAGGTGTTTGGGGAATGTTTGTTGCATGAATGAATGGAGGGGAGTGAGTGTGAAAAAGATTCGTAAAATCATAATGCAAAATTCCCTAAAGAAAGAGTTTTAGTAAAGTATGAAATCTAATCAGAAGTGGTACAAATTAAACTTTGAATTAGGACTTATGTTAAAATTTTCAGATCAACATTTGACCTCTAAATAAAGATAGTTGTTAATCAGAGGCATTGTGTAAACAAACATCTGAAACTTTACTTCTGATAATGTGACTTGATGCTTTCCGAGTTTCTAAAAAACATCTCTTTAATCTTAAAGCTCTATTTCCTCTGTTAAAACCAGTTAAAGGAATCTGTAATTGACCAATGAATTCCTGGTAATAACTCACAGAAGGGGCATATCTATAGAGAGAGAGAGAGAGGGAGAGAGAGGCCTAACTTGATTAGAGTAAAGTTTCAGTTAAATAAAGTTAATGTATGACTTTAAAATATGTGGTTTGCCGAAGCTGTCTATTTATTTTGCAAAGCAGTTGATGCCTCATCAAATGAAATTGTCACCCCCAATTCTACTGAGTGTCATAATCCTGGGAGGCAGAGGGGTAGCTTTTATAAGCATTTTGTGGGCTTACGTATTATGTGCTTTTTGAATGCTTTTGACTTTGTTTAAGAGCTCCAAGCAGCCCAGGTGAGGATGGTTTATTTAACCCCAAACATGTTATGAGGGAGCTGGTGGGCTCTATCCCTGGGGACATGTGAGAATAGCAGGACAACCATCTGTCCTGGATTGCTTCGGCTGAATCGCGTAGGGGCTGCGGGGACCGCCCGCTTCTCCAGGCTCCTCTGGCCCGGGCCCCTTTGTTCTGCCCTCTCTCCGTTTGTCCAGCCACTAGCAGGGAGCGGGGCCCCGAGTCTTGTTTCTACCCCGCGGAGGCACAGAGAACACGGGTTGACGTTAGCAATTGTATGGTTTTGTTTTTTCCTAAGAGTGCTTGTTTAGAAATTAAGGGCCACAGAGGAAAAAAGGAGATGATGCCACAGAAGATAAAGGCAGACTAACTTTCTATCCTGCAGGGCCGTCTGCCACCGATTCTCATCTGCAGGTGGAATTGTGTCAGAGAAGGTAAAAGCTGTTTGTTAAGATGCCTTGTGATGCCGGATAGTGATTTTGTCTCACATGTAAATACAGATGTAAAGTGTGCTCAGGAACCGCTGAAGTAATCCCCAAAGGCAGGGGACGTTTCTCCCACCTTCGGAGTTCTGGGGGCATGGGTGTATGATTCATAATACTGTGATTTATTCTCATTGTTTTAAAAGGCTATTTTACAGTTGAAATAAACTGCCTTATTTACAACATGTATGTTGCTTTATAAAATATGGCAGGTTAACTTTGAGCGAAAAGTGCCTCTATTTGGGCAAGAAATCATCACGTAACCTTAAAAAATGGAAGACAGAAATGTTTTAAGGCCATATGGCAGGCTAACTTGGTGCACTTACTTGGAAATCCATTTCATTTTAAAGTAGAAAAGGCTCATTAAGTGAACGTATTAACTTCTCCCTCTCCCCCAGGCTCCCCCCACATCAGGTGATATTAATTGAAGATGCTGAGTGGAGAAGATTGGGTCTCAGGCTGAGATGGAGATCTCCCGGGCAGGAACTGGGGATCTGAGTTCTTGTCCCGATCCCAGCAAGCACCGTCCACCGTGTTCCACAAAGCAAGTGACAAAGCCTGCCCCGCCCACGCAGAAGGGTGTTCTGTCAGACGAGCTCAAGTTTGCACAAGAGTTTCTCGGAAACCCCAAAGCACTATATGGATATAAGAGATTTCCCTTTGGTTTTCTTTTCTTTTGACTGATGAAAATTCAGCAATATCGCTTGTTAATTGGCCTGTAAGACGCACAATCCTACTTTCTTCTCAAGAAGATTAATATGTAGCCGTAGATTCCAGAATCATGCAAAGTGTTCTTTGAAAATCTGACCCTTCATAACAGATGCTACCAGAAAACTATAACAGTGAAATAATAACAATAATGACAACAATAAATGTTGGAAATGGAAATGGGCACCTTACAATGATAGCTTAGCACTAACTGTTGGTGAAGAAAGGAAGCCTTTCTTAAAAAGACATTTCTTTCCATTCAAAATACAGACCTGAGCATTTAACTGGGAAGAACAAGAAGGAAAACCAACTGAAAATGGAATAAATGGCTTCAGTTTACCCAGGTTATTTCTAAACAGTAACACAGAGATGCAATGGAAATAATTTAGACATATGGATAAGAACCTTCAAAATCAATAGTGCTGGAAGAAATGAAGCATATGCTGATGCAATCAAACAGAATTGAATTTCATACAAATGTTAGCAAATCTATATCAGATTATCACAGCAAAAACTTCATTTTCATTGATTTATAATGTATTATTATTGTTTCCACCAAACTGCCATAGACAGCCATTTACCAGCTGCCAAGTGCCTTACGGGTAAATAAGGGATATCGCGGACGGGGGTGGGAGCCGTTTAGGAGCCAATAACTCTCGAGGGCGGCAGGTGCGGCGTCCTAACGATTCCGCCGGTTCCTTTTAGTTGCATTAGATCATTCTTTGAGGCTTTTGGTGAGCGTGGGGCTGTTAGCCTGTATTCACACACGCGTGAAGGAAAAAGAAGGAACGTTTGTGACACACAACCATTTAGCAGAAAGGAGGCTCAACAGGACGGTCACACGCACACGGCCACATCCGTAGCTCCCTTCACCATGTGATGTGAAACAAGCATTCAAACCACATGTTTGTAGGAGCCCCAATTCCCTCGTGGCCTGCTCCCTGCTAAGCCCCACGGCCCGTATATCACACACCTCTCCTTCTAAGGTGTCAGTTCACGGTGGGTTTCATCGGGGCGAAAGGGCTTTTCTCTTTCCGGTTGCTGATTTCTCGCACATTCACAATCACAGGGACCATTTCCAGCAGTCTGAGCGGTAAGATGTTGCTTTCTTGAGAAGGGACCATGTGAACAGTTACTTTAACAAAATCCATGAGCTTTTTTAAAAAGCAGAAATGGAATTAATAACAACGAGTTAGGTTATGTTAAGGTTTTAGCTTATGGCTGTAAGAAATAAGCTAGAAATTTGGGTATTAATTATATCCTTCACTGAAAGTGTTTTGATGAAAAGTAAAATAGTTATTGTGCCTGTCTTAAAATTATTTCACAATCTTTTAGATTATCTGTCTCAAGTTCCATAATTAATTACTACCTAAAACAAAACTCCAAGTCATTTCATTCCTTTTCTCCAATGACTCAATGGATGATGGGTTTGTTTTACTAAAATGCTACCAGTTAAGTATTCATAATAGTCTGCTTATTATTTCCATTCACTCTGTCAAATGGTAGGAAAGACAAATTGGGGTGACGGGTAAGTTCCAGCATTTAGTAGACACTCGGTGCGCAGTCCCTGCCCCTTTCCTACCTCCGAACGACATTGCAGAAGGAGGTGGTGCCTCCCGGATCGCTAGCGTCCCTCCTGCTGCTGGGATTGGGGTTGCACTGAGACAGCAGAAATTGCTCCTCTGGCACCACCTCCACCTTCTGTCTGTAGCAGAGTTACAATTCACTGGGTTGACCTCAGTGTTGATTCTAATTGGTTCCCCCAGGACCCAGTCCAGGCTCATTGAGTAAACATATGCTAGCCGGACGTGAGGGTATGAGCAAGAGGTGGTGGGTTCAGTGTAAACTATTCAATGGAAGTATCCTGGAGCAAATGCTCTAGCTGACCAGCTGGGCCATGGTCACGATGGAGGGAAATGCGAGTCCACTGGGGTGAGGCTCACTGGACGCTAGGGATCCAGGGGGCACCACCTCCTTGTTATTCCTCCTGGTTTCCCACTTCTCTTGTATGAGTGTGACAAAGGACCGAGCATGAAATGGCGAGGACCGAGGCCAAGGAGAGTTGTCAGAGCTGGGCCTTGGCCTGTTCCACAGTACTTCTCAGCCACGTCCTCACTGCCCACCCCTGAGAGGGCACTGCAGGACAAACACTGTTCCCACTCCACCTCAGCCTGTCGCTCATTGCAAACCAGTGATTAAAAGGAGAGAGTGAAGAACACGGAGATCGCCACACCTGCCATGCTCTGCTCCACGGGTCTCCCAAGGGGCCACATTACTCACCGCTGGCACCGTGGGCAGAGGGTCGAATTTCCAATCCGCAAAACTCGGGTGCTGTCTACAACTCAATTTACTCTTCCTACAATTCAACCAAATACCTATTCTGAGCACTAATTCTGCTCAGTTGAAAAAGTGTGGTCTCAGTGGGTTCCTGGAGAGTCAGTCTTTCTAGATTCAAGCTCTGTCAATCCAGGATTTTCTCCACCTGCTCCTTCCTCGTGAGTCTGCAGGTGCTTAAGTAGCACTTGTTCAGACATTGTCCCTCCTGGGACCTTGCTGGGCTATTCATAAGCCCATTTTCTCTGTGATTGTGCACACAGTCTTTGGGCTGGCTGCTGCTAACTACCATTCACCACTCATACACGTCTGCCCTCCCAGCCATCTGCCCTCAACACCCACCTCTGCAACAGCATGGGTGGGCGGATGTCCACCCTTGTGTTCCAGATGGGACAGTGTGGTCATCTCTACTCAGCCACTCAGCCTCCATCCAGCCACAGCCTCTGGGGGACCACCTGCATCTAATGCCAGGGCTCGGCTCGTGTTACCTCAGCCCTAGGAGAATTTTCATCTTTTCTCCGTCATAGAGGAAAAAGTGTCACCAGATGTATTTCCCCCAAATCTAGAGTTTACGCCAGCACCTTGGCCTTTGGGGGCCAAAAGTCAAGAACTAGCTTATTTTATTTGGTTTCTATTTTTAAGGGTGTGATTTACATACAATAAATTGCACACATCAGTCTGATGAATTTTTGCAGTTTTATATGAATTACTCAGCACAAGAATAAAACACCCTGTCACCCCAGAAATTTCCCATAGACGGCTTTCCAGCACCCCACCCCCTAAACCAGTTTTTGACTTCTATCATCATAGGTTGGCTTTGCCTGTTCTTAAACATGATATAAGCAGAATCATATATGTAGTCTTTCGTGTCTGGCTTCTTTCACACTATATGTTTTTGAGAGTCATCCTTAAAACTACATCATATATAATATATGGTTACATATATCAGTACTCGCTCCTTTTTATTGCTATTTTTTATTCTTTTTCCATTTCTCCTTTGGCCTATTTTTTTCTGGAGTATGAGGGCTGAGGTGTAGTTTAAAGAATGAAAGGATTATAGGATAAAAAAAGGGATTTGAGGAATAAAAAAAATTCAAAATCCCACACTGGCCAATATTTACTAAAGAAATAGTCACCCTTACAAAATTTATCTCAACAAATCTTTGATTTCTCCATTACTGTCTTCTTCTCTATTACAAATCTTTAACATCGTTTTACTCAACACATTCTCAGCATCCATCTGCCTTCACTGGTACTGCATTAAAGAAGACTAAGAACTCTAAGAAATCAAAATCCCCGTGCTTTTTTTGCAGAGATTGGCAAGTTGATCCTCAAATTCATATGGATATGCAAGAGACCTGGAAGAACCAAAATAATCTTGGGAAAGAACAAAATTGGAGGATTCACACTTCCTGATTTCAGAACTTACTACAAAATAGTCATCAAGACAGTGTGGTTCTGGCATAAGCACAGACATGTTGACCAATGGAATGAAATCGAGAGCTCAGAAATAAATGCTTACATATATAGTCAGTTGATTTTTGAAAAGGATGCCAAGAAAATTCGATTGGCCGTTTCGACAAATGCTCCTGGGACAAGTGGATATCCACGTGCAAAAGAAAGAGTTGGAGTTCACACCTCCGCAAAAACTTATCCAAAATGCACCAAAGATCTAAACGGAAGAGCTAAGACTACAAACTCTTAGAAGAAAACATAGGAGCCAATCAGTATAACTTTGGTTTAGCCAATGGTTTCTAGGTAGGACATTGAAAGTACAAACAACAACAACAAAAAATAGACACATTGGACTTCATCAAAATTAAAAATTTTATGCTGCAAACAATACCATCAAGAAAGTGAAAAGACAACTCACAGAATGGAAGAAGATATTTGCAAATCATATGTCTGATAGGGGACTTATAGCCAGCATATATAAAGAACTCTTACCACTCAATAATAAAAACCAAATAATCCAACTTAAACATGGACAAAGGATCTGAATAGACATTTCTCCAAAGATTTAGAAGTGGCCAACAAGCACATGAAAAGGTGCTCAACATCATTAGTTACCAGAGATATGCAAATCAAAACTGTAAGTTCTCACCTACTAGGATGGCTATACTCAAAAGACAGGTAACAATAGGTGCAGGTGAGGATGTGGAGGAATTGGAACCCTTGCGTATTACGGGTGGGAATATAAAACGTCACAGCTACCATGAAAAAACAGTCAGGCAGGTCCTCAGAAGGTTAATCACAGAGTTACCATGTGAGCCAGCACTTCCACTCCTGGGGATATGCTCAAGAGAAATGAAAACACAGGTCCACACAAAAACTTGTAGCAGCATTTGTCATAATAGCCCCAAATTGGGAACAACCCAAATGTTCAACCACTGATGACTGGATGAACAAAACGTGGTCTATCCATACAATGGAATAGTATCTGGCGACAAAAGGAATGAAGCACTAACACCTATTGTAACAAGGTTGGATCTTCAAAACGTGTTGCTGAGTGAAAGAAGCCAGCACAAAAGGTCACACATGGTATGATTCTGTGTGTATGAAATGTTCAGAATAGGCATCTGAGACAGAAAGTTGATTAGTGGTTGCCCAGAGCTGAGGGTGGGGGCACGGTTAGTGACTTTTAATGGGGACAAGATTTCTTTTTGGGGTGATAAATATACTAAAACCCATTGAACTGTACACTTTAAATGGGTGAATGTCATAATACATGAATTATATTCAATAAAGCTGTTAAAAGGAAAGCACAAAGGGATCTACATCATAATCTTGACCTGCATTTCCCCATGTGTGAGATGAAGGGAAACGTTTCTGTGACCCAATAGGCTTAGGAAATGTTTGACTAAACAAGGCGAAACAGATCCCATTCCTCCTGGTAACTCTGCGAGCGCCCACGGTGACCTCTGAAGAGGGACTAGTGTGCGGTTCACAACCCATTGGATCAGGGGGCTGCTTTGCTTGGAGCACCCTAAGCACTTAGCACCTCGTGGCATGCTGAGAGTTCTCATTTCACATTTGAGTAGATAGGAGCCCTGAGAGGCAAGATGCGTTTTCTGTGGCCACTGCCTAGTTGGGGTGGACCACTTCTTTCTACCTCTACCTGGTGTTTACCACTTTTGACACTGTATTCTCTGTCTGTCATGACTGACATTTCCCTGGCCACAGGCCTCTGTTTTCTGGTAACTCCCTGAACGGTAACCACATCCTGAGCGGGGTCCAGCACTACTGAGTGAGGCAGGAACAATGTGGACACACAGCAGATTTTCTCAAGAACATCTCATGAGATGATTTCTCTATGACCTCTCCTTTCCATTATTTCACTGGTGGGAAAAATGAACACCTTCCTCTGGGCTAAATTTGCCCTGCTTTGGCATCATTTCAGTCCTGTACATTTATTAAGAAGCGTGATAAAATACAGTGACGGCCACAGCTAACTCCTATCCCAACCACACGGTAGTGAAACTGTGACATGGCAAAGCTAGTACCTGGAAACTTCTGGCACAGGCTTGATATTAACTTAGCAGTTAAGGGGGTGAATAGTGTGCTGCCTGCAGTGGGGGCTGCTGGCAGCTTCTTTGCATGAAGACGCTGGTGATTTGGGGTGCCTTGTTCTCGCTGTCTCCAAGCGTTTGCTGGGCGTCTCAGCCCGTGCTCTGAATGAATGGCCGTGGTGAGCTTGGTCATCTAGCTTCATTCCTGAGCACTCAACTCGCTCAAAAATATGGCAATGCATAAAGAAATCTGCAAGTCTTCAGTGGGACTCTGGCAAGAACTGCTTTCAGATAAAGCACTTTTTCCCATCGATCCTGGAAGGACACTTCAAAAACGGCAGTGAGCTGACTGTTCAGGGAGGCAAACATCCCACATCTCTCATGGAGCACATGACATCCGCATGCCCGGACTCACCCTTGAGTGTGTCCTGATTGGAGCCTACGAGGCTGATACCCTAACAGACTTGAGTGTGGGTTCCGTAGATCTGTTTCAAGAATGTGGTTTCAAGAATTAACAAAATGGCATATCCTGATCTCACTTCTTTGGTTTTGGACACTTTTGCCCTATATAGTCGTGAGTAGGATTATGTAAGCCTTCTAACAAACTCTTGTGGTGGGAACATCTTTTGGGTATTTGATGCAGCCAGAAATTTCAGGCTTTAGTGGAAGCTAACTGCTCCTATTATCTCACTGGATCTCGTTTTCACTGGTGACGATAGCGCAAATGGAAGGCATCTGTTTACCCTTTCTCTTCCGTGACCGCGGATCTTTGAGTCTTTGGGGTCTTTGCTCACCCTCTCTCAGGAGCTGGTTCATCTGAGAGATCAGAGCTCTGCCTCACCCGGCACCCAGGGGAGAGCCTGGCTGGTCTCTCCTCACCCGCTGCCTTTCTTCCACCTGCCCCGGCACGGTGTTGGGCAACCATCCCCACCATCTAATTCCAGAATATTTTTATCACCCCAAAATGAAGCCCCATCCCATCAGCAGTCACTCCCCATTCCCCTTCCCGACCCCCCCGAGCCCCTAGCAACCACTGATCTACCTTCTGTGTCTGTGGATTTGACTATTATGGACATTTCATACAAAGTGGAATCATCTAAGATGTGGCCTTTCGTGACCGCTTCTTTCCCTGAGTGTCATGTTTTCAAGGTTCATCCACGTAGCCTATGTCAGTCTTTCATTTCCCTCATGGCTGAGTGCCATTCCAGTGTGTGGATGGACACATTTGTGCATCCACCCCTCAGTGGATGGACGCTTGTGTTGCCTCCATGTTTTGGCGATTGTGAGTCCTGCTGCTTATGAGCATTCGTGTACGGGTTTCTGTGTGGACGTGTTTTCCTTTCTCTTGGGTGTGCCTGGGACTGGAATGGCTGAGTCATGTGGTACCTCTTGTTTTTAAGTTATTTTTTGTTTATTACAACTTAAAGGGAAACAGCAATGGAAGAAGTATTTGGTAGGATGATGACAACATAGTCACATGGAAACCCCACGTTTAACTTTTTGAGGACGGGCCAGACTGTTTTCCAAAGCGGTGGCACCATAGTCTGTCCCCCCAGTTGTGTAAAGCGGTCTGACTCTGCAGGGCCTGCCCCGCAGTGCCGACAGGTTGAGCCCCGTCCTGTAACCGGCAGCTGCCAGGCTGGCGGTGGTGCTCCCGAGGGTCCTGGGCGGTAGACAGTCCTCACGTGGGGGTAAGGGGGAACAAGGACGACACGTTCTTCCACCCAATTATGCTTTTCTCTATTAAAGATAAACATTTTATTTAAATGATTGTATGAAATATTTGTCTGAACACTGAAATGTGTGGAGATGTATTAGGAGCTATAGACGTATTTAAAGAAATGAACCACAACAGACAAAATGAGTGCCTTCTCTCCGGTTCAGTCTGTCCACTGTCCTTCTTTCCTGGCCGTGACTGGTACACAGTGGGCTGTCACGTGGGTGTCTCTGAAGCCCCACATGCTCCAGCCCAGGTTCGTCTGAGGCCGCGTGTGCCGTCTCCTCATCCACGTCTTCAGCTGGAGGCCCCAGAGCATCGCCAGCTCCACAGGTTGGAGACAGACTCATTGTCACTTCCACAAAACCAGCTCTTCCTCCGGTGTTTTCTGTGGCCGACTGCCAGCCGTCCCCCTGAGCTGATAGTGTTTCTTCCTCAGAATAAGACCGCTTAGCTAGAGACTAAATTTCATCGCCTCCGTGGTGGCTCCCGTGTGGCCATGGAATGGGTTCTCACCCATGGGACGGGAGTGGAAGTGCTATGTGGACATTCCCCCTTCCTGGGCCCTGGATTTGCTCCCCTCTCTGCAGGCTGAGAAGGAAGCATCAAGCAAAGAGAAGAAGCCCTGGGGGATATCAGAGCAACAAGACAAGAAGCCCCTTCCCTGGAGTGTGGAGTGTGCCGCCCTCCATGTACCTGTGACTCACATGTTGCAAGTGAACCTGCAGCTTCTGTAAACTAGACAGTTCAGGGCCTCTTCATCACAGATTAGTCTTTATCTTAACTGACCCTGGCTGGGTCATTGCATGATCGGGCATTCAACTACCGAAGCTAAAAATCTGGGATGCATCCTAGATCATTCGACTTGCCTCTCCCACCCCAACACTTTTCATACAAATTGCCCATTTGACTGAGAGAACTCACTGCAGGACTAAGGTGTATGAATGGCCAGCTTGCAGGCACATTTAGTTTGGTTCTTGGGTTTGGTCCACTGTAGCTCGGCATTGTGTTTGGACAACACCCCGGCCCCTGGAGCTCCGAGTGACCCGAGGACACACAGCTGGCACACACACTGGCGGTGTCCAGTCATCCTTGTTCCCGACCGACTCTGACCAGCTGCTCCACCTCCCCCGGGTCAGCTCCTCAACTTTGTGCCTCAATTCTCATCTGTTGAATGTGGTTGGTGAAGACTGCAAGATCTAATCCACGTAAAAGGCTTTGAGGGGTGCTGGGCAGTAGGGCGACCTCAGCGAACAGTGGTCATTTTACCCCTGGCCCCTGTAGCCCCCTCCCCTGGCTCCACCTTCCACAATAAACAGTTAATTCCCCAAGGGTGGGGCTGTGTTATCGTCGTGTTGTATTTGTCAGGCTCTGCAGACCCGGGCCCTGCCACTTCCTTATTTCACTCTCCCCAGCCCCTCATTGCAACTCCCTGAGGAGGGGATCTTATGGTCAAGCTGTTCATGGCCCCACTTCCTTCTGCTTCCCTAGTTCAGCTTTCATGCTCACCCAGACCGTGGGACGTCATCCTAGCTGGATCCCCAGCCTCCAGTGTTCTACAACTCATTTCATCTTCCACTGCTGTCAGCGTGGTGCTTCTAGAATCCAAATCTGATCACGCTGCTTCCTGCTAGGAACCACTGGGGCACACACACCCGTGCGGCACCCACGACCCTGCCTCTCCCGCAGGAGGTCTGGTGGCCTTTGCTCGGCTCCACTCTCTGGCTCAGGAGCCCTGACTCACTGGTGATTCTAGTCTTTGGCACTTTGTTCAAGGCGCCATCTGTGGAAGCCCGTCTTCCACGGACAGCACGGGGCTCAAGTGTGTCCTGATTGGAGCCTACGAGGCTGATACCCTAACAGACTTGAGCCAACTCCGTTGTTTTCCTGTTAATTGTTCGCTTCTCCTGCTCCCACCTTGGACTCCTTCAGTGTGTGGATCGTCTGCTTTTGTTTACGCACCTCAGAGGGACACACGGAACCCACCAGGTGGACACTCAGTTTGCTGAACACACTGAATAACCAACCCTCAAACTCACTCTCTTGGGTGCCCCTAAACAACATCGTAAAACTCTGTCCCCCTTTACACATTTTTAAGCTGACATCTGAGTTTTTTTCATTATAAGTTTAAATAGTTGCAAAGATTTAATTTCCATATATTGATGTATAGCGGTCTTTCACAATTAAACTTTGTAATACTCTTGAACTATATCATGTGAAATCTAAACACTACAGCAATTTGGCACATTCTATTATTTAATAAGGATCCATGAAACAGACTCTTCTCTAACAGCTGGAAGGTTAATATTATTTCTTTTTTCCCTTAAATTTGCATTTCTGTTTCTCTTCCCAATAGGAATTTACCCTGTTATATAATATTGTGTTTGAAGTTTTTCTGTCTACTATCTTATCATAGTTCTCTGCAAGAAAAATATGCATGCACTTAAAATTAAAATAATCGAAAAAATTTTGTGTCCATAAAGCTCTGATTTCTTCCCGGTTTACTAGTATCATTATTACAAGTACATAGTTGATCAAAAAAAGATACAAAATTTGATAATTATTAATCATTTAAAATAAATAATAATTAAACATAGTAATCAGAAGTGTATTTATTAATGTGATATGAGAGATATGATATGGATACAGATTTTTTTCCTTAGTTATATATTTGTGGATGAATGTTACCCATTGATAGAATAGAAAAGAGTTCCTCTTCAAACCTATTCCTGTTTTCTGTCTTTATAGATGTGAAAATTGAGAACCTTAATAGAATATAAATTAATATAATATAAATTCATAGAAATAGAAGGAACGTTGTAGCAATGACACTCAATATTTTGAACTCCTGAGTTTTACGGCCATGACTACATGGTGATCTGTTTCAAAAAGTGATTTTCATGGTCTGTCAGCTCAAGACTCACTTAGGTCCTCCTTCAACTTTGTTGAAGGCAGAGATTTGGAAACCATCAGAGCGGCAAAAGGATTTGTTGTGTAGTCATTAGCGTCACTTGGTTTCAAAATTGACAACAACGTTGAGATTGTTCTTTGTTGGCCCAAGACGTTTCCACACCCAGGCCCACGTGCAGCAGGCAACTTGGATGGTGAGTGATGAACCTCTGCTATGAAAGGAAAGTGGGAAGGGAGCTCATGGCATGGGCACGTTCTCCAGCAGGTCAGTTTTAGGAAAGAGTAGAATGGAAATTGAGGATCTGGAAGTTGATTACTTAAGACCATCCCTGGGACCCCCTGAAAGCCAAAGATTGACCCTTATTGTTCTGGCATCAAAGTCCCGGTTAATCTCACTCCCGCAGGTTTTGTGCTCAGGGCGGCCCTTTGTCATCGAGCCCCCTCTGTGAGTTCTCTAACTAACTGCGTGCCTTTAATCTGAACAAAGCCATCATCTAAGAACCTAATTCTGCCCAATTTCTCTGGAGCACACTGGCATCTCAGGGTTAAAGATGATGCTCCTAATGAGTCAACTCCACATGAGAAACCCAGCAAAGAGGGACTACTGTGCAGATCTCTGCCAGTCAAAAGGGAGTGGCTTGTGGTAGCCACTTTTACACGTCGGTTCACTCCACCAGGCCAGTCACTCATTCACTCATTTAAAAAACATTCATCGAACAACTGCTGTGCATCAGGCATGAGGCCAGGGGGTAGAAATACAAAGACCACAGGTTCAAAAGTTCAAAGTCTAGTGAAGGAGGCAGGTACAAACATCTGTGACAACCCTTCAGTGTACTAAGTGCCACTACAGTGATGGACGTGGAATCTCCAGCTCCGTGGGTGGACAGGAGGGGGAGGCCAGACAGAGCTTCCTGGAAGGTGTACACTCCCAGCTGAGGGATGAAGGGCCAGTGAAAGGGATGCAGACTAGGGGAGGGTGGGAATCAGAAAGGGTGTTCCAAGCTAAGTAACCCAGGAGCAATGGCCCAAAGGCAACAGTGGTTCCTTCCCACGGGATGCTGGATTCAAGGTGGGGAGTGTCTTAGATGAGGCTGGAGAGGTGACAGAACCAGATCTGTGCTGTGCTAAAGGTTTCAGAGTTTACCCTGAAGGCCCTGTAGGAGTTAAGAAGGAGCCATGTGACCAGACGGTGTTTGATTTTTTGTGGCTATGAAGAAATTAAGATTGGAGTGGGATGGTACATAGCATTTCGTTAGAAGGCTGCTGATAACGTGACTGAGACCCCTCAGAGGCCTCAAGTGATGGAGAGAAGGGCAAAAATGAGAGAATTAAAGCATTAGTGTTGAAGTGACATCATCATCAAGTGATTTGGGGAGGGGGGTCAGGGATAGGGAATTATCAAGAATGACTCCAGATTTTTAGCTCGGATAACTCTTTCCAAGAGATTTACAGGAAGTGGGGGGATGTGTTAAGATTCACATGCCTGGAGACATCAGAGTGGAGGTGCTCCAGTCAGCTGCAAACAGATGTGGAAGTTGTCAACCAATGGGCAGTGGCTGAAGCCGTTGAGGTGAACAAGATCCCAGGCAGAGTGTATAAGCCAGAAGAGAACTGGACTGAGGCTTAAATGCAGGGTTTCCATCATGAAGAGAAGTCAACAAGAGTCTTTGAAGGAGAATGGGGGAGTTGGGAGGGAGTTTGGACAGAGTGCCACAGAAACCCAAGAAGATTAAGGAGACAGAGAGCCCACAGAACGGGCACTCAGGGAGGCCTACGAAAATTAGGATGGAGGCAGAATCTAGAGAACCATGGGTGAAGAAATGGGAATGTGAAATGAAGAGTGAGGTCTAGGGGTGGAGAGGGGGGCATGTGGTTAGGGGATGTGAGGGGGCGGGGGGTGTTTAAGGTCAGCCTTTGACTTGTGGTTTTATTAATTTTAAGATAGGCGATGCTTGGTGTTCACATGCCATCCAGACAGACAAGATGGGCAGGGTCCCAGAGGGAGCGGGCGGGCCTCTGTGGCCTGCCGGAGGCAATAGTGATGTGATTGGGAGGGGATGCAATAGCGGATTCTTGGGGTCTGCCAAGGACGGGGCAGAGGTGTGGAGGGTGGACACTGAGGGCAGACCCGGAACAGAGCTGCCCAGACTGTGATGCATGAGGACCAGGCACAGTTAATTTAGGCAAGTTTGAGTGGCACCTAGAACTGGTCCCGAGGCCAGAGAAAGGAGGGAGGGGAGCGGAAGGCAAGTCAGAGACAGACCTGGGAATCACCCACATGCCCACAGTAGCAGATGCAGCGAGAAGGGTTAACATCCACGAGTGAGGAGGTGGTTCAATTTAAATTGTATTGTGCAAAAAAGATCTTCAAAAAACCCCACCCTAACCGGTGCCCCCCAATTGCTTCCCCATCAGCATGTGTGTGTGTGTGTGTGTGTGTGTGTGTGTGTGCATGCGCACACCCTTTTACAAATTCAGGTTCATACACTTGTTCTCTATTAACTCCACTTAGCCAACTTTTGGAGAAGTTGGCCATAAAGACAGTGATTGGTGAAAGAGCTCTGATTTCACCAGAATCGGTCATTAACCAGGATCGTTTATTAACGAGTAGAGTCTATAGTAGTTTTCAACTCTCATAATTAAACTAAATTGACTTGAGAATGCCTTTGCCTAAATCTGGTCTGGCTCCTGTGGACCTCTTATTCCTGTAAGGCAGAAGTGGAACAGTGACTTAATAACATACTATATTGAAAATTAATTTTCATGACGGGTGTCACGATCACCCCTCAATATGGTGTCAGGATTTTATCGAGCAAGCGTGGCTTATGCTGCATGGCATCATGTAAGTGGTTCTAGAAAGCACAGATTAGAAACTCTCTCTTCTCTGCATTGAGGTTAGATCTAACCTAAGTAAATCTCAGTTTAGAAATTACTTAATAGGTATCTGACCAGGTGAATGCATTTATAATTCTCTCCGTTGAAAGGAAATCTAGTGGGGGAGTTGGAGTTATGGGTGGAGAAATATAACATATCTCTTTATTTTCCTTTAATTTCTCCACCATTTTTGGGGGGAGGAATGGTAGGTATTTGACTTCATCCCAGTGATTATGCTGAGATTTTGTTCAGGTGGCTGGTTTCAGCAGAGTTGACAAGTAACTGCTCTGTCTTGAGAAGATAAAAGAAACGTAAGTAGTTCAGTCATAGCTCAGTTTTCCTCTCATCACCTACAAAGCATGCCCCAAACATTATTTTATTACAGAAAATGTCAGTTACTTGTCAGGGTCAGATGGAACACCTATTTTGTATGATTGTTTATTGTGTGAAATTAATCCCAATCTGATAAACAAACCATGATTTCTTTGGGATTTGAAAACAGTTTTGTTTTAAAATTACATAGGTTCCGTGTTTGTCACAACATTGTATTTGTGTGCCAGCTGTGGAAGGACGGCTGCCATGTCCGGGAAGACACACAGCGGCCGTGTCTTGAGGTCAGCTTTGGATTTTAGTCCCATCCTTTTCTATTTTCATGACACTGAGTTGTAGCGGATGAAGAAATTGATTGAGCGATTAAAACTACACATTGCTTGACTCATTCTTGGACAAATCATTTAACATTTCTGTTCTTCAAATGGTACTGATATGCTTTCTACCTATCTCTGGAGCAAATTAAAAAACATTAACAGCATTCGCTCATGGAGCCAAAACCACGGGGGAAGGTGTCATTCCACTGAGTCGAATTGAGGGCAAATCTTCAAAAGTGTTTTTTTAATTGTAAAATATTTTATTGTGCATCACTGATGGGAAGTTTCCTCAGACGCACCTTACATTTCCCTCCCTTTCGAAATGGGCACTGAGAATAACGGGGTGTTTTGAACATGACCCTGGCATCAGTGGGGTGTGTGCTGGCCAGCAGCAGTGCCACCTGAGCGGTCACCTCGGCGACCTTGTCCTGGCACCCACTATGCTGGCTTTAGTTTGCAGTTGGCTGGGGACTGCTTAGCCAAGGATTTTAAAGATTTGCACATCAGCAGGAGCCGCCTGGGGTCTGAAGGAAGGTTCAGGAGTAACGCGTGTGCTGTGGGGCCCGGGCCGCAAGGCAGTCATTGTGGGCAGTCACGGACTGCTTGGGGTGACACAGACGCCCTCTTGGTGGCCTCTGAGGAGCTGAGTGGGGTCAGCACTCACTCTGCAGCCCCGTGCAGCACCCGGCTGCCCTGCGCCAGGTGTAGTGGCTTCCAATCGCTCTTGGTTCTGTGATGCCATAACATAATTAAATGTTATCTGTGCTGATGAAACATGAGTGAGGGGATAAAGAAAGTTTTTGTTTTTATGAAAACAGTCAAAAACTTTGAAAAGACTCGAGAAAAAGTAAGTTGCTAAAATTAGTTACTGTTGTATCAGGCTTGGCAAAGCACCTGCTGAAGGTGTGGACAATAGTAGAAGTGTAGACAGTGTAAAGGAAAACCCACTTCCTCCTGCGAGTTTCTCCTTCACCCTCACACTGAGGGCACTTGCTCACATGTGCCTGCTGCACTGCATGCGACACCAGACGTGTGGGTTTCCCACACACGGAGTGATTCTGCGACACCAGCTGGTGTCCTTCCACTGAAGTCAGTCCTGACACTGTCTACCCGAGATGGCGGCAGGTCCCTAGGTTAAGGGCTCAGTCCCACAGGACTGCCCCTCCCCCCTTCAGATGCCAATCCAAGTCCAGGAAGCCACCTGTGCTTCTGCCTATAAATCAGAGCTTCCCCCCGCCCCCTCCTCGGGGGTTGTGCAGAGGAGCTTGGACACTTGCAGTATTTCAGCCACTGCAGATCTGGACAGAATGACAACTAAGTCCTCCTGCATGACCTCCTGGTTCTTTCCATGCACACCCCATTAATAATCTGGGTAAGAGGAAGGAGTCTGGATCCGTGTATCTCAGATTCAGAGAAGAAGGACAAGAGGTAAATTTGCGTAAATTTGGAACGAAAGGGCGCATTTGGGTCCCGAGTCCACGACCGATGCCGGGCGGAGCTGCGTCTTGCGGAGAGCCTGGGTGCTGCAGACCCGCCGACGTCGCCTCCTCTGCCCGACAGCGCGTCTGCAAGGTTCGGGAAGTCCCCCTCGCAGACGAGGAGACGCCAGGAAGCGGAGACAGAGACCCGACCTGGGCTGCGAGTGAGGCCCAGGTCCGCGTTCCAGTTCCCGTGAGCACCTCCCGAGCGGATGCTTGCAGGCCTGGGGCACAACTTCTTATCAGGGGCCGCAGGTGCGGAAGACCGAGAGGCCAGGAGCGCCGCGATGCTGGTGCTGACCTGAGCCTGGCGTTTCTGTGTCGTCACGGGTGATTCCTGCTGCTGTGCACACGTGTGCCAGGCGTGGCCGCCACAAAGACAGAATGGTGAGAGGGTCGGGTGCCGTGCCTGCGCCGCAAGGTCAGGGTCAGAGATTCTCTGGTCCTGGAGAGAGAGCTCTGGAATTGCTGCAGAGCCAAAAGGAGGAGAAACTCTGCGAGCACCTCAGTAATGATTCAAGGGCGCTCCAATCTGTCATGCACGCTTTATGTCTAGGCTGCAGCAGTTCATCCTCAGCTGATGCCTTTTGGCTCTAACAGATATAGAAATATGAAGGTAAAATGCGATGGTAAGATGTTACTGCTTCCACATACCTCAGATAAGAACCAGTCTCCCTCCCAAGACCCACCTCTCATTTTCCTACAAACAACCAGAACAGGCGTGTAATTCCTAGCAACCCATTTTCAGTGTTGGACGTCGAGTCCTGGAACACGCTGATTCCACATGCAGTGGTTTTGCACTTCCTCTCTTAAACAGAGTGGGTTGGGTTTTGGCAGATATTCTGCAGACACACCAATGTTTGCAGATATTAGTTTGGAACTCTCCGCGAAGGAGCACAAATGCAGATTTTTGGACAGCGAGATTTTCTGGGTTGACAGCGGCCTGCTCGCTGCTGTGTGGTGTCAACACTCAGGAACGATCCCAAGATTGGTCGTCAGGAGTACACTGAGCAACAAAACGGGTGCAGGTGGTTACCTGGGGCTGCGGTCCCAGAGTGCGGGGAGACGTTCCAGGGCACAGCAGGGCGCTTGGCACAGAGACGCCCAGGAAGAGGCAGAGGGCAGTGACCGCAGGCAAAGGGACACCACGGTGTGAGTGAGCCGGAGGAGCAGGCGCAGTTGTGTGCTTGGCACGTCTGCAGGAACCTGGAAGACGCCGGGGTTTTGCTTGGAATGGCTTTGAAGTCTGCTGCCTCCAGTGGGGACATGTGCCAGTGCGGGTGGCGCTGGCAGGAGCACAGGATGCTTTGAGAACTGCTGGTCAAACGCAACAGATGCTGCTGGAGGCTGCGCAGACCTTAGGAGAGGAGAGCCAGGAGGGAAATGTGGAGGGGTGGCGCTTCAAGGGGCCGGTCTCATGGAGGAGGAGAACAGCGTCCCTCCTGCCCTGGGAGCTCTGGGGACCTCGAGGGAGGAAAGCAAGTGCTGGGAATTGAGAAATGATGCCCTGCGGGGATGTGGCAGGTCTGCAGGGAGCAGTGCCCTCCCTCCACACTGTTCGGGCATGTCAGGGGCTCCAAAAGGGAAGGGCTGGCTCATGACGGGCCCTGGAAGTTGAGCTGCACCTGGTGGAGATGTGGAAGGTGCCAGCAGGGTGGCAGTCACGCCAGGCGGAGCAGCTGGGAGAGCTGCACCCCCCGTTCTAGCGCAGAGAATGAGCCTTGGCCGAGAACTCTGCTGCCTTCACATTTGGTGCCCAACTCCAGAAGGATGAAGGGAGGAAGGCCTCCTTGCCCACCTGGGAACATTCTCCTCAGCAGTCTCTCAGACAAACCTTTCCCCTGTGCAGTCTACGGGAAACAGCGTTGCCCTTTAGGCCTGAATGCCCTTTCCCGGTTCTTTGGGAGCTGGAACGTGACTGTGGCAGCTTTAGGGCAGGGTCCTACACCCTTCTTGTGCCATAAGTCTCTGGGCACCTGGTGAAGCTACAGACCCCCTCTCAGAAGAATGCTTTAAGATGCACAAAACAAAGTATGTGGGAGCACGAAGGAAACAAATCATAGTGAAATACAGTGACCAAAGGACTAGAAACAGGTTGTTGTACGGAGTGTGTCGTGTGAGAGCACTCTGTGTGCTCCTCACCAGTAATTCTGTAGCGAGACGCTCAGCCAGCCCAGCAGCTGCTGTGACTTCCGGCACTGGTGGGTGTCCACATTTCAGTGACCTGCAGCCAATGTGCTGATGGGAAACGGTGATGGGTCGGGACCTGTGATTCCTGCTTCAGATGCAGTCACGGGTGTGCCAGCCCCACTGCGCTCTCTGCCTGCTCTTGTGACCGATGGACGTGAGAAATCCCGGCGGAGGAGAGCGAACTTGAAGATGAACTTCTCCCACCTCTGTCATTTGGGTCCCCTTGGAAGAAGACACAAAGTGAAATAGGACCCCAAGATCTTTATTGGGGAGACACCCGTGAAAGGGGAAGGAGGAAGGGGGGCTGTGAGAAGGTCTGCAGGAGGAAGGAGGATGGGGAGGAAGAACCTCAGGCTGTGGTGGGGACCAGGGGGCAGAGATGGCCTGTGTGGGGGTGCTGCGCTGGGCTAGACAGTTGTAGAACTCTCCATGCCTATCCATTGCCTGGGAACAGTTTGGGGACAGTGTGCCATGGGATGGGTTCAGGTTCCTGGTGGGGAGGGCTGAGCGGTAGAGCTTGTGCCCTCACAGGGCACGTCTATGGCTCCCTCAGTTCTAGCTCCAGACTCTTTGGGCCCCTGGGCCTCAGGCTAAGAGCTCCTGGCCCAGGGAAAGGTAGAAGTCACGTCTATTTAGGCCCTTGACAACTGGGACTGCTAAGGGGAGAGCTGCCTGGCGGCATGTTGGAAAAGGGAAATGTGTGGCTCCGCCACTTGTGGGTCGCTCGTTCCTCACGTGGGCCATCTCCAAGTGTGGGTCCCAGTTCCCGAGAGCTTCTTCTCGTTTTCCATTTTGAAAAACACGCCTGTTTTGTGTTTGTTCCTCGGGGGCTGGTTCTCGTGTGGCCTCTCAGTGGGAATGCAGTGTAGAAATGTGTGCTGAGGTGTCAACGGCACATGGGAAGGCTCTCTTGGAGGGTTTTGCATTTTAACATACGGCTCCTGAAGCCCTCATTTTGGAATCTTCAGTGAAAGAACTTCTGAGACCATGTGTCTCAGTTTGGGCTGCTGTGACAAACACCACAGACTGGGGGTTTGTAAACAACAGACATTTACTGCTCGTGGTTGTGGAGGCGGGGAGCCCGAGATCCGGGTCCCAGCGAGGCGGTGAGGGCCCTCTGCCAGGTCCCAGACTTGTGTTCCTGTCCTCACACGGCAGGGGGGTGAGGAGCCTCTGGGGGCCTCTTCTGTTAGGGCACTAACCCCATTCATGGGGGCTCCACCCTTGTGACATAATCGCCTCCCAAAGGGCCTCACCTCCTAATAGCATCACCTTTGGGCGTTGGGACTTCAGCACGTGGATTTTGGGGGGACACAAACATTGAGACCACAGCAACATGGGAGCCATGGTGGGAACTGTGTGCTTCGTTGGTGAATGATGTCCCTCTGTGCTGATTCCCGACGGGAGCTGCTGGCCAGCCTCTCCTCGGGGTGTCTGTGGGGCTGTCTCGCTAACTCCGTGAGGGCAGAGATGTGGGGCTGCAGGAGGAAAGCCCCCCGTCTCTGAAGTCCTGAACTGCACAGGGAATCAGCCCCTTCACAGCCCTTGACTGCCGCTCCCTTCAAGTGGGGCGGGTGGATATGATGAGCGCGTCCTTGGATGGAGAACAGTTGTAGCAGTTTCCATCGCGGGTTGAACAACACCCAAAATACTGAAGATTTGGATGTATCAGAAAACACTTTTCTGGCCAGTTTTGGCTGTTACCTATTATTATTGTAGGGCTGTTTTGGAAACATATTTTTACTGGCTTCTGTTATAAGAATGTTTTGGGCAAGTATCTGTATTGTCGCAGCAGTCAAATCGTTAAAAATGAGGTTTTCTTTGCCATCAGTTCCAAGCCCCAGCTCCACATAGGCAGGTCTGGGGTTGTTCTAAGGGGGCCCGGGGCAGTGCTAGGAGACCTGGGACAGTACAGGAGGGCTAGGGCAGTACAGGAGACCTGGGGCAGTGCCAGGAGGGCTGGGGCAGTGTCAGGAGGGCTGGGGCAGTACTAGGGGGGCTGGGGCAGTAGCAGGAGACCTGGGGCAGTGCCAGGGGGGCTGGGGCAGTGCCAGGAGGGCTGGGGCAGTACCAGGAGGTGCTGGGGCAGTATCAGGGAGTGCTGGGGCAGTATCAGAAGGGCTGGAGCAATTCCAGGAGGGCCTGAGGCAGTACAGGAGGGCTGGGGCAGTATCAGGGGGGCTGGGGCAGTACCAGGGGGCTGTGGCAGTATAGCAGGGCTGGGTAGTTCCAGGAGGGACTGGGGCAGCAGGGGAGGGGCAGGAAGATCTGTCCAGGTAGTGCTTTCATGGCAACTGGGAGGCATGTAAATATTTCATACCCTGATTTTCCGATTTCATGGGTATTATATCTCACTGAGCCATGACTTTTTTTCCAGTGTCAACTTCTCGTTCCTAGAAATAATGATATTTTAATTCACAAATATGTAAGGGTTCATCATTTTTCAGAATGTAGTGACTGGTTTAAATGATAACTCACCGGGTCTCTTGGCAGTGCTGGTGCGTGCTCGGGAATTCTGGATGTCAGAATATCTAACCAGCATACACGCTGTTCTCAGAAGCAATGAAAGTTTTATGAATACCCAACTGAACAATTAATGAAGTGAATTGATATTATGTTTTATAAACATCTAGTTTAATATTTATTAATTTAGATTTTGCATATTTTGAAGGATGCAAATGAAAATCTGGCTCATTTTTCAATCAAAAATTTAGCAGTCCAGCAGGTTATATATACATGGTAGAGATGAAGCAATGAACATTTAACATTTTTTTAGCTAATCATACCTGCATTTATGACATGACTTGTTCCAAAAAAGGATCTGAGGTTTCATCTAAAAGAAGAAAACATAAAAAAAAAAAAGAAAATGTCAATACAAGAGGAAGTGAAGGCAGAATTGGAAGATGTGACGTGGAGGGAAGACTATTCGCGAAGCACACCGTGGGGTCCCACATGCGCCAAAGACCCCGGAAATTTGACTGTGAGCTGCCTAGTGGTCAACACAAATGATGTGTGTCACTTTGAAAATTCATATCAATCTTGTGAATTATCCGTATGGTTATCTAATTTTCTTTATTTATATGAGTAACATTGGATCTATACATCTAAACAAACAAATGTAAATAACATCCACTATCTGTGTGATTGACAGAACACCAGTCATCCAGTGAAAGTACAGTCCCGATGCCGGAGGGGAAAGGATGCCATTCCTCGCAGGGAGGACGTCATGTGTTTCTAGTCGAGTGTGTGTTTTTTACCCACAATATCTCTAAAATACCACGCAGTGAGTGGGAACTTCTTTCTACCGCTCACTTCTGGTGAGCTTGCTGTTTGACAACCTGAGCATGGAGCCCAGACACTTCAGGTTGGTGAGGGTGCGTTTCACGGAGTAGCTTAGATCTGAAGGGTTCCTGCCATCTCTGTCCTGGAGGAGCTGGGAATTGTCTTCACCGGGCATTTTCTCACAATGACAATGGAATAAAACCATCTGTGGAACTATGCTCAGGTCACAAATGCTATTACTTGTCTGTTTCTGGTTGAATGTGTGCTGTTTAGGAAGGTAGAAGACACAAGAATATAAATCTTGTGTATATCACTAGGAATCTGTGATTTGAACTAAATTAAACACTATATTCTATTTTTGGTTTCTCAGTCCAAATGTAGTGATCACAAAATCAAGGTTCTCAACACATGGTAAGTGGGTTAAGAAATTGTGCACATCTTTCAGCATCTTTATAGCACTCCATGTTTTATTTGCTGAAGAAACTAAATTCCTTTAAGATATGCTTTTAAAGTTTTTAATATTTGCATATGAAGAATGGGAAATACCTTCTTCTATGTGAAGGCATAACCTCTTAAATATTACTCTTCATCAACACTCAGTTGGAGGCATGAAGATGTCCTTAGGAGCCAGAAACATACTTTTAGGAAATCTTGCACTTTGAGACAATCATTTTCTCAGGTTCTATGTGTTATATTAGAATTATAAGTATGTCTAAATTAAAATATAAATCTCCAACACAGGGACTATCTCTCCATTATGTCTCATACAAGACTGTGCACATTGTTGATACTCAATTAACTAATAATAATAACAATAATGTAGTAATATTCAACTTCCATTTAGTCACCCATTCTGCATATACAGTAATTGTAAAAGCATATCATTTCTTCGATTATGTGTTGTGCTAGGATAAAATGTGTCATAATCATGAAATTAGAGTTAATGGCAGGAAGGGGACCTCTCTGATCAGCCCCTCCAAACCCCTATATACACCTCTTCAATGCACCTCATTATGAATTCATTTTAAGCTTCATTGAGTCCCAGAAATTAATTTGACATAAATTTCATTGTAAGGCTCTAGAAACTTTAATTTCAAAGGTAATGTTAAAGTAGAATTTCGTTTCTGTTTGAAACACATGCTACAGACGGATGTTGAAATAGGTGATGAAGACACCAGAAATGAACATTTTTCTGAAATGGCTCTGATTTAGTAAATGTTTTATTTTGCATTGACTTCTCCCTTTTCTTTCTAGCACTCAAAGTGCTTTCCGACACAGGGTCTCCTTGGTCCGTGGCCATCCCACACTGCTGTGGGGCAGAATGTTCCTGGACTGAGGGCCAGAGCAGGAACGGAGCTCGGCCTGGGAAGCCGGCATCCTGGGATCTTTCCGTACACGGTCCCCCTGGCTTTGCGTGTTCCTGGTTTCACGATTCTGTGTCATCCGTTTAACTTGAGAACTTTTGTCGTCACCTCTGGGATATTCTGGCCATTATTCTCGCAGTATCTTCTGTTTCTGTTGCTGGGTTCTCACCGACACCTCCTTCCCCACCTGTCGTTTCATCCTCATTTTTCACGCTTCTTTTTGGCCCTTTTCTGACAGCTTCTGGAAGGTTCTTTGACACAGTCCTCTTCGCTAACTTCATTCACAGGTGGGTCCACTCTGCTCTTGCACGCGTTCAGTAAGTTCTTTATTCCAACAACACTGTAACTCATATCCACTCTTCCCGGGCTTATGATCCTGGGACCCACCTGTTCCTCCCTCAACTTGCTCGTGTCTTCCCGTGGTTCTTTGAAGGAACCACTCTGCTTATTTTAAGTTCCTATTTGCCTGCTCCATTACTTCTACTTCTTACGTAGACTTCTTCTCTTGGTTATTTACTGTCTTTCTTTCACAGTCCTAGAGAGCCTCAGATGTCTTGTAATTTCCTCTGTAAATGCATCTTTCATTCTCTTGGGAGTAGGAACTGCTCTGGATAGTGACGGGAGAGGGAAGCCAGGTAGGCCTCTTCCAGGCAACTTTGGGGTGATGAAACCCAGGGTGGGGAGACTCCAGGGTCACAGTCTGGCCCCAACCACTGCTGCCCCAGGTCTTCCTGGGACCTCTGCCTGCCACTGTCTTAAGCAGGGACGGTCACTCTTGAATGTGACTGCCTAGGGCATGTGGTGGGGGGTGGTGGTGGTGGTACAGGGAGGGTACTCAAGGGCTGCCAGCCCTCCCCCAGCAGTGCTCATTGTAGCCCTGAGTTGTCTGTCACTGACCACCCAGGCCAATGTCAGGAGAAGTAAAAGGCCCAGGGAGAAAGCTCTGGGCCCACTCCAGGGTTGGCAGCTCCTGCCTCTCCTGCTCCATCTCCCATCCACACTGGGTCCCAGACATTTCTGCTGCCCCAGGAATTATCACAGATTCCTGCTACTTAATGCGGTCGGCCCTGTCCACCAACCTCCTTCTCTCCCCTGGGGTGTGTCCAAGGTCTAGTTGAGGGGGGCCGGTCGCCTGTGGTGGTTGCTAGCTGCTCGCTCATCCATAATACTCCATATATTTTCAAATAACAAGATAGTGCTTTCTGAGCTTGTGGGAGTAGCCAACGAGATTAGTAGTTAATCCCTCTATAAATGTATCTAACACCTGTACATGCCTGGTGCTCTGCGGGGGGAGAATGAGGAGAAGTGGAGTGAAGACACTGGTAGCAGGGGATCGCCGGAGCGTGGAGGAGCCGATGTAACATCCGTCTGTCATTCCAGCAGGCTCCCTGACCCTCTCACAGTCACCCTGCCTTCCTCTACGGTGCCACCACCCATGGTCGCCTTCGGGTGGGCAGAGCTTTATAAACATTCCGGATTTTTCTTTAAGGGACAAGCATAGAGCCACTGTTTTTGATGCACTTCAGATTCTTTTATGAGTTCTTGGATGTTCTAAAGGAAGGTGAACAGGCCGATAGGAGCTTCTACGAGGGAAATAGCTCTGTTAAAGGGACAGGGGTTTGGGGTGTTAGATTCTTGTGGGAGAAGACTGGAGAAAAGTCTGGAATGGCAGCACTTTGTCCAGGGTCTGGAATGTGACCCTGAAGGTTTTAGACGTTTTAAATTGTAAAACTATGAAAATATACAGATAAATAAAGAGAATAAAGAAGAAAACAGTTCTACAAATCTAGAGATAACACTGCTAACATCCCAATGTATTTGTTTGCCCTCTTTTCCTGTGCCCTCAGCACTCACACTTTAAAATAAATAGGATCATATCATACAATATTATTTTGTTTGTTTCTTTTGAAATTTTTCCCCCAAAGACCTCTTTTTATTTTAGTACACGCAAATTTTTAATATGATCCCAAACTAAATTCAATAGCATAGATTTTGGTTCATATTTTTCTTACTGATTTAAAATCTGATGTAAGGACATTAATGTATAAAATACATAAAGACAGTAGCCGTTTTCCTAATAGTAAAATTTTCCCTAGAGTATCATCTTTTAACTTTGCTTTTTTTTTAATGTAGAAGATTTTAGCTGTAATGTACACTGTTTCTGGTTTTGTTGTCCTGCTTAGAAAGGCTTCTACAGCCTCAGATTATGAAGAGATGTCGAAAGTTCTAAACAAATGAGTGAAATGAATAGTGTCGCTTTAGAAAGTTAACCTTGCCCAATAACCTGGGGTGAAACAACCCAGTGCAGGCCTCGTGGTGTCAAACACAAATGGAACAAAACTGCATTAAGGAAGAATTAGGTAGAGCGAGAGGATGATGGGACATGGGGGGACAGGGGACAGCTAAGGATGCTCGGCGCCTTGAGGAGAAACAAGGGGGTAGATGGAGAGTTGGGGTTGGGTCACCATATGGTGTTCTGTCTTTTTTGGCTTTGGCAGAACCCTCAGATGACAGTGTCCAACAGCACAGAAAACGTGGACGTGGAGACGGGAGGAAGACACGAACCATTGCGTAGGGGTGAGGATTTGTCCACTGAAGTGGAGGGATCACAGAGCAACAGCACTATGTTAACACCTCAATGTCACCTCCCGGCAGCCGTGGGTGTTCGCTCTTGTTTACCTGGGACGCGAACACCGGACACCAGAAGGGCTGGTGCGACGTGTCACGAGTCTTACTCTTCTGTCCACGGTGGTTGTACATTCCCACTGAATTTCATGAAGAGTAACTTCTACTGAACTCTAAGAGATTCAAATTCCTAGAAAGGAGTTTAACAATGATTTAAAAAAAAACTTTTAAAAACCAGAGTTATACATATATTCTAGGTCTATTTTCATCTGTGAGTTACACTGTGTCCGAAACTGTCAATAAAATTTCGGTTTCATAACATGCAACTGAGAGATGTGAAGACTGTGGAACACGTGCACTTTACCAAAATGTATTTCTTGTACTTTTTAGTGAGGAAATCATCTGTTTAACTCAGTTTAATATCATAAAAGCCCAACACTCTGTAGAAAAGATTCCATAGTGTGGCAGGAATTAGGGGAAACGTTAAATTAAATAAAGTAGATTAGAATTTGTATTTTTTTGGGAAATTCCATATTACCTGAATGTCTACTTGTAGACCAGCTACAGATGTACTTATCAATATTTTATTGTCATCCCAGATAGCGACTTTGAATGGACACATCAGGTACTAAAGAAATGAACACATGGAAAAAGAAATCTCTCCTTGAAGTAGGGTACCCTCCTGGATCCACTATTTTGTGTCATTAAGCACAATTTGCAATACTTGGTACATAAGTGTGTGTGTACCAGGGTGTCCTGGAACTGCAGGAGGGAGAGAGGTTCGCATCAGAAAACAATAGCAAGGAGCAGAGTCATTAACGATGGAAAAGAACTGGTAGGTAATTGGGTCCATCCCCCAGGCTGACGGGCTGGATTCTTCCAGAGTCTATTTTTAGTGTTTTATTTAGCCTAGTCTGAAATCTCAAATAGATGATGGGGCTTCTTTCTTTTCCCCTGGAAGACAATTAAACAGACTAACAGCCTTTCTCAAATGTTTCTGGTATTTGGTGCCAACTTCGGTTTCAGTTTCATCCTGTCCATGTTATTAATATTCTGGTGACAGTACCCGAGTCTTTTTATTTGGGTTTTGCTTTAGAGATTCACTGACATTATGGGAATAGAACTTTCCTAGTTATTACTTACTAAGCCATTCATGTTTCTCCCTCAAGTTTTTATTTTTAACCAAATCAACACCAATAGGAATCTGCTAAATTTTAGTTTTCTCTCTCTGACTTGTTCTCAGATTGAGTGACGCTCTCTAGACGTGAAGCGGATTGGAACAGGCACGATGTCACTTCCCTTCCTCCTGCGGCTGGTGCTGAGCCGCCTCTCGGCTGGGACAGCCTCCTGACTCCCGCGTACGCCGATGGCTCACTTCGTCACATTCGTCCTATTTTCTCCAACACATAGTTTTGTATTTTAGTCATTTCTATTTGATTGTATTGGTTCATATTTTGCTTTTCTGATTTCTGGCTAAACTTTCAACATTTGTTTCACATCTCACTAATTTACATTATCCTAAAATTTCGTGTCACATGCTGTCCATGCCCTTTCCTTCCAGAACACACAGCTCCCTGAGACCATGGGGAGTGCCCCCAGGTGGGGATAGGGGTGAACGAAGAGGTTTGACTCTGACTTTTCTGTGTCTCCCTCACCCTGATAAACGCTTCTCATGTTCCTTTATCTTTCCCAAGGGTTAAGTTGTACAGAGCCTTGAGAATTAAAAAGGATCCTTTTAATTTTTACCTCCATGGTAAGTGGAGAACGTGATGTGCAATGATATTTTAGTAGGCAGGGCACTCTGGGATCCTTTTATTTGGCTATTGAAACCAAGATTCCTCCCGACTCTTGCTCCCTTTGGCTAGAACACAGAGTTGATTTTTACTGAGCTCTTGAGAAGGACACTGCGGCCGCTGTGAAGGCTCTTGGGAGAGCAATACTGTGCATTTTCTTTCAACTCCAGTTCTGTGGCTAAGCTGGGTGCTTCTGGTTTAAATCTGTATTTGCTGCTGAAAATCTCAGATGATATCTTTATCTCTGCTCATTCCATATTACGTATGTGCAGGTACAGCCACCAGGTAAAGGATTCTCGAGCTCTGGTTATCCTTTGGCCTTGAACTTCAGTCTGGCGCAGCCACACACCACGCTGGATGTCGTGCCTGTCAGTGTGGGTCAGAGGAGAGCAGGCGGGAAGCAGAGATTTTGTGTGACAAGAGGTCGATTCAAACCAAAACCCACACACGCAAAATGCAACAAGTAAAACCCAAACTTGTAAAACTCTTCAAACGGGCTGAGTCCTCTCTTTCTGATAGAGTTCCAGTCACTCCTTATTATGTTTTTGGAAGTGCACAACAAAGAAGCAGGTCTTCCTCTGTTTCTAGTTATTATTTGGACACTGGGCTTAAATCTCACAAGCTATTGTGGGAATTTGGGATCTGACAGATGAGTTGACTGGAGATGACGGGAGGGCGACACAATTCTGGAGATGTTTCTCCTCTTTATTGCTCTCTCTCTCTCTCAAAAACAAAAAAGAGAAATAGAGAAGAAAAAGAAGAAAAGAAGGAGAGAAAGGACACATACATGCCCGGGTGCCTGCCCCCAAACCACTCCCTGCAGACTCCTCTATCCAGGGGCCCTCGGCAACCTGGTGATGCCCCAGTCCAGGCTCCTCCGGGTCCGCCCTTCCCGGAGGCCTCACCATGTCTGGGCTCAGGTGGATGCCAGTGAAGGTCAGTGGGGGGATGCAGGTCTTGGGCCTGTGGGGACCTGATTCTGGGATAATGAAGAGTTTGTGTTTGAAGTGGCGCCATGTATTGAGCATGTGAGGCTCCAGGCCTCGGTAAGCCAGTGAGGCCACGTGCGGATACTCAACAGGGTTGTCCTTCCTGTGTGGGAGTGACCCCGGGAACAACGGCTTTAACTGTCCCTCCCACGGGCGGGAGACTCAGAACCGCCAGCCACACACTGAAGTTATTTTATGTGTCAGTGATCCCCACGCACATCGATCCACACCCTGTTTGACTGGGGTGGAGATGCTCAGGCACAAGGAGGCTGCATATTTCGTTTGAGGTCACTCACTGGCAAGGCTGGTCTGTGGATTTTGGACCCAGACAGTCTGAGTCTGGAGCCTGCTCTCTGGCCAGCATGTCCCAAACACTGCTGCACTTTAATAACGGTGTGATGAGGGCATAGGAAGAGTCGTGACATACTGGGTAAGAGCTGTTTTACGGAGTGACAAGAGACGCACCTGCAAAGGTGGGTCAGGAGCTGGAGAAGGAGTGCTCTTGCATGTGATCTGTTGGGACTTCATCTTGAGGACAACGGAGCCACTCAAAAGTTTCAAGTTGGGGGGGTGATATGAGCAGTTGTGTTTCAGAATATTCTATTTGGCCGGACAACAAATCAGAGAGGCAAGAACGGGAAAGAACAGCTTCAGATCGTTGCAGCGCTCCACGCGGGCGGTGGCTGGACTGCAGGGCGAGAGAGGCGGCAGGCTGGTGATCGTGTGGGGAGAACAGGCTGGTCTCAGATGCTGAACTCAGAGAAAGGGCAGACTGGAGGACGCCCCTCAAGTTCCTGGTTTGGGCACCTGGGTGGGCCCTGGAGGCAGTCTTTAAACAGAACAAAGCAGGCAGAGCCCAGTGCTTTGCAGAGAGCGCCCTTGTTCAGAGGGGCTGGAAGGAGGGTGGACCTCACGTGGTGGTGCATCTTCCTCCAGGTGATCAGCCAGTTTTCCCAGAGAGCAGATGCCACAGCCTGCTCTGGGTTTGTCCCCATGGTGGGTATGCTGGTGACCTCTGCTCTCTGACTCTTCGCTCTGCTCCCTTCTACCGAGGACTCACAATACGTGCTAGTTCATTGGATGTCACACTTCCTCGCTAGAATAGATGTTTCCTGAGGCCAGAGGCTGTGTCTGTCTTTCTCATCTCATCTCCCTAGTACGGAGCATTCAGGAGATCCTGGTTGACTGACTGGCTTGCTAATCTAATGGCAAGTGAATTTGAAAAATATTTCTAAGACCTGAAATCAGGTGCCACCTAGAGTTGGAAAGCGATGAAATGCTCCTGGCCAGGTGCACAGATGCTGGAAGAGGTACATACACCTTACGGGTCCTGGAAAACAGGAGCTGGGTGGGGATACCGGTGTTCTTTATGGCCGCCACCAGCACAGGAGGACCAAAAATCCACACCGTGGGAAGGGAAGAACAAACCAATCTGGGAGGAGTGTTGAGCAGATAATAAAAATGAGTTATAGAATTGATTGCCCACCTTCACCTTACAGCATCCTGAGGACTCTCCCAATTGTGTCAGGAAACAGTCAAGAGCTGTTTTGTAATCCTTTCCTGCAGGTTTAGTTGTGGCGATAGTTCAATGCCAAAGAGTAATTTGCAGCATGGATATGGCATTAGAATTGCAATCCCCCACATTTTAAAACCTCCGTTTCAAAGTGAGCATTTGGTAGTGGGACTAGTAGAATTCTCATTTCCTGCTCAACTTTCAAAGAAATTGAAGTTAAATGTCTGTATTAACGTTTATAAAATTTTAAGAGTGATTCCCTTATTTCACAATTAGCCCAAGCACTCTGCTGCGTGTGCGTCTGCTGATCGCCCATCCTCAGCACAAGTCCAGAACAGCTGCAGCCCAGACACAGTGAACGGCTGATGTGGCCCTGGGGGGGGGGGGGTTGCAGGGGCACATGCCACGGAGACAGGCGAGAGTGTTCAGGGGATACAGTTATTACAATTCAAAATTGTCCATTTTAGTAAAAAAAAAGTATTTTCTTGTTAATAAAAAAAGTCCAAGGCAAACTCTGAATACTGAAAGTGGTGATGCTAGTTGGCAGTTGAGAGAAAATTATACTTATGAAAATGAGCATGTCGGGAGGGCTGGGATGCTGCACACCAGAAGAGGGACCCGCTCCTGTTTCTCTTGCCCGTCTCTACAGCGAGCGGGCAGATGTACTTGGCGTTGGAGGGCAGACTGGGCCTGCATCCTGCTGTCTGTGCGTCCACGGGACACAGAGGACATTCGTGAAAGCCCCACAGGCCGTGCCGGAGGAGGCTAATCGAAGGGTTGACTCTTCCATCTAGTTCTATTGCTGAGGGAAACTTCGGCTTCGCAGATGGAAAGGGACAAACCCCAACATCCCCAGAGAAAGGGTGGAGCCTCTCAGACAGGGCACGTCACAGGTCCGTCCTGCAGTGTCAACCCTGGAATGGTCGCTGTGGGAGCTGATGACCACAGAGGGGATCTAAATCTAGGTGGTCAGTTAGGAACGTGTGAGAGTGCACGAGCACTTGTAAGCCACCAAGTAGCCACCTCACAAGTAGATTGTAACTCTAGTGAGTGGTTCTCCGTCTGAGCAGAACCTGTTGGTGTAGGAAGTTGAGTGCAGAGTCCAAAGGTGTCGATCAGCCCCTGCAGAAAGTCATCCCTCAGGAGAATCGGACTCACAGACTCAGAACAGCAGCGACTGGTCAACACGGGGAATCTTGAGGGCATCCCCTATCGGGACTTTTTGTGGAAGATAATACCACAAATAAATAGGAGTGGAGAGCTTGGGCAAGGTGGCTGGTGGTCCACCAAACTCACTGTCCTCTTCCTTAGCTGGCAGCGACTGTGGGAGGGGGCAGCCTGGCTAGCAGCTACCCTGCCCAGCTGTCCCCCGCCCCCTGCATCCACGTGTGGCCACTGATGCTCTGTGAGCAGAGGTGACGTGTGTCTCACATGTCAGGGCTTTGCAGAAAAGCATGGAGCTTCCTGCAGCTCCAGTTGTCCTTCCTCTGGCTGGAGTGGAGGACTCCGGGTGCTGGGACGGCGGAGCCCCGAGGGGAGGCAGTCTGCCCAGTAAACACTGGTTTTGGATGGTTATAGAAGTGAGAAAATACTCTGAATGTGTTAAGCCACTGAAATGTTGGATTTGCTTCTTTATAGCAATTTTAGAGCAACTAGCATTTCCTAGTATAATGGGTAAAAACTAAAATAAATGTGTATCAAGAAGAAGCCAGGAGAGTAACTGGAATCTCAACTTCCATTGCTGCTGACGTCCGTGACATCAGAAATGCCAAGCTGTCCAAACTCCAGGGTGTCTGCCTGGGACAGGAGACCGCGGCCAGAGACGCCGGGCCCTGCCACCAGCCCTGTGACCCACATTGTCGTCACCATCAGCACCTTCACTGCAGCGTCCCCGAAGGCCTCCTCCGGTGGAGGCCACATGCTCAGTTCCTTTCCAGCATTAGCTCGTTTCGTACGTTCACAGTGTTTAAAAACGTGTAATTTGTTAGAAACGAGCTGTGTTTCTCATGAACTGTTTTCTGTTTCAAACATGAAAAGACTCACTCCATTGCTTTCAATGCTCAGGGGGAAGGACTTTGGTCGCTCTGTTCAGTTTCCCATGAAAGTGACCGACTGGCGTGGAGTCAGCCGTGCGGCCTGGTCTGAAACGTGGACCACAAATCCCACGGCTTGGAGATGTCTGTCTGTCGAGGGCTCAGGCTCATCACAGTAGAGACACTGGCTTCAGAGAGAAACACTGCTTAGTTACGTTTTGTTCCCCCTGGACTTGAGCTGTGAATCTCTCTCTCCTAACTGTCCTATGACACTCTCTGTGTCTGAAAACTAGTCGACATTATTTCTTGCTGCTGAGAAAAATGGCAGTGATGTGAATTCAACAAAAACGAGAGTGACAGGTTCTGAATTCTGGAGGCCGCCTGGACCTGTGGTCCTCCCGCTCGTGCCAACCCGTTCAATGCCGTGAACTGAAACGTAGAGAAGGGGGTGTTTGTGCACCTCTGTTCTGCGGAAGAAATTTAAGTTTGACAACCAAAGAATAAATGAACAGTCTATGCAGACTTGATGTTTCTGAGACTTCATTCATAGATTTCTCTCTCTCATGTCTCTAGAATATTCTATTTGATTTCTGCTTCCCTGAAAAACATGCTAACCAATTTTCAGTACCTCACACCATCTCTGGGTAACGTCTTTGCTGCTTAGAGCAGCATCAATCTCAATTCATGCTTGGAGAGCACTGCATACTTTTGGCTTTTAATTTCTGACCTTATTTCATTTATGTTACACACTTTTATACAATGCATGAACCCTTGGTCAGTTTGTGCCTTAGATGAAATCAGAGAATTAAACTTCTTACTGTTGTTGGCTCCATGGTGCCACGAGATGCAGTGAAAGCTGGTGTAAGGAGAGAATAATGGAATGATCTAAATTCTCTTTTTTTCGTCATAGCTTGTGCAAAGAAAGCTTTTCTCTCAGTAGTAATGAGCTTGGTTAGAAAGTAAGTGTGGACCCTGCTTAGTCCTCCTGGGGCAGCAACTTTAACTGTAACTTTATCGGTGTCAGTGGAACATAGGAACTGCACAAGCTGGGAATTTTTTTTTAAAGTTCCACATTGAACTATGTTTTCATTGAATACAATTACAAAAGAACATAATATCTCAAATTTTTGAGTCACAATCTTAGGCTTATTACTGTCAAAAAGCAATTACAAGCTATTTTTATGCAAAGCTCAAACATAAAATTAAAGACTCAGAAATGAAAGAGAAACATTTTTAACCATACTACCCAGTGCTCACAACCGTGTCTACGAGCCAAATGTGGACATAGAAAATATGCATATTCTGCAACCCAGAGAGGGTGTTTACAGAGATAAACTTGAAGAATAATTTAGGCCAGCTGTTTGTAGTAACTTTATTTCCACGCTTGCTGATATATTAGAGTACAGAAGAGTATGAGGAAAAGATTGTATTGAAATGTTTAACATCTTGAAATCAACTTTTTTAGAACGGAGTTTTCAAAACCAGAGATATAACTGTTTGATAACCAATCTAAGCAACCTGGGTAGATGGACAGCAACTTCCGTGATGCTGGACTCCACCGGTCCTGACACCCTCAGAGGCAGGCTGAGGGTCCCCTGTGCTTCAGGGAAGGCGAGCCCGATTCCGGAAAGCACCTGAGATGTCTGGACACCTGCAGCCTGTCTGCACACAGCTGCTTGTCTGATGGTCAGTTAGCCCCGGCAGTGTTAGCCCCGACGGTCAGCCCTGACGGTCAGTTAGCAAAGATTATCATGAAGTTGCTCTCCCAGAGGTGGGTACCATTCCTCGCTGGGGGCTGGAGAGTTTAGAGAAGCCGATAAGCTAATGAGATGAGTTGGACTGGAGGACAGTGGTAGTTTGGTGCCAGCGTTTGGACCGTGACAGTTTCGGTGGGTCTTATTTTGGTGCTGCAGCTGCTAAGCTCTAAGATCCAAATGCCTGGTGGCTTTGCCCCTTCACACCAGGTGTTCCCCACGTCTCTGGACCGACTCTTTATGAGTTAACCATTTTACTGGGGAGGACTCTTTCTCCAAGTGCTGCCCTTTGGTACCCACCATCTCCTCTCATCAGAAGATGACAGCCAATGATGCTGGTGGAAGCTGTCTTTTCTCTGGATTTCCTTTTCCAGAATCAGCTCTGCTACCTGCAGTGCATTGCCAAGGGTTAAGAGCAAGAGAGTGGAAGGAGAAGCCGTCCCCTTGGGCTGAGCTCCTCCTCAAGTAGCACAGGAGGGAGCGATCGTCCTGTGGACCAGAGGAATCTGCAGGGTCCTTATGGGGGTCGGGGAGTGTGTCTGCTCCTCAATCTCCCCTCACAGTTACTTAGGCCAGGAGAAGTGGTGACTCCAGAACTGTTTCCAGAAGCCGTTCTTTCCAGGTAAGGTAACAGCAAGCGTTGTTGAGTGTTGTTACCTGCCAGATTCTTCTTAAAACTTCCCTTTTATTCTTCTCCACGCTGGTACAACCATCATTCCTGGTCACAGATGAAGAAGCTCATGGATTTTACCCAACAGTCAAGATCACGCCCACGACGAAGGGCTCAGCTAGAACTCAGACCTCCGTCGACAATGCAAAAGCCGCTGCCCTTTCTCCCTCCTCTCTCTTGTGTGTGAGGAGCCGGGACCAAGCATGTGACCCCACACACGTGGCCTACAGCTTCCACGGAGGGTTCTGAGGATGCGTGGCCGTGGGTGAGGCTGGGAAACCAGGCCTGGCATCCCGGAGGGCACACAGCCTTGAATCTCTGCTTGGAGTCTGTGTCCCCACCCGGGGGAGTGGTGGCCGCCCCAGGGAGGCCAGCCTGACGTTTTACAGAAGGTGATGGTGAGTCTGACACTTTCCCGCAGTTTTGATAAACTCACAATCTCACTCTACTAATTTTATCCTTCTTTATATGGCCAAAGACAAATAAGATGAAGTGAGTTTTAAAATGCTTGAAATGGTTGATCTCGGGTGTTTTGCCACTTAGTAACATGGCTCTGCAAAGAAGAGTTCTAAAAGTCTTTACCTCTTAATTTTAAACCATGTTTAGAGCCCACTAACCTGGGAAGCTGTCATAAAGCATCTTGAGACTTCAACGAGCCTGTGGCAGTGAGGAAGCTTCTGTTCTTAGTTGGACAAAGGGTGTGAGGTCCAGGGCGAGTTTGATGTGCTTCTAGTTTGTCACGTGTCCCTTTTGCTTTTCAAAGGTGGATTTTATTTTTAAAGTTCTGGGGATCAGTCAGGGTCAAGTCAGACCTCTGGGAACCCCGTAGAAGAAGAGAATGAAAATTTGGGTTTGGGGTAGCCTGGCGTCGCCTGTCCTGGGGGTGCATGTGTGTGGGACCCACCTTGGGCTGCTCAGATCACCAACAGCAGCCGCCGCCCGGAGTTCTGTTATTTCAGAAGGCAGAGCCTCTCCTCACCTCTCCAGGTGTGCCAGGCCTGGCCTCACATCAGAAGGGCCGTTTCCTCTGGGAGTGTAGGACTCCCGCAGCCCCGGAAGATGTGCCAGCCAGCGTCTGCTGGGGAAGGGCTGCAGCCAGGACCTCCCACGAGGAGCGCTTCCAAGAAAATATTCCTGCATAGAAGGTCCTGTGGGACCACCACAAATTTTCGGCATTCAAGATGGGATCATGAGAAACAAACCCACAAACTGTCAAACCCCATCGACTGTGTTTATCTGCTCAGATGCGTGTGGTCATGCTCTGGCTCACATACAGGGAGTTAATCAGACAGGGTCTTCCCTTCTAGGTTCTTTCACACTAAAACACACTGATGTGAACTAAACGGATAAGGACCTGATCAGTAGACAGAAGGAGAGGCAGCCTGACACACCCACCCCAAGATACAAGTGTGCACACAGCTGGGAACACACAAGGCACTCCTGTGTAAACCTTTCTGCACGGCACTCGTGTTCACGGGGCACCGCTTGACGGCTGTGTGGGTCAGTCGTGTTTTCACTGCGGCCAGCGCTGAACTACTTGAGCATGTCACTAGAATTTGGCCAGGCCCCTCGCTGAGCCCCTGACTCCAGCGTTCTTAAGAGCACTTAAAATACTGCTCCTAGAAACCACAATTAGCAAACAGACTATATGAATAATCACACTCCGTCCACAAAGATTTTTTGTGCGCACAGGCTGGTCCATTACGTGCTTCAGTGAACCGTCCTGTGCTTAATTTGCGGGGCTCTCACCCCAGGTGATGGAAGTGCCGGCCTCTGTCCAGGTGCCCATTAGGGTTGTTTGCAGTCATATGTTTAATGCATGAGAAAAATTTGTCAAACATTCCCCACAGGCCACGCACGCTAGATCTACTGATAACAGTCATCCGAACAAGGCCGGGATGGAGAAGTGTTGGGTTCCTCTTTGTTTAATAACAGCTTTATTGAGATATAATTCACATGCCGTACAGCTGAGCCACCGAGTGTGCACAATTCAGTGGTTTTGGCACACTCACAGATTTGTGCACTATCACACCATCACATTTAGAACGTTCTTGTCACCCCAAAAGGAGGCCCTGTGTTGTGTAGCTGTCACTCCCCATAAACCCCCACCTCCCTGCCCTGGCAGCCACTGGTTTACTCTGTCTACAGACTGGCCCATTCAGGACAGTGCATACAGATGGAATCGTACAATGTGTGGTCTTTTCGAGACTGACTTCTTTTACTTAGCACAATGTTTTCAAAGTTCATCCGTTTTGTAGCATTTATCAGCACCTCATTCCTTTTTATTTTCTTCTGAATCCTATTCCATTGTACGGACAGACAACACTTTATCCATTCACAAGCTGGTGGACATTTGGGTTGTTTCCACATTTTGGCTATTATGAATAATGCTGCTATTGGATTCTTATTCTAGTTTTTTTAAAATTATTAAAATAAAGTGACTATGGATCACGATGACATTATACAATCTTGCAGTTGGACTAACTCTTTTGTGTCAATAAGACTTACTGAAGTGACTTGATTTTCCGCTATCTGTGCAGCTCTAGGCTCTCCCTGTCTTTACCATCTTTCCTTCGTGTTGATTTCTCTAAAGTAACGACACCATTTGAGAAGGGCCAGAATCCCAGGTCAAAATTACGCCTGAGAAGTTGGATGCAAGCCAGAGTTTGACCAGAAGCAGCACGCGAGGAATTAGGCCGCAAATCGAGAGCCGAGCAGAGATCCTGTCTTCATTCCGCCTGCAGAGTGGCTGGTTGTGGAGTCAGGGGGCTGAGTCTGGGGGCAACAAATGGCTTCAGCTTTGAGGGTTAGCAGTTCTGGGGTCAAGTAGTGCGGCAAGCTGACACGACGTCATCACATTGTGATGTCCTTGGGGTGCCATATGCCTTGGGATTTTTCACTTTCCTTTGCCAATTTTTGGTATGTATGTCATGCCATTGAAAGTGATGGGAGAAGATAGCTGGTGTGTTTTATTAACACCTTACATTTGAATGGCACTTTCCAGAGTGTTTTTGCGATCATTCTCCTATATAATCCTTACAACGGCTTTGCAAGGTCGCCACCACCACCCGCTTTGAGGAAGCTGAGGCCCTGACTTATCTCACTCAGGATAACTCCTCCAGGTTCATCTGTGTTGTCAAAAATGGCAGGATTTCCTTCTTTTTCAAGGCAGAATAATATTCTGTTACATATTTTATATATATATATATATATATATATATATATATATAAAACAGTTTCTTTATCTATTTATCCACTGATGGACACTTAGGTTGTTTCCATATCTTAGGTGTTGTGAATATGCTAAGTGAAATAAGCCAGACATAGGAAAAAATACTGTATGACCTCACTTATATGTGGAATCTAAAAAAGGTTGAACTTGTAGAAACGAATGGTGGTTACCAGGGTCGGGGTGGGGGGAGTGGGGAGATGCTAGTCAAAGGGAATAGAGTTTCAGTTATATGAGATGAGTAAGTTCTAGAGTCTAATGTACAGCATGGTGACTATAGTTCACATCACTCTCTTGTCTACTTGAAATCTGCTAAGAGAGTAGATCTTAAGTGTTTTCACCACACACATGAAAAATGGTAACTATGTGAGATGACAGGTACATTAATTAGCTTGACTGTAGTAATCATTTCACAATGTGGATGTATATCAAAACATCATGTTGTATACCTTAAATGTATACAATTTTTATTAAAAAAGCATGATATTGGCATCTGGATTGAGATAGATACATTTAATTATGTTGTGTAAATACCCACCTGTGCATCGTTCACTGAGTGTTTCCATTAAGTGATTGTTGAATTCTGTCAAATGCCTTTAAGTATTTTTGGAGAGGTTTCTATGGTTTTTCTTCTTAGATATATTAGTATGATTAATTAATAAAGCACATTTTCTCGTATTGAAGAAAAAAGAACCAAGGCTCTGAGAGGTTGGAGTGGTAGCTCCCACGGCCCGTGTGTGCTCACGCTCACTGGGCACCGCTGGCCCATGCGGCTCTGTCGCCCACAGTTTGTATTCACCGGCACGCCCGGACACGCCTCCTGAGTGCTTCTGGGGATGGGCATGTTTTACAGTTTCCTAACGCTCTGAGAATTGGTAATTCAGGAACAGTGAACCTGGATTGACAGAAAATTTCATTCAACCAGCCGAATCTTTCTAAATATGGGAAATATCGGTATTAATTCTTTCGCTCCTCGTGTTTTGAATGCGACCGAGGCTCTTATTCTGATTGTGGAAATAACAGAGTAAGATGAATGCTTGTTTTGACAAGTTCATAGGTGTATCAGACACCAAAGGAAATTGGGAAGGAAGATTAGAGAACACAGTTAAGTGCAGGGGAGGAGAACACAAGTCACACCAGAATTCAGACCTTTGGAAGGAGCGCTGTCTCCCACACGCTCACCTTCATCTCCCACACACCCCTGTGGCCATCGGGCTCCCCCACGCCCCATGTACCGTGCTGGGTGCACAGAAGCCGGCAGGAAGGTAGAGGGCCGATCCCTGTGGGGTCAACACCTAGAAGGGATTTTTGTTTTCTATTTGGACTTCTTTTTAAATTGAAATGAGCATACAGAAAAGTGAGCAAAACATAAAAGCACAGCTCAGCAAATTGTCCAAAAGTTATAATCCACTGAACTACAACCTAGACAGAGAAAGGGATCCCAGAAAATCTCATCATAGCTTGAAGGTGATCTTTCTTCCCACTTCTAATGGTCTATTTTTAGTTTTGTGGGGTTTTTTGAACTTCATATGGTGGACTTACATGGTATGCGTTCTTTTTTATTTGGCTTCTTTGCCCAATGTTATGATTACAAGATTCACCCCTGTCATTGTGATTTGCTGGAGTTTGTTCACTTTCAACGCTCCATAGTGTTTCCTAAGGTGGACAGAGCATAATGTCCTCATCCATTCTGCTATTTCATGGGCATTGGTTCAGTCCCAGTTTTTGCTTCTTGAGAATATATAGGTCAGGATCCAAGTACCGAGTTGGAAACACTAGGAGTGGTATGTGGTAGGGGATTATTTTACAGAGCTTGTGTCTTAGGCAATCGTGAAGCTGTGCCTGTGCTTGGGCCTGATATCAGCTGGACAGGCAGTCAGAAAGGACAGACAATGTGATATAGGGACAACAAGGACAGACGGGAACCGGCACATACAATCTGGAATGCAGGAGGACAAACTCGGACCCAAGTGGTTTCTCACCACCTCCAAGCCTGTAACCTTAATATGCAGGTGGCTGTGGGAGAAGTGGCATCCTTTGTTGTGGGCTCACACCCACCTGACTGTCGGCGCAGAGGATGAGGGAAGAGGTCAGCTGGAGCCAGGGGTGCTGCTGCCACTGCCGCCACGGCAACAGGTGAGCCGCATAGCGCCCCAGCCCGGGGCCTGCACTGACCTGAGTGTGTAAGCATCGCTTAGGACCCGTCTGTCCTTTGCTTGTCGATTTTGGAGCTCTTTGTAGATTGAAGCTGTGATCTTTTTGTTCATCAGTGTATTGCAAACATCTTACCACGTGGCTCACATTTTCATGACCTTAATGGTTCTGTTTGTGAACAGTTCCTAATTTTAGTGTAGTTCAATTTATCAGGCTTTCCCTTTGTAGACAGAGTTTTTATATCCTGTTTAAGAAATCTTTTCCTATTCAAGACCATGAAGATTTAAAAAAAATATGATCTTTTTAGGGGTTTTATTGTTTAGACTTTCATCCTTATATCTCAAATCCATCTGAAATTGTGTGGTGTGAGGTGGGGCTTCAGTTTCATTTTTCCCGTATAGAGATACAACTGGCCAGACCATTTATTGATGTTTTCTTGACTGCTCTTCAGCATCACACTTGTCGACAGTCAATACCTATTTATAGCCTGTTTCTGAGTCCTCACTCTGATCCATTGGTCTGCTTCTCTATTGCTATTTTAATACCACGCTATCTTCATGACCGTCGTTTTAGAATAAGATGATCTTCACCAGAGTATGTCCTACACCTTGTTCCTAAGTATCTTGGCTATCCTTAGCCTTTACCTGTCCATTTATGTTTTAGAATTGATTTTCTGAAATTTCTTCAAAAAGTCTTTTGAGACTTTTGTTGGGATTGCATTGAACTCATGGAGCAACTTGAGGAGATTTGACACCTTCACATATTGAGTCTCCCATCTGTTAAATTGATGTCCTTCCTCATTTGCTTTACTTACTTTACTTCATTTACTAGTTCTTTAATTTCTTCCAGCAATGGAATTTGTTGTTGTTGTTTCTGGTGAGTGTGTGTGTGTGGGTGGGTGGGTGTAGAGGGAGAGACCTGTATTTACTAGATTTATTCCTAACCCTGGATTGGCTCCGAAGCACTTGGTACATTTGATGCTATTATAATTGGTGTCTTTTTAATATGCTAAATTTTGGGAAATGTTCCATGTGTACCTAAAAACAAGGTGTATTCTGCAGTTGTTGTACAAGTCAAATTTGTTAACTGTCTTGTCTTAATGTTTAAAAAAAATCCCCCCCTACTATTTTTTAACCATTTATTCTCTCAGTTATTGAGTAAGAGCTACTTAAATCTATTATAATTGTGGGTTTGTTCATTTGTTTGTTTGCTGGTAACACATTCTCTCAGTTTTTGTTTATCTGAAAATGTCTTTATTATACCATTATTCTTGAAGGATATTTGTACTGGATGTAGATTTCTAGGTGGGCTGTTACTTTCTTTAGCAAGTTGAAGTGTCATTTCATTGCCTTCTGGGTTTTATGTTTTCTTTGGAGGATTCAGCTGTCACACTAACGTCTTTGTAACAGAATACAATCTGTCTTTTTCTCTTTTACTGCTTTTAAGCTTTTCTCTTTTTTTCTTCAAGTAATTTTACTATAATGTGTCCATGTCTAATTTTCTTTTGATATTTTCTACATTGTGTTCACAGGACTTCTTGAATCTGTGACTTAGTGTCTTTCAGTGTTTTGAAGACTTTTTAGAAGACAGTATCTCTTCAAGGATAGTCTCTGGCCCATTTTCACTCTCATCTCTTTCTTAGATTCCAAATACACATGTGACAGCTTTACCTTACTCCTATATTTTTAAGTCTTTCTTCTTTATTTTCCATTCTTTTGTCTCTCTATGCTTCATTCTGGAGGTTTTCTTCTGACCAAATCTATAAGTTCACTAATTCTCTCTTCAGCTGTGTCTCATTTACTGTTAAACTCATCTACGAGTTTTGAGTTTGTTTTTTTCTGCTTTTTAATTCCACAATTTTAAGTCCGTAGCTCTCCTCCCCTGCTCCTTCTCCTCCTCTTTCTTCTAAGTTTCTAGCTGTGGTAGACTGTGAAAATGATCCACAGCTCTTTGCCACTCCGCTCCTTATTTCCCCATCCTCTGAATCTGGGCTGGCCCTGTGACTTATTTTGACCCATAGAATCTGGCAGAAGTGATGTTGTGTGAATTCTGAGCCTATGCCCTCAAGAAGTTTTACATCTGCTATACTCACCCTGGAAACTTAACTACCATGTGAACAAGCTCCGGCCAGCCCAATGAAGGATGAGAGACTGCACAGAGAAAGGCCCATCTCAGCACTCCCAGCTGTGCTTGTCTTCCTGGAAGAGTCCAGACATGAATGCATGCCCAGCTAAGAAGAGCTAAGCCTGGCCTGGACCAGACAGATTGCCCATCTGAGGTCAGCCTAAATTGCTGGACTAAATAGAATGATGAGCTAAATAAAATTGTTGTTGTTTTAAGCCACTAACTGTTAGGGTGGTTTGTTGCATATTCTCTGTTAAAATTCTCAGCCATTAAAAAAATTCCTTAAACATATTGACAGTGTAATTTTAAATCTGTGCCACATTCCACATCCATGTTCCTTGTGGGTGTGGTTATACTGTGCATTCATTCCCTTATTTTTGGTCATGTTATCTATTTTTCTGATGAGTTTGGTTATTATTGGTTGAGTGATAGGCACTGAATATGAAAAGCTAGAAATATTTTGAGGAATATGATGATATCTTTCTTTAGAGACTATGTTTGCTCCTGGGAGGCAGTTGAGCACTGGCAATCTTGGAACACCTCAGTCCAGCTTTGTGGATTACAGTCTACGAAGCTTGCCCCCACTACCTGGGTTTAGCCTTTCAGGATCCCAGCTCAAACTGTGGGGGTCACCAGTCTCCCCTTTCAAAGCCAGACTCCAAGGTTTTACCCCCCAGAGCAGGGAGGCTGTTGAATGCTTCGTCTTCTCAGACTCTCAGCTGCCTCTTTGGGGACACGACGCCCTGAGGAAGAGCAGCTCTAGGTTCTGTGCTCCCTTGTCTGAGTCCCTTCTCCTCCTGGACTAATACAGTGTTTTACTGCCTTGTTCTTTCTTTTTTTGTGTGTGAGGAAGACCAGCCCTGAGCTAACATCCGTTGCCAATCCTCCCCTTTTTGCTGAGGAGGACTGGCCCTGGGCTAACATCCTGCCCATCTTCCTCCACTTTACATGGGACGCCACCACGGCGTGGCTGACAGGCAGTGCATTGATCTGCGCCCGGGATCTGAAGCTGCGACCCCTGGGCCGCCGAAGCGGAGCGCATGAATTTAACCGCTATGCCACTGGCTGGCCCCTAACTGCCTTGTTCTTTCTATGTGGACTTTATGCAAACTTAATTCTTTAAAAACAGATTTTCTAGCTGTTAACAAAAGGATTAGTTAGAGTTATCCATACCTCCATTGCCAGAAACAAAAATACACAAGGACTTAAACAATATTTTTCAATTTTATTTTTATATCTTGAGTATAGAACTATACCAAGAAAACCGCAGTAGCCATTCACATTTTCACCACCCAGCTATTAGCACTTGGTATAATTGCTTTGTTTGTTTGCTTTTGAGAAATTTTCTCTTGTTTACATAAAATGAGATATATTTATTATAAATCATATATATTTTATAATAATTTATAAATCATTTAAAATTTATTATAGATTGTAAATCTAACAATACTGTAAAGTAAAAAGACAAAAGTAAAAACACCCAAATCTACTGTTTAGAAACTGTCATCATTAAATCTTAGAAGAACACTTTCTACACATTTTTGCTAGAGTTTTTGTACATAGTTAGAAGAATAGCTAGCTATAACTAATTTTATAAGTTGGGATTACACTAGAAATGCTGTTCAACAAGGGCATTATATTACTTTTATCCAAATCTAATAAACTAAAGAAATTAATGCAAAATTTAAGCAACTATTGACTTCAAATAAATTTTCTTTACTTTAAGAGATATTCATTAATGTTAAAAAATAAGACTATGGGACTGGCCCAGTGGCCTAGTGGTTAAGTTCAGTGCACTCCACTTTGGTGGCCCAGCTTTGGTTCCCAGGCATGGACCTGCACCACTTGTTAGCGGCCATGCTGTGGCGGCGGCTCACATACAAAATAGAGGGAGATCGGCACAGATGTTAGCTCATGGAGACTCTTCCTTAAGCAAAAAGAGGAAGATTGGTGACGGGTGTTAGCTCAGGGTGAATGTTCCTTGGCAAAAGAAAAAAAAAAGAAAGATCATGGAAGAGGAACTTTTGAGTAATTTTTTGATCGTATGTTTCATTTTTGGAGAGCTTCTGATGATGCTGTCCTTTGTGAGGTCGGTGTCTCAGCACTTTACCCTTCTTCTTGTCTCTCCCCCAAATACTCAATTTTTTTTTATAAATTACATTACCATTTTTGTGTTTTCCAGCTTTCCAGTGTTCACATTCTTTATTGTAACTATAATTCTCACAGTCACTTTGTATCTCTTTTTTGTGTGTGTGGGAGGAAGACTAGCCCTGAGCTAACATCTGTTGCCAATCCTCCTCTTTTTGCTGAGGAAGACTGGCCCTGGGCTAACATCCGTGCCCATCTTCCTCTACTTTATATGGGACGCCTGCCATAGCATGGCTTGACAAGCGGTGTGTCTGTCCTCGCCCGAGATCTGAACCTGCGAACCCTGGGCCACCGAAGCGGAGTGGGTGAACTTCACCACTATGCCGCCGGGCCGGCCCCCTGTATCTGTTTTATATGTGAATATATTCAGTGGCAGCACTAGTCCTTTTACTTGGTCTTTCGATGTCTGTCTGCTATAGTTTGATTAAACTTTCAGATGTTTGGATTTGGCTAGTAAGCTATATCTTTAAAAAGAAGAGCTCATGGATGTTCTATATTCTCTAATTTCATGCTTGAAGCTGTAGTTTATGTGTTAATATTGGAATGACACCTTGGCCGTGTCATAGTTTATTTTCTCACAATGTGTGGTCCCGAGTCCTTATTCTGTTGCCTTCTGCCTACAGGACGCCTGAGATTAGCCTCGTTTTCTCTTTTTACAGACGATTTGATTGTTTTTACTTACATTCCTGAAGTATTGTTTTTAATCTCTTAGCTGTTGTGTTCATCTGGGTTACCTCAGGGTGCTTAATATGGGAGTAAAAGGGTGGAAGATGAGATTCAGGGTTTACCTGGTGGCAGGAGCGGCTGGGGAGGTAAGGGTGTGGACACCTGCCCTGAGGCGGGAAAAGTCTGTGATGGCTTCAGCTCGGGAGCACGTGAGGCCTTTGGAGCCGGCAGAGAGCTCAAGGAGGCAGCGGGGCTGGCGGCAACAACCGTGAGGTCGGAACCTGGAGGGTCTGCAACCGCTGGCCGGTATGAAGATCTCCTGAGAAGAGTGGCCTCTGCCCTACTCCACCTTCCAACGTGTGCGCACCTGTACACTCTCTAACCTGGATGGCACAGGAGGGGACTCGGGGAATGTGGTCCCCAGCTTTAGGAGACAATTGGAGTGGACCCAGTTGACAAAGCAGCAGTTATATTCTTGGTGTTGAATGTTATGTATCTAATTTTCCTGGAATAAACTCTTATCCATCTGTAAAATCTCGGATCCTTTTTCAGTTCGAGGAAATTTTCTTGCATTGTATTTTTGACTAGTCTTCTGTTCAATTTGTTGGTCATCCACATCAGGGACACCGATGATCCTTATATTGTATCTCTGTCATCCGTATCTATGAGAGACTTTCCATGTGGTATATTATCTTTTTGACGTGCATTCGCTGTGATATTCTCCAGCCTTCCCTCTAGTCAGCTGTAGGATTTCCAGTGTTATGTATTATGCTCCAACTTATTTCCATAAAGATGTTCTTTGGCCTGTGATTGTTTTCTTTCTATACACAGTTTTCTTTTTATCTCATTATAGTCAGTGACATCATCTTGAAAGTTGAAAGAAAAATGTACCAGTCAAATTGGTTTGAATTAAAATAGTGGAGCAATGGGAACATTTACAAAGTCTATGCCCATCTGAAAACTGGGCTGTCATTGCTGAGGAAGAACGGAGGAGTGGCTTTTGTGGGAAGAGAACAAGGAGGTTCTATCTCACTGTGTGTTCTGAAATAAGAACGGGGTGCTCAAGCTCCACGAAGCAGCAGTCATGACTTGAACCCCCTTCAGGCTTTGGTCAGTGCTGAGTCACTCCAGGGAAGCTTCAGATGCCGTCTGTGTTCTCAGAGAATTCACGGAAGCACGAGGCTGGAAATGGCCCCACAGAAGGTGAAGTGAGGAGGGCGAGATGGAGTTGAATACCTTGAGAATGTCTGCCCGCACTTGGGACCAGACACACCTGGACCAGGATGCTGTTCATACTTCATTGTGTTTATGGATAAATTTCCGGTGATGCACAGTATCTGGGAAGGAGAAAACCCTAAAGATTCCTTCTCATTTGTGGAATGTTCTGGGTTATTTAATTGTTTGGCTTTTAATAGAACTATAATCTTTAAGGGATCCTGTGCATATTGAACAGAAACTATTGAATAGCTTCCATTCGAGAATCACGGAATGTTGTTTCCTCATTTGGAAGGGTGAGAGGTTCTAATCAAACCAGTTTACATGAATACATTTACTTTATCCACCAATTTACTGAGTGCCCATGGATGCTCTGAAGGAAAAATCCATTCACATGAATACCTGATGAAGGGCTCAACATGTCTGGTACGTGGAGCACTTCAGCCACGCATTTCTGAAATTTCCTTTGAAATCCCAAGGATATCATTTAGCTTAGAAATGCATTATTAATGTTCCAATTAATATAAAAGTCTCTGTTGTATTTTTGGTGACTTGAATGAGAACCAATAAATCTTATAAACTACAATGCAAATTGCAGCAAAAATACTTTAGAATATTTTCTTCTCTAGAAGTCCAAGCTCCCTTTATAATTCCGCATGCTTGCCATTAGTTTTTCTCGCTTGCCTTTGTTGCTAAATGTAGATGCATCTTTTCCGAATTTTAGCTGAATTCTAAACCAGGCCCCTCTTACCACGAAGCTCCACAATTCCTGCTGCAAACAATGGCTTTGCTCCTGGGATCATCAGAATTAGAAGCTGGAGATTAATGGAGCACCTTTAAAGATTGCTCACAATGATGCCAAATATTTGCACAATTCCCCGAAATTTGCAAACTGTGTACTACTTAGCACTAATAGGTGCGAAGTGAGGAACTTCTTACGTTCTGTTCTCTGTTGAAGACATGTTTAGAGCACATAAAATGCAGAACTGAGAATTTCACTGCAGGTAATGGTTCCTATGATGGCACTCGGGAGCATTTATCCTTCTGCATTAAATAACTAAGAAATTTGAACAAAATCAGGGGCTTCCTCTGAAATTCTTTGAGAAAACTGGTCATATGGAAGCACATCTGTTTCTAAATGAATGCGTTGGGGGGGCCTTCTGATGAGTGTGTTACAAACTCTTGCTTTCTGCACTTTGCATTTGTCTTTAATTTCTGAGGTTTCTTGCCTTTCCCCTCATCAACTGCGTTCTCCTATCAGGTTGCTATGGCTCACGAGCATTCTCCGGTATAAACCATCGTGGCCAGTGGCGCATTCTCACTCTGCCGTCTGTGTGGTGGGTGGAGCTGATGTGGCTGCTCTGAGACATGAGAAGAGGCCACCCCTCCTGGGCCTGGGTCTCTGCCCCTTGGCCACCCTCTCCTCCTTCCCCGCTTAGGAAATCTCATCCACTCTCAGGGCCCATCTCAAACGTCCACCCCTGTCCACACTTCCTGCATTTTCCAACCGGATGTGACTCATCAGCCTCTGAATTCCCTGAGTGTTTGTGCCTCCTTTTTCAGTGGCATTTATCTTCCCCTGCCTCCCATGTCTGTTATCTCATCTTCATCCCCCCATCCACCTATCATCTCCTGAAATATCTAGATCACTAGATAGACAACACCCATTGAAATGTGTTAGGATGAACCGAAAATATTGTTTCATGTCCTGCATATTTCTGAAATTCTTTCTTCAAGTATTAACTTATTTGAAACTAAAGCTTTTTAGACTTAAACAGAATCGAACTATGCTCCTGTTAAAATGTGTAAACTCTAGGAAGGAAACCCTAAGTGTGCCCCCAGCTACAGTTTAGTGAGAATTAATTGGCATCTGACAGAAAGTGAGGCCACAGGACATGGTCCCAGGAGAGGAGCGCCAGGATGAGGACACGGCTTCCCACCCCAGCAGGGTCTGTGCCCGCCCTGGATCCGGGAGGCGACAGTAACAACAGTGGAGTCGCTCTGCCTGTACACTTTGCACCTTGCAGATAAGGAGACTGTCGGCTGATAGACGGATGTGCCAAGGCTGCGGGGCCAGTTTATGGTAGAGGAGCCTAGAACTCGGTTTCTGCCTATGAATTCAGAACTTTCTTCACAAGTTAGAAGTGGGAACTTTCCGTGGTTATAACGTGGCGCTAGAGCAACATAGAGCCAGCACATTCTTGATTTTATTCTTAGCAATGTCTTCCCGAGCACCCAGGCTGGGCTCAAGCAGTGGGTACAAGGCACAGCCGCCTGCCCGAGTTCCCAGCTCTCTGCTCAGCGAGAGGGTGCCCAGCGCGTTGGCCCAAACATGCACGCTCCTGGGCTGGCAGCCACACCCAGGCCGCGTCCCTGCTGACATCTTTTCAATGGTACGTCAACTACAAGCCTGTTGGATACTGTTAGTGGGGTTGACGCCTTTACCATAGGTATCTCTATTTTTTTCTTTTTTGGTTCTTGATTTTTCCCACCTTTATATAGGTTAAGCTCTTTCAAAAAAGGAATAACTTCCCCTAAAACCTCCAAGGGCTCAGTCTTCCATTGTGCCTCTGAAATTTTGCTGCACCGGATACTGTTTGAAATCAGTGCGCCCTCTGCTGGGAGCAGATTGTCCTTTCGTTATATAGAGTGTCCCTGCATAGGATTTGTTATAAAGGGATTTGATTGGGTTGCATGAAAACTGAATTGAAGTGTTTCATTGTTAAGAAGTCATGTCGGGCTCTCCCGAGGCTGGCCATCTGATTTTCTCTGAGGAGAGTGCTGATTTAGGGACTATTCATGCGCCAAACACACTTTTTTTGTTTTATAATTGTCTGTTGAATGAATAAGAGTTGCACTCTCCTACCCTATAACAGTCCAGAATTCAGCATAGTGTGAGCTGGACAACCGCTAAAGGAGTTTTGTTTGGAAAAGGCCATTTTCTGGGTCTTCACCAAATGACAGCACATGGAGCGAGCAGTACTCATGTCACATCCTTCCTGTCCCCTGCGTCTGTGAGGTGGGCGATCTTAACCTCATTCTACTGGCAAGGATTCAGAGGCTCAGAGATGCTACTTGCCTTAACCTCGCCCAGCTAGTAAGTGGAGATTGGATTGGAACAGGTCCTCTGGCTCTGCAATCTACTGTCTACTGTCACATCCACGGAGCCATGAGGACACGACCCCTAAGAGTAGAGTTTTCATGGGTTAACCGTTAGCCATGGTGGCTGTGATGCTGCATCACAAACAGGCACAAAATCCGGTGGCATTTGTTCTCACGTACGCATGTGGGCCCGCTGGGCTTGGTTGAGCTCTACGGAGTTGAGCAGGACTTGGCTGTAGACAGTGACTTCATCCTTCTCTGCATCATGAGTTTTTCATTCTCTGGGGACCAGTGGCTGCTTGCAGGATGATGGACATTCAACAGACAAGCACACCCACCCATGTCACAAGTGCCAACGCTGCCGCCTCCCACGAGGTCATGGCCAGGATGTGGGTGTGAAAGGAGAGAGGACTGAGGAATTAGACCAACAGCTCGTCCACCAGTGAAGTTTCATCCTATTTGTCCTGACCCAGTTGGAGGGGAGCGCTGTTGCTCAGAAAAAATTGCCTTTGGTCACCCTATTGCTCCTGTCCACGTTGTCGTGTGAAGTTGGGGGGACTGACCCGAATGGGCTCTGGGGGCCCTGAGGGGATGAAAGAACCTGAGATCCTGCCCGTCCATCTCTCGTGTCCATTGGACAAGGGTTGAAGCAAGGCCTCTGGTCGGATGTCACTGTGTCGGCAGCCACTTACCCTCTCCTCATCCACACCCTGCTTCATGTCTGTCACGGCAGCGGTCACTGAAGGACAGAGTGTGTATTTACTTGCCCACCTCGTTCCTGACTTGTCCTGCTTGCTGACGGGTCAGTCCAACGCGGTGCCAGCCTTGTTTCCTTCCCTGCGCATTCCCAGCCCTGGACCAGGGCCAGGCGCATCGCTGACACTCGATGCTCACAGCGTGACTCAAGGAGTGGATATAAGGCACAGCCACGTGGGGGAGGTGCCCCCGAACCAGGGCCTGGTGTCTGGCTCTGCTGTTCACCAGCGCCTGATCCTGGGCAAGACTGCTCACCTCTGTTCTCAGTTCGCTCTTGTGAAAAATGGGAGCAAAAATGAATTCCATCTCGTAGGACTGTTGTGAGGATTAAGTGAGGGAACGTGCGGGAAGCATTTAGTATATGTTATTAAATATTAGCTATTTTTATTATTCGTAATAAAGCCAATAGCAGTGTTATATTTATGACAATAGTAATTGAAATCTTGAAGTGAAATATTTGTCTCTAGCATGCAGGCTTTCTGAAGGCGTATAAGGAGTGCGTTAAGAAGAGACTGATTCATTTAACAAATATAGAATGTATACATTCAAATAAAGGCTTCTGCAGAAAAAGCTCAAAAATATGGTTTAATTCATATTTTGGAGCTGCCTCCGCTTCCTGCGGCTTATTCTTTCCAGTGTCAGCGCTGCGGAGGCCCCGCCGTCGGCAGAACCCACGCTATGGAAGCAGCTGAGGTTCTTTGGAGCCAAGCGTGACGAACAGGCGAGGATTCGAGCCACGTGACCAATGTGGTCAAATCAAGTACAGTCCTCGAAGAGGGGCTGATTTTCCAGGGGGTCTCATTACCTGGCTCTGAAGAGAACTTCAGAAGAGGAGCCCTGGAAGTACTTGCTGAAGGCAGGAGAAATGGTGAACCACGCAGCTTCCCACAATGACTGCTCTAAAGGCCAGTGCTCATTTGCATATGTAAATCAGTATATTTGTTTAAACCAGCCAGTCTCATTACTTCATCATCATATCTTACCTATAATATACAATGTGGTAATTTTTGTAGACATCAGATGTGTTCAGATAACACATATCAAGCAATGAATGTCTTCTAACATTGAGAAAATTGGTTTCTGTCTATTGACATTCTAGTTCTCAAGCCAATGGTTTCTCATTTAACCTTCATTATTAGGAATGCTTAGCACATTAAAATGTGGTTAATTATTAGCTTCAGGCAGGAAAATAATATACAGAAAGAGAACACCTCATTTTGTCAGGTCCAGACCTTTTCTTGACATGCTAACTGTCCCTAATGATGACAGTGACCACTGGTCGAAAAAAGTACCAACATTTGGTCATTGACCACATGCTGGCAAATAGATCTGAATATTTGCCATATACTTAGATGGGTAGACTTTGTACAGATCTGGTTCTACATGTTAGAACTTTCTAGGATGATTTACAAACTAAGCTCTAATTCCCGTCTTTATCCTCGTATGTCATAGGTAATCATTGTTTCACCCGGTCACTCTCGGCAAGTGTGAATTACTATTCATATTACAAAATCTTAGAGAAAACTCCTGTTTCTAATGCTGACTCCTTACGGCACATCACATCTGTTACTACTTCCTTGCCGGTGGCTTCAGAACTTAAATTGATCCTAGGGAGATTTGAATGAAAAGGAACTTTTATGGCCCTACCCACACAAATGGGAGAAACCAGCCAGGTTTCCCTCAAAAGCTTCACAAAACCTGGAGGAAATTCTTTCTTTGAAAGCATCTCCATGAAACATTATAGATATTACAAATTTTTTAAAATACCAAACTAAATATGTGGTGGAAGAAGTCAAAGTACAGAAATTTTTGAAATGTTTTCAGCTGCTTTAAACTTTTCTCTAAGTTGACATTTTTATCCATAATTTTTGAGCTTATACAAAGTTAGGAAATCAAAACATATGCCTCATCCTCCCTGTTCCATTTGCACAACTCCTGAGTTACAGGGTATTTTCTTTCTCCCTGTCCTTAGTTCAAAGCCTCGCATATACAAGGTACCCAATACCATGGCCAAACCAAGTGTAGATAGAAAAGGCAAAATACATCATCCTCAAATGGTGCAAATGCACATTAAGCCATATAAAATACCTGTAGGTACAAAGATACGGGGTACATAAGGATAAGAAATTATAACATCTTTGTGAAAAATAAGTAGTGTGACCTTTTATATTGTCTAGATTACATATTTTAAGAAAATATTGGGCTAAGATTTGCTGCTTTTGAGCAATGAAACTCACCAAGAAAGTGTCTTTACAGCTCGGAGTGAGTGAGTGGAGAAAGATGGGGGCTGGAGACGGAGAAACAACGATGCACTGGATTTGTGGATGGACACCAGAAGAATAGGTACAGAAGCTGGAGGGTCTGATCCCCCAATGACATCAGCCTCTATTTGGAAGTTTGGAGCAGTGGACGGTTCTGCCTGTTGAACACACATGTGGCCGAGTTTGTTTCTGCGGCTTTGAGCGTCTGAGCTACTGTGGCAAATCACCAAGTGTTGGCCTAACAACGGCAGCAAAGGACACTTTTGTTTTCTTTTTCCGTTTGGCACATGAGAAAGCCTTCTCCTCTTTCCTGCTTAGATACACACAAAGGACTCAGTATACTTAGAATGTTAACAGCAAGAAAAGGACACTGAGAATTTTAAAGGAGTTTAATCTGACAATTGATGCTCTAGTTAATTCCTAAATGAATAACTGATTAGCTCCACATTTTCCAGGAAATCACAGCATTATGCCTCATGACATAATTCAAGATTACGTATCATCTTATTTTATCTCAAAGAAGCACACACATAAAAGGCAAACATTTCTTAACTTGGCACTTATTCCTTCTCTAGCATGTCTGGACTAGCAATTTGACTCATTAATAGGTAGCAAAAAAACAAAAATCATTGCAAAAGAGAGAGCTGGGCTTCAATTTATAAAAGAATTTTTCAGTGGTTTGGATTATGAAGATATCAGATGGCTACCAGGCTAGAGAAGCCGTTTGCTGTATCTGTTCAGAAAACAGAGGTGTAGTTTCCACGCCACAGTGTCTTAACTTTAAAAGGTGAAGGGAAATCCATTCGTTTGAATATTTTTTCTTAAAATACTAACAAGGATGCCAATTAGTAGCCATTAAATTGTGGTTTTTATGATGTGCACACCCATGCACGAGGGACTTTCTGGTGACGATGGCCTCCCGACACACAGAGACTGGGTTGGTTTCCCAGAGTAAATGTCTGTTCCATATTTTCTCTGGGTTGAGTGGCCCTTCTGAAGATGGGAGTTACAGATGTTTTAAAGTGAGACAGCACCATTTGAAATGAACTCTACTAACATTATTTTAATGGCACAGACCCTGAAGCCCCACAGGTAGTAGGTCTGAGTTGAGTCCCTTCCTCCCCTAATGAAGTCTGGGTTCTTTCATTTGGTCACCAATGATCTCATCCATTTATGGGCCCACTGTCCTGTGATAGGTGTAGCAGTTAATTTAAAACTCGCAGAAGGCCAGGGTGGTCTCTCCTTGATGCCCATGTAACCCAATCAGCCTCTGTTAGTTCAAGGACTTTCTTTTGGTGGTTCTTTCTTTGTTTTATAGAACATCTAGGTTCTTTGTTTCTGTTTCTCTTTCCCTCCCTCCAAAGTCCCATCCCCTACACTGCCGTTAACTGTTGCAACAGTTAATGAAATAAGAAAAGAAATGAAATAAATCAGCTTTGCTACATCTCAATAGCTCTGAATACATGTTGGGTAGTGGAAAGAAATTGGGTACATTAAAATGAGATCTGAGGGTGAAAAACTGGAAACAATTTCCATGTCCAAAGGTAGTGAAAGGGTGGAGTAAATCCTGAGGTCATGGTGGAGGGGAAAGGCTGGTGTGGAGCCGTAAACACCTGTAGGGGTCTTGGTTCTGCCGTTACTCCCCGTGAGACCGTGGACAAGATACTTCACCTCTTTGCTCCACAATTCTTTCACCTGTAACATGCAGGTCACGGTAGCTGACTCGTCGGGTCCTTGTGAAGACTGGTTGGGTCACAGGAAGGTTCAGGAGAGGGCCTCCCTCATTGTAAAGAGTACGGTGGCTCCCACCACTGCTGGCTATAAGACGGACTATCCAATAGTCTTTAAGGTTATCTACAGGGTTTCCAAGACATGGAAACTGTATACTTTCAGAAAGTTCATCAAAAAAGTAGAATTAAAATGGTAAGAACCATATAATGTCAAAATGCAAAAATATACAGAAAGAAGATTGAAACATGACAGTATTCACATTGGTTGCCTTTGGATGTTGGGACTGTAGGTCATCTTAAAAAGAACACTGATTTATCCTTTCTCAGTTTTTTGATAAAATTGTGTTTTTAAAATAGGAGAAGAAATCCTTCCCCAAACCTCAAAAATAAAATGAGAAAGGAACATTCTATATATTCCACTTATTCAAGCTACGTTGACATAATATTGTGAATTTAAAAGCTGGGCGTATGTAACGAACTGAAGACACACGGGCCACTTTGTCCTAGAGGCTGTACTAGTAAAAATAATTTGAGACTTTAACGTAGTGAAAATTAGAATGAAGGACAGGGCAAGTGAAAGCTGGCTGTCCTCTCACAGAAGGGAGCTCAGAAGAAAGATGCCAACTCGCAGAGGTGCCATGTTCACGGCATTCTGTCATCATAGCACTCAGAATGGGTGTCCTGACTGTGCCCAGAGGGGCTGAGCTCTGCTGCGTGTTGGACGGTTTGCTTTCAAGATCAGGGGGGTGTGCCTGGTCAAGAGAGCCTGGCAGAGGAATTTTATTCTGGTGCACAGCACACAGCCTGCGAGTTGCACATTAACTAGTCCTGTGACTGCATGAGAATTTAATTGTTTTTTATTTGGTATCTTTTTAGCCAGAGGACTTTTCTCTGTATCGATAAACATTACATTAATTTTCCATTGTTCTGGTTAGTTCTAAGATACTGTGGGTCAAATTAAAGTCTCATTAATCCCACTGGAAAAATCCCAAAATAAGCAAAACCAAAAAATGTCCCCCAAAGTCTAATCAGGAAGTGATGTCAGTCACTGAAGTTTTGCTTCCAAACTGGTGTGTTTTCCTCGCCTGTGCTGCTGTGTGTTCACAGGCGCGCGTCCCTGTGGGAACGACTGAGCCCAAATGTCGAGAAGCCTGATGGACCATCCCTGGATCATTCTTTGTCGTGCTGTTTTCCATCTGTTGACCTATGCAAAAACCAGAGCTTCAGGGAGGGAAGAGGAACATCTAAGTGTCCTTGTCGGTGAAATGCTCACCCCGCATAGACACGAGCATGCTGGACGGAGGTGCTGGCAGTCAACACATCCAAGATCCTGCGTATTGTCAATATCTGACCTGGAACCGATGATTCACATTCAAAGGAAATGCTGCTTTTCTATTTCCCGTTGTGCAGGCTCTCCCCACAGACTGCAGCTATTCGCCCCACACTGCTCTGCATCTGGGTGACATGGAGATAATTGCAGGACTCACAGTCACGATAAACTGTGCTTTCCCCAGCTCCCGAGCCCTTTGAAGTTGCAGACAGTTTCATGATAATCGATAATCTAATCTCAGCCCAGCCTGTATGTTTTTTTTTTTCTTTTCTTTCCAGGCTGCTCTGCGAGGAGGGAATTATTACAGCGTGTGTACTGATTGCCTCACGAAGAGGTTGCTGTGGGGGACCTGCCCTCTTGACACAAGGGTTTGTGAAAGGTGCAGTCTCGGAGGTCCCAGGGGAACCAGAGGGCCCACTGGATGTGGGGAGGAGAGAGGGAGGAAGGGAGAGAAAGGACTTTTATTCTCACTACCTTAAGGCTATACACGGCAATTACTATCGCGGAGGCAATAAAGAAGTTGCTAATTACAGGTTTATGCCCATGTAGCCCAAAGTAGGAATGAAGGGACGAAAGGTTACAAAGTGCTACTTAAAAAAAAGTTATAGGTGATTTCTTTTCTCCTTTTTAGTGGAATAACTTAATTAATAGTCAGGTTTGGCCCTGATGAAGAAAAGAGCTCTCAAAGAGACATCTTATTAGGATAATTAAATTTGTCTATACCCTCCAATTTGCTTTTCTTAACCATCCATTCTGTTTTTATTTTCCCTAATTATCTCTTGAAATCTTTCAGATGTGGGAGAAAGAAAGCATTAGGTATTAAATGTGCCTCCCACCAGCATGGGTTATGATATTATACATTTACAGAGACCAAAGGCGTGCTGTCACTCATTAACTGAGTTTTCTGTAGGATCCAGGAGTCCCACAGGGTACTGAGACATTCCTTGGGTGTCCTGATAAAGCTTTATGCCCCTTGTCCCTCGCTGCGGTCCCATTCTCTGGAGAGGCGGGGCAAACCCATCCCTGCGGCTCCCAGAGAGCATTTCCACGAGGTGGGGAGGCTGGTCTCTGAAAAGTTGTGTCTTAAAAACTTGAATCCTGTTTGAAGCAATCTGCATCTTCTGTGCTTGGGTTCCACCAAAAGAAGCTCGGCAGCTCGGTCGGAAGCCTGGGCTCATTGCAGAGAGCGCGGGCAGTGGCCTGGCCTCCACGCCTCACTCCTCATTGCATTTGTGAGCCACTGGTGGGCATGTGTGTGTGCGCGCACACCCTCTCGTGCACTTTCAGCTTCCAGAGGGGGCGGCTATGTCTTTTTTATCTTCTCAAGCCCAGTACCCAGCAGTGATGGTACACGGTAGGTGCTCACTTAGTGCTTGATTGAACTAGTGGTGAATTCAGCTTTCTGGATGCTTCCTTATGTCGGCCATTCCCGGGGTAAAGACAGAAGAAACACACTTTTCTCTCTGAGTAACTTTCTGTTTGTTTCACATATTTGTTCAAAACTGGGGGTGTTATTATAAACACATCTACTTGTACTTGAGGTAAGTAAAGAATTCTTCCAAATAGTTGGCGTGAAAATGCTTGGGGCAGTTGTGAGGAGAAGTGGCCGACCTTGGTTTATGTGGGGACAGATGATGACGCAGGGGAGCCTAGAAGGTTTCTCCAGAGACTTTAAATCCCTGGGAAGGAAACGAGGACTTGGGGGTGCAGGAGGCTTTTTCATGTCCTCTTTCAGCTGAAGATTTGCTTATGGGAGGGAAGTGGGGATCCGGGAGTGGATGCAGACTACGTGCTCATGCCCACCATGAGTCTGTTTCCCCGTGTCCATGGCTGACCCGGAGGAGGGCTCCTGGGCAGGAGGGTGGGTCTTTCATGAGAGATGAAAGGTGGGGTGGCTGCTGTGATGACATAATAGCCCCGTTTGTGGGGGATTCTGGGTCCTGGGCTGGTTGCTCCACATGCGTGGCCTCCTTTGATCTTCCTCACAGCCCCGAGGGGAAGATGACACCACTGTCATTGTTTTAGAGACATGTGACTGAGATGCAAAGGGACTGAGCATCCAGGTCAACCATGTGCAGAGCCTTTTGCGTATTACAATCTGTTTAGTCTAGATTTCTTCCACTAATACATTAACTCCACGAGGCCACACATCTGCCTCCTCCTCCCTGAGCACGGGGTGCCTGGCAGGTGAGCGGCATGTGCTCAGTGTCTAACTGTCCACGGAATGAAGCTCAGCCGGAGCCGGAGCCCAGGGGCGTCTCCTTCCACCTGTAGCCATGGGAAGGTCCCCAATTTCCCGAGGGATTATGGCAAGGAGGGGACCAGAGTTAAGACCCACAGCCTCACATTTTCAACAAAGCCACGGAGTGGGGAATTAAAGTGAGCTTGAGGGTTTGTTAAAAAAATGACATGACATCTCTTTATTACACACAGACGGGTCCAGTGGAGAGAAACTGGGAACCACAGAGATGCTACCATTTCCTGAAACACGCTCTCTACTTCCTCACTCTCATTAAAACCGGCTTTCCCTCGGCGACATCACTTCCACTGTGCCCTGTTCCTAAGAAGGGTGCATCTCCTTACTCCCGCCCCGACAGATGTGCCCAGAGGCCGCCTCTCCTGTTTTCCAGCGGGATCTCCAGGCCACTGTGCTCCAACCTCCGCTTAGACGCTCCCCTGCCCCTTATGTCAAAAATGGGCCTTTTTCTTTCTCCTGTTATGGTCACATTAATGTGTAATCATTGCCTAAAAACTAGAAAAGTCTGAAAGGTACATAGAAGAAAAGAGAGAAATTGATGGTCTTGGCAACAAACCATTTTGTTACATTTTCTTTCAGTTACTTTGTTCTATTTTATGCACAGCAGAGACCATGCGTTATTTTTGCTTCATACTTTTTCACCTAAGAAGCATTTTGTTGTGTTATTAAAAACTGGACTTAATCATGATTTAAAACTTCGCCATGTGATTTCTCATAACTTACTAGTTCCTCCTCATAGGGAGTTCCTTGGGTTCAGACTGTTGGCAGAAGCATCCCCTGAACTGTGGTGTGTGGAAGCTGAGGGGGCGCAGAAGTCTCTAAGGTGAGCCAGACGGGCTGAGGCCAGCCAGCTAGCGGATGACTTTAGGAGGAGTCTTCACAACTAGGAACTCCTCCATTTGCCTGCTGGGACATACGAACATGTGTACCCACACTTGTATACACACTCATGCACACATACACAAGGGCACACATACACACAACACATACGCACACACATACACACAGGAATACACACAGTGCACACAACACAGACATGCAAGCACATGTGCACACACACATGCCTACAAATGTGTGCACACCACTTGTATACACATGTGTGGACACATATCCACACAAACAGACATACAGACATACATGCACATCCTCCCCAGCAGGGAAGGAAAGAGAACTCTTTGTGACATTGTTCATGCTTGTCTTCTGCAGACGATAGTCACCTTGAATCATCACAGATACATTTTGTTTATCACCGTGCTGTTTTAAAAGCATCTCTCCGCTATCTCACCTTATTCTTAGGCCATTTTGTGAGGTAGACCTGGTCCTTCCCATGCTACAGATGAGGAACCAGACTCAGTGACATTAGGGATTCCCCCCGGTCTGGGGCTGGGCTAGAACCAGGGATTCCTTCCTCATGGACTCTTATTTGTCCTTAAATGTCACACTAGGGAGAGAAAAACACAAAGGTTTTTTCTTTTTCCATTTTTTAAATGATGAAGTGATACAGATGTCAAGATGGAGAGAGAGAAGTAATTTTAAGGCCACACAGAAATTTGGGGACTAAGTAGAAAGGTAATTTGTTTCCTCATTTTAATTCAGATTTTCTGATCCCGGTGCTCTGTTCTTTACAATCTTACTAAAAACAATTACATTAAACCAGAAATTAATAGTCCCTTTTCAAATTCTCTACAGACTTCTTTCTGAGTTAGAGATGGTGTTTGAATTTAGGTTGTTTGTTCAGGATTCACGAAGGGCAGGTTATTTGGTAAAACTGTTTCCAGGAATAAACACATGCACTTACCCATCCCAGCCAGGAGAAACGCGAGTGTCAGGAGAAGGAGCCCACTGGTAAAGGGCGAAGTCACACACGTCTAAAACAGCGAGTACACCTGGTTCTCCAGAGAACTCAGGCCTTCCAGCCTCAAGAACGTTCTGGAAACCCACAGCAGGAATGCTTTAGGAGACCATGCACTGCTGTGTCTCTCACAAAACCTATTTCCCATGTCTTAACTTCTGATGTGTAAATTGAACACACTAACAAAAATATGAAAGCAGAGATGCTGAAGATTATTTTTATCTCCCGAGAGTTGAGGGTGACTGACAAGTCTGGTTTCGAGGACAGGCGCCAGTGTGGCGTGGACGAGGACGTGAAGGTGCCCACAGGTCAGAGAAGGAGCCGGGGAGGCGAGGGTGGAGGAGCGGGCCCCGAGCCGGCCTGTGCGGAGCAGCCACGAGGCCCGGCTGCCGCCGGTGTGAGCCGGCGCACCTCGGGCCCCGCCCCACCCGGAGGGCCTCAGCCCCGGCCGTCTCCCTTCCACACGCCGGCCTTTCGGAGTGGGCGCCACTGGCCTCCGCGGCCCGCACGAATGGTGGCTTCTGCCGAGGACCCCTCCTTCACCCGGGCGTCCCTCTGCGCGCCGTGCTGTGCGGCGTCCCGGCGAGAGAGCGGCAGAGGTGGCGACAGCAGAGCGCAGGGTCCGCCGTCTGCCAGCGCGGCTCGCGCGCGCTTGGTTCTGGGGTCACGGTTACAGGGGAGGGGCCCGAGCCGCCCGGGAAGAGCAGGCGGAGCCCGCGTGTGCACCCTCAGGAGAGCATGCGTGGCTTTAACACCGCTCTGTGTTCTCCGGCCCTGCTCCACTGAGCTCCGGGTCTCACCCTCCTTTCCTGTCGGTGTCTGTGGGGCGGCCTTTCCCCGAATGTGCTGACACAGGAAGTGAAGAGACGGAGGTGGAGCCTGGAGTAGTGCGCGGAAACAGTAACCATCAGGGTCTCCACATGCAGGAGGCCACGTGGAGAGCCAGGCTGAAATTTCCTCACGACTTCTGAAGTTCTCCCTCGCTCTGGGAGCCTGCGCCGGGTCCGTGGCACTGGTGGCTCCATGCTCCCCGCCCAGCACCTGCCGTCTTCCCTCCACCTCTGGGGTCCACTGAAGAACATTCTAGAACAACACAGAACACGTGTCTGTGCTGAGAAGACCACACTCACACTGCTTCCGGGTGGTGGACGCAGGGAGACATGCTTGGCCATTTATTTTGGCTCCTGAAGAGAATCCACACCGAGTGCAGAAGTTGTTCATGTCCAGAGAGCTGGGAGGCTGGCAGCCCCTCTCCCAGGGCCCCCCTTGTTGCCCCTCTGTGCTCCCTGCCTTGATGTTGATGGTCTTGCAATATTTCAGAGCACCGTTCTTTTTAAGGGCACCCTTAGAAATGGTGGAAAAGGTGGGCAGAGATGCAGAGTGAGGGTCCCTGCCCTCCCCCAGTGACCCCTCGTGCGTAGCACTGGGTGCCCGTGGCACAGAGCCCATGGCATGGATCGTGCCATGGCCTGCTGGTGGAACCAGGTGGAGGGCCACCCTGAACTCCCTCTTTCTGCTTCTGAAGATTAATTTAACTTTTCTTCCCTCTGCTCTGTGTGTGTGTGTATGTGTGTGGCGGGGGGAGTGACAGTGCTCGAATTTGCCCCAGTGATTTCAACGCTCCCCCTTACCTGGAGTTGAACCCTATTGATTCCCATGAATGGACCTGCATGTCAGAGGAAACACGCTCCTTTCTTTGGGGCATTTTTGTCAAGATGACTTTCCTCTAATAGATGTCACACCAGGGGACCAGACACCACATTCTCTGTTGCACATGATTATCTTGAACGTGAACATGGCAGCCTGACTTTGGGGGAATCGTGTTGTTAGCATGTCCTGTGAAACACGGTTTCACCCGCCAAGGAGAGTGGGCAAGGTGTACAACCAGACACATGGTCACCTGGCTCCGGGGAAAGAGACGTTGTCACCCACAGCCCCAGGCGCTTTCTCGTCCAGAGGCCGGGGGACGCAGACCAGTCTGGTGGCAGGGACAGAGCCCCATCCCGTGGGCTGCCTGTCTCCGGCGGGGCTCCTTTCTCTGCGGAGAAACCGAGTGCATCGTGGGGCCTGCCGCAGGGTTGGGTACGGCTGTTAGGTGAGCTGTCTCCCCTCTTTCTTCTTGTGAAGGGAGAAAACAGGAGGGGTGACGGAATCTTCCCACTGTCCCTTGGAAACGTGCGTCCCTACAGCAGATAAAAGAAATGAACTGCTTGGCTAATAAGAAATAGGAATGTTGCCTTTTTAAAAAGTACTTACAAAAATTCGCCTGAAGGCGCTCCCCTAGAGTCTCACTAGCATGTTGCCATGCTGGGCTCTGATTTAGCTGTCTCATCCACCCAGATGTCCACTGATCCAGGAAGCCTTTCACGGCCACCACCACGACCGTTAGTCCTCCCTTCTCCTGTGGGCTCACAACTCCCCAGTTCCCCTCTGTCCTGCCGCTTCCACCCCTGCCCTGCAGTTCTCTGTATGCACGACTCTCCCACTAGACTGGGAGCTGCTTGAACATGTCTGAGCACGCATCTGGAACAGTCAGGACATGGCACACACTAGGTGCTTAATAAATGTTTCCTAAATAAAGAGGACAGCCACCCTGAGCACTGCAGACTGAGGGCACTCTTTTCCAGGGCACATCGTTATTTATGGGAGATTAGTGTGCCCCATGGAATAGTATCGCAAGTGTTGGAACATCACCTCTGACTGCCAGAGTCCAAAAAGTAAGTGTCCTTGTAGACATCAGCAAAGGTGCCACACAGAAGTCCCAGGCTCACAGGAAGGGCATTGCAGAATGCGGAGTGCCCTTCTCTCAGTTTCTGTGGCATCGGCGTCATAATCCCTTTTGCTGTTTAAAACTCTGTCACACATATTTACAATTTTTTTTAATTTCAAAAGAGAAGTGGCCTTCTTCTATGAGACAGAGGCTATCAACAAAGTGGAATTTTGTTCAAAAGAACAGAACCAGTTAGTTCTTGACCACAGCTGCTTTCCCACTCACTGCGAGACGACCTTCCGGTGGACGTGTGGGGCAGCACGCCTGTGTAACGGCCTTGGTGACACGTTGCGGACGGGACGAATCGGTCATCATTCACCCGGCAGACATTTTTGAGGGGTTCAGCTTAAACAGAATCTTCGGTAGGGAGGAAGGCTGAGGCTTCTGCGGATTGTTATGAAGATAAAAATGTAACACCTCAAAAATGTACATGTGAGAACAATTTGATGCCTTATCCTTACATTCTGACTTGTTGGGTCTGACTCCCAGGCTCCCTCTGTGACTTCTTTTACCTCATGTAGCAGCTGCGCACATTTATCCAACACCAGGTTCCTCCGGGGTGTGACCGTCCTCCCTCCCACGGCGGGCATCATGGGGCGGCTGAGCTCTCCGTGTAAACTGTCCGAGAGGTGGAAGCTGTGATGACAAACCGTCTTGCAAATGCCAAATTATGAGTTTCTTGTATGGCCCGACACTTGTGAAAAGTGTCCACCGTTGCAGCCTTCTGTGAAACTGCTGATTCTCATTACTGTTCTTGGCAAAGCTCAGTAATAAAAAGAGAGGCTCGTTTAGAAAAATGTGGCACATTTGAAAACAGGCTAAAGAGCTTTCCTGCTGGCGGAAGAGGCATTTTCCGGGTTGTTCCTCAGGAGCACAGCTGATAACTTAGTTTCCAAGGATCACACCTGGGTCACAGAGGAAAAGTTAACTTCGTTTTTTGTTTTATTAAACCCAATGATTGCAGATTTCTCAATTGATACTGGTGACAAGACTAGCTTATAAATGGGTGCAGATATGGGGCAGCTTTTGTTGCTCAGATTTCGTCAGAGAAATTCTCCTAACACGGAGGGGTTGTCAGAGGCAATATATTTTGGTTGCTACTAATCTGCTAAATATGAGTGAATAGTCCTGAGTCCTTTTAAAATCTGACACATCACCCCGGAACTCATACAGCATGTTTTCTGATGTTTTTAATTTCTATCTGTTGGAATCCACTAGCAGTTGATAATTGAGAGTGGTATTTCTTTTTTGGTTGTTGAACTTCAGAAACTTATATGCCCTGATCAGAAATGTAAAATTAAATGTCAGCAGCCATTTTCCACTATCTGTTGAGGCTGAGTGACATCCCCGGGGTGTGCAAAGGCTCGACTTGTATCCAATTCTCCACCACGGTCTGCTCCTGTGAAAGGAGGAGTTCCTGGTGGGAAAGCAACTCATCTTTATCTCTCTCGTCAGTAATGAAAACACACAAAGCTTGCCCTTTTGTAATGTAAACAGAAAATTATGCCTCTCACACAAAGCCCAGCCATTAAGAAGGCAGCTTTTATTCCCGCTCATAACGCGAGAACATAAGGCAGGAGCTCGGTGTGACTCCCAGCTGTTGCCAGGGGGAGGGAAGAATGGAGCCGGCCACATCTGGGCTGGCATCTTTGAAGAGGCACTTAATCTGCAGGCTGAGCTATGCTAAGCCTCTTGGCTTTTCTTTGCTGCTTCTCAAGCTAATGCTGCTTCTGGAAAGCCGTAGTGACTTCATGTCAACGGGGGAGACGAAGGAACAATTACAGACAGTGATACCAGAGCGCACTGTGGACAAAAATAAAGGGCAGGACAAAGGCGCCCTTCCTTGATCAATCCGGCAGAAGATTCGCTTTATTTGGCTTGAAAGGTGCAGCACCCCAGCCTCTGAAACAAAGTAACGGGAGCCCCTCGTTACGAGAGCTGGGGGTGTGTATGCATGTGTAGGTGGAAGGGCAGTGAGCTGGCTCCCCCGACAGGTGCACAGGTGTCTGCTCTGATTCTGATCCTGTTGCTCTGGTCACCCGATAGGTCTGTGGAGTTTGGTTGATGAAGTGCATGTTACGTGACATGAGGTCTCATGTAGAAGGGTCAAGAAGGTAGCTCGGAAAATGCTCCTTGGCTGGTGCTTGGAGAAGGGGAATTTCTTTCTGCCATGTTGAGGGGCCACCTCACCAAAATGACGTTGAATTTCTTTCATCTTCCAAATGTTGCCACGTGGGAGGCCCTGGTGGCATGGCCCAGCATGCAGAGGCCACGGCAGCAGGGTGGCATGGGCGTTCTTGAGACCAGCTCCTGCTGTAACTTAACGGTGCACCTAGACTGTGGGGGTCAGCACTCGCTCCTCTCGTTATAGCTGTGACTGCTCACTCTGTATCTCACGCACGCCCACGGTGAATGGGAAATGGGGTGACACAGGCTGTCCCAGGCAGGTGGTCTCCCTAAGGAAACTCAGATGGCCTGTCAGCCTCATCCTCAGGGGTCCCTTCATCTACCCTTGGCTGAGGACAGTGGGACTGCTTGTGGCCCCTCAGTGCATGTCCCCTTAGCTCAGGTCCCTCTAGTTCCTGTCCCCTCAGCTCTTGTTCCCTCAGCTCTGTGCCTTCAGCTTGTCTCCCCTAGATCATGTACCCCGGGGTCATGTTCCCTAAAAGTGCAGCCCCTCAGCCCACATCCCCTCAGCTTGTGTCCCCTCAGTGTGTCCCCCAAGCTCCCACCTCTCCCTTTGCACACAGTTATCAACTCCACTTAGAAAGTGCTTGGCCTCATCTCACACCCACGTTAAGCGGATCCATTGAGAACAAGTCTTCTGTGGAAACTTCTGTGACCTTTCTGGCTGGAAGTAGTTGTGTTCTACTCTGAAGTCATGCACTACTTCTTTTTATCTTTAGATCACTTTTTACCTTCCAGCACATTTATTTACAAAACTCCTCTTTCAGACTGTAAATCCTCCGAGAGCAAGAACCAGATCTTTTCTGACTTTCTTTCTCCAACAACATGTGGGGCCCAGAGCACCTGAGAAGTGGCCCGTGTGTGTTCTCTGTGAATGTGTGCAGAACAGACTGACCAGTATGTGAGTCGCACGAAAGGATGAATTTGCTGGAGTGGCTCGAGGGAGGAAGATGAAGGGTGCAGGCAGGTGAGGTGGTGGCTGGCGCTGACAGCTTCCTGGGGGCCAGGACAGAGAAGGTGTTTTGGAAGCTAGTTTCAGCTTCAATTGCTCGGCTCCCTGTGGCAAACAACCTCAGAGCAGTAAATGTTTTCCTCTGGATTGAAAGACAGAATCGCCAGGACTTGACAAAAAACAAGGTTTCAGGTTTTTTCCCTACTGTCAGGATTTACACTGGGTGCCTCCATGGAGGTCCCGTCAGAGTCAGCACTTCTGTACCCGTGGGTGCTGGTGGAAGAACGCACCTACGAGTTACAAGCACTTTGGAAAGTTACTGTGGCCATTTCTCCACTTCTTGAGCACAAAATGGCTTTCTTTTTGAAAGTAGACATTTTCAGGCCATTAACTCCTAATGCAGACTAACCACGGCACTGGATGTGAAGAGGGGGCTGAGAGAAGGGCTCTCACTGTGGGGGAAAGTGGGAACGTGTGTGCAGCCAGAGGGCCAGGCTGGGGGACCCTGGCACCCAGGTCCCTGTGCTGCACCTGCCTTGTGACGGGAGAGCACCCGCTGGGAAGAGCACATCAGATTCCCCACTTCCTTCCTTCAGGAAACGTTGTCGGTTAAGGGCTCTTGCCATTGCAGATGGACTGATTCCACTCTGCTCTCGTGGGGCTGAGAGTCTGGTTCTGGTAAATGCTCAGGTAAAAAAACGGGGCAAAGCAGGCGAGTGAGCAGAGAGAAGGCATAATGCCATGTGGTGTGGCCTGGGTGAACCAGCCCCCACCTGGGAAAGTGGGTCCTAAAGGAGACCTTCTGTGAGGTCTCGGTCACATGCTGACACTGTGTGAAATAGTCAAAAAGGGGAAATGTGTATAATGAAAGTTTTTGTGTCTTCATCTGCAAGTCATGAATTGGAGTGTTTCTCCAGTGCAAGATGTTGAAGACGTAGGTGGGTCGGGCTGCAGTGTGGATGGGTCAGAGCTGAGGGACTGGGGGTGGGGACCTCGGCAGGGGACTTGGCTGGAGAGGAGGCAGTGCGGTGGGCAGTGAACTCTGCTGGGCTCCCTGTCCTTGGAGAGCCCTCTGCTCATTACTTTTGATGGGTTCTGGAAAAGAGAATGTTTAATAAAAACGATATTTTTAATGTATAATGGCTTCATTACTGTTATTCTCCAATAAAGGAATAATATTTGAAAGACCTCTCAGTTTTAAATTCTGATATGATAAATATGGATAGATGTTAACCAGCATAAAGAGAGACTCTTTGGGGTCCTCAGTGCTTCTGAAGAGTGTAATAGGGTCTCCCCGAACGGACTGAGAACTGCTGTTTTAAATTGTTTGGGGAATTCCAGTTAACCAATAAGTCAAGACAAGAAATAAGAGATACAATTGTTGAAAAGAAGACAAAACTATCCTTTTCTACCTGAAAATGAAGAAGAAACAGGTAGGAACTGATTTAAAGAACAATAAAATTTGACTAAGAAGGTAAGAGACAAGTGTTGAAATATTAACAATTTTCTTATATAACCCTAATAATCTGTATGGAAAAATAAGGAAAAGAGTTCTTAGGTACGTTATAAAATATCTAAACTGAGAATAGTAAGATGGGAGTAGGAACATATGAAGAACACCTCAAACTTTACTGGAAACAAAGATTTGAGTAAGTGGAAAGATCCGCTGTCTTCTGGATGGGATCACAATACTGGAAAGGTGTGGACCTACCAAGGCTGATTTATAGGTTTAATACAATTCCAATCAATACCTCAACAGGATTCTTTTTGGAACTTGAGAAACTGATTTAAAAAATCAGACCTATGGGGCTGGCCTGGTGGTGTAGTGGTTAAGTTCTCACGCTCTGCTTTGGCAGCCCGGGGTTCACAGGTTCGGATCCGGGTGCAGACCGACGCACCGCTTGCCAAGCCACGCTGTGGTGGCGTCCCATATAAAGTAGAGGAAAATGTGATGTTAGCCCAGGCCAGTCTTCCTCACACACGCACACAAAATCAGACCTATGTGCGTGCACACACACACACACACGTATGAACATAACGGCATGGAGTTGATCTCGGCATTGTTGACAGCAGCTTCAAGTTGGAAGCGGCCCCACATCCGTGTCAGAGGATTGAATAAACACATTGTGACCGGCCATGCTACGCAAGGTAGTGATGGTACATTGTTGATGACATAGAAACAATGAAGGCAGATGACAGAATAGCTTGTATGGTATAACTTCATTTTTGTAAAAAAAAGCACTCTATGTTTATGGGAATGACAGTGTATATACCACAATGTTCTCAATTGTTTTTTCTAGGTGAATTATGCTTCCATCTTTGTATTTTTCTTTGTTTTTGACAATTCCTCTAATAACTGTGAATTTTGTTAGAGGGAAATGGTTATTAAAAACTGAAAAGACAGATACATTTTCTTATTGCTATCATTTTTCTAGTACTTTCTGTGCTCCAGAAATGCTTTACAACAGAGCTTATTACTTTACCCTCCTGAGTTACTGAGTCTCATTGCTAACCCCTTTACAAGGGAGGAAACTGAGGCACTCACCAGCTAAACTTGGAGTCAGCTCTGACAGCCAGGAAGTTGTCATCCTGCGGGTGGGTCACCAGTCTGCTGGGGCACACAGACCTCAGAAGGTGGCAGGATCTCCTTGTGCAACTCCCTCCCTGCTGCAGACACACACACGGATGGACACTCACACACACACAGATTACACAGACACACACTACACACCGACACACACACATTACACACAGACACACACTACCTGGGATTCCACGGCATCGCTGACAGGCAGTCACCCGGTCTCTGCTTCAATCCCCACTGCAATGGGAAGGCCGTTCTCCACAAGAAAGACTTCTCCCTCCCTGGACGCGTCATTATGAGACAGTTCTTTCTTCCCCGTATCTGACCAAACCCACACTTACTGCCCTCTGACTCCCCTCACAGCCAGACCTCAACTTCTGTGTCTGGTGTTGAACCTGAGGTCTGGGTCCTCTTTCACAGGGCACACATTGGAGGACAGCTGTCACGACCCTCCTCTCCTGGCGCCTCTGGCCCGAATGCGCCCCGCTCCCCTCGTGCCCCTCCCACAGCCCTGGGGGGCCCGCGGGTTACAGTGGGACTGTCTCCCTGAGACAGGCTGGGTCCTGCCATGGGCACAGTAGTGTGTGAAGAATCCCCGTCGAAGGGACGAAAGAGTGCGGGGATGGAAGAATGAGTGCATTCTAGGTCTCAGCTCGATATCTCCAGACGCAGGCTGCACATGCTCTGTCGTCTCACCCTCTAAGACTCAGACAAGTTCTCCACCACCACGTGCATTTGAAAGCAGGTGCTCCCGGTGCCGTGTGACCGCACGGAGGACAGCATGTTCCCTGACCCCCCAGCGCGGGATCTCTAGGACTCTGGAACGTAGTCGCACAGCAGCTCTGCCATCAGCAGTAACTCCACTTCTGTCCCCGAGAGGTCAGAGAAGGGAGGCTCTCTGAGCCACGCTTGTGCGCCATTTGGGCCCGGACGGAGCAGCTGCTTCCACCCACGGGCCACCTCTGGTCCTGTGCCGGCCTCGACGCTCGAGCCGCGTGGCTGTGGAGGAGAGGCTGAGAGCGGCCGCTGCTCGGCTGGGGTGCTGCTCTGCAGCGTCCGGCTCCCTCCTGGTCTTGTCACAGCAGCGACCTGTGCCCACAGAACGTGCCACTTCAAAAATGCGCTTACAGGCGCGGTCTGTGGGAGTTATTTTTGATGATTACTCATGCTCTGTCAGAGAAGAGCCCCAGCACCCCTGAGATGATGAGGAGTAGGTCGCAGAGAGGCCAGCGGCTCCATCCTGCACCAAGGCCTCATCAAGAGGAGGTGAGGGAGCAGGGAGCCACCAGAGTCAGGATCCCGTTTCCTTAAATGGGGATGTCGCACCCATCACAGTGCTGTGCTGCTGTCCCTCTGCCCCTTCCGTGCTTCTGACGCTCATTTGGAAAACCTTGCTGGACAGTTGAGCTCTGCTTTCAAACCCAGCTATGGCGGCCACATCAAGCTTCCAAGATGTAATCCAGGAGGGACAGAGGCGCACACACACAGACGTGAACTCACACAGACGTGAACTCACACACAGACGCGCACTCACACACGTGAACTCACACACAGACATGAACTCATACGAATGTGAACTCAGATGATATGAACTCACACACACAGATGTGAACTCACACACAGACGTGAACTCATACGAATGTGAACTCACACACGGATGTGAACTCACAGATGATATGAACTCACACACACAGATGTGAACTCACACACGTGAACTCACACACAGATGTGAACTCATATGAATGTGAACTCACAGATGATATGAACCCACACACATGATGTGAACTCACACACACAGATGTGAACTCACACACATGAACTCACACACAGCCGTGAACTCACACATGGATGTGAACTCACAGATGATATGAACTCACACACAGATGTGAACTCAAACACGAACTCACACACAGCTGTGAACTCACACACAGACGTGAACTCACACACACAGACGTGAACTCAAACACATGAACTTATACACACATATGTGAACTCACATACATGAACTCACAACACATGAACTCACACAGATGTGAACCCACACAGAGACGTGAATTCACACACACATGAACTCACACACAGATGATGTGAACTGACAGACGTGAACTCACACACAGGAAGTCACACACACAGATGTGAACTCACACATGAACCCACACACATGATGTAAACTCACACACACAGATGTGAACTCACACACATGAACTCACACACAGCCGTGAACTCACACATGGATGTGAACTCACACACAGACGTGAACTCACACAAATGAACTCACACACAGATGTGAACTAACAGATGATATGAACTCACACACAGCCGTGAACTCAAACACATGAACTCATACACACATATGTGAACTCACATACATGAACTCACACACACATGAACTCACACAGATGTGAACCCACACAGAGACGTGGACTCACACACATGTGAACTCACACACAGATGATGTGAACTGACAGACGTGAACTCACACACACAGATGTGAACTCACACACATGAACCCACACACATGATGTGAACTCACACACACAGGTGTGAATTCACACATGGACGTGAACTCACAGACGATGTGAACTCACACACATGAACTCACACACAGATGATGTGAACTCACACACGGATGTCAACTCACAGATGATGTGAACTCACACACGTGCGAACACACCCAGATGTGAACTCACACACGCACACACACACTCCCTGAGGTGATGTGCTTGCTCATTGCTCTTTTTATTTCTTCACAAAGGATTGAAACCTGTTCCACACAATTTAAATTTCAGTCTAATTCCTATTATATTTTTCTGATTAACATTTGGTCTTTATCTCTTCTCTTTCATATCCCGCTTATTAAATTGTTCTGGAAAATTAACACATTTAGCAAAGCTTTCTCCACATTTTCCGACTTTAACCGAGGCCATCACGAGGCTCTGGGAGTTGAGCTGGGAAATCTGCACGAGGGAGGCAGCTGCTACAGGACATGCGACGTCTCTCCCAGGTGTCAGGACGCCAGCCACGCAGAGCTCCGTGTCTCCCTGACCACTCGTGTCAGGACGATGACATTGTCAAGGGGCAAGGGCGATGGTCCCTGGGCACCCTGGGCCTGTGGGGATGGGGGGACGGCTTAGGGGTGGGCCACACCATTTGGGACATTAGGGGTGGGGTTGGGAGAAGAGGGCAAGGCCACAGGTGCGGGGAGTGGAGCCTGGGAAGACGGGGGGCAGGGCATCTCTTCCGCAGGCTGAGTGCCTCTCTCAGCCCCTCCCGGGCTACTGCTCCCCCGGGCTGCCATCCCACCTGAGACGTCTCCACTCCCGGACCCCACAGGTCCAAATCAGAACTCATTTTGCCCAAACAAGTGGTTTGCTTATTTTGGGTTGTAAAAGGATGACTGAAATTTATAGTAAGACTCTCATATTTTTAACTTAAAGAAATTCATTTATAAATTGACATTGTTTTGCTCATGCACGTATGAAAGAGGGATATTATGAAGAATCTGATTACATGTTAGATAATCCTCTAGGTCAGTGGTTGGCAAATCCAGGGGCTGCTTGTTTTTGTATGGCCTGCGAGCTAAGAATCCAAAAGAAGCCAAAGAAGAATCAAATTTCTTGATAGGTGAAAATGATGTGAAGTTCAAATTTCAGCATCTACAAATAAAGTTTTATTGGCACACAGCCACACATTCATTTCCGTACAGTCTCTGGCTGCTTTTTGCTACAACAGGAGAGTTGAGTAGCTGCGGCCAACATGTCTGGCCCACAAAGCTGGAGCTGTTTACGATCTGGCCCTCTACGGAAAAGGTTTTGAGTGGACCTACATCATATTGTTTATCTATAATCCTTTATAAATTATAACGACAGGGATTCCATTCTGTGACACTTCTAAATATGCCCACAGGCTATAAAGTGATGAACTAGACAATACACATGGCAGAAACATTTGAGCACATATCGGAACATTTTAAGTGGAGTTGAACGAAATCTCCTTTGACAGAGACCTTCCAAATATGTTTTGCATCTGTTTTTACATGCATATAAATATATGACTTGCAAAATATTTGTTAATGCATGAAGTTTTTAACCACTCTGATTGCTAATTTTAAAGGAGGCAATGGTACGCTTCCTTCCACTTGACGTGAGTGTCAATATGTAAATATGGTCAATTATGAAATTTCCCCAATTAATATGAAAAGAGCATCTCAGACTTATGCAGCTTGGTTCTTACGAGTTTCGATGCACATAATAAAAATAAAATAAGCACAGAAGCCCTCGTTTATATATACATATATATATATAATAATATATATAATTTCTAATCCTTACAACAGCCTTTCCAGTTAGGGAACAAGTCCATTTTATAGCTGAAGAAACTGAGGCTTGCAGAAACCCAGGGCCTCATCCAGGGTTTCATGGGCAGGTGAAGGTCAGGGCTGCGGTTCCCGATTCTAAAGCATCTGCGTTTATCAATGACCTCCTGCAGCCTCTCTCAGATGATATGACTTTCTTGCAGCTTTTTAGGGCAAATGTGGAACATTTGAAGGGGAATTTTTTGGTTCTTTGTGATGGAAAGAGGACAAACCGCCTGTGTGATTTCTGAAATTACTTCTGAAATTATTATGTGGTTTCTGATATCATCCAATGTTAGAGCTCACACTAATCCATCAGAGTTGGTCGTCCTCAAGGACAAAGCTTCCCAAGAGCCCGCTCTGCTGACAGCTGATTGTGCCTGGGGACAGAGAGCCGCTGCCCAGCAAACTCCAGACCAGTGGCCGAGCAGAGCCTCGGAAAGGGCCCGCAGGGGCCGGCCGGCGGTGGGCGAGCAGAGGCTGGGTCCTGGGAGAGGGGTCTCGCGTGCCTGGGGCTTGGAACGTAGGTGTTGGTCACTGTGGCAAGGGCTTGAGGGGCCGGTGATAATTAGAGATGGGCCAAACTGGTTTGTAAAGTGTCGGATGCCAGTCTCGCAAGGCGAGCCTGTCGTTAACCAGGGGTCGCCGTGGGGAAGTTCAGCTACTTTCTGAGCCTAATGGAAGGCTCTCGGGAGAAAGCGATTCCTGCTTGTATTAGACGGCCCTCCCCAGATTATGTTTCCTCTCACTTACCTTCAACTCTGGCCCCGCCATTCGTCAGTTGTGTGGCCCTGGGCAAGTCTCCTACATGCTCTGAACGTTCCTTTCCTCATCTGTGATCTGAGGACGGTGACAGGACCTGCCGGCCTGGACCGTCGGGCGCTGAAACGAGAGGGCGCGGCTCCGATCACCCCGTAACCGGTGTGGGGATTCTTCTCGGCCTTGTTGCCGTTGTCGCGAGGACACGACTATCCCTCCTTCTCCACCGCCTCTCCGGGCAGCTCCGACTTCACTCTCACCGCACGCTCTTTTCTTCCTGAACGTGCACCCCTGCGGCCGTGACCCCGATGAGGAGCTCCATGTGGGTGACAAGGTGGGGTCCTTCCCAAGCTCCGGCGTCCGCCCTGGACTTCAGAACCTTGTTCCCTGGAGAATTCTGCGCACGGCGGGAACGACGCGCCCCTCCCCAGAGCCCAGGTCGCCCCTCGCCAGGCCCCGATCCCCGGGTGCAGAAGCATCTGCAAACGTGTCCTCCGTGCACGGGGCCTCCAGCTTCACGACTGCCCTGGGTTTACACGTACTGATACGGAAACTGCTTCTAGGGTTAAAAGTAGGTCACAGAGCAACGTTTGGCAGGATACCATTGTGGTTAAGGTTAAGTGGTAAACCTTCTAACTAGATCAGAACCACATGGTTAGCGGCACTGAGGCTGCACGGTGGGGGGGCCTGGGGGCGGGGAGGATCCGTGAGGGCTTTACTTCTGTACATTATTATTTGAACGATTTGGACAACAAAATGTTATTTTTATTATCAGAAAAAAAGAAATGTGTTTATATTTGAAGGAGGAAAGATTCTACTTGTTAGAAAGTGAATGGTCCTGTTGGGATGTGGGGCTGCTGCCACCATCCCAACCCCAGGAGAAATGCCCCTACCCACCCCCCATCTGCGAGGGCCGAACATGACAGCCCGGGAGATTTTCTGGGCCACCTGCTCTGCATCTTCTTGAGGGGGATGCTCCGGCTCTGCTCATTCCTTACATTTGCCTCCTCCCTCCTGCGTGTGGTCACAGTCTCGCACTCTCACTGATGTCCCTCCACTCCTATGTCCTCTGCTCTGACTGTGGCCACTCCTGACGGTGACTCCAGATCTCTGGCTACACCTGGGTCAATGCACCTCAGACTGTCCACTCTCGGGCTGCCCATTCTTGGGGCTGCCCCTCTGGGTGGCCCCACCTCCACACCCTCACCCAGGTACCATCCAGGTGCCCCCGCAGCCCCTTCCGCATCTACTCTGTTTCTGTGCCAGTTGCACAACTGCATATCTGACTTCAACCGTGTGCCTCATCTTTAAAAAATAAAATTGCCTCTTCTAATTGTAGGAGTAATATATTGATAATCTATAAAGTATGGGGGATAGGAGGAAAAGAAGAAAAAAAAATGCACCACATTCAGGGCCAGCCCAGTGGTGCAGCGGTTTAGTTCGTGCTTGGCAGCCTGGGGTTCGCGGGTTCGGATCTTGGGTGCCCGCCGATGCGCTGCTCGTCAGCCACGCCGTGGCAGCGTCCCATATAAAGTAGAGGAAGATGGGCACGGATGTTAGCCCAGGGCCAGTCTTCCTCAGCAAAAGAGAGGAGTATTGGCAACAGATGTTAGCTCAGGGCTAGTCTTCCTCACACATACACACAAAAAAATCACCACACTTAACAACCCAGAGATAAATTATTATCCTTTTGGTCTGTATCTTTCTAGTAGATGTTTTCATGTAGTTAATATGAATGAAGACACTGGCCTGTTCTGAAGGCACAAGGTGGAGGCCCACGCAAGCTCGCTGAAGGACAGCTTCAGAAAGGTTCTTGACGGGGCAACGAGATCCTGATGGCAGTGCAAGTGCCCAGGGCGTCTGGAGGGAGGATTCCCTGCCGTCCCTGTTCTCTGCGGCCCTTGCTCTCTCTTGGCTGTTTCTGCACATTGACCTCACGCGTCTTGCTCACTCGTGGTTTCTGACCCTCCTCACTTGGCTTGCTACCTCTGCTCCCACGCTGTCTTAGGTTTCCAGCTCCCACTGTCAACTGCCTCCTTTACTCCATGCTTCTGAACTCCAACGATTCAGCCGAGGAATGTGCAGGAGCTCATCTTTTGTCATAGGTCGTTGGTCAACCTTTGATTTTCTGCTATTGGGTCAGGATCCCATTCTTAATCCAGTTAGAGATGATGAGGAGATGGAATCCCATAATATCAAGCTCCTGAAGGCTGCCTCTCCACAGGGGTCGTGAGCATGTCAGGAAATTTCACACGTCCAGCGTGATGTGGAATTGCGCGGGCTTGCGCTCCACAGCGGGCTTTGCATGGCGATCTCTTCCCTCACGGAGCCTCTGGGTGTCAGCGTCGTCCCCACCTGCTCGTCTCCTGCAGTTAGGTAAACGGAGCTGGATCACACCTAGGTGAGCACCAACTTCCCTCCTTGCTTCATCGTGACTTCAACATTATTTCCTCTTAACCTCATTTCCCTTATTTTTGTATTTTATTTCGTATCAGAGTGTTGTATGCATCTTTGCTAGTTGCCTTAAATCTCTTTTGGGGGGAGGAGAATGATATATAAATAAATCAAAACTGTGAGATTTGCAGTAGTCAAGCTGTTTATTGTTTTTTACTTTTTATTTATTAATGCTCTTAATTTGAGTTTCTGAATTCTTGTTTGGGAAGGGGAAGAATCCTCCAAAGAACTCATTAAAAAAAAAAATCTAATGATTAATACTACCTAATACCTAAACCCAATTAGTCGTAAAGTTTAGAACCTTAATTTTGAAAGGAAACTTAAATGTTTCTGGTCCAAAAGTTGTGATCTCACAAATGATTTAAGGTGGGAGCAATCAGAAAATAAGCATGTATGTTTCACATTCTTTTTTTAAAAACATTAAAAGAGACAATGTAATATGGACACGATTTTTCCAAATTGATTTTCTCCCCTTTGATTTGCATGCTTTTGATTTAGATTTTATAGGCCGGACAGTTTTAGGAAAATATTTTATATGTAGTTGTATTAGCCAGGGTTCTCCAGAGAAGCAGAACCAATAGGATGTGTGTGTGTGTGTGTATGTGTGTGTGTGTGTGTGTGTGTGTGTGTGTATAGAGAGAGAGATCGACTTGAAGGAGATGATTGGCTCATGTGATTGTGGGGCCAGTAAGTCTCATATGTGTATGGCAGGCCGGCAGCGGGGGACCAGGGAAGAGTGGATGTTGTAGCTCGTGTCTGAAGATGGTCTGCTGGCAGAATCCCCTGTTCTTCAGGGGAGGTCAGTATTTTCCTTAAGACCATCAACTGATTGGATGAGGTCCACCCACATTATGGAGGGCAATCTGCTTTACTCAAAGTAAAGATTTAAATGTTAATCTCATCCAAAAAATACCTTCACAGAAACATCTAGAATAATGTTTTTTTTTTTTTTTTTTTTTTGCGAGGAAGACCAGCCCTGAGCTAACATCCGTTGCTAATCCTCCTCTTTTTGCTGAGGAAGACTGGCCCTGGGCTAACATCGTGCCCATCTTCCTCCACTTTATATGGGACGCTGCCACAGCATGGCTGACAGGTAGTGCATCGGCGGGCGCCCGGGATCCGAACCGGCGAACCCCAGGCAGCCAAGTGCGGACAAAACTGCTACGCCACCGGGCGGCCCTAGAATAATGTTTGACCAAATATCTGGGTCCTATGGCTGTTATGGGCTAAATATTTGCATCTCCCCAAAATTCATGTGTTGAAATCCTAACCCCCAATATAATGGTGTTAGGAGGTGGGGCCTTTGGGAGGTGATTAGGTCATGAGGGTGAAGCCCTCCAGAATGGGATTCATGCCCTAATAAAGGAGACCCTAGAGGCTCCCTCGACCCTGCTGCCATGTGAGGACACAGCAAGAAGAGGGTCGCCTAGGAACCAGGAAGTGATCCTCATCAGACACTGAAGCTGCCAGCACCTTGATGGTGGACTTCTGGCCACCAGATCTGTGAGAAATGTCTGTGTCTGAGCTGCCCAGTCTGTGGTGGTCTGTAGCAGCCTGAACGGACTAAGACCATGGCCCCACGAGTTAAAACACATACAATTCACCATCACAATAATCCTTACAGACAAGAGAAATCATAGCATACTTTTTTTTTTTGGTGAGGAAGACTAGCCCTGAGCTAACATCTGTTGCCAATTCTCCTCTTTTGGCTGAGGAAGACTGGCCCTGGGCTAACATCCATGCCCCTCTTCCTCTACTTTATATGGGACGCCACCACGGCATGGCTTGATGAGTGGTGTGTATGTCCGCGCCTGGGATCCGAACCCGTGAACCCTGGGTTGCCGAAGTGGAGCATGCAAACTCAACCACTACGCCACCGGGCTGGCCCCATAACATATGTTTTTTAAATGACAAAAGTGGTTTCATTATTTCTTTCTCTCTCCTTACCTATGTCTTTAAATATTTGTGTTTTTTAACCATGAATTATTGACAAAAGAGAGAGGAAGACACTTTAAAAATTTTGTAAATTTAGTGTTAATCAGATGGTGGTACACCCATCTGAGATCACGATGGGGGAAAGTACTGACCTCTTTGGAGGAGCTCCAGTTGGCCAGGGTGTGGAGCTCCCAGGCCAGATGTGGTCACCTGCTGTGTGACCTTGAGGAGACCATTTCCCCTTTGCGAGTCTCTCTTTCCTTGTCTGTGAAAGGTAAATGCCTGTTCCCCACAGCCCCCAAATGTCTCCCTTCCTTACAGTTATATCCTCTGTAACAATGTCTCCATTCATAAAGACGTGTATATTTGTGGTTTTTTAAATTGACTTTAGACTCCCTGGAGACAGGGAAGCATAGTGGTGCCCCTCTCATCCCCCTGTGCTCAGCTAAAGGGTCCCATCCTCTCACTGTCCTTTTCTAATCAGCCTCCCTCCTGCCCGGTAGAACAGACATCCCTCTCCTGAACCCCCCCCCCCCGGGTTACAAGTTCCTGCGCACAGTGTTTGCAGCGTGGCGGGACGAGACTCCGTACCTGATTGGGAATGGAGATTCTTCAGGGAAAAACAGCTAAGTAAATGATCTCCGAACTCCAAGAAGGTTTATTATTTTTATTTGTCTTTTTCAATTTCACCTCAGTGGATGGCCCAAGACTGATGGTGTGTGAGGACCAGCAGTGGGAGAGGCAGAGACCCCGAAATCTAGCTCAGGGGAGCTGGGGAGAGTCAGCGGAGACCAGGGGGGCTGCTTCCAAGGCCAAGATGAGCAATAGTGAGAGCTCGAGCCAAGGGGGGTGTAGGGGGATAGAAGGAGTGTATGTGATAGGAAGTGTGTGTGAGCGTGTGCATGACATAGAAGGTGTGTGTGTGTGTATGAGATAGAGAGTGTGTGTGCGAGATGCAAGGTGTGTGTGCATGTGGGGGTACCTGTGCGTGTGGGGTAAAAAGCGTGTGTGTGCTTGCACGCAAGCCAGGAGCTGGGGTGGGCGGGGAACGGTGTCAGGAGGTGTTTAGAAGTAACACGATGGGACGTGATGATTGCTTGCACACTGGATGTGAGGACTGAGGGAGAGGATGGAATGAACAGTGGTGACAATAAATAAGTTCTGTGAAAAGTATACTAAGAGAAGATGAAAAATAGATAAAAGGCAAAATAAGAGTCAGGAGCAAATAAGAGATAATGGAACAAAAAACCAGAAGCTACAAAACAAAAAAGATAAAATAAGCCCAAAGTAGTGATAAAAAGAAGACATAAAAGAGTTTCAATAGATAGAAAAAGGCCCAAGATCTATGTAAGCGTAAAGCTCAATTTACACAAATTTAAATTACTAGAAAATATTAGCCAGTGGAATTTGCAAGAAAGGTAAAAAGGGAAGAGAAAACCATGCATTAGAAGAAAGTATGAATGCCGGGCATGCCAGGGTGGGGTTGGGACCAAACACCCAGGCTGGGACATCAGTGGGTGGCCCAGGACACCCCCACTCAACCCTTCTCGGATGACTGCCCTGCATGGGACCCCTTGGGAAATGATGACGGTGGCAGGGGCCTTTGGGCTTCAGTCACTAGGTTCACATGTAGGATTGACACTTCTGGGGGTGGGGGTCGACAGGCGAGGTGTGGGGCAGCCCATGCACCTGTGGGCAGGAGATGGCCCCAGCTGCCCAGAGACTGCACTGGTCTTTCTGTCTGACCACTGCCTTCAGAGCAGACCAAGGTTCCCAGGTTGCTCTACTGGGCCGACCAAGTGGAGGTGTCCGGCCGGCCAGGGAGATTGTGACGGGCCGGGTCCTCCCCGGTATCTTTGTGCCTCTTACATGTGGTGGTTCCTGGTCTCTTCCCTTTCTTTAAGCTCTTATTTATTCATGTAGCTCTGAAAAAGAGAAGAGGTTAGTGAAATTTCTAAGTTTACCACATTTTAAGGATTATCCATGCTACAATTTGAGAGAAAGAGAGAAGAGGGAGCCATTATCTGCTGAATTTTTACTCTCATCCTCACACAAGAATTTCCACGTGGATCACCAGGGCTTCAGCTCCACCAGTGGTAAAGAGGGCTGGGAAACGCCAGGCAGCACTGCGTCGTGGGATGTCCGGGAGTGCTGGGGTCTGGTCCTCCGGGATTAGTTCATGGGGTGATTTCACTGTTCTGTGCGGCTTTACTCCTTGTAAAACTGTGCTCCAGCAGGTGTGAGTGAGTGGGCAGCACAAGCTGGATTTCAAAGAAGACCCAGCCGTTTACCATCTGCTGAGGACACAGTCTCACACAGTCACAGGCACGATGAGAAAACAGACAGAATGTCGTGAGGGGCAGCGTTGGGGGACTCGGACTTCTAGTTGGGTTGGCACTCCAGCAGGCAGGATGGTGAATCGGGGGTTTGGAAGCAGAGGGGACGAGCGTGGAGAGCACAAGCGCAGGACGGCCATTCAGACGCGTTCGTCTTGGGCCTCCAGCTCCCCCGCACCGGGTGGTGGGCTCAGGGAGTCATCCAACATCTCTGGGCCACGGTTTCTCGTTTGTCAGACGGGGTGACGACGGTGCTCCCCTGGACCGTCCTGTTTGAAACAGCTCCTTCTTACCCCAGCGCTCTTTAATCTCCCCTCCTTCTCCATTGGAGCGCACGCAGCCTGAACTGGTTTTGTCGATGTGTCTGCTCACATGGAGACGCTGTGAGGGCACAGGCTGCCCGTCCTGTCCGTCCCCACCTCCCTAGAGCCAAGGAGCCTGGATGCCTGGAGGGCTGATGGGCTGACTGAGCAGCCCTTCATGGATCTATTACTTGCATTAAGTGAGATAAAGACTGTGAAGTCTAACACATGGCAAATGCTCAATAAATACGGACTAAATGTGTTATTATTATCATTGCTGTTGTCACCAGTAGATGCATTATTGAGTTATGCGATAGAGGATGGGGACTCTAATGAAATCGGATAAAACAAAAGCTCCCAAGATCAGGATGCGTCTTGTTCTCGATGAATCCTAGGAGCCTGCACTTCCCAAGCCTGGCACCTAATGGGCATGTGGTGAACACGGCTGCCTGAGTGAGTCACAGGAGTGTGACCTTCTCCTCACTTAGGGTGAGGCGGGCACACTCTGGTCTTGATGACCTCTGTTGGATCGCATGCTAGTTCTTCCCCCGGAGAGCAGCCCCTGGCTGGGGCCAGCGCTGCTCTCCTGGGCACCTGGGATGCCGGAGGCTAGCGAGACAGCAGGTGGTCTGTGTGAACCTGGAGCATCCCCAAGGGACCTGGCCTCACCTCCTGGTGGACCTGCAGTCTTGTGGCCCCCGACTTTCCAGAGAGTGTGGCCCCTGTGGGGACAAACTGGCTCTCAGAAAACCATGCAAGGTGACTTGCTCTTCTCTCGCAATTCTCCAAAACGTTTCTTGGGTAGATTCAGTATGTGGGTGGCCTTTCCTTGTCACCTCTGAGAGAAAACACCACAAGACTAGTGGCTCTTAATTGTACAATGATTTTATTCAGTCACTTGCTTGACTTGGTGAAAAAAATCTGACATCAGGTAGCTAACAGTGGCTCACGGACACTGGAGCAGCTGCTCGAACACCCCGTGCACGACGGGCCAGCCCACCCAGCAGGGCATCTGCGGGACTCAGGGGAAACTTTCTGTAAAGACAGGAGGAGCTGTTGTTGCAAAGTGTGTGTGAAAAGACATGTTTTAAAAAAATCATTGCCTTCTCAGACTTGAGCTTCTGTTTTTACCAATTCTCCTGTTAGGGTGGGGCTATCACAATTCTTTTCTTGTCTTGCTTGTTGGAAAATAATTTTTCTTCTTAGCCTGCAAAGAAGAATTGTAAGACATCAACTCTTTCCCATTGCTTTTTCAGAAGAAAAGAATTACCAGAAGCAGGTACCTTGTTAGGAGCAGATTATGCACAAAAGGAATGTGAAAGCAGGGGATAAAGGCCCTCGCTTCCCTGAGATGCTTCAAGTCAGCCTCTGGGGCAAGTGCCTCTTAGGTCGTTTCAAACCGAGGCCCATTCTCGGGACCTCAGTGGATTAAGAAATAAAACAACACCCATTGTCCCGGTCCATTGTAACCGCACTTGCGTGAACTCGGGTTAATTGAGCCTTGTGCGGCTACACGTTAGGAAACTTTGTGCAGGGTGGAATTTGAGGGGGTTGCTGTTGCTTTGTAATGTGCAAACCAGAATAAAAGTTGCAGGTGGTGGCTTTGCTCCGCCAGATAATGAGAGAGAGAGAGAGAGAGAGAGAGAAAAGAAGTTCTTGGAAGTCCTGAGGTTCAACAGGTACGAAAGTCAACATAAGTTTCTCAAAATGTTAAACATAGAGTGACCCAGCAATTCCACTCCTAGGTGTGTACCCAGGATAAGTGACCACATGCATCCATACCAAGCTTGTGCAAGAATGTCAATGGTAGCATTATGCAAAACAGCTAAAAAGTAGAAACAACCCAAGTGTAGGGTCCGTCAGCTGATGAGCGCATAAACGAATGTGTGGAAAGTTGTTGGAATGTAAATGGAGTGAGGTGTTGACGCACACTGCAACCTGGGTGAGCCTCGAAAATACTCTGCTGAGAGGAGGCAGCAGCCAGAAAAGACCATCTATTGTTGGTGGCGTTTATGTTAAAAGTCAGAAAGTGGGTTAGTGGTTGCTCAGGGGTGGGTGGGGGAATGGGGTGACTGCTAATGGGTACAAGCTTTCTTTGTGGGGTGAAGAAATATTCTAAAATTAGCATACACTGACGGTTGCACAATCAGTTCTGAGAATATACTAAAAACATTGAATGGTGCACATTAAAGTGAACTTTATGGTACGTAAATTATGCCTCAATAAAGTAGTTAAAAACAATGAAAAAAGTCAAAATAAAACAAGAGCACCTTCTTTGATTAAAAAAATTTCTCTGTGGGGCCAGCCCCATGGTATAGCAGTTAGGTTCAGCATGCTTCACTTCAGCAGCCCGGGTTCACGGGTTCGGATCCTGGGCGTGGACTTACACCACTCATTGGTGGCCATGCTCTGGTGGGGACCCACATACAAAGTAGAGGAAGATTGGCACAGATGTTAGCTCAGGGACAGTCTTCCTCAATCAAAAAAAGAGGAAGATTGGCAACAGATGTTAGCTCCGGGCAAATCTTCCTCAGCAAAAAACATCCTCTGCTTCCTTAAGTGCTCTCAGACAGCGAAAGCCGAGCTGCATGTGGGGTTTTCCATATCCGCCTCTGTGCCTGGGGAGCACCGTCCACGGGGCTCATGGCCCGACCTCCAGGGGACGCTGCAGGAGGGCTGCTGTCTGCAGGCAGGTTGTCAGATGGGCCTTGTTCTGCCTTCTCCACAGCTAGTTGGAGAAAACCTCCCTCTGTGGATTATCTGAGGAACATTATTGTCCCCCCACCGACATTTGGCATTTTCCAGTCAAAACACGTTCATAGCCTTTTCGACAGGGCTTCTCTGTGAAATCGATAGGCACCGTGCTTCACACTGCAGGGTGACAAGGTAGCACGTGTCCTGGTGCAAGTGCACGTGACCGAGACATGGAGAGGTGACATCCCTTAATTAGCAAGGTGGAGGACTAGACCCAGAACTTTGGTGCAGTTTGTTTCTGAAAGAGCAAGTTCGAGCAGATTTGGTTGAGGTCACAGGGAGCCTCATGTGCTGGATCCTGCTAGAGGGGTGCCGTTGCAAATCTGGGGAGAAATATTTGGGTGTCACACTGAATGCTGAGGGCCCAGGTTGCTTTCCTCAGTCCCCCTTTCAGGGACATGCAGGGCTCTAGGAGTGTTGGATGTCAAGAAGGCGTTACAAAACAACTATGTCAACAGAGCTCTGTGACCCAGCTTTTGCCATTCTGGAGGGCACCCCAGAATAAAACGTGATTCTGGTGATATCGATGAAGCCCACATTCTCTAGCTGGCCTTTGCTAATAGCTGCTGTGCTGAGTGGCAAATGGAACACGGGCTCCCAAGCATGTGGGCACCACACCACCCGCACGGCTGTGAGTCTGCATGAGCAGCTCTCTGCAGTGACCCGCAGAGACGGCTCTGCCCTTCCCTCTACTCTGTGGGCCCTCCACACCCCAGGGCTGGGGGCTCCCTCTGGGGTGGGGCTCGGGGCGTAGGAGGGAGGCTGGAAGAAGCTTTGCTGAACATCAGTTGAGCCCCGAAGGGTGTGTTCTGTGGACCACTGGGCTGACGTCCTTCCCGAGGCTTACAGCTGGCTGCTGGGCCCATCACAGCCCCTCAGGACCTGGAAGGTGACTGGACACACTGTGTCGGGAGCTCAGAGAGTCTCCTCTGTAATTTCTGCAGGAACTTTCACCTCCTGGCCCACCTCATTCTGTCCCTCTGGCCTCCCCACCTCTTCTTTCGTAATTAAGGTCAATGAGAGGAGAAACCTACAGGGAGCCAGTGGATCTCTTCCTGACTTTGATCCAGAGTGGGGGGTGAGGATGAACACCCACAAGCTGGCTGCTGGAGGGAAGGGGCCGGGCCGCGGCTTCTCCCTGCAGGGCTTCAGGCACAGCCCCTGCACCCCAGGCCGCACGGGCGGGCATGCGCTGTCAGCCCTGCCGGGCCAAGAGTTGGCAGGGATCGGCGCCCTTTTCTATCAATTGTCACCATAACCATCTCAAACTCTGAAGAAGGCACAGCTCTCTTAGAAAGTAGTTGAAAAATGATTAAAAAAAAAAAAACCCAACTATTTCAAGAATGATGAGAAGAAAAAAGTATATAAGCTGAAGAGAGGTTACATATTGGTGGAATCTGTTCAAAATTATAGTTGATTAGTCTGCATTTTACAAGTCAGGCAAATACATGCCCCCAAAAGTAGACTTCGTCCCCAGCCCCTGTGGCGACCTGCCTCTGCCTTTCTCCTGTGAGCCCCCCGCTGGAATGTGGTTCTCAGTTACACAGCACTCTGAGCCCAAATTATCTTCCTCAGAAACAAACAATTCAGGCTGACCTAGAGTTTCACGTATAAAAAAGAGATGGTCAATGACCAATACTTCTCTGTAGTAATAAAATGTCTAGACAGCAATTAACATTCATTTCCCCTAAGAATGCGACTGTGTCGTCAGAAAATCTTTACTGCTCACAGGGAGCCAACCTGGGTCTATTTCATCACGAGTCAGTTTCTAAATCTAACTGGGATTTGCACAGATGGCAGTCACAGGATGGGGACCCGCCTTCCCTGTCCCTGCGCGTCCACCTGCCCCGACTCCAGTTGTCTTGGGGTCCTTTAGACAGGGTCCCTCCTGTCCCTGCTCTGCAGACTTGGCTGGTGGGTTTGTTTGGGAACACTGCTTGCTGGAACTTTCTGTGTCTATTCCCTTTCCGTTTAGCTGCCAATCCTTTCATGCTTGAGCTGGAAGCAAAGGCTGGGAACACTGGGCAGGTGGTTTTATCCAGACTGACCCCAAGTCATCTGCTCCTCTGATACCTGCGGCCTGGCTCTGAAAGTAAGAAGGAACAGTGACTGTCGCCAGGCGCTGGAATGCTTGTTTCTCTCGGAGATTCCTTTCCTAATCCCCACCTCAAACCCTCCTCAGTTGCTTCTTCCTCTACCTCTAGCATCTCATCCTTCCTGACCCCACATCCTGCCCCACAAGATGACAAGAGAGAAGCACCTTTGATTACTGTCACTGCTAGAAAGTAGACTCTGTCACTCTTAAGGCAGAAAGAGGGATAACATTCTTGAATTTTTCAGCAATGGAGTCCTAGTGAGAGCATTTCTCAGTGATCCAGAAATCCTAAGGGATTTACTCAAATGAGGATGAGAGAGAGGAGAGGCACCAGCCTGCAAGGGAGATGGCGCTCTTTAAAAGACAGGCCCAATAACAGCATCCATCTTGTTTCTCTCTGGCTACAAAGGCACCATGTGCCCATCAGAAAAAAGTGTCAGATGTAGAGGAGCACAAAGAAGGAAGTAACTCGAGGGGATGCTAGCCCTCGGGAACTGACGTCTCCTCTGTAAGCCCCATTACGTGGGCGTGTTTGCAGTCTTCATGCTTTTATAACACTGGGAGCATGGCTTCCTGTTTTAGTCATTTGATGTGTTGTAGACACTTCCTCCTCATTGAGTATTCTACAACATGATTCTTACGGTTACGTAGTGAAGGACCAGGCTCCGGCAAATAGAAGTGGCTTTCCACAGGTCTGGGGGCCCTACATGTGTCACCGTGGAGCCTGTAGTAGGGTGAGTACAAAGATGCAGTGGGGCTTCATAAATGCTACCACTGCCGCGTGCTCACGACGGCCCTTCTCTGAGCAGGTCCTGCAGCAGAGGACGCTGCACTGTACTGCTGAGGCTGGGGTCATCTTGCCCATTTCACAGATAAATAAACAACCCGCAGAATAAGAGGAATAGAAACAAATTTTCCCGAAGGATTATGTTCCCTTTCTCACGCTCCATATATGCACATGTAATTGCAGCAAGCACAATAGCAATTTATGCGTTAAATTATGTGCTGAAATGTGATTTTCAAAACGTAAACAATAAATTATTTAAAATGAGGTATTATATGTAAAATGTGAATTTTCTTATAATTTGATTAGGTGATTCATCTTTCAAATATCTGACATCTAGCCTCACTTCTACCTCATAATTTTCCTGGCAGCGTGACTCTGCTCAGATTTTGTTGCAGAAGAGTAGGACAGATACAATCTTACATCCATGTCTTCAGGTGGAAGCGGCAGGAATCACCTCCTCTTGCTCTTCTCATTGCCAGCTTCTGAGTCCCACCACGTGCTAGCGACTTATTCCGAGTCGTTTCTTCATAAGGCTGTGGTGTCTTTTCACATTTCACATGGGGCAGGATTCTAAGGCATCTTGTTGGTAGGTAGAGGAAGTAGTAACATCATAGACTGGTGTTGCAATCCACGTGTGAAAGAGCTTTTGAGACAAAGGAGAGAACAAGTGGGATGAGGGTGAAAATGTGGCGGAGAGCCAGTAAGCGTGTCTCTGGCATGTGGTGTCTGCGTTCATGCGTCTCGGTTGTGGCGTTTGTGGGTTTTAGGTGAAGAAGTTGCAGAGGCATTGTTGATGTGGAACGCGTGGTGAACAGTTTGTGAAAGCGACATAAACAGTTTGCCTGCTGCCGTGGTGTGAGACCTCGCTGGGCCTCGGGATGTCGCGGTGGCTCCAGTGAGCACTTTCCCGGGTCCTCCTCGGTGTCTGGCTGTCTCGGCCTTCGACACCCACACCCGCTGCAAAGGCCGCCTGTAAAGTTTCCCGAGAAATTTACATAATTGTCCATTATTCCAGCCTCTGCCTTTCAATATTTGCCCCTACTAACTTTCCACAATATATCCTTCGCCGATCCCTGGCATCCGCGGGATCCGTTGTCTTTGAGACGTTCTTGCGATTGTAAATAAATGCCACAGCGCCAAGGGGCAGACGAGACGGAGCCTGTCAGAGCTGGGAGTCGGCAGCAAAGTTATAATTACAGCGGAGTGGCGAGAGGTGAATTCCTTCCACCCATAGATTTAATTGTCATCAGCTGCTGGGGGGGATGCAGGGACCAGGGACGCCTCATGCCCTCCGATGAGCTCATCTCCGTGTCTCCAGCAGGACAGAGGCTGGAGCCCTGACACCTGGCAACATTTCTGCAGAGATGGGTATTTCAAAATTGCACACTCAGGAACCCTTGTCCATCCGACATTTGACACGAAGAAGACATCAGAGCCAAGTGGGAACCTGTTCACTTCTTAAAGAAAGTGAGCACTTAGACCAGAGAAGTCCGACTTCTTCCAAAGGCGCCATCTGTGAGTCATTCGCCTCCACAGGAGCGACCTCACGGGTGAGTGGGGACCGCTTGTTGACCCTCCCCCGCACCAACCACCTTTTCCTGACTCTTCGTTTGCAACAAAGTATTGAGCTTGTGTAGGGTTCCTTCCTGGGCTCATTTGTGGTCAAGTGGACACAGCTCAGCTAGACGCTTTTTCACTTGATGGAAATTCGCTGTTTCTTAATATCAGACTCAGTGATGGCGATAATGGCGACACTAATGACTAAGGGAACAGGGATTATAGGTAAGAAACAGTTATAATCAGAAAGCCAATAATTACCTTGCAGCAGCAATTGGACTTTTGAATTTTACATTTCGTGCATTTTTTATTCTTAATTACAATAGTTTCATTAATGAGAAGTGGCCTTCTAGAAATAGAATAGGATTCATCTTGAGTAAAGAGGACGTGCATTCTGTGCCCATGGGGGAATACCCAGCTCTTTGGCTGATTTCTGGTGAGTGACTGGATGGAAGTGCTGTTTTCCACGGGAGGGTGCATGGAAAGGCAGCAGAACCAGTGCAGCTGGGACAGGACAAGCCTGGTCATCGGGGCTGTGTGCTCTCAAACAAGCTCTGCTTTTCCTGCTGCTTACTTTTGACGTGGATCAAGAATTAAAAGCTACTATCCTAAACTTAAGATGGATTTGTCAACCTAGCCCATCACTCAGTGGAACGCCTTTGGGGGCAGCCCAAGAGGACAGTGCTGCCGAGGTTGTTGTGACCGAACAGGTGATTTCAGACGTGAGCTACCTCCAGGGGAGTTGTCTTCTTGGAGAATTAAAAAGACCTCTCAGTTCACGCACATGGACAAAGCGGGGTTTGACGGCTAACAAGCATATACAGCCACCGATAGCACAACACAGCCTTGCACCCTGCAATCCCGGACACGGCCAGCGAGCAGGCGAAGCTCGGAGTGACCGCAGTGCAGACGGATGTGCCCCTCGAGCCGCCCGTGGGTGCAGGCATGTGAGCGTGACAACACCAGAGACCTCGGGGCACCGGACAGCATCCTTCCCCTCAAATGGAAGGGCTGTTCCGAGTGCTGTCCTGCCAGTTTACGGCCACACTCCGGGTTCGCTGCCCACCGACTCTGGATGCTGGCTCCCTCCAGCCCTCAGCACCCTGCTGGCCCCGGCGGCTCCTGCTGGAAGCATCTGTTTGCATGTCGGGGTTCCAAGGTCTCTGCTTCCTGCCTCACCAGCAGAGACACATTCGAGGGCTCCTGGGTGGAGCTGATGGCTGGACTTCCACGGTTTTCCATGAATCAGACTCGTGTGCAGGGAGCTTCGGGTAGAATCCACACTACAGAATGAAGCCCTAACGCCCCACACATCTCCTGTTCCTAGAAATCAAAAAAATCCCACAAGATTCTGTCTGTTATCTGGTTATCCCGAGCTCTTAAGTCATAGACGGTTATTACGTTCCTCCTGAGAAAGCCACAAAAGAGGGGGAATAAGATCATAGGCCCCTGTTTAAAAAGCGCTGTCGTGTTCCAATGAAAGAGAGAAGATTAGGGCCGGGGTGTGCGAGGTAGGAACGGGCTTCAGGAGAAGACAGTGAGGCGGCAGGATGGGAGGGAAAAGGAATGGTTGTCTGTGCGTCCAAACCAGAACTGGTTGAATTACTGCCTAAAAAAGGGTAGGAAACCAGCGCTGGTGGCCGTTGAGCAGATGGTAAGCCGCGCGCTGTGCGGGCCCGCCTGCCGGGAGCTGGGCCTGGGCCCCGTGGTGTGTCTGAAGCTGAGGGCACGCGTGGGAGGCCTGAGCAACTGGACGGGGCTGTGGCACGTCTGGTGCTGGCGAGGAAATGCTCGTATATTTAACAGTTAAAACACTCGCACATCTAGATTCTGACGGCTGTGCCTGCCGTTCTGACCGATCACTTCAGTTACGACAAAACGGGCTGTATTTTCTCCCACGCAGAATCCATCCCCTGCGCATCCGTCCACTGCAGGCGTGACGGTGTCTGAGGGGCCTCCCCTCCGTGGGCCCCGCACACGTGATCCTGCTGTCCTGAAGTAGCTGGGAGCGGTGGCACCTCACCCTCCTGAGCCAGAAGGGAACTTCATTGTGGCCTCCGCTGGCCGTGCTGACTTTCGGGTGTTGATCAGACCCCGGCAGTTGTCACACGGAAAGCCCTCTCCCACCATATCCCACCACTCTCGGAGCATCTTCCAGAGCCTTGCATTTCCTGAGGCTCGCTTCTAGCACACCACTGACTTCCCATGACATTCATGGCAGAGGTGTCCTGTTGGCAGAGCATCCAGGGCAGGGAGCCTGTGTCTGGGTCACCCTCCCACTCTGCAGACACTCCTGCAGGGCCCTCCCAGACTCCCCCGACCCGGGAGTGGGGGCCTGGCCGGCTGAGGGTCTGCTCGGAGGACCCCAGTGCTGGTCAGGGTTTTAAAGTGAGGCATTGGCCAGGCACTTGCTCATTAGCTCTGCTTCTCCCGGGACTGGACATGCGGCCCCCAGGACCGTGGTTCTGTGGAGGACGATGGAGATGAGTTACGTCCAGGGGACAAGCAGGCACTGACCAGCACACCTGGGGATTCTTGCCCTCTCTGTTCCTTTCTTATGGAGCAGGGTGTGGGGCAGAGCTGGTGACAGCCGTCAGACCTCCCAGGGCCCCCTCCTGCCCAGCGCCCCTGCCAGCTGGCCGGTCCCTGACATCCTTGGGCTCTGTAGAGGGCACGTCGAGGATGGCATGTGTCCTTGTACTTTGCATGTGGGGCTAGGGTCCTCAAGAAAGGAGCCTTCTGGTCTTCCAAGGTGGGGGAGACCTGAGGGGTAACCCTGTCTCCCCCTTATGTTTCTAGGGCTCTCCTGGAGTTGTGAGGTTCATCTAGAACCAGCCACCTCTGCTGGCTACATCCGTCTAAGCCTCTCAGGTTGCCTCTCACTGGCCCCTCTGTCACGTCCTGTCTCCTGCTCGCTGTCTCCACTCACAGACAAGAGGGAAGCACAATAAAAGCCTGGAAAGAGCACAAAAATTCAGTGGAAATCACATCCCAGGACCAGTGCAGTTTTCTGTGGATGGAGGGCGTTTGGTGCGGCCCCATCATGGCTGTGGTGTGGCCCTGGCTGGAGCTTCCTAGGCGATGGCTTTGAAGTGTATCTGCTCGGGGCTGGGGGGGCAACCTGCAGCAGGCTGGTGCTGTGTAGACGCTGCTGTAGTGCCCGAGCCCACCTGCTCCGGAGAGGGTCCCCCGGGAAGTCTGGGCCCCTGCACACCTGGCTGTAAACTGCCTCAGCCCATCTCGTCTGACTTCTGACCTAAAGGACACGCACAGTCGGAGTGACCAGGCCACCATGAGTCCAAGAATTCCTTCCTTTTCCTGTAAATCTAGAACCAGCTGGTCTTTAGGACTGAACGGTCATATTCTCCCAAAGACTCGTCAACGCTGCTGTTCTCCACTGAATGCACGGAACGTCCCTCATTTCATTAAGAACCTAAGTCTTTTTCTCTCTTTTTAATTAAATTTGGATTTCAATTACAAGCTGATCTTTTTGACAAATACTTTGTTTGTCACTTGGCTTTATACCACAACTTGTATTTCCATCAAATGTATCTGAAACAGAATTTTGTGGCCTGTGTACACAGGGACTCCCCGGCCTCTGGCCAGGCATTTCTCGTCCATTGACTGTCTTTGGGCCTTGGAAAGTTCCATCTTTTCCAACAAACTCAAATCCTGGTAAGTTCATTTATTAACCTTGTGCTTATATTTTAGGATTACAAAATGGACCTGCTGTGGGGTATAGACATGCACACACCTTTCTACCCATGTTGGCAGGGATATAAACCTCTGCTGAGCTCAGCAGTCACTGCTTACTCTTTGGTGATGCTGGCCTGTGCTCCATCTTCAGGATTTGGCTGATTCTACGGTCTTGATGTCTATTTAAGGAGCATTGTCCTAAGACTGAGTTTATCACATGCGTTTCTGGTGAAGTTTTTCTCTTAAAGAAAAACAACTCCTATTTATTGGACGATCATAGGACTAACCACCTAGTTAATCATCACAATAACTCTTAAAATTGTTATTGTTGTAGAACTTTAATTTTATTCCAGCATATGAAATCTTAATGCATCCCTCTCTTTTAGGACTATAGCAGTCAAATACAATGTACCATTACTTGGCAGAACTAATTTAAAAGTAGAGTTAATGACCTGCATTTAGGCACAGAGAAATAATCCCTTGCTTCTGTTCCCATGTCACCAACAGGAGACCATTGAAAACACAACAGGGGCCGCCCGGTGGCGCAGCGGTTTAGTCCGCGCTTGGCAGCCCGGGGTTCACAAGTTCGGATCCCAGGCACCCGCCGACGCACTGCTCGTCAGCCATGCTGTGGCGGCGTCCCATATAAAAGTAGAGGAAGATGGGCACGGATGTTAGCCCAGGGCCAGTCTTCCTCAGCAAAAAGAGGAGGATTGGTGATGGATGTTAGCTCAGGGCTGGTCTTCCTCACAAAAAAAAAAAAAAAAAAAAGAAAACACAACAGGATGGAGGAAAACATGCAGCCTCCTCATGGTTGGGCATGGTGGGCATGTGGAATGAGGGGCTTAGCTCTCCTGCTCGTCAGCGTGTCCCTGCACACAGTGGTGCTCGTGGAAGTGTGTGGACTGAGAGGATGAAGGACACGCTAAGGAGACAGAAGTGGCGGGGAGAGTGTTGGGGGTCCCGGAACAAGCAGAGATGAGGAGTCTTTCCAGGGATGCAGCTGCGGGAGGTCGGAAGGCGGACTGAGGTCAAGGAAGTCAGCTGTGCGGTCAGGGTCTTGGCATCAGGGGTGGAAGGTGTGGAGACACGAGCGACAGGGCTGCAGCGGAAACAGGGAGAGAGGGTCTGATCATTGGCCCCACACGCGCTCTGGCTTCTCTGAGGTCAGTGGACACAGGTTTCTGGAAGGACGCTGGGTGACAGCAGTGCAGGGCTGGCCCTTCTTGCTGGAAGCCCCCACTCACCTCCACCAGACCCGGGCACACGAGGGATCCGTCCCCACATTAGCTTTCAAGGTACGGGAGTTTTCAGATACAAATATCTAGGCCAGTTGGATTGTGAGCATAGCATAGCAGTTAAGTGAACCGATTTTGGAACCAGACTTCTGCGTTCAAATCCTGGCTTTGTCACAGATATATGACCCCGAGCAAATTGCTTAACCTGTGTGCCTCAGTTTCCTCGTGTGTAAAGTGGAGACAGTCCCAGTGCCCACTTCACGGGTCATCGTGAAGACATGGGTTTGTCCATGTTGAGCCTAGGATGGTGCCAGATGCACAGAGAGTTGTAATGTTGGCCATAGTTATTACTCCGGAAGGCATGTGGGCTGCAATTCCTGCGGTCACGAGATGATGGGACCCAAGTCCTCTCCCACCCTGCTAAGGGGGACATTGCTGTCAAGAGCATGAAGCCCCCAGTTCCTTCCATCTCCTAATCCCCAGACTCATGCGGCTCCAATACTTAAAGTCATTAAAAAAAGGGGATTTGGAGCCTGGGCAGGCTGGTTCAGATGACACACCAGCCTAGGGAGGGGGAGCAATTTGGGGAGAAATTTGCCAGATCTCTTTCTCAATACTTGAGGAGAAAGTGTCAAACGTTTTCTTTTTCCCTGGGTAGATCAAGTCTTAGTTTTTCTCCCATGTAGTTATATTTCTAAGTGACTTAGAACAGGTATGCAGAAGTGACTCAGATGTGTCATTTATTTTCTGAATTACTTTTTCTGTTGCCCGTCAACACAAAGGTACCAGAGGGTTTAACTGACCCAGCTCCGCCTGGGAGCCTGCTGCAGTCCTCGCTCCATGCTTCCTGTCCTCCCTTGGTGGAACCATCTAGATTAACAGGGCTTACAGCCTCTTCCTGAAACCCGGATCTTCAGCTAGAAGAGAGACACGTTCTGAAGCACTGGGCAGCTGTTTGGAGCAGAGAGCCAGCTTTCTCCACCACACCCTCCTCACGCACTCCAGCCGTGGGTCCACTCAGTCCTGGAAACTGAGACAGCTTGAAAGTGATAGACTCCATTCGAAAAAAATGTCTTTTTATTGTAGCAGTGTGCAACCCTGGCTGTTGCTGAGCATTTTTAGGGGCACCTGTCCTTTCAGGGAAAAGACAAGTGTGAAGTAAATCTTGCCTACCAGACTCATCCGACCTGGTTAGCATCGGAAAAGAACGTCTCTGAGCTGTGTCGTGGTTGGAGGGAGGGTCTCTTCTGAATGACCCTTATATTGAGAAAGACACGGTGTCGAGGGAAAACAGAACATGTTTTGAAGTCCAGAAACTGGTTGAAATATCAGTTTGCTGAGTGATCCTGGCCAAGATTCCTAAAGTCTCTGAGACTTAGTTTCGTTGTTTTTAAAAGGGGCAAATAATATCATGATTGTGAAGATCAGTGAGTGTCCTAACGGGTTCTGGGTGTAATGTGAATCATAGGGTTATTATTACTGTTATGGGCATTGAGAAAGGATACTATCTGTTGCCCAAACAAAATTTTCCTGAGCACACGTTCGTCTCCAAGCCCTCTGTAGCAGCCAGAAGCAAAGACTGGCTGGATGTTAGTTAACGTTTAAATCCCTGTTGTTTGGAGGGGCCTCTGCCCTGTGGCTACTCTCCTGGGAGCGACTGATGTCATCAAGCCTTCTGAGCAACTTAATGTGCGTGGTGAGGTGGCATTTAGATGTATTTACATTCTATACTTAATTAAGTATGCTCGTCAAGCCCATTTGGGCAACTCGATATTAAAAGAAGAACGGGTAATCTTTATGGGAATCATCCTCTCTGGAAAGATTAAGTCAAGATAGTGGAATGCTTGGGCAGAAACCCGTCACAGACTGCCTCCTGCGCTGAGAGGGGGACTCAAGGGACAGAAGAGAGAGAGGGCCCCCGACGTCACTGCTGCCTTGTCTGGTTCTCGGGCTGTGCCCAGCCAGGCCACCCGCGAGCTGTGAGCCCATTAGGGAAACAGCTGCCCTGAAAGAGAAGCAGCCCCTGCTTATATTTATTAAATCTGGGGAGAGTCTCCATCCCTCACAGCAATAGGTTTTAAGTGTTTGCTGGGCTCCGGGAGAGCCCCATCAGCGCCCTTTGAAGTGTCTTTCGGAAGGTAAACTTCTGAGGAGCATAAACAGCCGGCTCTTCTCTCCAGTGAGTAACGGTGTCTGGGGGGCCGGGATGGGGGTGCGGGGACATCTGAAAAGAAAAAGCAATAAAGGAATCCTCAGGACAGCAATTTACACATTTACTGCTCTTTGATATGTTAACTAGATTTGTAAAAATGGAATTCCTTGTCTTGGAGGGCCTTGGTCAGGGAGGGCGTGGTGGGAGCGGGCTCCACGGCAGAGGCGGCGCACCTTCTAATAAACGCGACGACTCTGTTGTCAGTGACTGTGACAAGAGATTAAGTGAACAGTTGTCCACGTGGAAGGAAAGCGCATCACAACCCCAGTTCCGTAACCGGCCGAGGGGATGAGCACAGTGGAGTCAAACGCGGGATCACCAAGTGTGGGCCTCTTCCCCCAGCCTCCACGGGGCCTCTGGGAGTCTCAGAAGTGTCTTCACAGAGAACATTTCCATTCTGGAAGTTAGCAATGCTATTAGGGCTAAATATAAAAATTTTATTTTATGTCATCGGTATCATCTTAAGACCAAATAGTTTTGGATTTTTCAATTTAGTGCTTTTTAATCTCAAGGAGTTTGATCAATTTTGTTAAAATAGTCTACTATAATGTGACACATGGTAATATATGTTATTTGACATAATATACGACAAAAATTGACAGTAGGCTATGCAAATCAATGGGGAAGCCAAATCTTCCGAAATTTGGTTAGTTGAGTAACGATTATTTTCTGCAGATGTATTTGGTTGCTAAAATTTGAACAATATCTTTGACTTTGATAACTTACTTGCTTTCCAATGGCAGATGAAGTGAAACTTTGATTTCCAAATCACACCCTGAGACTTGGTGTTTATCTTCTTTGGTTCCAGAAGGAGCCAAGACTTTGTGCAGAGGTTCTCTCTGTCCAGCGGTGGAAGCCGCCATCCTGCTGTGTGGAAGCGGGGAGGTCAGCGTAGAGGTCGTTACAGTGAGAACAAGGCCGACGGAACACAGCAGCAGCAGACACGCTGGTCTAGACGCCAAAAGAACAGGCATCCGCTCTTGGTTTTATCACTTTTCCAGTCTTGTGACCTTGGTCAAATCATTCACAATCGTAGCCTTAAATAACAAAAGTCTTGATATTTTGAAAATGGGCAGTTATGCCTGCCACTTGGAGGGTTGGGAGAACCAGTGGTGATAGAAAGATCTGCAACCACCAGCAGCGCTTCCTGAGAGCAGATCTCGCTCCGGACACTGTGTTGTCTCTTCCGTCTCGGAGCAAACCAGAGAGGCAGAAACTTGTGCTGATGACATCAGCCCGTTGCTGCCGGGAGGGCTCAGGCTCAGGGGCTGAGAAACCAGGCCTTTGTGTGCACATGCCTGGTGACCTGAGCGGTTCTGTGTGGAGGGAAGGCCGCCACCACTGTTTCTTGTTCAGGTCGAGGAAGCAAGCTGGAAGACTGTGAACTCTCCCAAGCGCTCGCGGCACAACTGGGTCATGCAGCACATCACCTGGGGATGATGGTACCCCCATGAGCAAATGCGGGCTGCACCTTCTCAGGGGCAGATGGACAGGAAGGGCTGTGACATGCATCCTGAGGGCTCTGCTCGTGCAGCCCCACCTGGGAGGCCCTCCCCCCCTTGCTTCCACCCAGACATTGCCCATACGACTCCCAGATGTCGGCCTGAGCATGGGCTACCTGGGGTAAACCTTCGCAGGCCCCCTGGACCAGTGATTTCCAAACCATGGGTTCAGGACCCCTTAGTGGAATGCAGCCAGCATTTAGACAGAGACGGCATAAAAACTGATGGACCAGAAGAAAGTGGAAGCTGTCAGAGCACACTGCATGTGGGTCAGGAAGGCATTCTTCCCAAACCTTCTATTTTTGTTACGCATAGTGAATATTATCCACTGGGACGAGATTGTGACATGGAATGTATTTCCCTCTGGATTACTGTTGGCGCAGTGGGAGCTGTGCTGGCCTAGACCACGTCCTGTCCCCTGAGATCTGCTCTAGAACACCCCAAGGTTCTCAGTGACTCCCACTGCACCGTCATTCTATGACTCGCCATGTATGTGACTGCTTAATTAATTCCCTTTTTCTATGGAGGCCTCTAAAGTTCATCTTGCTCACTGTGCATCGACATGCCTGCCATGGAAGAGACCTCAACTGTTTTTATTCACGTGGATGAAGGAGTGAGTCACCTGGCCCTGAGCCCTGTGCAGGAGGGCAGGGTCCTTCCAGGGTCTGTGGCTCTCCCTGGGCTGGATGGAGCACGTGCACACGTCCTTCTGAAGAGGGAGAAGGGGCTGTGCAGAGCCCAGGCCCCCTGGACCTGGCCAGAGACCCTGGGCCCCTTGAACTGGGGGAAGTTTGGTGGCAGAATTAGCTAGTGGGGCCTGATGCTTCCCAAGGAGGGGTCTTGGGGTTTGCAATGGCCCGAAGTCCCAGGCCTCTCCCATGGGCAGCCCACAAGATTCCTCTGGGGGTGTCCTGTACCCCAGCAACACCAGGAGGTGCTGAGTCCAGGCAGAGGCCTCCAGTGGCTGAGCGCCCCTCCCTGCATCTGGGCTGGGACCCTTAATGGTGTGTGCAGTGTGGAAATCAAATTACACTTTGAATTTCGTCTTTATTCGGGGAACTTACATTTTTTTTCTTAAAGAACTTGGAGATAATACTGTTTTAAAGAATAGAATCTTTTTGCCACATAAATTGTTATTCCTATATTTATTTGTTTTCTTACTTAGGCCTTCTACGTAGCAGTGCTTTCTTTCTCCTTTTTAATATCAGATGCATATTTCAGAAGAAGGGGTGAGATAAATACCTTGAGTTTTGTATAAGTATTTATTGCTGATAGATTTTAAGGCTTTGGGTAACACAGGTTGCCCCCTTCTCCCCTCTCCTTCCCCCTCTTTCTCTCCCCTCACCTTCCTTTTCACTCTCTCTTTTTTTAATCTCATCCTGACCTTAATTCTTTAAATGTCTAGCCTAGTCGCGTTCCACATAGACATGTAATTGATACTGTTGAATTAACGCCTAACTTGAGTCCTCAACAGGCCTCCTGTTTTCCAGCCGGCTCTCCTCATGCCCCCAGCCATCGAGTGAACTGCCTGCTTAATTTGCACCCTCACTCCTTCACGAACATTCGCCGAGTGCCCATTATGCGTCAGGCACTCCTCGGCCTGGGAACGGAGGAGTAAATGAGACTCAGTCCCTGTTCTCAAGGAACTGATCGTCCGAAAGAGAGACAGAGAGAAGCAAAAAGTGGCAGTGAAGCCTGGCGCCTGCAGCACCAGATCCCTGACTGGTGTAGAGGTGCAGGAAGGATGTGTGTGCCCCTCGGCTGGGGTGTCAGGGGGCCCAGAGACGAGGGGACCCTGCACTGGGTCTCGAGGGGGCCCCGGTTGGTTGGTTTCCCGGGATCAAAGCCACTGGGTGGGTTGAGGTGGTCTGCACAGACGTGGGTAGGAGGGGCCGCTGCGGAGTCTCCGCAGGTCAGAAGGGTGGGAGCACGGGGGACAGGTGCAAACACGTGATGTCAGGGTGGGAAGGAGAGTCTAGCGTGTTCTAGACAGAAGAACGCCGGGCTCTTCAGCTTCATGAGATCTGAGGCGCGTAAACCCTTCCTGTCCTGAGCTCTGCCAGGCTTCCTCTCCAGGCTCTGGACACGAAGCGGCTCTGTTTCAGAGCAGCATTGCTCTCCGTGAGGTTCCTTGGATGACTTGTTAGATCTGCTTGTTTGAGTGGGGAGCAGACGGGGACACAGGTTGCCAGTGTTCGGGAACCTCTTTTGTTCTGGGTGATGGAGTTCGGTGGAGAAGCTCCAGAGTTCGGTCTAGAACGTCGTCCACCTGCACGAATGGTCTTGTGAGGCTATCGTTGTTCCGTGCCCAGGAAACTGATTTCATCTCACTGCTGTGTCTACGTGGCTCCCAGGAGAGACGTCCAGAAGAGAAGACACAGGGCCGAGGTGTATTTGATCACAATTCTCAGGCCTCGTGTCCCTCGCCTGTCAGGTGAGGCGGCTGGACCAGTGGGTCCCCACAGGTCGCTCTCAACCCCAGCGCTCTGTGAGCACATCAAGTGTGTGTTGGGCGTATTTCCTTGAGAGCAAATCTTCAGCAAATTCTTTTATTAGTGGAGCTCTGGAACGATGCTCGTGTTAAGAGCTTTTTACATGTGAGGAGAATAACTATGTAAGCAAGTGAGACCAGACTGGTCTAAGCTCTTGGGTGACTACGCTGGATCACGTGCTTTCATCCGAGTGATGTGTGGTGCTAGCACCCTGCCGGCCGCCTGTCGGGTGGCAGTGCTGAAACTATCTTCTCCCGGTCTAGACCTGCTGGGGATGTGCTCACAGTCCACGGGGCCTCTCTGGGTCTCAGCACTTTTGTTCACGAAATGACCAGTTACTCTGGGTCCCTGCCACACGATAGTTGTGGGAAAGGACGCTCAGTGTGGTGCAAGCACAGGGTGTATTCTGGAAGCGGCTCAATGCAGGAATAATAAAGAACAAAGAAGTAGTTAAACATGACTTTGAGGTAGTGCTGTCTGGATCTCCCCCCTCACCCTTTAAAATTAAGATTGTGCATAAAACATGTCTTATACGAATGCTACCTCTTAGGACAATTTTTGAAAACATCTGACTCACCTCTGGCAGATAAACATGTGTGTGCATATGTGTGAATGTGTGAGTGCCCTGAGTGCATGTGCACATGTGTGAGCACATATGTGTGACTATACATGTGTGTAGTGTGCACGCACGTATATGTGTGCATGCATGTGTGTGGTGTGTGAGGGTGAGTAGTATGTGAGTGTATGAGTGTGCACATGTGTGGCACATGTGAGTGTATATACATGTGGCGTGTACATGTGTGTTTGTGTGCACGTGCATATGTGTGTAAATGTGTGAGTGCATGTGTGTATATGTGTGTGCATGCATGTGTGTGGTGTGTGTGTGTGCATGCCATTGGGTTGATTTAGCTGCGTATTATCTGGCTTTGTGTAGTTATTCATTAACAAAATAATTTTATCTCAGACGGAAGAATTTAAACAACAGAAAGTCACGTGGATAAGCTGATGACTATTAAGGTGTCTTACAAACAACAGCTCAGCTCCTGCGGAAGACAGCGGCGCCGCAGTCGTTCAGTCCTTGGGATTTTTGTGACGTTCTGGGTCCTGGCCATTTGGGTCAAATTCAGGACGCTGAGAAGCAGAATGTGGCTTCTCCCTGAGAGGCACCGTGAGCCTCCTCCCGTTTGTAAAGCGGTGCGAGGTCCTCGAAAGGAAGTTTCTGCTGATGTGACAGTGGCTGCTATTATGATTACTCACCTGGTGGAGTTGTTTGGAGGGAGTTTGTCTTTCCGTAATGACCATTTCTTCATGCCCACACTCTCATGCTGGAAAATACTGGCAATGGCAGAAGAAATTTGGAGCTAAGTAAGACAAACCACTTCAAATCTTGGCACAGTGTTGAGCCTTCTGGGTGGATAATGCCAGACGCTCTACTCTTTAAACAGCCTTTCCATCATTGGAGTTTGCAGATTTGAGAAACGGCCAATGGAGTAGTTTTCTTTTTAAAGTGCGAGTCTTCTTTGCCCCAAATAGCCATCAGATGGCTCCTGACGGAAAGATGGGGTTAAAATGGAGGTCCTTGTTCAAGCAGAGAAAGAACCTTGTTTAAATGGTTAAAAATAAACATGGCATTAGCCCTGTTTCATCATTGTTAAGCCCAATTTTGTCCTCATGACTGAAGATAAGACACCTTAATTTTTGCTGTGTGAAACCAAAGAATCAAGTGGCCGGTCAAATTAAGAAGAGGCCATCCATCTATCTGTGTGACTGGTGGCCCGAGACAGTGGGGCTGGGTGTTGGTTTGCAAAAACAAATTTAATTGCCAAGTAAGGGATTATAAAACACCTGAAAATCCTGGTAGGTAGTTAGCCGAGTGACACTTGCCTGGGGAGTTTTCGTGAATTTAAAGGCTATAATAAAATATAGGCAAAGGGGATATATTCTTTTGAGCTTACTTAAAATCTCGTTCCATGTGGTGTGAGAAATTGGATGTGAACTGTGGGCACTGTGCATACACAATGACCATCATGAGGGCCTCGGACAGTTTGTAGGCTTCTTCCCCGTTGCCTGTGGCCGTTAGGAAGGGGGACCTGGAGGATGGAGCTCAGGCCTGGACGTCACGGCCCACTTCACTGGGCACTGGACTCCCCCGATCTGCACCACAGAATTCATCTGTGTTCTGGCTGACAGTCTTTCTAGATATTGAAGGTTGCAGGTGTGTTTACACACAAACACACATGTTTTATACATCTATGTAAAATACATACCAGAGCCACCTGTTGTTATCTGGGGACGTTCTGTTCTACAAAGTCTCCGCAAACACTGAATTAGTGAATACTGAGCCGTTGCTCCTGCGGGCAGCTGGTCACAGAGTTTTCATCCACAGACCAATCCCTCACCTTGTCGTGTGTGTGTTTCGGCTTAAACGCACCTGACTTACTTCATATACACTGTGGATTCACTGACATCGAACTCACGGCCACCAGCGCTCTAACTCATCCAGAATGAAGCTCATCCACCACACGGATTTTCTCCGGGAGGCACATCGTTGGCCTTCTTGCGCCTCAGAACGTGAGGCAGCACCTCAGCAGTGTGCTTGAGGGCTATTTTACACAGTGGAATCACCAACTAAAAGCACAAAAATGTAAAAAATTAGCACTAAGTAGACCTTGAAAAGGACATGTGTTTACGTGTGCTGAAATAAGAAGGCAGAGTGTCGCCTCGTTCGATGTTGCTGGGAACGTGCGTGTTGGGTGACCCCAACTTCTCCCCTGTGCGTGTCTGTGAAAGACCACGGAAGTACTGTAAGTACTGATTTTGAGATGACAAATTTTAGAGAGTGGACAAATTTGCAAATATGGAATCCATGAAAATGGGGATTGACTGTATCTGATTATATTTAGGAAGTTCCTGAAAAGTAGGGGAAGTCAAATATTTCTGTTTTATGGGAAAACAAAAGCATGGGTCTTGGCAAAAGCAGAGTGAGGATGAGCCCAGATGTGGCCACAAAAGCCATCGGACGTTCTCCATGTGCTTTTACCAGTGGGGTGGTAACATGGAGGAGTTCACGTCTCTCTACACCTTCTTTGCAATGTCACTTCCACCCCTGTGCTTGCCACCGGGGGGTCTGTAGAAGCAGAAACATTTAATTCTGACCTTTTCAAATCGTGCTGGGCGTTTACTGATGTTCTTTTCATTGCATTGGCTCATTAGAAGAATGTAAGCTCCCTGGATTCTTCCTTGATTCTGCATGTCCACGACTCTGAACATTTGCTATGGTTGTCAACTAATATTTTGCAAGGAAAGAATAAGAAAGAAGAACATACAACTGTTAATGTCTGTAGGTTCTATTGATCTCACATTATTGTTTAGATGTAAGTTTAAGAGGCAGGTGTAGAGACAGTGGACTTGCTTTTAGTTGACTTATGTCCTTCCTAACGACACAATGGATTTTTCTGTTAGTTTGTTATTATTTTTTATTATTGGCATTAGCATTAATCTCCAAGAAAATGAATATAAAGTAGGAAGAATGTCCTGGCCTCATTGGCAGTACATTATTTTCGAGAATCTCGCTCCATGGCATCGAGTGGAACCATTTCCATTTTACCCGCATTCAGTCAAGGGTTTGTCTCATGTGTCCCTGGGCAATTACATAATTCTAATATTGACCTTAACCGAAGTCCTTTGTTTTGTACCCTCACAGCCCGAAGCATTACAAATGCGTGTTTACTTAATTTGTCCTGGCATGCAGTGTAATTACAAGCAGTTTGTTTTCTCTGTTGTAAAATATGGTCTGGAGAAGGAATAAAGTAATGTGGAAAATTAACATTGTGATGTACTGTATGGCGGAATAACACTAAAAACGCCTCGCAGTGTGGGTACTGGAGGTGCTGTTTGTGTTGTGTGCAAAAGCAATAAAGAATTAAATGCCTCTTTCTCAACTAGATTTGCATGATTTTCAACTGCAGTAAAATTAATCTGATCTGCCTCTAAGAATAAACAACACAACAACAAAATCAAAGACCCCACAGAGTCGAGCGGGCTCTTGTAGCGTTGACGTCCCTTGTCTATATGTGCTTTAATGGGAGAAATTGCAGGGACACATACTTGGCCAAGTCCTGAAGGCGGTGGGCCCACGGTGGAGGTTGTGCATCCGTGCTTGGATCCCTAAGAGCTCCGGCAGGTGTGTCTTCTGGACCAGTTTAAGGACAGGTGGGCCCGGATGGAAGTGGGGACAAAGGGTCAGAGCTGCCTCCTTGGGCCTCCCCGTGGCCTCCGTGCCCCTGTCGCTGGCAAGTTCTCGCTGGCTTGGCAGTTTTCTGCTTCTCTGCCTCACTCTTGGCTCTTGTTGCAAAACGTTTTGAGATACTCTGTATGAAGGACACTCTGAATAATGCATTATACTGTATCATTTACCAGACTTCAAGTGATCACAGAAAGAAACATAATCAGCATCTACAATAAAGGTAACAAATTCACCGATTCACCCACGGGCAAGTTAGGACACTTGCGTGTGTAGGTGTGCAGGAGTGTGTAAAGTCAGGTGTCCATTAGGTATTTCCTCCCAAGTTCCATTTGTTAGTTTTAAACAACTTGAAGCGGCAAAGCCCCTGGACACCAGGGAGTGACTCAGCATCTTCTTAGCAGCCACATGTGCTTTACTGGGTGACCTGCCTGAAACTGGCCTGATTCGATGCACTGTGCTTTTAAGATGGGCTTGCTTTAAACATGGGCTTTTTGGGGGAATTTGAGGCCTTTTGTACTTGTGTTTGCTGTGAAACAACAGTCGACCAGGCCCTGAAGTGTCTCAAATTCTTGCGCTTCTTTTGCGCAGAGGGTCCCCACGCGCGAGACCCGGTCCCCTTCTGAAAGTGGCCTCCTTTGTCCCAGGAGGAGCACGTCCTCGCCCCTTGAGCTGCACACAGAACCCCATTTATCCAGCGTTTCCCCCACCTTCAGGCTTGTCTTGATCTTTCACAAGAAGTTGGGTTGACCACAAGGGACGAGGGGCTTTTTAACAAGAGAAAATCCCACTGAACCCACCGGTCAGTGGTAGGAAAATCATTAGAAGAGGTCGGACTCAGCAAATATCCCAAGAATAATTCCTCCTGTAAGTCATGACCTTTTGGGGATACAGTCAATAGCGCTAGAAGAAGCGCGTCAACCAGACGGGGCTTCCCGGCGGAGCAAGCCTCTTGTCTTTGTGGTGTCTGCGTTCTGTCTGCTCACATGCAACAACCCGATCGCCCGCGGCCTCGCTTCCCGTTCTCTCTGTCGGCCTAGGAGACACGCATGTGTCACACTCAGCGCGCGGTCGCCTCTGCTGCTTCATGCGACGTCTGATTCCTCCTTGAACTGGTGCACGCACGGACGGCCTGAGAGAGCAAGCCACCTTGGCCAATGTCCCCACATCTGCCGGCGGCCCGTGACCCTGGATGGAGGGAGGCCCAGACATTGTCACCACATGGCAGGTGATAGCCCCATTTTCACTACAAATTCCCACCAAATGGGGGAATAAAGACAAAGTGGACCAAGGGAGGGAGAGACAACAGGCAAGTCCCACTGTGTCTTTTCCACCCCAAGGTCCTCGGAGTCACCAAAACATGGATTGATTTTTTTCCCAGACCTAACTCATTTCTTCTTCCCAAGTGCTGAAGGTACTTAATTTCGGAGTCATAGCAAATGTACCTGTTTATTTTGTGTGTGACTGTCCCCTCCTGGTACTTGACAAAATATAAAGTTCTGATTTGGGAACACATCCTGCGACACCGGACGAGTGTAGCAAACAGTGGTGGAGCCCCATCAGGACAGTGCTCGAGTGCTCAGTCAGAGCTGGACATGAAGGCTTTGCTGTCACCTCTACCTGTGGATCTTCGCCTTGACCTTGGATCTCCCTCTGTCCTGGCGGCTGGGCACGTCGTGTGTTCTCTTCTGTCCCCAGTGGGTTTCCCTGTCTGCCTCACTCTGTTTGGCTCCTGCGTTCCTAGCCCACCGAATTCACACGTGTGTGCTGTGAAGTTACCTAACTCGGCAGGTCCCAGCGTTGGAAAGGCGGGCAATGCTCTGCGTGCACAAAGGCCAGATGGGAGGACAGGCCAGACTGAATAGGTTTCCCTCCGCTCTGCCCCCACCGGGAGCACAATGTCAACACAACAGAGTCATTGAGGTGGATGTGGAGGAGGGGGACCTCCGTTCTCCTGTCTTGAAAAGGGTCCACTGTGAAAAGCCCCCAGGTGCCCCACACTCCAGGCCTGCCCCAGGTCTCAGGAAAGTCAGCCCACGTGGCAGGGTGCCCATTGGGCCCAGACTCTGCCCTGAAACCTGTGTTGCCCATTCATGGGAATCCAGGGCATCACTTGGTTACATTTGCAGACGTTTTTATCTTATGCTCCGGTGACAAAACCATGACTGAAGGACACAGAAACGTGTGCTTCCCCGCATTGCTGAGCAACGTCAAAAGGCAGAGGTGTTCTCAGCCAGAGGTGAGTGACGGGCCTGTGGGACGGCTGCGGGATGGGCGATTTTGTGTCCGGATCCAGCTTTGCGTCCTGGAGCAGATAGCCTCACCCAGGGGGCTTTGTCTGCAAGGGCCAGCTCCCAGGCTGGACCGGCTCCCAGATGCTTGCGCATTCTGCACCACGGCCTGGATGTGGTGCAGGGGGCTGGTTCCCGACCCTCCCACACTGGTCCTGTGGTGAGCCCCCAAGTCCCTTTGTCTATTACTGTCTCCCTCCATGCTGTTTCCAGAGGTTGCCTCCTTTGTCATTGACCTTCCTGACTCAGCCCTCGGTCCTTGCTTCATTCTGCATTTGCTCTGGGGGTGGGCCTTGTCTGGTTGGTGCCAAGGCACCTCTTGTGAGCATCCTCAGAGCAGTTCCACCAGGGGCAGCCCAGGGACCCTCCTGTGCTCTGCAGGGTTTTCTAGTGCAGGAGTCACCTTGCAAAGAAGGACGAGGTGTGGCACTTATGGATGAGGGAGAAGCTGGAATGAGGTGGACCCTCCTCACCTTGGAGACCTAAGCAATGTGAGCAGTCTGCACCACTGGCAGGATGACCACTGCACGGACAACATGAGGGGACTTGGTGTCGGATGTACTGGATGGTCACTAAGGAGATGCAGCGTGATGTGGAGAGAGGTCAGAGGTCAGAGCCCAGAAACCAGGATTGGAAGCCCAGTTCTGTGGCTCACTGGTGAGTGGCCAAGGTGCAGAGTGCAGCTCCTCTGAGCTCGGTTCACTGGTCTCACACGGTTATGACAAGACCTGCCTTCTGCACCTAAACATGCGATAGGCAGAGGATTTGCGGATGTGGAAATGCTCCTCAACTCTACATGTCGATTTATTCGTGGAAGAACTGGTGACGTGACAGATGCATCCGCCTGCTCCCCAGAGCTCCTGCACCCTAAGGGGGCGACTCTGAGAGCTGCTTCAGGGAGTCTCCAAGGGCAGGTGGGGCGTGGTTTACTCTGAGCTGTCTTGAATGTCAGTGAGAGGGCCGAGGGGTACGTGTGTTTCCTCCTTCCTCCTTCCTACCCTGGCCCCGGATGGTTTCCTGGTGACTGAGGGACCTGGGGGGTCTTGGATGGGACACCCAGGGGCAGCTGCCATCCCACTCCAACCTGCCAGCAACCCCCACATCAGGCCGTGGCCCTGCTCCAGGGAGGCTGTGTGTGGCTCCTCCTCACCCTGACTGCCCTCCCCACTCGCTGGCTCCCTGCTCCTCTTGCTCTTTCCTCACGGCCCTCGTCACCGCCTGGGGTGACCTCACCCCCTCCTTCATGGTCCGTCTCCGTGAAAGCAGGCTTCTGAGGTTCCGGTGTCTTGAACAGGGTTGGGCAGAGAAAGGAGCTCCGTGAGAATCTGCTGAATGAGTGAAGTCCCCAGGATGCACTTCTCAGGAGAGGTGACTTCTGGAGCAACAGTGCAACTTAAACCACACTGTCCTCACCACTCTTGCATGCCGTCCCCACACGCCTGCACCGCAGCCCTTCCTTGCTTCACATTCTCAGCTCTCTGGAGTGACTCTGAAACAAAAGCTACCGAAACAGAGACAGTACATGTAGGTCAGTTTTGTGGTTTGATTGTCCACCTGTGCGCCTTTCTTACAGACGGACCTCTGAGTGTTCCTACAGCGTCGTCCTCATAGAGAACTAGAGTCGATGGTTAATTGTGTGTGTCACCTTGAGCAGGCTCAGGGAGGCCTGGATAGAACGTTATTTCTGCGAGTCTGTGAGGCTGTCTCCAGAAGAGGTTAGCATTTGCATTGGTGGACGGACTGAAGAAGACCCTCCTTCCCCAGTGGGGGTGGGCACCATGCGAGCGGTTGAGGGCCTGAAGAGACAAAAACGTGGAGGGACGGAGGACTTTCTCTTGTTGCTTGGGCTGGGACATCCGTCTCCTGCTGCCCCCAGACATCAGTGCTCCTGGTTCTCAGACCTTTGGCCTCGGACTGAACTTCCCCGCCTGCTCTCCTGGGTCTCCAGCTTGCAGACGGCAGGTCGTGGGACTTCTCAGCCTCAGTAACCACGTGAGCCAATTCCCATAGTTAGCCTCCTCCCATCGACATCCCTATCCCACTGGTTCTGTCTCCGCCTTCTGCTCCCTGTCTGGGGCGAACTCACACTGATGGTCAGACTTCACCTGCTGATGCTGCCTTACGTGGAGCCTGAGCCATTCGACAGAAGGGAAGAGCTGGCAAATGTTTTCTGGCTGCAAACCATTTGAGAGGGCGATAGGTTTTTGCCCATGCTGGAAGCTCGTTTATCTGCACCTCTGGCCACTCCTGGGTTTCCTTGGGCAACATGGTCACTAACTTCCGAGAAGAAAATATGAGGATTTCCTTCCACCAAAGAGGTATAAGGCCACTTGCTGTGTTGTATTTATGCTCTGCCAATTGATCGCACCTCTCCACGCCTCCCTCCCTCCCTCCCTCCTGTAAAATTCCTTCCCGTCACAGAGGTCAGAAAATGAAGGGCATCGCACCAGTCTGACTCTTCCCAGTGAAGAGGTGGTCCCTGTTCCCCTGGGTTAGTTTCAGGGCATTTTGACTTTCTGAGACGCTGCAAACTGAGCCGACCTCGGTTGTGGGGTTTGTGTGTTGTCTCCTGCTTTATGGGCGACTGTCAGAGAGGTTCTTCCTGGTTTGACCTCTTGGCACAGTCAAAGGAGTCAGAAGGGGGCCAGTTCTGTGAGCACATATGAGATTATTCAAATAAAGGAGAATCTACAGGTGGAGGGAAACGAATGAGTTGATAAGAACTAGATGCCGGGCGGTTTCATCTCCTATGTTGCCTTCAACTGAAGGGGCCAGAGATCAGGATTTATATGGAAAACGTGTGTCGGAGATGGTTCATGATCACCGAGTGCCCCTACATTTTCCACCTCCTTGAAGTAAAACTGGGGCCACGTGACTAGTTTTGGCCGATGAACTGCGAGCAGGTGCCCGGGGTCCCTTCTGGGTGGGGCAGGTAGGAGTTGGTGACCTCCCCCTCCTCCTTCCCCAACTCAGGGGGCCAGTGTCCCCAATGGGGTTGCTGCAGGGTAGAGGCCACCTTGCCCACTGAGTGAGAAATAGCCATTTGTGGGTAAAACTGCTGTGATTCGGGTGGATTTGTTACCGTGGTACAGCCTAACCTATCCTGACTGATACTGTATATTTCATCCTGCTTCATCTTCCTGCACCCCGTCCTCTCCTACTCGCCCCTGTCACACAGACTTCCATGTTATCCCTGAAAGCCACTTTGACTTACATTTGAGGGTTGTTTGGTTTTAGGTAAAATTAACATCTAATGGATTCCACGAGGTTCTAGTGAACCAGATGACCCTGCGTGTGTCTTGCTGTGATGCTCACAAGGCAGAACCACTAGGAATCCCTTGCTTACCTGCCCCGTGACCTCTACTCTGGTCTGCCGGTCAGGTCAGCTGCGTGAAAAAATGCTCCAGGGAACTTTCCCCTGTGGACGCCTCACGTGGCCAACCTACACACACTGTGTCAGTAAAAGGCAGCTCTTACTCTCAGCTTCATTAAAGAGAATTTGTGGACACAGATGAGGTTGGGGTGCACTGATCCCTCCAGGGTCCCCCCCAGGACTGAGCCCTCATTTCCCAGCTGATGTTGGACTGGGCCCCAGACACTCCTTCTCCAGGAATCACCCCAAAGGCCATGCCTTCTCCTGGGGCAGCCCACCTCCAATGGCTGCATGTTTGGGAGGGAGCTGCAAAGGCCCCTTTGACTCAATTCCGGAAAATTCTGAAGAGTGACGTCAGTTTAAGATCTTCTTGTGGGATCACAGACTGACTGAGCCTCTGAGGCTGTGGCACCACCTTCATCTTTCCTCCACTTGGGCTTCCATGCAGGTGACGTCCCTGAGGGCACGCTTGTGAGTGTGGAAGTGCAACAGTCACTCCTTGGACATAGGTGAAGTGAGAAGGAACTCAGTTACCATGGGCTGCCTGTGGCTGTGTGTGTGTGCACGAGTGTGTATTCATGTGTTTATGTATGTGTGCTCATGCTTGTGTACGCGTGTGTTCATGCATGTGCATACAGGTGTGAGAGTGTGTATGCACGTGTGCATGCATATGCGAGTGTACATGTGTGTACACAAGTGTGTGTTCATGTGTGTATGCATGTGAGCGTGCATGAGTGTATGTTCATGTGTGTGTATGCATGTGTGAGTGTGCATGTGTGTGTGTGTGTTGGGAAGTTGTCCAGACTGGTGTCACTGTGATGGGTCGAATCGTGATGACTTTGAAGGTCTCTCTGGCTGAGATGTGAACTGAAGGGGGTGGTCGTGGGTGAGGGAGGGCATTTGAGGCCCCTGCTGTATTCTGGGGGAAAGATGACCAGGGTAGCTGGAACCAGGGGTGTAATGACAGCTGAGAGCAGGCATGGACTCAGTAGAATGTAGGATGTGAACAGCCAGAGCAGTAGTGTAGGACTGGACGGGGAGAGGGCAGGAGAGGGAGGCGAGAGGGACGCGTCCTGGGATTTGGTTTGTGTCTCCGCATGTGGCAGGAGCCATTTGCTTGTCAGAGCTCTGGGTTTGGGTGGGAAGATGGCAACTTTGGGTTGGGTGTGTTGAGCAGAGGCGTCTTTATCCTAGGGTGGGCAGGACAAATTCTCGACCATTAGCAGTGACCCTGAAGCCCACAGGCCCTGACTGGCCCCCCAGCAGGGAGGCTGTGAGGTGTAGGAGCAGTCAGGCCTGGGGGGAGGCTCTGCACGTTGAGGGGCTCGGAGCCTGTGAGCTCACTTCTCTCCTCTGACAGCAGGGGGCGGTAAGGCCAGCGCTGACCACACGACACACTGGGCCCCGCCCTCAGTAGATGCTCAGTGAACGTACTTCGCTGCTGTTAGGACAGCTGGGCCCTGGGACACCCTGAGCACTTGCCGCGTTTCTGATACTTCTGTGGTCAGTAGAATCTCACCGCTGTTGAACTCATTTTAAGAAGGACTGATATGCCCCATACTATAATTTAGCCTGTGTTAACTTAAACATTATGGGGCCTGCTTTGTGGATATGTGTGTGTAACTCTCATTAACGCTAATTAGGGATACGTGTGGGCATCAAGAACAGAACGTCCCCTGTGTGTCTCCCATGGCACAGAGACCAATCTGCTGTTTGGAGGGACTGTCAGGCTCCTTCTCCTTGAAAGAGGTTCTGGCCCTGTTTTTGAAAAGGATGAAAGCGTGTTCAGTATTGAAACCACATCAGGAGTTATGGTGAAAACACTGGAAGGACGCAGTGTTGAAGTAAAGAGTAGGTGTAGCTGCAATTTCTATGCTTTGCTTATTTATAATTATGAACATCTTTTGGGAGGAAGAAAAATATTTTCTGAACTTTACCAACAAATCTAGTATTATCTTCACATAACAAATGCATTGCGAAAAAAATATCCCAGTGTAAATGTAAAAGTCTTTTTTTTTCACCTTTCCATGTAATTTCCAGTTGCACGTCTATCATGTAATAAATGACAGGCAGCGCTCACAGGAGAGCCGGGGGCTAACGGGCCAGTCGGGAACTGTAGCCCTTGAAGTACTGAGACAGGATTTCAGGTGAGGAGCAATATGAAAATGCAGGTAATCGGAGGCGGCACCGTCAACGGCGTCCCACATTATGTTCACATGAACGTTTCAGGATTCTCCCTTCTGCCACAGTGTGATGTTAGAAGACTAGCAGCAGACCTTTAAAATCGTCACTAAACTGCGTGGAGCAGGCCCCTGTGGAAGCGATTTTCCTCTGGACGATGGACTCATAGGCATTTTACTTTAAAAACATCATTTCTCCTTTCGTTTTAACTCATACAGGAGATGCTTCCTCTCCTTGTAAGTGCTGCCCGGTGGAGACGCACCTGTGACGTTCTTATGGCCGGCTCATCACCGTCAGTCCGCCTGGGGCAATAGGCTTTGGGAGGGAGGGGAACACAGCCGCTATGATTTCTGTCATCTTTCTTCTGGGTGGAATCAGAATCCTCTGGAACGATGTTTTGAGTGTTAATCTGAGAGTCATGGTGCCCGGCGTTAGGACCATGAGCTGCTTCAGGGCAGCATTTAGCGAACTCGGTGCCAGCGCTCAGGCAGCAGGGCCGCGGACTCCACCAGCTGAAGCCCTGGGGACCAGGCGCCGACCGGGCGCTGACAGGGTGATCCTGGGTGCCCGGGACTGGGCGTCGGCTCTCCTCTCGAGGTGGGTGTCGCGGGAGGTCACGTGGTCGGGGGCTCATTTGAAACGTGCTTGCGAAGGTGCTGGGAGCTGTGAGGACTGCCCCGGCGACACGGTTCTGGTCCTGCCTTCACACCCGCCTCCCTCCACGTGCTCAGCATTCCTCACACACGCAGCTCCAGATGTCTTCCCTCTGGCCCCGTTTTGGAAGGGATGATTTTCGCCCTTTCTTAATGACATAAAAAGGCATCTTTCCCCTTTCTAGTGCTTCTGGATGTGAGCAATGATGTGCTTCTGTGGCTCTAACTTTCCAGCCTTCTTACACAAAGGACATCCGGTGTGACACTTGCTGAAGGTGAAATAAGTGTGACTGGAGCCCTAGCGTCATCCGTTGAAAGACACGCACAGTTAGAAACTGTCAATGGTCTCGTTGTGTTCCTGGCCTTCCCCTGAAGAGCACGTCTCCATTTTTATTTCACCTGTGTATTCACGGGTGTGTCTGACTGGTGGTCCAGCGGTTAAGATTCAGCGCTCGCGGTTGTCAGACTGTGGCAGCTGGGAGTTGCTGTGATGCTGAAAGCTGTGCCACCGGGATTTCAGATACCAGCAGGGTCGCCCGTGGTGGACGGGTGTCAGCGGAGCTTCCAGACTAGACAGACAAGGAGGAAGGACCTGGCCTCCCTCTTCTGAAAAACTGGCCACGAGAACCCCATGAAGAGCAGTGGAGCACCATCTGACACGGCGCCACAAGGCGAGAGGATGGCGCAGAGGGGCCAGCAGGTTCCGCTCTGCTGTCCACAGGGTCACTAGGAGTCGGAATCCACCTGATGGCACTAAGGACCCGCCTGTAGTCAAGGAGCTGGCATTTTTTGATGGTGGTTTTAGAAGAAAGTCGTTGTTAGGACAGAGACCAGAGAGCCTGCAACTCCAGTGGTCAGTGGGGCAGGGATTTTGTCGCCGTTCTGGAGGCAGAGACCACCCGGGCTCTCTCAGCAGGCTTTCTTTCCCCTTCGTATCGCAGTACTGACCCACTGTCCTCGCAGGTGAGGTGCTGTGATGACGTTTCCTGGAAGTGCATTGAAGACACTAACGGAATCAGCACACCAGCAGCATGAAGTTTTTGCCTAGTTTTTTTTTTTTTAAAATTCTGAAATAATTGTAGACTAACAGAAAAGCTGCAAAAATTGTCCAGAGAGTTCCCGCATGCCCCTCTCCGTGCTCCGCCTGGGGTGAACGTAGTGCATTACCAGGTACAATTGTAAAACTAAGAATTTGACGCGGCACCCTGCTGTCAGCTCACCTGCTGACCTCACTCAGATTTCACCCGTTTCCCAGTCATGTCCTTTTCCTGACTCAGGATCCAGCCAGGGTCTCCTGTTGCATTTAGTCCCCACATCTCCTTAGTGCCCCCGGCCTGTGACGGCTCCTTTGTCTGTGTCTTTCACGACCTTGACATTTTCGAAGAGCAGTGCTGGTTACTCTGCAGAATGCAGTTCACGTTTGTCTGATGTTTCCTCCTGATTAGATCGAAGTTGTGCGTTTTTGGCAAGAGGACCAAGGAAGTGATGTTGTATGATTTTTGGGGCATCTTTTCAGCAGCTGCCTGGTGTCAAAATGTCCCACTAATGGTGGTGTGACCTTGGTCACTTGGTTAAGGTGGTGACGCCGGATTTCCCCACAGAAAAGTTGCCATCTTTCCCTTTGTAATTAACAGATACCTTGGGGGAGAGGGCAAAACTTGAAATTATACAAATATTTATTTTCTCTTCAAACTGTTGCTCACTGGCCTTAGCATCTCACGTGGGTGGATCTTGTCTACAATAGTGATTAGTGTGGTGATGTGAAGGTGAATGTCTATTTCTCTCATTTCCTCTACAGTTATTAATTGGGAGTTTTCCATAAGGAAGTGCTGTCCCCTCTCCCTCCATCATTTTAATTTACTCCATTACACGGTGGGAGCCATGACGTTTAGACCGCTGCTAACATGGATCAACGTGGCTCCGTGTATAAAGCTTAGCTGAAAAGATCTGTGGAGATTAAATCTTTGTACTGGAATTTATTCAGGAAATATTCGTATGTCTGGTGCCATTTTATTTTCTATTTGAATTCATGACATTTTCCCAGGTACTTCTCAATAATGTGATAGACTAGTGTCCACCTAGAGGGACTGTTTTAAGATTGTTGTCCATTTGTAATACTAGCTTGTGATTCAGAACCAGGTATTAATCTAAACTCTTGAAATAATCACATATAGTCAGTGTAAGTTTATATATTTAAATAGAGACAGTGGTAAAAATGCAGAGAAAGCTAAAAAATTATCAATGGAAGCTGCTAATTCAGAAATGATGGGGAAAAGTAAAAACTCTTGGAAAAACACATCTTTACAGGCATTATATGTCTTCACTCTTCAGTCTTTCTAAAGAAATGACACATGGATATTAACGCATATTTTTGCAAGATTGGGTGATGCGGATGTGTGTTCTTGTGCACATAAACGTTTACTGCCCTTTAACAGCTGGTGTTAGCCAAGAAACCAAGATATTTCTTTCTAAGCTTTAAATCAGCTGTTTTATAGAGCACAGAGAACTTTTTATTATAACATAATTCTGTACATAAAATATCACATTAAAAAAAGAAGATAAAGTTTTGCGCTTTCATTCTCCATTAATTTGACTGAAAACAATTGCAAAGAAATCTAACCAATCAGAATTCTTTGTTGTGAAGCTGGCAGGACTTGAAATCCAGATGGGGGAGGCCATAGTGGGGAGTCTCTAGTGACCAGACCCCAGAACTGTTGTGGGAGGTTTTGGTAACTGCACTGAAAAGGTCATTTAACAGTAGAAAGCCCAAGTGATAGCTAACAGTGGTAGGAAAATCAAACCCCACGTAGCTTTGCCAGAGTTGAAGATTGTACTGCGTGCGTGATGTGCCATCCAGCCCCCCGATGCTGCTGGGGGCATGGGGTGCCAGAGCTCACAGCAGAGTCCCCTCCTGTGCTGCACCCGCTCCCTGGGCAGCCCCTGTCTGGAGCCCGGGTGATGGAGGCTGACTCTGGCAGGTTACACGTGCCTGCTCGCTTGCGCCACTGGGGACAGAACTGAAGGGCCCTCTTCACTTAGACACCCCCCCCCAGGCTGGGGTTTCTGTCACAGCTGCACCCTAGTCGATGTCTCCTGCTGTCTGCCCTGCCTCCCTCACCTCTCGCAGGTGCTGTCCCCAGGTGCACCGCCCAGTAAACCTGCTCTCACATCTTAGCGTCTGTTTTCTGGGAGCCCAGCCTATGACAGATGTAGAAAGAATTTAATTTTTTGACTAGCCCCAAATGCCCTGTAAAGAATCAGTCTCCATTCACTTATGTTCTGAGTATATTGTAAAGAGGCTGTAATGATGCATTTTGACTAAAATCATGGGGGAAAAACATCAAGGGCCATCTTTTTAAAAAATGGGAAAATTCTGCCTTGCGCATACACACTCATTCTCCTTGGTGACTTTACCTCACTGGATACTCCTGTCAGAGGCTTCAAATGTCTCCACGCCTTTGAGAACCTGGCTGTCAGGATAATTAAAACTTCCTATCCTATTTTTCTGCTGTTTGGATGATGAATAACAAATAAACTTTCTAGAAGACCAATCCCTCAGGCACACCGGCAGTTATCTGTGCTGCAGTTCCACCTGCATGGAACTCCCCACAGATGCTTTTCAACACCCCTGTGTCAGGGGAGTGGGTAATTACGTTTTATGCAGAGAAGGATCGACACGTTGGGTCTATCCTTCAGAGGCTGTGCCCAGAGTGTGCTGAGGACCACGGATAGCTCCATGGTTGGGAAAGGGGTTTGAAGGCCTGGAAGGAAGAGGGAACTGGGGCACAGGGTGGAAAGAAAGAATCTTTGAATCCAGCTGCTACCTACAGGGCCATGGTTCCCATTCCACCATCTTCGCTGTGGAAAGGTGTTGGGGTCTCAGTGTTGCAGACAGCCCACTGAGGCACAGGGCGTGTGCAGGGAGCTGTCCAAAGCTGCAGGGTGCTGATGGGAGAGCAGGAGGCAATTCCTTTTTTGTTTCTTTATTTCTAGGTGTCATGTCGCCATTATTGTCCCATGCTGTCTAGAAATCATGACCAGATACAAATCTATTTCTCTCGGTTGCCAGTTTGTGTTACTAGTTGACGCTACGTACTTGTTCAGTGTGTCTCCTGATGCCCTCGTTCGCTCTTGGGCACTGCTTGTCGTTGATTAAGTGAATGTGCCCTGTCCATGTGGACAGTGAGACTGAGTGAATATTGCAGTAATGCCCAAGCCACTTCACAAACGTGTTCCTCGTTTGTCTCTTTATTCCTGCTGTTCTTGTGGTGCCTGGCACGTTGTCATTCATTGTCCAACCTGCCACCTTGCCTGGCAGGTTTGGTTTTTCAAGGACAAGTGTGGCCTTCCCTTGTCTAGCCCCTGTGTTTAGTACAGGGTTGGATATTTGGTCGGAGTTCATTAAGTGCCTGTTAAAAGGTTGGGTGTACTTTGAAATTTGCAGGCAAAATATTCCAAACCGAGCAGGAGCTGTTTTTATGAAGATGTATTTATTTAGAAAATGTTGAGCAAAGTTTGAGCAGGATGTGTGATTACTCAGTTTACTATGTATGCTGTTCTGATTTTACCAGTGAGAATGCGACGGGCAGTCCCCAGGCTGCCAACTAAGTGACTATGAAGGACTCTTTGCCAAGGTCACACGGGACAGAGCAGTGGAGACTCTCGAGACCATGCTGGACCCACCAGAAACAAATGTGCTTTAAGCTGAAGTGAGTTCCTCTCCACCAATCAATGCCATTCATCACCTTTTATTAATCGCTTTAGATTCCCTATTGCTATGTTTTCAAGTACTCTCAGCACTATCTCTGGGGGGTGCTTGTTAAAAATGCAGGATCTCAGGGCCCCATGTGCAGATCTGCAGAATCCAGACCTCTGGCCCAAGGAGCAAGGAATCTGCATTTTTATTTAGCTCCTTGTGTTGGTTCTTGTGCACACAGAAATTTGAGAACAGTATCCAGCATCTCGTCTGGATCTTTTTCGTACTACTTTTTGCAGAGGTGGTGTCAGAGGTTTGGGTTTCTTCACCCATAGTATAACTGTGGCTGGGACGTAGCTGTCCAGACAGGGGCATGTTTTGTGGTCCCCTTCCATCTTGGGGGAGGCAGTGACCAGTTCTCACCAATGGAGCAGAGTGGAAGTTATTTGTGTCCCTTCTGGGCAAAAGCGCTTAAAAGTTGGTGGTCTTCACCCACCCATGGTGGAGCGCAGACAGGTCTGAAGCCCCAGAGGAGGGTTAAGTCATAAGATGAAAGGAGCCTAGCTCCCAGAACGGCCGCGTGGAGGGCAGCCAATGCCAGCAGAAGTAGCCACATTGATGCTACGTGAATGAGAAAGACTGAATTGGTTAGGCCACTGAAGTTTGGGGGCTTATTTGTTTCATTTTGAGTGGGTGCGGGTGTGACCAAACCTCAGCATCTGGTCTGTCGATGGGCGATGAGGAAGCTGACACTGCAGGCTGGAGGCTGGCGAGGCGCACTCCACACTGGCAGACCTTGGCAAAACTGTCACCGCAGTGACATGGAAGGCAGACCCCTTGTCACTGAGCCTCTGGCTGCAGGGGAGTCGCCCAGAATGAGCCAAGAGATCAGTGTTTGATGGCCGCCACGCACCCCGTCAGCAAGAGGTTACAAGGAGGAGGAGGGCCCGGGCAATAGCTGGGGGGTTTCAAATAGAAACAGAAGAAATAAAAACAGTTGAGACAACAAGAGCCTTACAGGACTGGGAGAAATTGCTTCTGGATCCTAAAAAGTAAGAGAGAAGACTGAAAAATATTTTGAATTACAAAGACTTCTCTGTTGGACACAATGAGTCAGCCCCGTGCAAACACCAGACTGAGTGGCCTTCCTAACTGTTGTGTCAGAAGGTTTCAAGGTGGCCACCAGTGGGAAAGGAGGAGGAGAGACGAGAGGGGGAAGGAGAGGGGAGCCGAGGGGAGGGGAGGGGAGGGAGTGCACAGTCAGGGCCAGCAAACGGGAATACAGCAGGTCTGAGCATTTTGTGTGGGGAAGAACTTTTGCCCCTGCTTACTGGGACATGGAAGTGACTGGAAGCAAACAGGCCAGATGCCTACTAACCCTCTGAGGGATTTGCACTGGGAAAGGAGCAAGACAGCTAGACTAAAAGGTCTGAGTGCTCAGGTCCCACATTGGACCCCACATCAGCACAAGTGGGAAGTCCCTTCCCCCACGACACTTCAAATGTGGCCACGGAGGATGAAGGGCCAGCAAGGGTCTCCTGGAGGCAGAGGCAGGGTCATGAGATCTTTCCAGAGCACGGACCAGGGGCAAGCAGAGACCAACCTTGCTGTCTGGAGGGCGGGGCCTCAGGGTCTCTGCCTCCACTGCCCGGGCTATGTAGATGTGTGTGTGGCCACATCCTGTCTGCGTGTTCACAGGTCTCTAGGCCATGAGGCCCATCTGGACCCTGCTAGGAGGGCTCCATCTCACCAGAGAATCTGAGCGGGATGGAGTGGGTGATGGCAGTGTGGGTGAATGGAATAAGGGTACCCAGAGATACCTGGTGGCCAGAGGGCTGTGGAGAAATAACTAACTGTCCCCAATGCTTGTCCTCTCTCTCCCACGTGTCACCTGTTCCTTGGAAGTGGCTGCATGTTTCTAGTTGTCACCATTGGAATTTGAGCATAATTGGTGCCTGTCAGCTCTGGCTGAGGTGGGAACCAGCAAACATGTCTTCTCCATCTCTTTTTCCTTTGTTGGTTGAATAAAGAGGAGTCTGGGGTCCTATTAGAGGTAAGAGCCATGAGATGTAAGTAGCTTGGGTCCCAAATGAACAGGTGGAAGGGTGCCCAGTGACCAGGTGAGCAAGGAACTTTGACTGCGTTCAGCTGGCTGCCTCTGAGGTTGGCGTTAGGGCAGAGAGCATCACCCTAACTGCTCTCCTTACAGAGGCCTGGACCATAAATTTGAGATCATAAAGGCTTCGTCTTCTGTGGCATTCGAAGCTGGTTACCACTGGTGGGTCTTGAAACTGCCCCTCTTTGGGCTGCCACATGCACCTTTTTGGTTCTTTCCTGTGTCCTCACTACTCCTGACTCTTCTTGCTGGATTTTCTTCCCTTTCCTCTTCTTTAATATGGGTGTTTCGGCACGGTTGTCTCCCCGACCTTCTGCTCTCCTCTCTACACTATGTTCTCTACACTACACTACACTCTCTACATTACTTATCTTTTCCTGCCTTCCATCTCCCCACCCAGATAATGCCCACATCTCTGTTTCCAGCGCCCCCCCCCCCACATCCCATGACCACACTTCCAGCTCCTGAGGCACAAAGTTGTCTAAATGGCTCCATGGTGCCTCGGTCTCGACACACATTCTTCAGCTACATTCCCTCAGCATTGGGCTGCATCTACTCCAAGTGACATTTCTTTTCCTGTTTCCATGTAGTTATTTCAGATCAGATCCCAGGGCAATGACATGTACCACGTCCTAACATTTGGTGAGAAGAGGAAAAATTAATTACTGACATATTTCTGTGTGATGCTGAGAACTGGGTCACAAAGATGGCTATGTGATGGCCACACTCATTTTCAGTGCTGAGAAGGGTCTTCCCCACCGGCATCAGCCCTGGTGTTCCAGCAGAGCCCCCCCCAACTCTGCCTCGCCTTTGAGCTCCCTGCCCACCATTTATTCTTCCCACATGTCACATTGTGTCTTGTCACCCCCACCCCCGCCACCTTCCCAGAGAGCAGGTGATGCACCTTGGTTCTCGGTCATGTTCACCCTTGGAATGAACCGTGGGTCTATAACTTGTGGCCGAGTTGATGAGGGAGCAAGTGGGGATGCACAGCTACCTGGTAAGGAGGCATCTGAAGAGGAGCAGTGTGCTCCTCCAGGGGCAGCATCGGCGTGTTGGTGGGAACTGTCTTGGTTTTCAGGGACCACCCTCCACACTGCAGGAGGTGTGAGCCCCCTGGCTTTCTCTGTGAAGCCCCAGGAGGCTGCCTGCCATCCACTATGGTGGCAAAAGCACATGCTCATGTTTCCACACTCCCTTGGGGTGTAGGGCAGCCTCCCTGCTTCCCTCCCCTGTCCCTTACAGCTGAGGGTCCCTGTAAGGTGCAAGTAGAGCTGGTACCGCACAATGTGGCTGTGGTGGTGCTGAGGAAGGGCAATAGGCAAACAGCAGGCCTGAGGGGGCCGGGGCCCTGTGAAGGACTTGTCTTAACGGCAGGGTCAATCACCCAGCATCACCAGGCCCCACCACTCGCTGAGAACCTGGTCCTCGCCAGCCCCGTATTAGGTGCCGGACACACCGGGACCGCAGGGGATGCTCCCTTCCAAGGGCTCGCACTCCAGGGGGAGGACAGAGCCGTCACTTGTCACACCACACACAGTAAGGATGCTGTTAGCCTGGGCCAAGGCCCAGGGAGCAGAGAGGAGAGGAGTTCTAACACTTCTCTAGGAAGTCAGAACAACTTAAGGGGCAGCTGATTTGAAAGGTGAATTCAAGTTTGACCATTAGCAGGAAAGAGCAGCTTCGGGATAGTTGAGCAAGTTTTTTAAACTGTGCTGTTAGAGCGAGTTGAGTACATACTTTAATTCCCTAGATAAGCTGCTGCAGACCTTGGGGGCCTTGGTTGCTGCTGTCACGGCGTGCACACGGGACAGCATTTGTGCGGCCTCTGAAGGAAACCGGAGAGGATTTGGGCAGATGGGGCCATCTATAAGAAGTTTGGGGACAAAAATTACATTTTCTTTGCACTTTATAAGGAAAATAAGTTATGAAGTATTAGGAAATACATTAAATATCGGAATTGTTTAAAACTTTTGAATAAAATCTTTTCTATCTTTGTTTCAATGAGAAACTTGAGCCTACCCCTGTGAACATTGCTTTGTTATGTCTAGATTAGTGATTGGAACTGCTGTGCGTCCTGGTGGCAGTTTTCTGGCACAGACAGCAGAATATTTCAACTTCATTACTGAATTATCAATTATTAACACTAAATATGGATCTAATATATAGGAACTCTAAGCCTTCTGGCTTATTTATAATTTATCACAAAGACTTTTGAAGAATGATAGAAACCCTAAGGTTGTGATGAAACCACAGTTGTAATAAGTCAACAATTGGTAGTTGAAATGGCTGATGCCATGACCCCAGTGAGCAAGCCGTGGGGTAAACAGCCAGTGTCAATGTGCCACAAACCACAGTGGGAGTATTGCTGCTATTCCTGGTGACATTGTTCTATTTAAGCATATTGCATAAGAGAAGAAAATATATAAAGTCTCTTTTGGAGAGCAGAGATTAAGTCTTCTCCCTCGTGGAGAGAGTTTTTATGAACTCTTTGATTTCCTAAGAGGGAAATATAACTTGGGAAGCAAACTATGTTTTTCAGGATTGCTTCTTTTCAAAGACCTTATGCATTTCATTTTGCTATTAATTTCACTTTGGGCAAACTAAATGGTGTTATGGATCTATTCTCGACACTCATTGCACATTATAATTAGCATTTTATCACCAAATTACAAATTAAATATTGTCTTTGTTGGAAAATGATTCCTATGTAGCCCTGTTATACGACCTACACAATTTTTTCTTGTATAGTCTCAATTTTTCTCATTAGAAATCCAAAGAGTCAAATTTATTTGCTATTGCTCTATTTCATCTTTTGGAGGGAGTGCATCATGGGAAGACAATTGCAATAACTTTGTTTTTTATTTTCCATAATAACACAATAGCATCAGTTATTTTTCAGAGCTAAGAACAGGAAGTAATCAAGATGACTGGAATGTACAATCTGGGGTGGACTGTGGGGGAATGTGTTTACACTCCTGCCACGAGAAGGCTCCTGTGTGGAATCGTTGCCTACTTCTTTTTTTCCTAGAAGCAATTCAGACCAGAAGTTTCAGAAAACCTGGCAGTAACTACAGCAATGAAGAATCCATTAACATGCATTCGCCCACCTGAAGACGATGAGAACGTGTGTGCGTTTGACCATTAACCGTGTTCCAAATAGCGATGGCCTCACACTCCTCAGGGCGTCCCCGTGTCTTCTCCGTCCTTGTTGGTTTGCCGTCCGGGGCCTCATCTTTTCTGCTCACGTTTACTGAAGCCGACCGTTCAGAAAGAGCCAGGCGCCGAGCAGGGCAAGCAGGCGGCATGGCACCATGCTCGTCGGGCGCCCTGAGTGCCCACCCACACCTGCCAAAGCCTGCCCAGGGGAGGCCCAGGGCACTCTGAGAATGTGGACGGAGACACCGGGGGGTTAGCTGAGGAGGTGACCTGAGGGCTGCCGGGGTGTGACAAAAGAACAGAGGGGCAGAGGGGCAGCTCATGTCAGAGGCAATCGGGGTTTGTGCGCCTCAGGCCCCGCAGGGCCCACAGATCTAGAAGGTGGAACTGGGGCAGGAGAGGTGGGCGAGCGAGGAGCAGGCCTCGTTCCCTGACAGGAGCCGTGGACGTCGTTGTCAAGCACCAGGAAGCCGCAGCCGGGTCTCAGCAGAGACGGCACGATCAGATCTGTGTTTTGAAAAGATCATGGCAGAGCCTCGTGCAGGAGATCAGAGTGAGTGCAGGGAGGACCTTAGGAGGCCACTGCAGGGTGTGCGCCCAGGCCACCAGCCTGGACAGGGTGGGCTTGGCTGGATGTGGGGTGGGGGACAAGAGGGATCAGGGGTGCACCAGGCTCTGCTTGATGGGGGTTCCATTCCCTGAGGTGGGGGCATCAGAGAAGCAGCAGGGCACGTGGGCACTGGGGCTGGGGAGAGGGCAGGCTGATGCTGGGTGAGGAAGTCCATTCAGTAAAAGGAAGACCCAGGAGAAGAGAAAGAAATATAGTAAATGCAGCCCTACTTTTTTTCTCCCCCCCATATACTCACACACACACACACGTAATCTGTGCACATGTATACATATACATATATCTACACACAAACACACACACATGCACCTATACACACATACACACATGCATACACACATAGATATATATGTGTGCATACACACATATATCTATACACATACATACATATTTATGTACATACTTGCATCTATATATACACACATGCACGTACATATACATGCACATACACATATATGCAAGAACATACGTACACATCTATGCACACACACAGATATCTATACATACACACATATACATATGCATACGCACGTAGACATGCATATATACACACAAATACACACATCTACACATAACATATACATATATACACATACATACTCATATCTATGTATCTACATACATATATGCACATATGTATTCTCACACACACACACACACACACACACAATTAAGGAAGAAAATGGATCTAAGGGGGAGCCATTAGGCAAAGGAAGCAACCAGAAGGATGATATTAACATGAAAATTATGACTTTGAGTTCTTTGTTTAATGAAATTCCAGGTCATCTTTTTGTCTCTAGTTACACAGGTGTAGGAAGTAATAAACGTTTAATGGACTTGGGGAGCCAGGAAGTGGCAGAAATACGAGTTTATCCGTCTGTGGTCAAAATAACCTCAAATATTAGTATGCGAGGGAGCCTCCCCAGAGTGACTGTGCTTCCCTTTGTCTCCAACAGGAAGGGGTAGATACTCCGGTTTTTGAATTTCCTCAAGAATGTAGCTCAAGTTCTGTCTTTGAAAGTTTTTTCTTTAATGTTCAAATATATATATTTGCTTCTGAACAAAATGTGTGCCTTGTGCACAAAGGTGGGAATCACTGAAAAAAAAATCACGTAGTCTCATAGTCTCTCCATGGGGAAGGATATTTTCTAGTTGGGATTGTCCTGAAAAAAGGCACGGCATGGGGGCCGGCCTGGTGGCGTTGTGGTGAAGTTCGCGCGCTCTGTTTCAGCGGCCGGGGGTTCGCAGGCCTGGATCCCGGGCACCAGTCTATGCACCACTCATCAAGCCATGCTGTGGGGGCGTCCCACATATAAAGTAGAAGAGGATTGGCAACAGATGTTATCTCAGGGCTAACCTCCCTCACCAAAAAACCCCACAGAATCCAAAGCACAGCATGTAGTTCCAGGGGAGACAAAGGACATTTCTCTTTCAAGACAACATTGTCACAAAGCACAGCTGAAGCTGAACGCAGATGCCAACTTCACCCCACGTTGCGTGCTCACTGCGGGGTCAGTCTGGTGTGGGACAGGGAGAAATGCCCCCAAATAGCATAGAGCTCTGTTCTCCTGTTTCTGAAGGCTTTGCCGCTTCTTTCTTTCCAAAATGTTGGTTGTTTCCTGTGACCCCAACAGTTCCGTCAGATGCTGCCCCTGTAGAAGCTCTTGGGGTTCTCGATAGAGGCGAATGCAAACGCCATGAGATGGGCGACTGGTCCTTTGAGGAGTCAGGCTCTGGGGGTAAAATCAGAATGGACTGGGTGTTACATCTGTTTGAACTTTATTTGAAGAGCTTCTTGAACATTGATAAAAAAATCTAGCACCTCAATCATTTTCTTTTTTTAAATAACATTTTTTTTGAATTAAAAATAATGCAAGTACATTTTAGAAAAGTTGGAAATTAGAGAGAGATATATAAAAGAGATAAAGACTCTCCCATTATTATATCACCCTGAGATGACTGTTGAAGTTCTGGGCTGTCTGCTTACAGATCGCCACATCTACATCTGCCTGCATGTCCACACCTAGGACTGTGGTAACGCGCCAAATGTGAAAAGTAGAAAAGCAAAATTCAAATTCAAGGAGTGTAGCGTTGTGCCCTGCTGTTCTGTGTAACGCTATACTGTGAACTTCTTTGCATGTCACTAAATTTTCTTCATACACATGATATTTAGTGGTTACATAACAGTCCTTCCAGTGGTGTGCAGGCACTGGCCTAGAGCAGCTGGAGAGAGTGATTCTGTGAGTTTCTTCTCGATTCCCTGTTCACTGATGTGTTGGCAGCTAGAAACTGGCCATGGTGGACGAATTTACACCATGGAAATTGTCAATCACTACAAATCTGGGTTTTTTTTTTTTTCTTTTTTCAAAGAGACAGTTGATAAACATTTAAGATGTTTCCAATGATTTGCTATTATTGTGATTATGTAGATCTCGTGCATAAATCTTCGCTTTTCCTGATTGTTTCCTTAAGAAAGAACACTGGATGTGGAATTTTAGGCTCAGGATATGTACATTTTTAAGGCCTTTGATACATATCTTCAAATTGCTTCCCAGAAAGGTTGAACTTGTTTAGTTTTATGAGCAGATATGAGTGTCTGCATCACTAAATCCTAGTCAGCATCAATTCTTATTGTTGTAAAAATCCTTTGCCAATTAGGAAGGAGAAAATGACATTTCACTATTGCTTTAACTTGTGTTTTTAAGTTGTTAGCAAAGGTAAATTTAAACAAATATGCATTGGCCATTTATTTTTGTTTGGTCGTTTGTATTTGTTTTTCTGTGAATTCTTTGTGTCCTTTGCCGAGGGGATTTGAAATGCAAATGGAAAAGGAATCGCTAACAAGGCTTTATGAAGTTCATGCGCTGTTACCGCTCGGTAGCTGGAGTCAAGGCTAACACCGTCGTCCTGTGTTGTGGTGAGCGAACTTTGCTGTCATCATCTGTGCACGGGTGACACGCCTCACCTGTGGTATCAACAAATCCTGAGCCAGCGCTCACTTCACAGGAGGGCTTCACTGCGTTTCCGTAATTCCATCCCTTTGTGCACAAAGCACTTTGGATAACGTAGACAGGGCGCAAGTGATGTAGCTGTCGTCCAGGAGACACTTGGTGGCTCTTCCATCTCATTGGAGATTCTTTACATACAGTAGCTCTTGGTGCAGTGAAACCTGGATTAATGATGGAGGTGCATCCTCACCACACACATCTTATTCAGAACCCTTGTAATCAGAGGAGGCTTAGAATTATGTTCTGGAACCTCCTCTGTCATACGAGGAATCATTGAGTACCAACTAAAACCAGGTTAGATTGCTAGAAACAATAGAATACACCATTGGAATCTTAGGGCAGAAGGAGAAAAATAGGACCTGGGTGGAAGTGAAAAGAAGTAGGAGAGATGATTTACCCAGAGCCCAGGCAGCAACCTCTGAGACTGTGAGTGTGAGAGTGTGCAAGTGTGTGAATGTGTACTGAGTGTGCAAGTGAGCCTATGTGAATGTGCAAGAGCATGAGGGTGTACATGTATGTGTGTGCACACACACGGGTTTTCTTCATGGAGGGGAGCTGCTGGCCAGGCTCCAAGTCTGGGAGAGGGTGGCGACGGGAGAACACAGTCCCATTCTGGGCCCTCTCGACCTCGCCCCTGAAGTTCTTGGGACTCTGTCACCACAGGCCCTTCTGGCTTCTTCAGGGAGGGTGGGCATGAGGGTCGTGGAGGGTCTTTCCAGCCTGTCACCCAGCAGCAGTTTGCCTCATCAACCTCAAGATGACTGTAGAAGGCACTTTAAATGACCACCTGCTTCTCTCCAATCTCTGCTTGTTGTTTTCACCCTAGGGAATCGCTGGAGACAGTGAAGGAGGCTCCACGTGCCTGGGGCAGCCCCTCCCCAGACTTCATAAGGCGCCCTGGTGGGCGAGCGGGAGCAGCAGGCAAGGACTCTCCCTGAGGTGTCCTCCTCTCACTCATTGACAAGGGGGTGTCCTATGGGGTTCCAAGGTCTGAGAAGCTGCGAGGTGCCTACCAAGCCCATGCATCCCATGGTAGGTAACTGTGGTTTGGCAGGAAAGAACAATTATTTCTCTTTACAATTTCATGTATTTTTTTTCCAGATGGTTACTAGTTGCTAGGACATGAATACTTATTAAGTTGTTTGGACCTGACTTCTTTAATAAATAGAAAGATCTGGTATTTCTTTGGCCTACGGGTGTCGTGAAAAACCCCTGACCACTGAGGGGCCTTGAGCAGAGGAAGTCTGAGACACTGCTCAAGGGACTAGAGTGGGACGAGGAGGCCCAGATCTGCCAAGTGGCTGAGAGCAGTCACTCCCTTGGAAGCTGCTTCTGGAAGGCCAAGGCAAAGTGGAGTCCAGGAGAACGCGAGCACCAGGAACTGTGAAAACTGGTCCCCTGACAGCTGCCGGCTGTGGGTATGGACTGCTGGGGCTGAGAAGAGACCTGGCTACGGAAGACAGGCCCCTGCTCTGGGCCTCTGTCCTTCATCAACACCCACAATTACTGAGGAAGACGTGGCCATTGGCATGTGTGGCCTTCCAGTGCAACCTGACACTGTGTCTGGCCTGGGACGCTGGCCGCGTGGCGGGCTCCTCATCTGATCTCCACGGTGTTCTCGCTGCCCACCTAGCTTTCCCCTCAGCACCCAGGCTGATTGCGAGGCACCAGCCAGACCCGGCAGCTCGATCAGTGTCTCATCGGTCGGTGCTGGGCTCGAAGACACACGAGAGGCGCTTGAGAAGTAGGAACATTCTCCGAGAGATGTATCATCTGCCTGGAGAAGATCGTGCGATATATCTTTGTCCATCTGAAGGAGTAAGGTTTGGAAAGAAGCCCAGATGAGGCAGGGGTATCTCAGATCAACAGCTGAGAAGCTGCCGCCCTCCATAGCATACTCCTCCCGCAGGTCGCGAGGAGCCTGCCCGGGGTTCCGTCATCGCCCTCGCCAGGCATCTTCTTTCCAGTCTTAAAATTGGTGACTTGCTTCTTAAAAGTAAAAAAAGCCAACTCAGGAATAAGTCCTATGTTCTTTATGAGGGGGTGAATCTTTGGATGGGATTATCCCAAGAGGGAGGAATGCCTTCTGGAATCTTCTGCCCCATTGGGGGCATGCACTCCTACTTCTCTGTGAGAATTTACTCTGCATCATGGAACGCGCAGTGTTTTGGTGGAGATATCTGACTGTTGAAATTCTCAGGGATGGGATTTTGGTAAAGTTGGAGGTGACAAAAAAGGAATAGTTTCAGTTATAAGTAATTACATCATCAGCAGTTTTATTAAAACAGTGAAAATGGGCCAAAGTCTTCCATACAAGCCGGTCTAGTGTTATAATTAAAAATTCAAACCCAAACCAAACCACAAAATAAACTGGAGGCTGAGAAGCTGTGTTGATAATTTGTGAATAAGATTTGCCAGGTAAATGAGACCATCGTGAACAAAAGAGTATGTGCACCACAAAATATCTCCCTAATTTGCTAAATATTTATACTGAGAAGAAATGAGAAGTTTTTGAACTTCAAAGAAGGTAAGAGTTATGTGAAATGATATTGTCATAAATATGAATATCTAGAGGCACTTACCTGAATACCCCTAAAGTGAGTGTGTGTGGGGGTCATATATCAGAATTCACTAGTTCATTCAAATTACTGAACACAAATACCCCACCCCTGGCTCCTCCCAAATTTGCAGTTGTTTTGTGAGTTTGCTCTCCCAGCGACAAAGCTTCGCCGTTGAAGCCCTTGACTCTCTGTTGGCGATGACTCAACGCATAAGCGCACACTGTAGTTACAGGTCTACGAGGCAAATGTTACTTGCCTATTTCAGATCATTGGGCAAATCATGATTTTCAAAAATCAGAGGTTTTCCCCATGCATCCATATTGATTGCTTGTGTGCAGGGAGGTGCCTGAGTTGGCCAAGGCCTCTCTCTGTTGGTGGCAGAGACACGTGGGAGTGTCACCTCCATGTTCCCACAATTGGCTTCCTTTCTTCCCTCAAGTCTTCCCAGAAACCCCTGGGGACAGAGGGGTGAGATGGTTGGCTTCCTACTGGCCAGGAGAAGAGATGGATGTGAAATCTCCTGTCTGTGTCCCTTCCTCCCACGCTCCTCGCTCTCCAGATGCCCCACCAAGCACCCGTGCCTACTCTGCCCTTCACATCTGCCAAGTCTGACTCTCACACTCATATGTCTACTTGTTGCTGTTGGCAGTGTGTGTGTGCGCATCAATTTGTGTATGAAAAAAATGTTTCCACCGAGGAGCAGTTCTTGACAACTTTTTGATCCAGAAGATCCTCAGATTTAAAAAGTCAATGATATCAGAGCCAGTCATCTACAGAAAATTTAAGAGAATGATCGCCTTCTTGTCACCGAGCATTTACCCAGTGATGGCAGTATACCAGGTCCAGGAGTGCCATGGGCTCCCGCTATGCTGACAGCCACACATTGTGAGCAGGATCATGATTTTCTGGAACTTTCCAGAAGGCACGGTCTCTCCCATGGAGAAGTTACATTTTAGTGATGTGACAACTTTCCCTGTCTACTGCTGCACTTTCAATCTCATCAGCCCTTTAGGTGAGAATGGGAACCTGGGTGGGGATTGGGGGAGATCCCAGGAATATCTTTGCACTAAATGTGTATTTTGTAGCAAAGACAGGGTCAACTTCTGTCCCTGTCCAAAAAAACCCAATTAAATTTCTGGTTGACGTTGGTTGGAAGGTAAGGATTGGTGGTTACATTAAGTTATAAAGTCTATTTATATTTAAAAATATGTCAAGTTGTACAGTTTTGCTCAGAGATTACTAGTGCTGGGAAGTATCCACTCTCAGTTGACCACAGTAACCAAGTCTTGTGGAAGCAAAGTCACTGCAGACCCTGAGCCACATGGCAGAGGCGGTGTCCCAGGGCCTGGCCTTCTCCTCGGCTCGTCAGTCCTGTGATCACAAAAGACAGCGGGACGTGGACTTGTCTTGGGCACTTTCCCTCTGGTTCCATCTCTCCTGCTTTATTAAGTCTGGTCAGCTCTCGATTGCATCCTCTTGCAAAGCAAAGCAAGGTGCGATTTCCTCATTGTACCCGTATCGAGGGTGGGGGTTGCAGAAAAGAAACGAGGGACCTAGGATGAGTCTTATCTGGGCAGTCCACCTGCGGACAGGTGGTCTCCCACTCTGCTGGGGGCTGCGTCTACCTGCCTTCCTGTGCTTTCTCATGTCAACCTCATCCATGAAGCCAGGAAGACAATTCTGCAACCTTTGTAGAAAAACGAAAGATTTTTAATGGGGTGGTGACAAGATTTCAAGAATTCTATTTAGTTTGTGGGTGTGGAGAAAGGTTTGGGGGTTCTGAAATCTGGTCCTGGGCCCCAGAAGCATCTCCTGAGCACATTGTAAGTCACCTCCAACTAACTTCGGAGCTGTTGTCATCTCAGGCCAACAAGGGGTCCTTCTCCATCGGATACCTGGAAGCTGCTCAAGGAGTCAATTGTGTCTCTCCAGAATGCCCCAAATATCACTGCCCCATGAGTCTTCCAACCCCCCATCAGCTCTCTGGGTATTTTTGGTTGCACTAAGAACCAAAATTTCCTCTCCCCCAAATGCATACTCCTGAATCCGCTGTGGTGCTCAGTTCCAGAAAGACCACCTCCCGTTAAGATGGCACCGCGCCAGGTAATCTGTTTACCTGTGTGGTGCTGGCAATGTGACCCGGCTATTGTGGTGATTAACAGACTCAAATATCCTCCCATTAACAGGCTGGGGTATTGTTCCATTCAGTTCAAATTATGGGGCCTTGATGGGTCTGGAGGCGCATCTCGCAGGACAGATATGCTTCATATGTCATGAATAAACTTTGGAAGCAACGAAAAGGGTGGAGGAACGAGAATAAAATAAAAAGGAATTTTATGATCATTGTGAAAAATTTATGGAGTGTAGCTGGCATGGAATTCTATAAAATGGAACTGGCTCCAACCAGCCCAACAAGACAAGTGTGCACTTTCCTTCCTGTGGCTTATGAATTATTGCCACTGAGTATTTCAATATTTACTTTCTAGCATTGAACTTCTGCAAAGCTGTGATCCAAAACTATGTTGTTGTTAATTGGAAATACCTCTACTATGCCTGGAAAATTAGTCGTAGGGAACTACACTCCGACAGGTCAGTTAGCTCTGTGATTTACGAAAGGGCGTCTGCACTGACCCAGAGTTTTATTCAGAATTCACAGCCGGATGACAGAAGGAGAGAGAGCAGGTTTCTTTCAGGTTGCTCTGTACATTGACATACATATAATTTAAATATTTATCCACTGGGAGAGGCTGCAGATTGTGGGCCCACCGGTGCCAAGGGGGACTAACCCTGGGGCGTGAGCCTTGCTGACGGGGGCCTGTTTTATGCCCCCTAATTGAATAACACATAGCACTTTTCTTGAGAAACCCCCACTATGATTTCAAAACACATCAGTTTCAATTAACTCTAAGAAAAAAAATGTGATCACTAATTTTGGGCTGTAGTTACTTATTGTGGAGCTGGCTGCTTTGAATTTGAAAAGAGTTTGATGGAGACTTAACCAAATGACACACAATAATGGGAGGTTTTTTTTTTTTTTTATTATTATACCTGGAGTGATAAAATTGCAAAAACGTGTATATTTTGGCTTTTAAAATAAATTACCCCAGAACCTATGTGCTAGGAAAAATCTGAAACACAGTGGTGTGGAGTATGACATTGACCAAATGGTACTCAAGAGAAAGAAGCAATTGTTTTTATTTATTTAATCTGCAGATCTTGTAATGGATTTATCGCAGTAAACAGCCAGCAATGTCCCTTCTCTGCACCCCTCCTCCTAAGAGATGAGCCTGGGACAGGTGTGGGGCTGGACTCATGGGGTCACGTGGGCACAGATGAGCTGGGGCCCCAGGGGGCAGGCTCTCTCCTTCCCACGGCTCCTGCTCCAGCGAAGCCTCACGCAGGGGCCTAAGGTTCCTGTGATGGATGCTCTGCAAACGCCCCAGCCTGGAGAGATGCATTACGTCTCCAGGAGGGAGATGGTCTGCATGCATGTTCAAGGTCAACATTGTCTGTTTCTTCAGGAGCAAGTTGTCAATTTTCCCAGTGTTGATCATTTCTAATACCAAGTTTATTTTCAAAATTCCCTTAAAGGGTAAGAGTATGTGTGGCCCTTGTGAAGCTTTAGTTGATAATGACTAATTAGGAAGATGTATTTGATTAGCATTGTGTTTATTATGAAAAAAGGGCAAGAATTTAAATACCAAAATGACACTTCTAACTTGGATATAATTTTTACATGTATACACACATACATATCCATATATATGGCCCAAGGGGTCCAGAGTTTCCAAGTTAGTTTCATTCACGATTTAAAGTGGTCCTTGCAGTTGGATATTGTGTTTTCATAAGAGAGAAATGCAGGAAAGAAATACTTTGTAAGAACATTTAAAGTTGAATCAGATGAATTTTCCATAGAGTATTTAAAATATGAGGACAAGTGGAGTTGATCTGTCTTGAAGTCTTGGCTGATGGCAGTTCATCACACCTGCAGTCCTCCGAGGACCCGCGAGTGTGGGCGGAGCTGTCAACCCAGTGACCACTTCCTCACTGACTGGGGATGTTGTGGGACATGCCCGGGTGGCCACCTGTGCACTTAGAAACTTAGGTTTCCCAGACCGCCTCGTGTGCTGGGCAGCCACACAGGAGGTGACTGATGTGTAACAGGGTCCATCTCCTGTCCCTCCCTCTTAGCTCCGGGCCAGCCTCCGAGCGGTGGGTCCAGGAGGATACACCTGAAAGACCCAGGTGACCTTGCGGGCTGCTTCCCACGGACGCTTGCATTGGAAGTGTTGGCAGTGAGCTGGTGCCAGGGCCCCGGGACATCTGGGTGAGATTTGAAGACGGCCTCCATCCACAGGTGATGCCAGGTGGGCACTGAGGCCACCCTGGGGTCCCAGGAAATCCTAGAGACAAGTCGGTTTCCCCAAGATGGATCACTCTGTAAAGTGACCCATGGGGAAGAGTCTACAGGGAGAAAAAGGAAGAGGAAAAATCTTGGCAGAACCCACAGGGTCCAAGGTTTCTGAAGCTCTGTACCCTTCACATCGGAGGCAGCTCGGGGCCAGATGTCCTCTCTGCGGTGAAAAAGTTCTAAATTATCAGCTGAACTTCAGTGAGAGAATACTTTCTTTTTAGGTAATTTGTTGCTGGGCGTAGATACTTGCTATGCAGAGATGCACTTTTGCTCCTAATAGCGGCTTACAGGGAGACCGTGGACGATCTCGTCTACACACGAAGCGGAGGTGACTTTTTGCGACTGTCGACTAACTGCGGCAGTGTTTATAAGACATGTGATGGAAGAGGCCTCCCCAGACACACACTGAGGGGAGACGACCCCTCTGGGAACTCACTTAGACTCTCAATTCAGATGTGGGCTCCAGGCTCAGCGTGACTGGGGCCGGTAGGTGCGGTGTGGGTGTGAGGAGAGGGGTGAGAGGGAGCTGCTCGAATCCCCGCTGTGTACTGGTGCTGCCGGAGTAGGGGGACAGCAGGTGGGGGGCTGCAGGCAGGGAGAGGTGAGATGCTGCCTTCCCTCCTTTCCTGTTCAGACTTAGTGGCCTCTGAGACTGTGTTGTCCACTCAGGTGTGTGTGCGTGTGCAAGTGCCTCGGCTGACACTTGGACAAATGAAGAGGCCTGGCAGGGGCTGGGTCTGGGCTCCACAGAGCCATTCTGGTGGCCCTCAGCCTGCCCTGGACCCTGGGGAATCTGTCCCCCTCCAGCCTCCTCCCTGCAGGGCCCTGCAGTCTTGTTTTATGCCCAATCACTGAGATCTGGGGATAAAATAATCATAAGCTTCCCTGGCCTGCTTGCAGTGGGGAGGGGAAGGATCCTGGAAAGGGCTGGCCCCATGGGTAGGGGTGAGCATTACCCAGGAAGAGGGAGTTTTGGAGCAGGAGGTGCAGGGGGCCCAGTGCTCGGACTAACGGAGTCAGGTAAGGAACCGGGGCAGAGTGTTGCTAACAGGGGACCCCACTAGGGTATGGAGGAAAGCATGTTTACTGGACAGTCAAGATTTTTCCCTCCTATATTGTAACTTCTTTTGTTTTCTCCAACCGTCTGGTAACTTCCATACAATGCCCCCAGGTTGTTGTCAAGAGACACAAGCCAGGCCATCGTAGGGGCGTGAGGCCACCCCCACCGCGTCTGGGCCTCTATTTCCCGGTCCATGAGTTCTGTGCCGGGAACCTGGGCCAGGTGGTGAGAAGGGGCCCTCAGCACCCTTGCCTTAGTGAGGGGCCCAGTGGACGCTGGGCTGTTAGGAGAGGGCCCTCGCCCATCCCAAAAGTTCTACACGGAGACGCCCCTACAGGGAAGGACAAGCTCGGTTTGCAATGGAATCTTTCCTTTTAATGCCGTCTCTCCCAGAGGCTCTTGGTGAGTGTGGTGGACACCAGCTTGCTCCTCGCTGCCACCGGGACCCAAGTGTCCTCGCCTTCAGGACCACACATCCACAGGATGCCCCACGGGGCCACCGCACTCCTCGGCAGCATGGACGGAGGTCCAGGGCAGTGCCCTTCATGAGCACAGCTCCGCCCTCGGCTTCAGCCTGGCCTCTGCCACATCTCCCCTGAAGATGTGCCTCGATCCTTTGGCTCCTGCAGTGGATCAGTCCCATCACATGCCAGTCAGGAGGCTGTGACCCAGCTCGGCACCCTCAGCCGGGAGAAGGACTTCTTCCTGACTCTCTCCCTCAGTTCTTCTGTGTCGCCCCAGCTCCTTAGAGTGGGAAACTGACTGCCGTGTGGCGGGCAGTGGGACGGGGCGTTCTGCTGCCTGTCCCTTAGGCAACGCTGTCACTGGGGAGTCTTAGCATCCTTCCTCCATCTCACTGTCACATGAGACGGAGCCAGGTGGCCCAGGATGATGTGGCTTGACATCCACACCCAACCAATAGCCGCCGAAGCCACCTGCCCCGGGGTCTCCACTGGGTGGGCGGTGCAGCTGAGCGCCAGGCAGCAGCTGCTTATTGGAGAGTTGAGGGATTTTAGCTACCAGCGTCCACAGGGCCCTCAGCTCCACAGACACGTCTCATAGGAAATAGTGAGAAATAAACCTTACACTTTCCCCTCTGCTCAACTTGTCTTCACAGCTCTTTTGCCTCCCGGGACACAAGACGATGCAGCTGCATTTTGCAAAAGGAAAGCTTCCTCATTCCCTGCAGCCTCTGTGGAGGACTCGCTCTTTCGGGACCAGAGTTCTCTGCCCAAGCGTCAGTGGGCGACCCCAAGGGGCCAAGGGAGCTGAGTTGCCCTGTTCTGTGCTGCGTAGAATGCCACGGGCACCAAGACACCTGCAGATCTATGTGCATGTCCACTTGGTGTGTGGAAAGGCACACGCAGACCAGTTCTCTGTGACGGGGTCCTGTGGGGACAATAGCAGCCCTGGAGGAGGAGGGTACATAAGCAGAGTACGGGGGGCTTACTCCACCTGGCCTGGGGCTGTGACTCACTCATCTGACCGAGGTCATTGCTAAGCTGGCGGGAAGACACCTGCCATGAGACTCGCGGAAGCAAGGGTTTACTGGGAGCAGTCTTGGCCTTCTTGCCATAGACGCTGCCTTGGCAAGAGTTGGCCTGGCTCACGGGCCTGGAGGTGCCCTCCCTTCTGGGTGGGTGCACCCCTGCCTCGTCTTTCGTTTTTGCTCTCCTGTGAGACATGACACCCAACGCAGAGCTGTTTCCCGAAGTGCACGGTGGAGGTAGTTTGACATGCCTGGCCATGTCTGAGTTCAAGTGACGAGTACAAGGGCCTGCTGGCTCTGAGCACCCACGTGCCGAGGAAGCATTTGAAGAGTCGGCACCCTGGGCATCCCGTTCCTAAGCCTTGGGCGTTAGGTCTCACCAGGAGGCTGGAAATTTGCAAATGTTGTGCAGTATTTGGAAAGATCTCAAGTCACTGTGAACATTCGAGAAGGTGACACTAACGTCTTTAAAGAGATTCCCCCTTTCCATCATTTATTCACGAAAATCTTTGCGGTTGTAGCAGCAGTGGCTCAGGTTGTGGGTTCCAGGCTGACGTCCGGGTCCAACCCACTCACTTTGGACTAAGTCCAAACAATTTTATTGAAAAAAATTATGTTCTTTCCTTAAAGGCTCCAGAAGTCTGGCTCTGGCTCATCATGTCTTGAACTTCCTCAAAGGGACAGGAGCAACGTAGTTTGCCGATAAAGCACCACGCAGCCACGAGTCACCGCAGGAGCACCAAGGAACAGAGTCAGTGGTTCTGGAGCTCAGGGATAATTCTGGAAGGTGATGGAGTGAGGACAATGGCTGTCTCGTTCTACTCACCGGGAGTCACACAATCTGGAAAGTGTCCTTCTGTGCTTGCTCGTTGTTGAGAGGGACACCTCCTGAGGACAGAGGCGTCCAGGCTGGGGTGGGCGGCCCAGGAGCAGAGGCGGGATAGGGCACCAGTGCCCTTTACGTCGATTTCCTCCTGCATCTTTACCAGAACTTGCTTTCAACTACATGGATGGTCAAGAAAAGGGGGGCGGTCGTGCTAACAGACCCTGGATTGCTCCTTCACGAGAGCTCGGGAGAGAGCGTGGGCACTGCGAGAGAGCTGTCCGCCATCACCACCAGCGGGAATTTGGTTGGGACGAGGCATTTAAAACAGCCAAACAGGGGCTTCAAGTTTCTGATGTGGGTTGATTTAAATAGCTATTTGAAAAGTTCAGATGCATGTGGACATAGTAAAAGTCTCAGTAAGTTGGATTTTACTTGTTCAGAATTTGTGTCGTCAATGAGCATTAGAAATTCATAAGTGTATCATTGAAGCAAAAATGCTTTTTCTTAACAATTAAAAATCTGGACCAAATTATGGGGGAGTGTGAGAGAACAAAGTGTTTTATACACACATATTACGTGTTAATTCCAGTGGGATGATTTATTTGCCTGAATAATAATTAATGAAGGCAAGCTACTTTTCTTTGAAAATGTTTTAAAATTCAGATTGCTTTTTTTATACCAGAGCTAATTTGTAACTTGGATTTTAGGTTGGCTGTGATTTAACAAATTGACTTCACCCTTCTGAACTCTGTTCCCAGGTTGCCTCATTTCATGTTCTCCAAAGCCGTTCAAGGGCAGTAGCGTGGTTCCCTCTCATAGATAAGGGACAGGTGGGGCTCTGCCCCACGGCCATGGTGCAGGACTGAGAAGTGGAACCCAGGCCAGCAAGTCTCACTATAAGACCTTCCCCGATGCCACAGGGCCACCTTCTGTTCTGGGACTATGGACCTGTCCTATCTCAGGGAATGTGCCTCCAGTTCCAAGAATATAAACCCAAAAGAAGTGTTAAAAGTGCTCCAAATCCAACCCGCACGCATTTTAAAAGAGGAAACACTGGGAGTGTTTGAATGGGCGGACGTGAGCCCGATCAGGAGGGCACCCAGGGGCCCAGTCCATCCAGAGCAGGAGCGAGGCAGCCCTGGCTTCCCGGGGTGGCGGTTGGTTTGTCTTCCCGCATCAAGACCTGCCCCTCCAAACACAGGGGGACAGAAAGAGAGTAGGAAGGAAAAGAAGGAGGGAAGACCCCTGACCAGCTGCCCTCCATGCCTGGAGAACTCTCGTGAGTTAAAAATAAAGGATGAAGGCCTGTTTTGTGAGGCATAGAAGCCTGTTCAGCCAGCATCTCCTGTTGCTCACACATCCCAGGTGGGTGGGTGGCACCTCAGGGTCAAGCATGGAGGGAGGGCCGGGGGCCTGGCCTCCTCCACGATCGCCTTGGTCCAGGAGCTAGTGCACCCACACCGCACTCGCGCCCCGCCTCACCCCCGTTCTAACCGCTCCAGCCGCTTCCACCCACGGTGCATGTTACCCGGGTGTCCCCAGAGGGGAGCTTCGTGCCTGTGGGTGTGATCATTTGTCTTTTGCTGCAGATTGGAGCTGTCCAGAAGCCCAGGCATGACTCCGTTTGTCAGTCGGAACCCTTCTAGACAGGCGACTGGAACAGGCGGTACATCGACGCAGGTTTATTCCTTGAGGAGTCAGCTGAGAGGCTGTAGATGGATGCTGTGTATGCAAGGGGCGTCTACTAGAGGGGCAGTGACCGTCTGAGAGAAGGATCTGATCGAAGGACCAGAGAGGAGAGGAGGTGAGACGACCCTGGGCCGATTTGGCATTTCAGGATTTGGTTGGGCCTGCAATAGTAAAACTGGTGTCTGTGGATTTTTTCCCCTTTTTATTTTTCACAAAGTAGATTTTTCTCTGGATTCTCTCGGCGTGGAAAGGCGTGATCAGGCCCTGCGGCGAGTGTGTTGGGAGGTGCAGGTACTCGGATGCCGCAGTGCAGAACAGCTTGATGGAAGGGCTGTGGTGCGTCAGGGGCTGGAAACGGCCTTTTATTTTTATGGAAATGTGCCAACAACACAGAGGGAAGGAGCTCAACCTTTTGAAGGGACCTGGAAAGGCATTTTGTTGTTCACAAGGCCATAATTAGCCAGCCACACCTCACAAGCCAGCCTCCTCTTTAGCAAGGCAGAGGCGAACTCCTAACTGCCGTTGTGGAGGTGCCCGAGGAGTGGGCTCTAAGTCCAGAATGGAAGTGGCAGTTTAGCTGGGTTCTTGAAACGTGGAAAGCTCTCTCCCTCCCCTGGCCCCCTCTTCCAACAAAATAATAACTTTTTTTTAAAGTCCAATTCCCAATAGATAAATAGTAATTACAATTACAATTGCATACGCCTAATAAATACTGAATTGGCTCTCAACGCAAGAACCTCAGGAAACTTGCCTTTTACAAACAAACTGATGAACGCAGTCCCTGGGGCTGTCTTACTTTTTTTTTTTAAGTAGTATTTAACATCACTACAAGCGATTTGTTGTTTAAAGGAACTGATTAGCACAGTTGTGGTCCAGCGCCGTGTGGGCCATTCCCAGGGTTGACACATTAGTCCGGCGCCATCCTGTAACTGTTAAGACCACTTTCGCCTTCCGCCAGTCTCCTAGCGTGGTCTTGTTAACCGAGCTCTGTTTGCCCATACGGGAGAAGGTGACTGACCAGATGTTCTGACTTCTAAAAGATCTGTTGGTGTCCCAGTGATTTCTGCAGGGAGACTGAATTGTCTCAGATTTTCCTGCTGGGAGCCCGAGTGGTACAGAAGTTGTTAGCAAAGTGAAGCTCTTCCAGCCACCTCAAGCTCGGGGCGTGACGGGAGCGGGGAGGTGGTGGCGGGGGGAAGGAGAGGAAACTCCTCTAGAGCCCAGGGTTCTTCCAAGGTGCCGCAGATTGACACGTAAAAGATGACAAGTGGCATTTTGATGCCATTTGCTAAAACGGAAGAGTGCTGCTAAGGACAGTCCAGAGCCACAACAGTCACAAAAGGGCAATGTGTGTGTTTCTTGGGGACCGGGGCTCACATTCCATCCTGCGTGTGGGTGGGGGGTGGGGGAGTGGGGGCTGCCCCTTGCCCTGGGGTCCGGATCAGAGAGGAAGGAGGGAGCAGGGGACGCCTCTGTGCTGTGACGTGCCCCGCGGCCGCCTGCCTCCTGATGTCACTGCCCAGGTGGCACACCCACCAGATGAGGCAGTGAGCCGTGTCCATTTAAATGTAAATCCCCCTTCATAGAATGGGAGGGTATCTGCTTAACTTGGAGTGAAGGGTCTGTGGGACCTCAGGTGAAGCAAGAATAAACAGTCACATGGATCGCACGGAGCCCTCCCCCGCACCTGTCACGTTCCGTCCTCACCACAAAGGCTCCCTTGCTCATTTACTTACAGAGCTGTTATGGTATTTTACTTCCTAAAGGGATCTGGAAGCACCTGCCATGCCTCTGGCGTTTTCTCTGCGACGAAGCGCTTCGGGCTCCAGTGCTGAGCTCACTGCTCTGGTCCACACTGTGGGCCAGAAGAGAGTCAAGAGGTGCTGGATCCAAGCAGAAATTATCATTGATTTAATCACATAATCAGCAGCAAACACTTCAGGCTAAGATAGCAAATCCATAACAGCCTGCCCGCACAACCGCCCTTACAAATTTACCAGCAAACATGGCGTTCGCTTAGCAAACAAGCAGAGCGCGGGGTCAGCTTTGCTCGGAGGTGCACCTCGACGTTCCCGGAGCTGAAATATGCTTGGAGTTAAGTGTTATCAATCAGTGATAAGAGTTGCATGTCTGTTAAACATAACGACATTGGCAGGAGGATTATAGGAGGCTTTCTTGCCATAATGTGGAAGCATCTTTCAGACAAAACTCTGCTTGAGATCAATTGTGAGCAAGGAGCTGCCTGCTGTGGCCATTCAGTGTCACACAAAAGGGGACAGCGTCTCGTGTGATCTTTACCCACAGCCGGCTTATCTAATGAGACCAGAGCTTTAATTTCGTTTCACATCAAACATAGAATCAATGCTCTGGATTCCACAGAGTGTGGAAACAGGCCGGGGAGCCACCTGCTCAGAGGAGCCGGGTCAGCTGTCGGGAGCCCTCGCACGGCTACCCCAGTGGGTCCTCTTCAGATCCAGGTAACTGCCCGGCAGGATCCTCCTGGAGTCCCAGCTGTTGGCTCCGGATGGGTGAGGGGTCACCTGGCGTAGAATCTGGGTGCCTTGGGGTAGCCGAGCTCACAGAGCAGGACTGCACGGAGGGCCCTGCGCATAGGGAGACGGGGAGGCACCTGGCCCTCCATCCAGTGGTGCTGACCTCTGGGTTCTGATGGCTCAGCAGTGGTTCAGGAGGGTCCATGAAGCTCAAGCCAGAGGGAGCGATGAGAGCAGAGCCGTCTGCCTTTCCCCTAGACCGTCTCCTAACGCACGGGAGGCTGGCCGCACAGCCCCAGCTCCACAATCCTGGAAGGTGAGCTGGCTCGCATGGACGTGTTTGAGTGGAAACCCCTACCCAGCAGACACGCGTGAGTTGGCCAGCCTGCGCAGGCAGACTGGAGGAAGGGCTGGGACCCCCGCCACGGTGATGAAGACAGAGGTGCCCCTCCCTGTTCCCCCCTGCACAGTTGGGGCATGCTGCGGGGTGAGGGAGACCCCGTCTGACAGGGCCTGCCGAGCAGGGGCAGCACAGCCAGCCTTCACTGGAAGCGAGCCTGTGTCAGGATGGTTCTCCCTGCTTCTGCTGGAGAAAGGCAGGTTGGGGAGCTGCATGTGGAGGCATAGGTCAGAGACCCCTAGGTCACAGGCTCCTAGGTCACAAGTCCCCAGGTCACAGGTCTCTAGGTCATAGGCTCATAGGTCACAAATTCATAGGTCTCAGGTTCAAAGGTCACAGGTCCCTAGGTCACAGGTTCATAGGTCATAGGTTCATTGGCCACAGGTCCCTAGGCCTCAGATTCATGGGTCACAGGTCCCTTGCTCTCTCCCATTCCCCCGGAAATGGTCCAGCATTTTTAAGGATGACCTGGGCCAGGTCCACAGATCACTGACCCTCTGCTTTCGAGGTTGCATTTATTCCCTCTTCTCACTTTTCTGTCCATGGTCAAGCTCCTTTGGAAAGCAGGCCTAGCAAACCTTCTGGCTGGTGACTGACATCTTCTCTCCTTTTGAAGAACACAGCGAGGCCACCAGGCAAACGGCCAAACGTCCGTGGGCCCGTGTGACCACGATCCTGTGCGTCTGTGTCTGCGCGGTGACTTGTTCTTCCTGCTCTGTCCTACGGCCCATTCAGTTTAAACTGCTTACACATGTATAATCTATGTTCCTTTGAAAATTAGGAAAAAATACAGAAAACCACAAAGGCGAGTACAATGAGGTCTCAAATCTGTACGACCCCAGGAAACAGGTGGGAAGACCCATGTCCACCCAGTGACACCAAGGCCTCGATCACACCGCGGGAGCCACACTTTTAAGGAGAGAGGAAATGAGGAGTGTGGAGACGGATCTGAAGGGCCTGTTTGCAGATAAGTGCTTATCTGTTCAATGGCCAGATCAACCTTGCCCAAACGTTTAGAGCTATTTAGGAACATTCACCCAGGACACAATGCTCCGAGGAGGGCCATCGGCGAGGCCCTATGAGCTGTCACCCTCCGTGGCTCCCTTTTCCACTATTGGCCCTTCCGTCAGCCTCGGCCTCAGTGGTCTCGTGGCCCCACGCCTCCCAGGCTGGGACGTCTTCCTGACCCACACTGCCTCTCCGACGCTGTCACTGATGCGTCCGAGACGCAGGAGTTCCCACACGACCCTTCACTGCCGTTAGTCTTGCTCTGTTCTCCCTGCTCTCCTGATCAGATACGTTCCTCTTGTCTGTTTTGGAAGAAAATCCAGAGCCCAGAGAGGGAGCGTCCGATCTAGCTCCCTCTGCCCTAGGATGCGCCCGTCCTCGGTGAGGGTTGCGAGCAGACTTCCCTAAACATTTCCTTTTCTCATATGCCTGTGCCTCTCGGTATCCAGTTACCTCCTGTGATGATCTTCCTGTAATCACTGATTCTGAAAACCTGCCATATTCACTGTTCCAGGCTCTGCTCAGGACCTGTGTCAGCATTGCCATCCTTCTGGCCGTCACCGAGCACCTTCTTCTCTAGGCTCTGTGCCCTCAGCACTGGCGCCTCCTCAGAGCTGGTCTGCTTCATCCTGGAGTGACCCTGCCCCCCATCTCTCCTGGATTCCTCGCTCCCGCCGTGGGACTCGGGTCTTACTCATCACTCTTTCCTCCTCGGCAGCTGAATGCTTAGAACTGAGAATCAAAAGCCGTGTAATGAATCATTAATGAAGGAACAAGTACAGTAAGAAACTAGAGGATTTGGAGCATCTTCCCTTGTCAATATTTTACATTTGCAAAATGTTTTCATTATGTGTCAGTTAGACCTCAACAAAACTGGAAAAAAAAAGATGCAGCCATTGGGGGAAGCTGGGGGAAGAGTAAGTGGGGCCTGTCTGCACTCTTTGCCATTTCCCGGGAAGCTATACTTCTTTCCCATTAAAAGTTTAAAAGAATTTTAAACAACAAAAGCGAAAACCCTTTTTCCCCCCTGCGATGTGTTTGTTTTGCTTTCTTAGGTCTAGTGATCCGTCAGAACCTGGAGCATAACGGCCTCGTGCAGCCTCCTTCAGATGCAGGCACGCAGGCTCTGCTTTCACTCAGCTTCAACACCGCTAGCATTGCCCGGTTTTAAACACTGCTTCTCAACGGAAATAATTTGGCAATGTAAGTATTTTAAAGCTACCAGGTCAGTTTTTCTCTGGACGTGGACATTCCTGCCTGCCTGCTCTGCCCGTGACTGCAGGATCCTGTGCTTCCTTCCTCATCGAGGGCACAAGTGTGGCTGCATCTGAAGTCACGAGATGCCACCTGAACATGGGGACTCACCACAGAGAGAAGGGAAAGGGACAGTCAGAAGGGGTCTGCAGAAGCTGGAGAGGAGTGGAGGGAGACGTGAAGGAGCCGGGAGGAAGCAGCCTTGTCGTTCCACCCTGAGAAGGAGGGGAGAGCAGGGGTGTGTGGCTCAAAGCTCTTTGTTTATGAGAACCTCTGTCTGGGGCGTGGACAGCTGGAGATGCATCTCGGAAGGGTTTTTTTACTACTTGGAATTTGTTTCAGCAAATAGATTTACTCCTCTGTATCATTTTCTCCTATCAAAAAAAATAAGAAGCTAGGCTTATAGACAATTTTGCTTTATTATGGGTTACTTTTACTCATAGATTACGTATGTGTTGCATATGCTTACACATCTTATAGAAGATAACTAAATTTTCATGAAATGTTGTCAAATCACCAACCAAAGGAAAATGAACTTCATATAATTTCATCACCCCCCGACCTTTTACCAATGTCTTTGCCAAACTAGCTAAATTCATCCACACGCCTTTGGAAATTGAGACTAGAAACATTCATATAAAAATATTGTTCTTGATGTTGAAAGTTTTCTTTAAAGCAAAATTGTGTTAATTGCGTCGTTTCTTTCAGTCGTTTAAATGCCCTACATACTGGAGAAGCAGAACGACTAAATTCATTAGGGATAAATTATTAACTTAAATCTTCAAAGCAAAAGCTTAAAGAAAGAAAAGCTCACCCGATGGAGAGGAGGCACAGCAGCACATAACTTCACGCCATTGTTTGTGTTATTGCAGCTATTATAACTAATTGATGCACTAGCGGTTAATTAGTAGCCTGGATTCTCCAAATGTTCTGCAGGACAATTATGTTGTGCTGTTTCAAAAGGCTCAGTGGTTGAGGGCGATATTTGTCTACCTCTGCTCACCGTCCTGCGGTCACCGCACACACTTCTAAGGAAGAGAAGGTACACAGAAGGCGCCTGAACCACGCAGAAGTTGTCACACACCATCCTGTTTCCTTTGCCCAAATAAAGATCTATCTATGGGTTTTGTTTATCCAATGGTGGGCGAAAGATGGAGTGAGTTGAATGAGATCAAGAAATGCTTAGATATTAACCTCCCTCTCTCCACCCCCCCGCCAACACCACGGTGCTGTGTGCTGGCCCTGGGCTGAGCTTTTCACATCCCTGGCCGTGTCCAATGGTCCCACAACCCAGAGCAGAGAACTCCAGGGGAAAATTGAACAAACCAGTGGGGTTACAGCAGGTTTATGGGCCCATCCGGGGAGAGGGCACCACGTCTCTGGACACAGAAGATGTATTTGGTATTATCACAGAGTCTCAGGAACTTCCTGTTTTATTCCATTTCAGCTTTGGTTTCCTAGTTTTTGTGCTTTTAGATCATCTGCAAGTGATCGCTTGATGAAGACAGAGAATTCCTGTCTTCGGAGGAGAGCTGGGCCTCCAGGCGACTGCTGCACCCCGCAGACCCAGGTTTGCATAGATATGCTCTCATTTCCTCTTCCCACACCATTTTCAGAACAATGAAAATAGCGGGTGCATAGGTAATCTTTAGGTCAAAGATCAGATTTTTTTTTTTTTTTTACCATTTTTTAAATTGATGTCTTAATAGTTTATAACACTGTGGGGTTTTAGTTGTACATTTTTGTTTGTCCGTCACCTTGTGGATGTAACCCTTCACTCCTTGTGCCCCCGCCCCACCCCGCTTCTCCTTGGTAACCACCAATCAGTTCTCTCTGTCCGTGTGTTCACTTATATTCCATATATGAGTGAATTCCTGCAGTGTCTGTCCTTCTCTCTCTGGCTTATTTCACTTAACATAATAGCCTCTAGGTCCTTCCATGTTGTTGCAAATGGGACAATTGTGTCTTTTCTTATGGCTGAGTAGTATTCCATTGTATGTATATACCACATCTTCTTTAACCAATCATCAGTCGAGGGACACTTGGGTTGCTTCCACTTCTTGGCTATAGTGAATAATGCTGCAATGAACATAGGGGTGCATACGCCTCTTGTGATGGTTGATTTCACGTCCATTGGGTAGATGCCCAAGAGTGGGATTGCTGGATCATACGGTATTTCTATTTTTAATTTTTTGAGGACTCTCCATGCTGTTTTCCATAGAGGCTGCACCAGTTTGCATTCCCACCAGCAGTGAATGAGGGTTCCCGTTTCTCTACAACCTCTCCAGCATTTGTTGTTATTTGTCTTTGTGATTATAGCCATTCTAACCGGTGTAAGGTGATATCTCAGTGTAGTTTTGATTTGCATTTCCCTGATGATTAGTGATGTTGAACATCTTTTCATGTGTCTGTTGGCCATCTGTATCTCTTCCTTGGAAAAATGTCTGTTCATATCCTCTGCCCATTTTTTGATCGGGTTGTTTGTTTTTTGTTGCTCAGTTGTATGAGATCTTTATATATTACGGAGATTAATCCCTTGTCGGACAAATGATTTGCGAATATTTTCTCCCAGCCGGTGGGTTGTTTATTCATTTTGATCCTGGTTTCATTTGCCTTGTAGAAGCTCTTTAGTCTGATGAGGTCCCACTTGTTTATTTTTTCTTTTGTTTCCCTTGTCTGGGTAGACATGGAATCTGAAAGGATCCCTTTATGTCCAACCTCAATTAGTGTACTGCCTATATTTTCTTCCAGGAGTTTTATAGTTTCAGGTCACAAGATCAGATTTTACCTGGGCAATATTTTTGCTGGTTCCCACCTTACTGTTGGTTCCGGCTTCTGGGTGAGCCAAGGGGGCAGCGGCCCAGCGAGTCCACCAGGTTCCATGCTCTGCGACCGGGACACGACGCATGTGTGGCTCCTCACTCAGGTCACACGACCGCACTGGACCTCCTGCACGGGGAGGGGAAACGGCGTGTCTGTACCCTGTCCTGAGTAGATCCCGTAACCTCTATCTTACACGGAAGAAGCTGAACCCTGGACAGGTTAAAGGATGCACCACAGCAGGTAGAAACTGGTGGAACTGGGTCTCCAATCCAGGCTTCTGGCTCCTATGCTGCCTTCTCATCAGTCCATGAGAGAACATCCTTTTGAGTCCAGAGCGCTTTTTATATTAAGAATTTACAGATTCATATCTAGAGTTGCAGGAGGTGCATGGAAATGTAAAAAAATGCTACTTCCTCTGAACAGTTTATTTTGGAGAAATATAGCATTATCTGAACTAGATTTGAAGTCTGGAAAAGCTTTCTGGAGGGGGCACCATTTGCCTAGGTTTTGAAGGATGAGTAGGAGTTTGGTAAATAGTAGGAGTTGAAGTGCCAGGCACTTCAGGCAGAGAGCACAGCATTGTGAAGGCATATTTAAGTATTTATTTATTTTTTTGAGGAAGATTGGCCCTGAGCCAACATCTGTTGCCAGTCTTCCTCTTTTTCTTTTTTCTCCCCAAAGCCCCAGTTCCTAGCTGTATATCCTAGTTGTAGGTCCTTCTACTTCTTCTATGGGACGCCACCTCAGCATGGCTTGATGAGCGGTAAGTCTGTGCCCAGGATCTGAACCGGCGAACCTTGGGCCACCAAAGTGGAATGCACGAACTGAAGCACTACACCACCAGGCCAGCCCCTTAAGTAGTGTTGTACGTGTAACACATGCTGGGGCCCCTTTATTTAAATACTGCAAGGTGCTTTGGTCCTTCAGTTGTAAATCTAATGGAATGAAGAAGGGTGGGCCTTTCACCAAATCTAATAACGAAAAGTCTGTTGATGTGTATTTGCATGAATTCTATTTGTGCTCAAATGCAATTTCATAGGACGTTTTTGTTTTTTAATCACCTTCCAGGTATAGGTGGCTCTTAGATAACAGGCCGGTAGTGTTTCACAGGTGTGCAATCAGGGTTCAGACCTGGGATGTGGGCTCTCACGTTAGCAGCCTTTGGTGAAATGCAGTGCAGGGAGGTCGAGGCCTTGACATGGAAAGGGCACCTGATTCTCCATCCCACCTGTCCCAGGAGAGTGGAAGGCTGCCGCTCCGTGAAGCAAGACGGGACAGAGGTGGGGCCTGCCTCCAGCGAGTAGCTGAGGAACACTCCAGAATGAAGAGTCCTGCAGGCTGACTATTGCGTGTGCTCCCCTGCCACCCGTCCTGGTCGCTGGCCACGGTCACTTGCTGTCCAGGGTCACTGAACTGTAAGAGGTGGTACTGTCAGCTCACGACGTCACTTTGGAAGATGTCCTGGGACATTCCACCCTGAAGCGACACCTGGGCCCCTTCACAGTCAAGTGCAGGCCCATGCCCTCAGCCACCCACATTTGGAAGGCTCTCTTCTCCTGTAAGGGCTGTTTGGGGCAAGGGAAGGATGGAGCTGTGGATATACTTGGGGTTCTGAGGAGAGTGAAGACCCCATTTCACCAGCAGCTGCTCCTTCCCGAGGGACAGCCTCCTCACCCTTCCTCCCGTCCTCCGTTTCTGAGCCAGCTTCTTCCTCCCAAGCAAATCGATTTCTGTGCTGAACGCCCGTGGGCCCCCTTCCACACACCCACCTACCCTGCTGGAGGACTTCCAGGTGGGAGCTCAGCTCTGGAGCAGGTGGGACCCTTCCTATGATGACTTGTCCCTGTGTCAGAAGATACTGCTGTTCACGGTGTAGTGACAACACATGGTGAACTGTGGCCATGGCCTGGTAAGTGGCTTACTCCTGCCTACCTGAGCCAGGTGGGGCTGCAGCCTCCGTCTCCCGCCTACCTGAACCAGGTGGGGCTGCAGCCTCCGTCTCCTGCCTACCTGAGCCAGGTGGGGCTGCAGCCTCACCTCTTTGCTCGAGGGTGCCACACGCCTGTCTCCAGTGGGTTTCCTTCCGTGTTCTCTAAGCTGGAGTGAGGAGGCCTCTGCCTGACAGTCACGTCCTCCCAGCCACAGTGCATGTGGCAGCCTGAGAGGTTGTGCTTTGTGTTGTGTTGTGTGAAGAGTCTGCTCTGCCGTTCCCGAGGGAAAACCATGGGCCTTCCTTCCCACCAGGCTGGCCTGAAGCCGCCGTGATGGCAGCTGCAGCACTGAGGCTGGGTGGCGGGAAGGTGTTTTTCAACAAGAACAGGTTCTGCTGAAAATATACCTACCGAGATAATTCAATTTCATCTGTAGAAACGTGGCTTATTCAGGAATTGTGAGTGATATGATACAGCTCATTAAGGCATGCATGGTGCTAACGGTTTCATTAGAGGAGATAATATTGCACAAGAAAAATAAGAAATCATTATGATGAATGTCTCAACATTACATTACATGTTAATGAAGTGTAAATGATCTAATTATTTTTGAAAGAATACAGATTCGATTAAACTGTCGGAATTAAATTGGAAAGGACAGCCTATTGTACTTTTTATGTACAGACAAGTTAACGTTAATTAGGCACAATCTACAGGAACAAATGAGGCACAACCCTCGGTGAACGATCATGGATCCATTGCTCAAGGCAGGTTTCATAAAGAATTATATTAGGGAAAAAATTGTAAGCCAATTAAATACAGTGCTCTAGCAGTGGGAGGGGAATGGGGAGAAATCTCAGCTTCTCCTTTCATTTTGACTGGGTTTGTAGCAGGATAATTCTGCCAGTTTCGCTCCACCGCTAATTTCATAAATTCTGAGTCTGCCGCTCAGAGGCAATGATTGATTTTCATTGTACATCCCTGAAACAGCTTCCGGGAGGCAGCATCACTGGGCCGGTAGCTTCCCACCAAAGGATCAGGCCTGTCAAGGTTCCTTCTTCTCCAGCTTTCCCCACTAGGATCTCCAAACAGGCTCTTTTGGTATTCTCTCCATTGTCACGACAACACGGCCACCACTTGTGGACATTTCTTTCCTGATGCTACGACTAACTGAGCTTGGGTTATTACCTCCATTACCTGTTCCAAATCAATCCACTTCAAAAAGGAGAAGACAGAAAGCACTGTGGAGCAGAAACCCAAAATTTCGTCAATAGTCTATCAATACAAATCTTTTTTCTCTTTTGGAAAAGCAACTGTGAAAATTTTGAATATTCTGCATCCAGCATAACTTCTATCTTTTGTTTTACATTTTAGAATCCAAATCTGAAACGAGATGAGTCCATCTTCTTAAAGGACATGGCTGTTGGGAGCCAGGAAGGCCAAGGCGTTGGGATAGCTTTCGGACCTCAGTTTAGCAACAGTGAGATGCTGGAATGTGGCGGTCTCCCAGCCCTGGTGATGTTTCGGATGATGCTGGTGGTCCTGGGGAGGCCAGCTGTGTCAGGGAGTTCCCCTGGTGCCACATTTTGTGCTGAGTCTGCCCGCCAGGCCCAGGAGGGCAGGCTCCTCGTATCTTCCTGCGTAAAAGCACGCACCGCAGGTCCCTCACATAGGAAGTTTGTGAAAGCATCAATGTTTATTTCAAATCTCTGTATGAGGCCTAGGTTTCCAAAATGAAACTATACACCTGATAAAATTATATTCTTGTTTAATAATGGAGTTGTCTTACTTTACTAAAACCCAGTATACAAAAATATGATTAAAAACCTCCAGACAAATTAAAGGATGATTATTTACAAGGAATGTTTGCTATAACAAAGGATTTACTGCTGGGGTCCTGTTAATTCTTCTGGTTCATTAAAAATATGACATAGTTGGCACAACAGCCCATGAATATATTTATTTCATAAAACAAGTACAGAACTATTCCCTCCCCTTCCTCTTTCTCAGGAAGGCTCACTGGGGTAAGAAGGGAAGGGGCATGGTCTTTTGCTGTGCAGGAGCAAGAATATTTCTTTTTACACCCAGCTCCAAAACTTTAGGGTAATTATTAATAATTAGAATTGAGTGAAAAACCCACACCAAGTGAGTTATTCAATGTAATTTGCAGTTAACGATAGTTTCCTTTTTGAAACCTCAGGAGTCAGAACAAGAGAGTCATACAGTCTTTTTGTTTTAATTTCTGGCAGCTGAAGGGACCAAGATTTAGAAAAACCCTATAGAGGGAACCACATGCTTAAGAATTACCAAAAATAAAAAAAAGCACACACATCAACAACAACAAAAAGTAATTTGTAAAATGCATGGAATTTGGGGTTTTAAAATATATTTGGACTCTGCTCAAACAGAATGTTCACAAAAGGTGCTCGCAGCAGGCTGGACTTTTTGTTTTAAAAATTTTCAGTAAGTGCTAACAAAACTCCATCCTGAAGAATATTTCTGGGAGAAAGCTTCCAAGGCTGTGGAGCCTTTGGTTTCTGGGGCATTGATGACCTGTGGGCACCACGTGATGACCATAGGCACCAGGTGATGACTGACAGGTACCAGGTGAGGACCATGGGTACCAGGTAATGATCAGTAAGTGCCAGGTGATGACTGTGGCACCATGTGATGATCGTGGGCACCAGATGACGACTGTGGGCACCAGGCGATGACTGTGGGCACCAGGTGATGACCAATAAGGGCCAGGTGATGACCGTGGGCACCAGGAGATGATCGTGGGTACCAGATGATGACTGTGGGCACCAGGTGATGACCATGGGTACCAGGAGATGACCACGGGTACCAGATGATGACTGTGGACACCAGGTGGTGACTGTGGACACCTAGTGGTGACTGTGGGCACCAGATGATGACTGTGGGCACCAGGTGACAACTGTGGGCACCAGGAGATGACCATGGGTACCAGAAGATGACCACAGGTACCAGATGATGACTGTGGGCACCAGGTGATTACTGTGGACACCAAGTGGTGACTGTGGGCACCAGGAGATGACCATGGGTACCAGGTGATGACTGATAGGTACCAGATGATGACTGTGGGCACCAGGTGGTGACTGTGGGCACCTAGTGGTGACTGTGGGCACCAGATGATGACTGTGGGCACCAGGTGACAACTGTGGGCACCAGGAGATGACCATGGGTACCAGAAGATGACCACAGGTACCAGATGATGACTGTGGGCACCAGGTGATTACTGTGGACACCAAGTGGTGACTGTGGGCACCAAGAGATGACCATGGGTACCAGGTGATGACTGATAGGTACCAGATGATGACTGTGGGCACCAGGTGGTGACTGTGGGCACCAGGAGATGACCAGTAAGTGCCAGGTGATGACTGTGGGCACCAGGAGATGACCGTGAGCACCAGGTGATGACTGTGGACACCAGGTGATGACTGTGGACACCAGGTGATGACTGTGGGCACTAGGAGATGACCATGGGTACCAGAACATGACCACGGGTACCAGATGATGACTGTGGGCACCAGGTGATGACTGTGGACACCAGGTGATGACTGTGAGCACCAGGTGATGACCATGGGTACCAGGTGATGACTGATAGGTACCAGATTATGACTGTGGGCACCAGGTGATGACTGTGGGCACCAGGAGATGAGCACGGGTACCAGGTGATGACTGTGGGTACCAGGTGATGACTGATAGGGACCAGATTATGACTGTGGGCACCAGGAGATGAGCATGGGTACCAGGTGATGACTGTGGGTACCAGGTGATGACTGATAGGTCCCAGATGATGACCACGGGCACTAGGTGATGACTGATAGGTACCAGGTGAAGACTGTGGGTACCAGGTGATGACCAATAGGCACTAGGTGATGACCACCACCTGGTACCAGGTGAGGATGGACCTGAAGAAGAGGCCACAGCAGCTGTAGTGCTTCTCGCTTGTGGCCATGCTGTGCTCCACTGTCAGGCTCACCTGGCTCTGCCACCCCGCTGCTGTGGTCCTGGGCAGGTCAAGGTCTCGTGCCATGTCTGGAGCCCAAGTCTCAATGGTGCAGGTACCTCCTGAGGTTTCTTAGGGATTCAGGAAAATGCCTGTAAAGCAGCCTGACTTGTGGCAGTGCCTAGCTGGCACTGTGATGATGACTCGTTTATGAACCAGGTGGTGGCAGTGGCTGGCACTGTGCTAGCCACAGGCATATCCATTTGAAAAGTCAGGATGACCTTCAGTGTGGCCTAGAGTCTTCTTTAGACCCACAGTTGCCCACAATAAGTCTAGTTGTGGATTCTGACCCAGAGCAGGGTGGGGCCTGAGAGCAGACACTCACTGCGCTGGGAATGAGGGTGTCACAGTGGAAAACGCTGAGGGGTCCAGTTGTCCGACCAGTGTGGTTTTAAACAAAGTAGCCCACGAGACAGTACTGCTTGGCGGGAGGACTTTAGGGTTCTCTGAGTAGAGCAGACACCAGAGGGAGGGCCCAGAGACCTGCAGCAGGGTAGTCACCTGGTGGTGGCGGGTCTCCAAGTTACTGGGTCCTGGGATCTTATTTTTAGTGGCAAAGCTTCAGTTTCTGAGCAACGAGCTGAAAAGAGTGAGACCTGGTTTGGGTGCTACGGGGCTCACGAAGGACCAGGGCAGATATGAAGACAGCAAACAAGCACTGCTCCACCACGTCCTGACACGTCTGCTCCCAGGCCACCCTCCCTTGGCCAGCATGTGGGGTGAGAGCCGCTCAGACCCTCTGGTCTAAGGGGAGGGCTGGTCCACGGCTGGGGGTTGAGGGGCTTCAGCCAGGAGCTCAGAGGGCAGCAGAGGCTGGGGATGCTGGCAGGTCCTGCCACTCAGATGCCATGTGCTGCATTTCTCTTTCTTCAAAGTGCATTCATCCATATACTGCCCAGTCCACAAACTGAGGAGGGAAGGGCATTGCAGCCCGTTTAGTAGCGCTGCTTGGCGGAAGTCTGGAAAGGCATACTTCTCTCCTATTCCTTGTGAATTTTACTTAGAAAATTAAGCTCCCTGAACAGGAGTATTCTGAAAGATTAGCAAATATTTAAAACCACTATTTTCTGAGCAGAGAAATATTTAAAGAAAAAATATGCTTTGGAGCGGTAATCAGGGGACACCTGGTGGAGGTATGTTACACAAGATCACCTTTGCCCATCTAGAGAGCATCATTATATAATCTTCATTTTAGAAATATTAATTTGCTTTGCAGTCCGGGGTAACACCAGCAGAAAATCTTTGAAAATAACTACCAAGCTAGCAGAAAACAATGCAATATAACCATGTGCACTAGGATAGATAATCTGTGTAGTAAAATGTAAAATATAGTATTTTGCCAGTAGCTAACAACGCATTAACAATTACTCTCTTGTTCCACCCGGTGGATTCATAGCATAATCAATTTCAGGTAATATTTATTAGGCTTGTATCCTGTATATCAACGACTCAAGTAGGTTTTCTTACAGAGAAGAAAAATGTAATATTCTATTCAACAGTATTCAAAATAGTAAAATTCTGTTTAACTGAGTATCAAAGGCAGTGGGGGTGTCGGAAATAAGAAATACATCTTTGCATTCTTACCTTAGGGTACCGGGTCCCTGCATGACTGAGATTCAGACCTTTAATTATGAGCACTATATCGAATCAGGCGGTTACTGCAGCATAATACTCAGACGAACGTGGCTAATGTCAGTGTTATTAACATGGTCACTCGGAAACTAATTGTAGAACACGGTTAGGGTGTCAGACATATTGTGCACTAATGCCACCAAGGAAAGATTAATAATAGCAAAAAAGAAAAAGAAAATCTGTGACTGCCAAACTTCACAACCAAGTTGCCAAGATGGTAGGCGAGCTTTGCAGGAGGAGGGGGCTCGCCAGTCAGAGACGCTTACAAAGAGAAATGGTAATTTGTTTCCCTGTTTTTTCCAGCATTATGGACATGCTTTTTTCTGTTCAGTTTAAATTGATTTTTCAATTTGATCTCAAGCCGGACTGTATGTGACCTGATGAAGTCTTGGCCCCTCCCAAGCCCACATCTTAACCTCTTGTCTGAAATAGTTAGTGTAGTCTGCATCTCACGCGTGGAAGCCGAATGGACTAGCCGACTCTTCTGACCATGGCTTTAAACAAACCAATTAGGTGTCATCTGCTTGTGAACTATGGTGTCAAGAAGCAGTAAAAGCAACAGCCATGTCCCCAAAACGCTGCAGAGCAAGCAGGATCTCAACTAGCCAGACTCTCCTCCCTCTGCCTGCAACCTGGCCCTTATCAAATGAGAACTTGGAACCACCAGGCAGGCCCATTGGGTTCTGTGTTCTGTGTACCCATAAGTGATGTCAACAATCCAGGAGCTAGAATTCAGCAGGTGCAGGTGGTCAGATTTAGGCTTCCTGACAACATGGACAGTTAGGGATGGTGAACAAAGGATGCCAGATGCTTTGAGGGAAGATGCTGCTGGAGCCGATGCCTCTGACTAGTGCAGCAACGGAGGGAATGCCTTCAAAGATGCAGAACTTGTATAACAAAAGCGCCAGGAGCCCAACTGTCGGGAGGGGATTCTGCTCTTTTCGAGTTCAATAGTTTGAAGGTTAATTTATATGGCAAATGTTGCCTTCTCTTGATATTATTGTGATTGGAAATGTAGAGCAGTTCAGGTATTTAACAGGCAAAATACTGGGTAAACCTCACTAATATTCTTGGGTCAGTGTAGATAATGGACAAGTCTTAGATGCCCTGAGTTGTCTCTGGAACTCTCTCCCTTCCCTCCCCACCCCCACATGGTCACTTTGCCTTAGTTTTGCAGCGGCTCCGTCACCCTGGTTCACATTTCAGCTGCCTCCTCTCTTACGAACAAAGATATAATACCTTTCTCTTTTCCAAAGTATTTTGCTAAAGCGTTTCCTCTTTACCTCTAGACCTCCTGATTTTCTCTCCTTTTTTTCCTCTCTTAATTATCCTCCCTATGAAAATGGATGAAGAATGGGAAGAGGCAGGATGGCATCTGGAAAGGACCCTTGCTCAGAGCTAATCTGTATGGTGCCAGAGGAGGCTGAGTGCCAGCCCCCAGGAGTGGTTCCGGGGATTGGCTATAACTATTGAACATTAGGAGACGCATTGAAGATGCCCAGATTCTATTAGGATGGCATAAGCATAGCTTATTTCTTTTCCCTCTCAGAAAACACGCAAACAACCAGGTTATTGAGAAATAGAAATACAAATGCCATCTTCTGTGAGATCAGGCGACCTCTGTAACCCCAAGTAGTAACATATGAGGAAGGGCTGCTGGACGGCATGAAGGTAACACCAGAAGCTGAGAGACACCATGAGAAGTCGTGCAGCCTGCGGGTCTCAGACAAGCCTGGCGGAGCTGACCTCACCCTGCAGGGTGGTGAGTTTGGAACAGTAAGAAACGGTGCAGGGGCTGCTGCTGCACCTTGGCTCACCAAGATGGGCTCAAAGGGGCTAGAAGGTGGGGTTGGACAGGACCCATACACACAGACCACATGGCGGTGAGCTGTCGGCGGGTCAGCCAGAACAAGAGAGCTGCCCTGGAGCCTGAGCAGCACCGTAGTTGCCAGCCTGTGGGGAGCCAAGAGGACACACTCCCATGCATGGCCCTGTGCCACAGAGTTTCCATTAGTCTGTGACACAGCCCTGGCCCTTCATCTGCATCAGTGCTCTGCAAATATTTGGTTTAGAAAGAAGGAGGTAGCACTGGTTATATAAAAAAGACTATAAGAAAAAGGAAGAAACAGGAAAAAATGGCAAATGAAGAATATTAATCAGAAAATGCTATCATAATTGGTCTTGGCAATAGTTTTTTGGATTTGACACCAAAAGCAGAGGCAATAAAGACAAAAGTAGACAAGTGGGACTACATCAAACTAAAAGCTTCTGCAGAGAAAAGGAAACCATGAACACAACGACAAGACCACCTACAGATGGGAGAATATGTGCAAACCATAGATCTGATAAGGGGCTAATATCCAAAATATACGAGGAACTCCTGTAATTCAATGGCTTAAAAAAACACAGATACAATATTTCTAAAAGCAATCACTTCCACGAAACAAGAGGTCAAAGGAGGGATGGTAGATCTAAGAGCACGTGTAATGAGGCAAAGAAAAGATAAAAGGTGAATGGTTAGAGCTCAGAAAGGAGGTGGGGAGGCGAAACCATCCCCCAAATGAAGTCCATGTTGGAAGGAGCATAAATTAGACTGGACACTGCTGAGTTCTAGAAAGGACACGGAGAGAGCGGGATCAGGATGAGATGGAATGAAGAGGACATTAAAGGAGAATAGACAGAAATTATAGCTATGGGAGATGGGAAACGAGGTACAAAGTATGCATAAATGCACTTTCAAAGAAAAAGATAATATACTAAGTTATATTATAAAATAGAATTAATTTTTTCCCCCAAGAATAAAAGAAAGTTCAAAGTTTTAGATTGTCCCAGTAGAGGAAAACATAGGACAACCAAGACAGAAGCCAACTTATTGGACTTCAAAGACAGAGAAGCAACGCTTGGGCCTCCAGGCCAAGACGCCCACAGAAGGCCCACCAGGAGAAGGTAGTCAGAGGGGTTCCAGACATCTCCGAAGGGGAAGTCTGCACCAGGACACAGCTGGGCAATGACTACCGTGTCCTCAAAGAAGAAAAGTGTGAACCCAAAATTTTGTACCCAAGCAAACTGTAGTCAAGTATAAAAACAATAAATAAACATTTTGAAGTGACAATAACTCAATTAATATAGTTTTCCTGATCCATTTTCAGGCTCATGATGGCTGTGAGGATTTCTAGCCAAGAGAGAGACAAACAGAGAAACTCTGGCAAAAGATAGGCAATGAGCACAGAATTCACTGGACTGGAAGGTGAAAAGAGATATGGGGATGCTGGGTATGGAGCAGAATGTAAGTGTAGCAGAATCTGAAAATTTAGACACCGTCTAGCAAAATTTGGGAGTAGGAGGTGGAAGGGGAGATGAAAAGTAATATCAATATCTCGATTCCACAATCTTTTATAACCTAGAGTATAAAAGCAAACAAGTACTGGAAGGATAGGTATATTTAAATATGCTGTAGTCCATGAATTGGCACTTCCTGAAGTTGAGCAGTGTCCAACATGAACACACGTATGTGGAGACTCTATTTCAAGACAGCAAGCTAAGCACTAAGAAAAATAGTATAATCAACCAGAATTAGGTGATGATGTGTTGGGAGAGACACTGAAAAGTAGGAATGCCCTAATCTCATCCTTGCCTATTGTAGGAGTCAAGAAAAACTGCCTAAAAGAACTAAATAACTTCATTACATAAGTTTTTGTTATAAAAGTAACAGCTAAAACTAAGTGTAAATCTTTCTGTCTGTGGAAACATGCACAGAAAACAAAGCAAACACAGACTATGTAGTAAGAGTAAAAGGGCAATAAAACAGAAAGCATACCATGAAATATGATGATAAAACTAAGGAGATACATATCTTTTGCATCTATATTTGTAAATGGACTAAACTATTAAAAGAAAAAGTCTGTCTTTTTTTAATAACTAAGGAAAACTGAGTTATATGGGGTATACACCTGAAGGAAAGTGACTCAGAAACGTTGAAATTAAGATGACAGGCCAAGGTCTATCAGGCAAATAAATACAGAGAGGGAACACAGGAGCAATGTTTTACTATCAAACGAGGCTACGAGGCTAACTTCAGGCAGAAAGTGTCCGGAGACAAAGAAAGACACTTTGTAATAACAGGGCTTGTAATGAAAAGAGCTCACAGTTTACGAATATCTATGTAGTATCTGCTGTCCCCCAACTTTCAGCCGACATGAATGAAGGGACCCAGGGAGAGAGACGCAGAAACTCACTGACAACAGGACATGTTAGTTCAAGTCTCTCAGACCCTGAACCAGTCAAGATCAAGGGCTAATATGGACATAGGATTCAAGCAAAGCACATCACTGCTGATGTAGTTGGTATCCATCTAACACTTTGACCTGAAAATAGGGATTACAACTACTTTATGTAGGTAATGACGAAATTGTCGCAAACAAAAACTGACCACAGAACAGAATCTCATTTTAAAAAAAAGCTTGGATTACATTCTCTGATCATAATGCCATAAAGCTAGAAATTAACTACAAAATCAGAAAACAAATATTAACCACAAAATCATAAGACAAATAAACAAAAAAATCTCACTACCTGGAAAATTAAGAACAAAACAACTCAGGTGAAAAAGGGAATAAAACCTGAAATCTCAGAATCTCTCGGAAAGAGTGATTATAAAAAATTATATGTTGGAACTAATGGGATATAGTTACAGCAGTGCTCAGAGAAAAGTTTATTACCTTAAATAATTATACCACACAAATAAATAAGAAAGAATAAGATAAATTAATTAAGCACTCAACACAAAGTTTAGAAAAATTAACAAATAAATCTTAGGAAAGCAAAAGGAAGGCACTAAAGACAGAGTGGAGAGCCAGCCCTGATGTCCTAGTGGCTCAAGTTCCGCGCGCTCCCTGTTGGCAGCCCGGGTTCGGTTTCCGGGCGCAGAACCACACCGCCCGCCTCTCGGCACCGGCGCTGTGGCGGCTCACGTGGAAGAGCCAGAAGGACTCACAACTAGAGTACACAGCGAGGCTTTTGGGGGGGAATAAAAAGAGGAAGATTGGCAACAGATGTTAGCTCAGGGTGAATCTTTCCCAGGAAGAAAAAAACACAACAGAAATCAATGAATTTTAAAACAGAAAATCAGTAAAATAAAAATTTCAAAGGTTGCTCTTTTGGAAGAAAAATAGAAAAAGGAAAAATGACCTATTATAATCTCCTCCCAGCATCCCCACCAACTCCTGCTCAAAGGAGAAGACGGTCAGATGTATGGGCCATAGGGAAATCACTGAGAGACCCCAGATATTTGTGCTCACCTCTGTGCCAGTCAGTCTGACAGCCTGAATGAAGTAGCTGAGTTTTCTAGAAAGTATGAATTACCAACACTGAATCTAGCAGATGCAGGAAGCTCAAATGGACCAATTAACAGAGAAAGCACAGAAATAGAGCGAATATGCCAGGCCTGGTTTTACAGGAAATCCCTTTAAATCTGTAATGCTATTTAAATTGTGTCATAGTGTGGAAACAGAAGGGACACTCTAAATTCTTTTGATGGATTAAAAACTGATAGCAAAATCAGGCAAAAATAGCAGAAAAAAGAAAACTTCAAACCGAATCTCACTTATGAAAAAAAAACAAAACAAATATCCTAAACAAAATATTAGAAAACAGTCTGGTAACATATTAAAAAACAATATAACTTAACCAATGAAGATTTACTTCAGGAATCCAAAATTCAATACCAGAAACTCAGTATTAACATATTTGTTAACACTGTTCACTGTATTAATAAAAACCTCCATAGTTGTTAAAAATGCACAAGTTAATATTCAACATTGATACATGATTAAAAACACTTCTAGGACTGTATTTCTCTTTTATTACAGGATCAGATACATATTTCCTTAGTGTTAGGACACATACATTTCAAGTGTGGGGCATTTTGTGTAATGCGAAAACACTGGAAGCATTCCCATTAAAGGCAGGAAAAAATTAACCCAGGATACCCATTATCATCACTATTATTTAACACTCTGCTGGAGGTACTAGCTAATACAATTAGAAGAGAGAAGGAAATGAGTCCTGAAAACTGGAAAGAGTTAAAATTATCACTATTTTGAGAAATAGTTATTTACTTAAATCGAAGAGAATAAATGGAAAACCTACTGCAAACAGAAGAATTTTGTGAGGTGGCTGGGCATAAAATATATGGAAATTAATGCCACTCCTATAAACCAAAAACATCCAGTTAGAATTATTGGGGAAAAGAGCCCATTTGCAATTGCAACAATTAAGATAAAAATGCCAACAGATAAACTTAACAAAAAATACTCAAGGCCTATCTGTCTAAAAATTTAAAACATAGTGTGGGACATAAGAATTGAACAATGGAAAAGCATTCCTATTTGGGATAACTCATCATAAAGAATCACTTTTCCCTAAACTAACCTATAAATTTACTGCAATCTTAGTAACAGTCCCAACAGAACATATTAGGGGATTCCAAAGTTACACTGAAAAATTAGCAAGAATAGCTAGGAACACGTGGAAAAATAAGTGCATTCTGACACGACTAGATTTTAAATTGTGATGTGACGTGGTGCTTGTGTGACACTCCATGAATGGATGTTAACGGCATAGAAGAGAGTCCAGAAATAGTCTCAAATACACACTGAAATTCATTATTATATGATAAAGACAGACTACTCAATGAATGATATTGGGATACTGGACAGCCCTCTTTTAAAAATACATTAATAAAATGAGACCCCTACTTCATACCTTCCACCAAAATAAATTTTAAATCAACAAAGATTTAGATTATAATACAACACTGTAAAAGCATTCAGCATAAACTTAGTATTTCTTCCCTCTGAATTTTGGGATGGGAAAGGTCTTTCTAAGTATGAAACCAAACCTAGAAGATATAAAAAAAATAGATTAAGTAATTCAACTACATTAGAATCAAACAATTTTTAATGACAAATATAACATGCTACAAAATCAAAAGACAAATGACAAATTTGGGGGAATATTTTTAATTCATATCTCAGACACAAGGCTAATTTCCTTAATATGTGAAGATCACCTACAAATAAGTTAAAAAATATTTAACAACCCAATAGAAAAAAGTACACAATTTATAGATAAGAAAATATAAATGGATCTTAGACATACCAAAAGATACCGAACTTCACTTATAACTAGAGAACTGCATTAAAATTGTACCAAGATTTTTTTTACCTATTAAATATACAAAGACCAAAAATGTGCTAACATAACGGTTGAGCAGGAGTGTAGAGAAGCAGGCAGTAATGGTGTAAACTGGTGCAGTGTCTACCGGCAGCAATTTGGGCATGTCTAACAAAATTATAAATCTGCATATTATTTGACTCCTCCAGTCTAGGTATAGGAATTTATCACATACACATATTTAAACATGTGTGAAATGGTGTACATGGATCCTCATTTTGTTGTTTTTAACAGCAAAAGATCAAAACAATCTAAATGTCCACGAAGAGGAGACTCAATAAACAATTTGGGTTACATCTAGTTTTTGCAATGCTCTCTCCAGGTGTTATGGATATGAAGCAGTTCTACCTGCATTCAGATGGGAAGCTCTCCAAGAAAACAAAAAAGCCGAAATACACGTGGCATGGTGTGCTATTTCAGTGGAAACCCTTTTATGCATATTCTTGGAAGTATTCTCCATAAACTGGCAGTGGTGGTTCTTCCAGGAAGGGTTCTGAGTGGGAGGGACACTAGAGGAGGAGACAAAGCTCGCTTTTCTCCCAAACCTGGTGGTGTCATTTGATACCATGTGCCTTAGTCAATAAAAATGAGTACTTTTTTGGATGCTGTGTGGACAGAGAGACGGAAGGAGGTTGCATGATGCTTTAGAACACCTGCTTTCGGCATCCTCCCGCCCTTGTCTGTGAGCAATGATAGGCTTGGTGAAGCCTGCGGGCGAGCTTTCTGCTCACTTAGGGGACACTTAGTGGCTTCTCCCATACCTTCTCTGTACCTGCTTGACCGTGATGAGGTCTGACGATGACAGCTCAAATAAGAGCCCACTTAAAAATTCCTTAAACCCAGCTGAGAAGAACGTAGACCAATGGTCAGGTGTAATAGTTTCTGACGATGTGTATGTTGCTCATAACTGATTTACAGCTGTAGCCGTTTCTGCAGAGGTTTGAGTTCTGGCTGTGAGCTCCTTGAAGAATCCACCATCATCAACTCACTTTCCTGGAGCTGTCTAATCAACAAAGCACTTTTAGCTCAAAGTTTGGTTACTTCCTTTTTTATAAAAAGGCTGTAAGTTTGGCTAGCGTGGCAGGGTAGCTTGTCACTTGCAATACCCCTTTGCATTCTTTTAGGTCACAGAATCGATTCCAGACCACAATACGTCATTTCCAATCAACACCATCACGTCTGCAATCACAGAGGAGCTGCGTATGGTGCGGTCAAGATAAACTCACGCCTTCTTCCTGAAAGTGGGGAGACATTTCCCGTCAAGACATCTTTAAGAGGCCGATTATGTTGATGTCTTGCAGTTTGCTTGGTTGAGAAACACTTCCATCTGGAATTTTATGAAATTGATCATAGACTTTTATCAGGTTTGGGAGGTGGCCAGATGTGCTCACACCGAAACCTTTAGTGCAGTTGACAACATCTCGTCCCTGAGAGGCAGGGGCTCAGCCAGGAGCATTTGCTGTTGCTGATGTCAAATGGAGTAGCCACTAGTATTGAGAAAAAAACAAGAAAAAGAAATGAGTTAATACTTGTTGAGTACATACTATCTAAGTGGTTTATAGGTATGTCTCATGCAGCTTTCATAACAATTCACATTCTACAGATGGAGACCCTGGGCAGAGAAAGGTCGAGCAACGTGTGCAGACTCGCGTTAAGGTGCGTCAGAGCAGGGATTTGAACTGGGCGCTCTCTCTCGAGCCCACAGTCCCACCTGGGGACTTGGCCTCCAGCCAGTGGTGAGTGTCTTTCGTGCCCCTCACATGTGGGTTAGATGCCCAGATGGGGGCATGAAGCACTGGACTCAGAGGTGGCCTTCACGGCCTCACTTAACTGTTAGGGTGAGCGCCAACACTACAGAGACGTGTCCAGATGTAACTGGGTCAGAGACACTTTTGATTAGATATTGTTTCTCAGTAGGTAGGTGGCTTCTGGTTCCAGGTGAATTTGTGCAATGGTTATATCATGATCTATTCCTTCGGAACAGGATTCTCTAATCTCAGTCCAGAGCCTAGGGTTCATTGGCAGGGCCACTGAGGACCACCTCAGAGTTGGGGGGTGGTTGGCAGAAGGGAGGCAGGAGCAAGGAGACCCCACATCTTCCTCCCCATTTCGGTAGTGAGTGCCACTTTGATCTATTTTATATATTAGAAAATATATGAAAATAAAATGAAAAATAAAAAATATAAAATATTTTCAAATAAAAATATTGAAAAATAAAAAAAGGTTCTTGTACCAAAATTCCAAAATAATTTTGGAAACCACTACCTTAGAGAGACTAAAGTTTCCACAAGCAGGCTCCTCCAGATCCTGTTCAAAGACTTGGGAAAACTAGTTGGAGGCAGAGTTGAGGATGGTGTTGCTCACAGCTGGTCAAATGGAAGGAGGGTTTCCCATCGTGGTCCAAAGTGGTGTAGTGGGAGTAAGTCTCTGAGTTTGCGGTCAGGAGGACGGAGAAGCACCCCGCAGTGGGTTGAGGGGAGAAAAGGCTGGGGACAAGGACCTGCTGATGCTGGAAGGAAGGTGTGCGGGGAGCAGTCCAGACACGTTGAGAGGAGTGTGGCTGCTGCTTTTCATGTGCTGCGGGGGGCGCACTGGTGGATGCCAAACCTTCCACATGCTTCCGTGGTGGGAGGAATAATGGCCCCAAAGATGCTTGCCTCTTAATCCCTGGAACCTGTGGGTATGTCACCTCTTGTGGCAAAGGATCTTGGGATGGGGATTATCCTGGACTGTTTGGGTGGGCACGGGGTCATCACGAGGGTCCTGCTAAGGGCAAGAGTGAGGCGGGAGTGTCAGTGTGAGAGGAGGTGAGGCAATGGAAGCAGAAGTCAATGTGACGCGGGACCAGGAGCCGAGGAACGCGGAGAAGACGGGGATAAGAGGTTCTCACTGGAGCCGCCGGAGGAACAGCCCTGCGGACACCCTCGTTTCCGCCTAGTGAGACCGGTTTTGGACTTCTGGTCTCCGGGGCTGTCAGGGATACATTCACATTGTTTTAAGCCTCTCAGTTTGGGGCAGTTTACTGCAGCAGCAGTGGAAAAGGAATGAGCTCCTTGGGGTTGAAGGCAACGTTGCCAACACCTCGGTCCTTGGGTGTGAGCACACCCGGGAGGCGGCACACCCACCGCGACATCAGGAGGGAGTTCTTGGTGAGGGCACAGGCTTATCCTCAGTGGAGGCCTCCGGCCGCTCAGCTCTATCCCAGTGTGGTCTGGAGTCCACTCAGCAACTTCAGCAAGAGATTTAAAAAAATGCTGTGCGGTTGTGTTTGCTGATTGACAGGAAGGCGCCTGCACCTTCCCCCAGAGCATCGATGGGAAGGGGAGAAAACACGGCTGAGTCCTTGGAATATGACACAGGTCTTTGACACGCTGTCCCTTGGGTAGCTGAGGATGGCCGAAGGGGCTTCCCAGTGGGTCTCCAGGTGTGAGCAGCAGCGTTTCCTGAGTCCTGCTGACCGTGTGGCCAGGGCGTGGGCCTGCACCCATGGGCAGCACCCGTGTTTTATTAAAGACAGAGGCGCTCTTTAATCTCGGAGACATGTGACTTTACAGATGACGGGCTTGTCTATGGCCCTTCTTGGGGTACCTAGCACTGCAGCGTGCATGAGGGGAGAAGAGTGAATGTCCTTGCACTGCGGTGCATCCTGTGTGGGAAGCAGTGACGGACGGCAGGAGGGAGACGCACGGTTTCAGGGACACCATCAAACGCTCTCAGCGTATGTGACTCGGGCCATGTGACCTTGCTCTGTGGAGTGTTTGCCCTCGTGGCTCTGTGTGTACTTAGGAGATTTACAGAAATCCCAGCAGCAGAAGCCCAGGACATAAACCCATGGACATCTAATTCTCCCGTGTGAACCAAGAGGCCGTTTTTGGGTGTGGGGTTTTATTAGATCCTAGGGAGGAGGATAAACGGCTCTTGAAAGTGGATTTGAACTTCCCTCCATTAGTAAGATTTCCCTACAGAATCCAATCTGACTAAATGAGAAACATATATTTTTCAGCCCACCCCGAGTATGCCCAGATCCAGCTGGAGGTCTTCTGGAATTCATAGGGGCTCCTCTGAGTGTTCAGGTGAAGGTTAGGCGGGGTGGGGTCCATCTGCTGGGTGTTGGTTTGTACGAGAGGTTCAGGAGAAGAGAGACTTGAGGCCCCACAAGTTTTGTCCAACAACAGTCCGGTGGGCTCATGCCTAAGGCTGCCTGCCCACCAGCCAGCACCCCGAGGAGCCTGCTTGTGCGGCCCTGGCCCGGGACGGCCCTGGTGGGCAGAGCAGAGAAAGCCCAAGGCTCTCTCTTGAGGGGTTCTGGAGCCTTTCTCCCCAGGACTGGACCTGGAGAAGACACATGGACTCTGAAGGCCACCATTGAGGTTCCACAGCAGAGGGTGGCAGAGCCAGAGAAATCCACCCTTTGGTGGTAATTCAGGTCCTACTGTCTAGTCTCCCCTTGGTGCCTGCAAATGTGAATATAACATGCTCACGAGGTGACTGTGGTGAGTTATTTCTGGGTCTCGTTTAAGGTTCCACAGGAAAACGAAGGGTATTTTTTATGCTGGCTGCTGGATGTAAGTGGAGTGCAGGGCAAGATAGCACGGAAGCCACCAGGAGCACGTGGGGCTCCTCAGGCCTTTCTCTGTGGGGAGTCTTTGGGTTTGCAACTCATGGCCGTGATGCAGCAAGGACTGCAGACCACGGGGCGGGGGACTCCACAGGGAGAGGAAGGCGCTGACCAGGAGACTCCCTCGCTCTCAGGGCATTGGGGACAATTGTCTCTAGGACCTCCTTCCTCTCATTTTGTCCGAGCGGTTAAATGTTCCTCTCTGTTCCCTTTCTTACTCTGCATCTTTCATTAATCACAATGTTCTATAATTTGGGGAAAAATACCCATTTGTGACCTGATGCTTTTCATATATTTCTCGTGTGTGTGGCGCTAGCTGTTCTTGTCATCTCTTCAGCCTCAGAACTGTGCCATGACTAATCCTGATGATGTGTGTTCCAGGGACAGTTTAAGTGCTCATGATTTTGTAGGTGAAGAAAAGAGCATTTAGCAAGAGGGTGCGGTGTGCCAAGTGATTGGTGCTGGTTATCTCAGTTTGTTCTCTCAACAACACTATTAGGTGAGCTCTATTGTTATCATCCCCATTTGATGGATGCAGAAATTGAGGGGCAATGTGGAAAAGTAGCTTGCTTGCCATCACACTTCTAGAAAGGTCGGGGTGGGGCTTTGCACTCTGGTCTGCCCGTCTCAGAGGCGGCACGGTGCCCTGCTGAGCACAGCTCATGATGGCTCCAGCATGGCGTGCATTCCAAGTCCACGCGCCACGCTGGCTGTATCCCAGGATCTCTTACCTTCCAACATGCTGGTTAACTTGGTGGACACTTAGTTTGGGATTGTGTACTTGGGCTTTTAGGAAGGGCTGTGAGTGTGAGCAGTTGCCCTTAAGTGATGGTGTGGACAGAGCTCTAGGGGTCTGGAGGCAGCATGTTCCAGGGTGACTATCATCCAGGACTCTTTCCAGAAACACACGCTACCACTTTCTCCAGGTTGATTCATCTCAAGGCAAATGATTTCAACCAACACAGTTCAAGCTAATAAAATTCCCAAGAGACTAATATATAAGCAGAAATGCTGATTTATTAATTTAGGTCAAGAAATAAAGCTGTCAAGTGACACAAAATAGTCCAAACCATAGGCAAGTTCCTTTCTTGTAGAAAAGTTTCCACGAGCTGAGTCCTGGGAAATTTCCTTTCGGTTGGAGGGAAGAATCGAGGAGGGTCTGGTAACGAAGCTCCCAGCCCCTCTCCATGGTGCAGATGGGCTTGAGGGCAGCGTATGCAGTAGCCTTGGCTGCCTGTGGAAACGCCCCTTCTTCAGGAGGAGGTAGCCTGCAGATACTATTTATTTCATCTTATTTGTTCCTTGGTGACATCCTCGGAGGATGGTGGTGGCTTGGCCTCAATTCCGGAGGTGTCCTATGCCCCATGTGCGTTAAGCGCAGCACAATGCAGCATCATCGCGTCATTTATGTTGACTTTTGGCTGGCTCTTTTTTCCTTCACCAACAGGTAATTTTATTGTTTAGTCATTTAAGATTTCCCCTCACTCCAATCCCAAATGGGAGGGCGATTTTTCTTTTCAAATGTGTGTGTGCTGGAGCCTCTTATCACACCATCTGTGGGGCCATCTTAAGACTGTGTTGGAGATCACACAGTACTGTATCCACCTCTCTGGTGCTGGTAATGGGAGACATTTGGACGGCTTCCAAGGCGGGATTCTGCTCCATCCCAGAGCCGGTCATTTTCTTGGGGGGGGGGGGCAGTGTCTTTGAATACAAACCCACAAAAGCACGCCACCTTTTATTCCAACTTATCTGATTGGCACTTTTCCCTCTGATGGGACAGTTGGCTTGCAGGAGGTGTGGAGATTGGCCCCCTCTGGGTGACCACAGGTAGACCGGGAGGGCCCCCTGTGCCTCCCCTGCTCAGGGGGAGTCCCTGCCATGTGTGTAACAAACTTGGAAAAACGAGGTCAAACCTGAATCTACCACTTTGGATAAGTCAGCTGGTCCCTCTGACCCAATTGGTGTGTGGGGATGGTCACAGGCTTTTCAGTTTGGAGGAGGACTAAATGAGATGAGGGCTTTGTCACTCAAACTGATCTTTGCCGAAATGCAAAGCGGTATTATTATTGTTGATGTTGTCATTGCAATTATTTTGTCCGAATCCTTTGAAATAAATAACTTGTGTAATTTGACATCCCTCCCCGAGGCCATCACACTGACTGTGGACTTTCTGGCCTGGCTGAGCCTTGTCTGCTCTGAGCCACATCGTGTTGGGCCTGAGGGTGGAGACCAGCCAGTCCAGCTCTGTTCTGAGCTGACGCTGTGACTTTAGGCGAGTGACATTATTTCTAGTACTCTCTGTTTTCTCATTGGCTACGTGAGTTTTGACTGAGCACTGTCTGTGCTCCTCCTTACCAGGTCTGACAGTCTGTCAGTTTTCAGCTATTGTGCAGGTAGTGAAGCTCAGGGACAGGACACAGACGGAGTCAGACAGACCAGAGTTGATAGCCCAGATCCACAGATTACTGCCCATGCAACCCCAGCCAAGCTATGTGACCCTGTCCCTGGTGTGCTGGGGTCACAGGCTCCCATGGGCTCAGAGCCCATTGTTAAATTTTTAGGAATTTTGTTGTTAAACAGGTTCATTATAGAAAATCAAATTATATAGATTTATAATCATATAAATTTGTTAGATAGATCAAAAATTATGTAAACTTACAATTAACAATAAAATCATATTAAAAACAAAGGCGGTAAGCAGTCAAACTAATGACTGCACTGTGCTTCACGCTGTCTGCGCTCCTGATGTTTCCGCCTGTGGAAGCCGCGTGGAGGACACGCCACGTCCTTGCGCATCGTCTCCCCAGTCCTCTGTCAGGGACATCACGTTGGTCATGTGCCATCAGCCACCCTGGGAGTTCTGACCCCACGGAAACCGGCAAACCCTACAAATCGAGGGTCAGACGGTGGTGCAGCGTCTCCCGCCCACCACTGCCTGAAAGGCTCAGCTTCCTGTCTGCAGTCAGAGCAGCCGTGGGCCTTGGGGGACCCGTGTGCGGTGTCCAGGGCACAGTGGGCAGGCAGGGTTGTGCCCGTTCCCCTCTTGCTGTGCTTGCTAGAGGAGAGGTGGGGCTCAGCTCAGACTACTGACGAAAACATTTCCTAAAAGCTGTGGTTTTCACACTTCTGTGCATAAAAATCACCAGGCAAGCTTGTTAAAAAACAACCCCCAGTCCTCAGCCCAGAGATTCTGATTCTGAAAGTCCAGGAACCTGCACTTTACAAAGTTCCCCAGGCACCCCCAGGTCACCCTGAGAGAGATTCCCCAAGTGTGGCATGGATGGTAACTGAGTTGGGGTGTTTGGTCTCACATCACATCACACACTTTTACACCAACGCATCCTTCCTGGTGACCTTGCCACCCCACACATATACTGGGCAGAGCGGAGCTCACGAGTCCCAGAGAGCAGCTGAGCTTGGTCGCCACAGTCCATTTTCCCACCGTTTCCCGTCCTAAGATGCCAGTAATACATCAGTCACGGGAGGAAGTCACAGAATATCTTCGTCCCTGAATTCAAATTTTACAGAAGGGCAATGAGAACCATTTCACAGGGGCTGTTTTGCTGGCAGTGCAGTGTGGAAGGTTCTGGAGGCAGACCCCTCAGGGTGGCTGTGAAGCACGGCCTCTCAGACTTCACACACGCACCATGTGTGGTGACCAGGGGCCATGGTGACAAATCTGTGCTGTGTTTCCAGGAAGGAGCTTCTGCAGATGACACTCCATCCTTCCATTTACCCGTCTCATGTGAGCCCATTTCTGCTCCTGTATTTGTGAGGACTGTGTACCCCGGGGGCTTGCAACCCTGCCCCTCACTGGGATCACCTGAGCAGCTTTGAAAATAGCCGCCCGCCAGGCCACCCTCTGGGCCATCTGCAGCAGCTGAACCAGGACAGCCCGGAGTGGGCCTGGGCATCAGGGGGTCCTGCTGAGACCACAAAGAGCAGGGTGGGCTCTGAACAGGGGGCACCCAAGGGTCCTGGGACTGCAGACCAAAGGATGAAGCTTCCTCTGGTGACTGAAGAGCGTGGAGTCATGTGACAGCTGATGCGTCTTAAAGTCTAGGGGTGCTTACTGTCAGCCCTCCCCACTGTGGAGAGCACGCGAGCCTAATAGATATATGGATATTTAATTTATATGCAACATGTAATATGTATTAATTTACAAACATACTGTATAACCTTATATTATATGTAACTTCATATATGTATATACACACACATTTTTTTACCCTCCTACAAGGACTCCTTTGTGGGGCAATGCAAGCAGCTCTTGGCTGTGGTGAGGTTGGTCCTCTCGCGGTTCCCTCCAAGGTAGGCTTCCCTGTGAGCCGGACAGGTCAGAAGCGCCTCCACTCATTCATCCATAAAAGAGAACTTGGACTCGATGCCCTGCGAGATCCCTTTCATTTAGCTCTAATGTTCCACCATTCTTTGATTCCAAGTCCTCCAGCACCCTATCCTCAGACAATACTTAAACTTAATATGTTTGGGGCAATTGGAGCTGGTGAACGGCATGGTCCTGCCTTTCTCCCCGCTCAGCCTCTATCACTGTGCCAGTGAAGGAGGCGACATGGGGTCTCCCTGTCGGTTTGGCTGATGAGACATCCTGAAGCTGCAAGGAAGTGCTCTGTGGGAGGCTCTGCGAGGAACCAAGTGAGCACCTGCCTCTGTTCCCAAAGATGGAAGTGTTGCTGCCTTCGGCGACTTTTTCCTCAAGGAGACTTTTATTAGGGGTGTGTGCATCCTAAGAAGGTGGTAGGAATGAGATCCTTGTTTCACTATTACTAGCTGAAGGCAGACTGGAACAGGGGAAGACAGGAGTTGGAATTTAGGTTGGCAGGAACTTGAGTGGATCTTGGATGAAACCAGACTCCTTCGGTGGGCGTCTCTCACTAAGCTTCCGGGTTAAAGGTGGATCCCACACAGGAAGACCACAGGTCTGCTGTCAGTGGCCTGGCACCGGACCCACATCCACCTGACCCTGAGGAGGGGACTGGACTCAAGGACCAGGGTTTCCTTATCTAAAATCTCAACTCCATTTGGAACATCGGTTGTGTAAATGCTCAGTCCTAGACCCTGGAACCCGCAGGTGCTCAGTAAGTGGCAGCTGTTGTGATTATTAAGAATACATTTCCCTGCAGGAAAACTCCCAGTAAAAATGAAAACATGAGGCTGATTTTTATTCAAACTCACTGACAAGGGGTATAGAAGAACGAAGACTTAGAAGAATGAAGGGCATACTTACTGTATGCCCTAATTTTATGTGGTGTTCACAACAGCTCCCGGGGAGACAGGAATCGCTACTTCCATTTTAAAGGTGAGGAGATCTGAGGCCCACAGAGGTCAACCGGTGTGCTCACAGTCCTACAGCTGATGTGTCCTGAGCCTGTCGTTGAGCAGATTCGGGGGTTGGTGGGAGGAAGGACCTAGTGAGGCGGCTGCAGTCGGAGGGAGGCCAGGGTGAGGTCCCAGGAAGGACGTTGCTTTCCCTGAGTGAGATGGAGAAGGTGGTGGGTCAGGGCCACGTCCCGACTCGTGGATTGAAGGAACTGACGAGGCTGCCTGGTGGGAGATGGACTGACTGCTAAGAGGCTAGTTGGCTGCAGGGAGGCCAGTTAGGAGACTGAAGAAGAACTTCTGTTTCCAGGTGTATTTTGATGATGGATTGAATGTGAGATGAATGGTGAAGAGATGAGACACGGGTCCCTCCAAGGGTTTTGGTCACAGCAGCAGCTTCCCCTCGAGGAGCGGCAAGTGCTCCAGAAAGACCAGGCAGAAGTGGTGAGGCCTTTGCTGACCCGGCCTCGGAGGTCACACCAACCACTCCCCCCTGCCCATTGCACGCCCGCCCAGAGTCCAGGGAGGGGAGCAGCCCGGCCTCTGATGGGAGGCATGGGGGCTGACTTGGTACCGTGCGCAGCTGGCCGGGAGGAGGGCTCCACCAGCAGTATTCGGGGGGCGCCTGGGAATGCTGGACAGAGGCCGACAGGAGGTTGTGCTGGGCACCCGGGGAGCTGGAGCCACGGGTGGTGGGGCGGCCAGATTGGCCAGACAGAGGCGATGGTCCCCCCCTCCTCCAGGAACTGGCACACGCAGCGTCTGTGAGGAGAGGCTGTGGGGGGTGAAGCCAGGGACTCCACACCACGGGCTGTACGAGGACAGGGCTGGGCTTGTTCGGTTCACTCCTGCCCGTCAGCATGCAGCTGGCCCCGTCACAGGCGGGCTGGTGGGAGTGCTGGTTTGACTCTGTGGTCGTGGGGCTGGCCTGCGGTGGAGGCAGGGGACCGGGGCTTAAACAGAGGTCAGACCAGACCAGCTGTCATAGGTCTGTGGTGAAAGGCACAGCCAGCCACTCTCACTCTGAAGAACAGTTCCCACGCGTTGAATGTGCTTTACAATGTCATTTTGTCTCATGTTTCGGGGTTACTGATTAAGGAAATAAAACCCTTTATTCTAGTAAAACTTCATGTGGAACTCCAACTCACAAACCAGACGAAAGTGGATCTGCTTTCAAGGAGAGACGGGTGAGCTTCCCCCAGAGGGGGCTGTGGCTCTGAGAAACATGGAGCCCACTGCTCTCAGGATGCCGGGGGCTGCGGTGTAATCAGGGGGATGATGGAGGGAGGCACAAACATCAGGAGGAAGAAATGGCCCCCAGAGTGAAGGTGGTTGGTGCTGGAGAAAGAAGCCGTCCACTCCAGCAACACCATGTCTGGAGTCTGCTATCTGCGCACCTGGAAGAGTTCCTGGTTGGACCCTCACCTCAGGCAGCCTATCATGCATTTGACTCTGTTTGTATAAAAATGCCCAGTTCTGAGAATAAGAAATATCATTTCTTGGGGGCCGCCTGGTGGCGCAGCGGTTTAGTTCGCGCTTGGCAGCCCAGGGTTCGCGAGTTCGGATCCCGGGCGCCTGCCGACGCACTGCCTGTCAGCCATGCCGTGGTGGCGTCCCATATAAAGTGAAGGAAGATGGGCAGGATGTTAGCCCAGGGCCAGTCTTCCTCAGCAAAAAGGGGAGGATTAGCAATGGATGTTAGCTCAGGGCTAGTCTTCCCCACAAAAAAAAAAAAAAAAAAAAGAAATATCGTTTCTGCTCTGGATGGAGACAGCGTCAGGGCAAGGCGTTTCTTTAGTCTAGTGTCAGCCCTGTCATCACAGCAGGAATGACCGTCTCTCTCAGCTCCAGGCCCTCCTGGTATGACTTCTTCAGCAACAGAATCTGGAAAAAGAGCTCAAAACACCTTAGATCCTTTGAAAAACTTGAGAATATTGCAAAGAGGAGTAAATGTCTGCTGTAGCAGAAATATGAAATCCTGGATGAATGGATACAAAAAAATGTGGTCCATCCATTCAATGGAATGTTATTCAGCCTTAAAGAGAAAGGAAATTCTGACGCCTGCTACAGCATGGAGGAACCTGGTGGACACTGTGCTCAGGGAAAGAAGCCAGTCAAGAAGGACAAATAGTGTAGGATTCCACTCCTGTGAGGTTCCTAGCGTCATCAGATCCACAAAGACAGAAAGTAGGAGGGTGCGCGTCAGGGACTGGGGAGGAGGATGAAGAGGTATTGTTTAATGGGGACAGAATTTCAGTTTTGGAAGATGAGAAAGTTCTGGATGGATGGTGGTGATGGTTGCACAACAATGTGAATGGGCTGAATGCCACTAAACTTACATTTAATGGTTAAAATGGTAAAGTTTAGGCTATGTGCGTTTTACCTTGATTTAAAAAAAGGAAACAAACAAAACCACACCCTGGGCCACCACCTGGAAACGCTGGAATCGCAAAGAGCCTTAAGAGCAGGTGTTACTCGCGGTTTGGGGGTAGGGGGTCATGGAGGTGTCTGTACAGGTGACGTGCACATCATTTTCTGTTCTCTGTACTTGTGACGGCTGCGTCTGCAGCTGGCTGACGCGACGAGGGTTTCCCTGGCCGGGCTCTCACTGGCCTTCATACATTTGTCCAAAAACTCTGCACCCTTTGTGGACCTCTTGTAGGCTTTTTGCCAGAATGGACAATTTCAGGAAGCACGATGGCAGTGTATAAAAGGTCAGAGTGCCTGACTGGGTTTACGGGATGCTGAGAGGGCTGGGGTCGGGACGGCAGAGCTGGGAAGTCATTTTACCTCAGCACAAGGGGGACCTGCTCTCTGGTGACTGTGCCGTGCTTCCTGCAGAGCATCTACTAAGACTCCTAGATCACGTCAGCTGTGGCCCCTCCTGACAGGAGGCCACCTAACTAAGCAGATGGGCAACTCAGGAGAGACCACAGCCCACGTGGCTGTTTGTGGGGGCTTTATGCTTTTCTGTAGGGAATCCTTGGGGATTTTAAGTTGAAAAAAAGCTTATTTTTCTGGTGATTCTTGTGAGACGATGATTGCATTGTGTGTGTCCTACTCTTCCATCTTCCCATGCAAATACCTCATCAAGGAAGAAACAGGTTTGCTTCCAATGCTGACTTACCATGCTGTAATTTGATAACCACAATGCAATGGGTCGACCATGCTGATGAAGTAGCCGGGAAGGTGTACTGAACAAGCTCGCCCCGCGAAAATGCAGCCCGATGTCCTAGGAACCGTCACACCTTGAGTGGCTGGGACTCATCGCAAATTTGGCCTCGTATTAAGAACGTAATTCACAGGTCAAAGGCACTGTGACTGAGAATCAGTCCGAATGGAGAAAGCGAAAGAGGGTGCAGGGGAAAGTGAAATTCCCACAGTGGGGGGATTGCCCACTGAACCTTCTTCTCTGTCGCGATAAAGCAACGCTCTAGATAACGACAACACTTGAATTTACTTCCCCGCAACTGCACTTGCAGCATGTATAATAATCAGGAGTTGGGGTCAGCTGACAAAGTATTTGGGGGCATTGTTGTTATGCTACAACTGATTAAATAAAAAGTCCGCAGTAAAGACACCCGAGGTGGGGATGCTCTCCTGTCGTTACACTGCAGCCTCCTCAGCTGTGTCCTGGTGAACACGGGAGTGGTCTTTCTTAGACAACTTTAGCAAAAGCCACATTTTAGCAGCGTGAATTGTACAAGCCAGATAATCCGTGATCATTAAAAATGGTAAAAATCACTTTCAATAAATTAAAGATGAGAGCAAATTATCCTACTCCCTGGAGGGAGCTGTGGGAGAGAATGTGGGAACACGGCAGAGAGCACTGAAGCTCCCTGGGAGTCCTCTCCTCCTCCCCAGGGCCAGCTGCTGCCGTGGCTTCATAACCCCACATAGACCACGCTGGCAGGACCCTGTGCACGACAGTCTGCAAGTTGCTTATTCATCCAGCACTGGGTTTTGAAGAGCTATCGCCGTTGAGACACTCACTCCCTCCACTCTTCTCTCTTTCCTCCCTTCCCCCTCTGTCTCCCTCTTCTTCCATTCACTTTAATGGTTGCATAGTATTCCATCTTCTGAATAGATCACTTTATTGATCCAGTCCTCTTCCAATGGACATTTGGATCATTTCTAGTTTTCCATTCTTTGTAGCAGTTCTGCACTGACTATTCTTTACACAGCGTCCCGTGCACATATGTGAGCATTTCTCTAGGGTCAACAATCAAAAGTAGAATTACTGGGTCATTACATACGCACGTTTTCAACCTAACTGGCTGTATTAATAAATTGGCTTTAGAAATATGGAAACATTCTGTTTTGGGGAACTTTGGTGAACAGGCTGGTTCTTCTTCATTTCCAGAACAGGTTGGGGTGTGCAGAGGGTGGTGTCTGAATTGTTTTCTCCTCTTATGAGGCTCCTTTTCTCCTCATGCCCCAAATTGGACCTCAAAAGATTATAAGCAAATAATAGTGCCCATTCTTGTAAATCTAAGGCTGCTCAACCATGAAATAATCAACAAGAATATAGGGATGCAGAAGCAGGTATTTCCTGGACAACCATCCTAGCAAATAAACTAAACCACTCTATGGGAGGTTTGTTGTTGAGCGGTAAGAACAAAGATAAGTTTTTCAATGAGTCGACATGGTTTCTTAGAGATGATTCTATTTGAAATATTTGCACGTTTCCCTCTTCAAATCCTGAGGGTAGCAGGAAGACATTTGCACGCTGAGGAGCATCTCGATGCCTGGGCCCTGGGGAATGTCCTCTTTCTCAGCATCGTCCCCACAGAACCACAGCTGGGCTGATGCTTTGGTTCCCCAGCTTCTCAATTAATGTAGGATTTTCTAAAATTTGAGTGGATCAGGAAGTGGTCCGCACCTTTTACTAGCGCTCCACAGGTGTGCAGGGAGTCTGTGCTGCAGCTCACGGCTCTACACGCAGGAGTGTGATGCTGAGTACAAGCCTCCCCTTGAGATACAGAGGGGACGGAGGGAGAAGATCATGAGTCCAGTCGCCAAGGCCACCTTTTAAAATGGTGGTGTGAGGCATGAAGTTCTTTTTCCCACTTCCTCTGGCCTGGAGCATCGGACACTGGTCCCCTGAACCCAGCCCTTAAACTGCCAGGTCTGGCTCATGGTGCATGCAGGCCTTCGAGGAGAGGCCGCCTTGGTGTCCAGGTCTGATCTGGGACTCAACCCTGACTGCTTCCCACGCACCTGCCACAGCCCGTGCCCACCCCCAGTCCTTCGCCACCCGGGGCTGTTTTCACCTCACCCCTCGTCCTCCAGGCACAAATGTGTATGAGTGGGTACAACCCCAGTGATTCCGTGCCTTCTTTCTAGGCTGCCTTGAATAAAGACCACCAAGGTTTCACAAGATCTCCTAGAACTTTCCCACCATTGCTCTGTCCTAGCACGACCCAGCTGTTGCCTCTGAGACGGCAGTACAGAAACACATTCATCTGTCTCTCTCCCTCCCTCTCTCCTCCTTCCTTCCCTCCTTCCTCCCTTCCTCCCATCCATCCATTTGACAAATGCTTATTGAGTTCCAAATGTGCCAGAAGCTGTTCTAGATGGTAAGGATTCAGCAGTGAACAAAATATGTCCTTGTCTTCTTGGGACTTACATTCTAGTGGGGAGGATAGACAGTGAGTGACTTGACCAAAGAATCCACGCTATGACAGTGGTGATGGTGGTGACAGTGCAGTGGAGATGCATGACGCAGGCTTGGGGAGAGTGAGTGATGGGTCCCCGCATGCGTGGCAGGTTAGGCGATGGGTCAGCAAAGCTCTCTGTGCTATTCGAGAGAGGGAGAGGGTGAGCAGTGGAGGAATCTGGGGCACAGCTGTGAGCTGGGGGGAAGCAGGTGCAGAGACCCAGGATGGGTGAGTGAGGGAGCCAAGGGGGCTGGAGGGGAGGGACTGAGGGCCAGCGGGTGGAGATGAGTCCGGAGAGGCCGGGGAAACGGGACTCACTGGAGGGTCTGGCTGAGGAGCAGTGAGACCTGACTGGTCATTGGGATCTTTTGCTCTGGATGCTGCGGGGAGGAAGGTTAAGCAGTGTTTGGAGTACTCCAGGAGAGAGAGGAAGTTGGCTTTGACCAGGGTGAAACGAGGGGTCAGGGAGGGGTGGTCATAGTCCAGATATGTTTTGAAGACAAACGCTACAGGATTTGATGTGCAGTGTGAGAGAAGGAGAAGGACTGAGGGCGATGGCAAGGTTTTGGGTCAGAAGAGCCGGAGGAATAGAGCTGCCACTTACTGAGATGAGTAAGATGGGAGAGGAGATCGGGTGGGGGTGTGGAGACCCAGCGACGGGCTCCAGATGGCACTAGACTCCCATGCAGGGACTCAGAGGCGCTACTGGAGCGGCGGGCCGGGGGCGCAGGGGAACAATGGGGCTGGAAACCCTTTGGGGGCCGTCAGCACACAGATGACAAGACCCCAGGCCCAGGTGAGGCCCCGTTGGAAGTGCGTGGAGGTGGAGGTGAGAGGGTCTGGAGGCAGCGGTAAAGCATGGCTGAGGGCTGGGCAGTCGGTCAGGAGTGACAGGAGATCCTGCAGACAGCAAGACGGGTCATTGGTGCTGCAAACAGATCTCTAAAGTGAACTCGGCCAGCCCGCCAACCATTGGAAACTCCAGGCCCCAGGTCACTGCAGTCACTGCAAGGCCCCAGAGGGGGTTCCAGTGGCTTTCATGGAACCTGTGGTGGTGGTCTGAGGCTCAGGGGTCCCCGTCAGTGTGATAGAACCCTCCCCCTGTTTCTTTCCAGAACCTAAATCTCTAAGCTTGGAAGGGACCCTGGAAGCCATCTAGTCTTCAGACCGTCTGGAGGAGGAGTGGTGCCCGTTGCGTGGTCAGACTGCCCGAGGATGCCTCCACAGCTGAGGCACGTCTTCCTGCTGGTGGGATCCCACACCTGTGACTCCTGGACAGGGATGATGGCCGATGTTATTCAACATGGTGGCCCAAAGACCATTTCTTTCTGGCCTGTCCTCAGCAGGCGAGGAACTGGTGGCTGGCCAACCCCTATGGCGCCCGCAGCCAGGATTTAACACAGCCAGTGGCGCCAGGTGTGGAGGCGGACTAGCAACAGGCCTGTTCTCCATGTTTCCATGAAGCTCTCTCTCCCGGGGGACGCCCAGGCAGGCTGCACAAAGCATGATTTTCTTGTTCCAGTGAGTGGGTTGAGCACATTTCTCAGGCGGAAAATATTTATTGATGGGCTCTTTATCACAGATGTCACCTGAATAAAATAATTTTCCGGGACTCAAGTTGGCTAAAATACAGGCGTCAGGACAGAAGCCAATAATTCAATGTAAGATATTGATAGCCACACATGACGCTTTCCGTTTTGAGAAGAGGCATCGTTCTGCGTGGCGCCTGAGGGCCATCTATCACCCCAGCGCATTAGGGAAACTGCGGTGTCACAGAATCTCTCTGTGATGTGCTCTCGGTGCTCCTGGCCGTGTGGCCAATGACTGTTGTCCATTCGCTTCTGTCCAGAGCAGCTGCCTGAGAGAAAACCAGCCCTGGGCTGTGTGGTGACCCCCGGCTGAACTGGGCCGTGTCAGCACCACACACAGGCTACGTGTGCTCATGGACCTGGGCCCCGTGTTCGAGGTGTTGCATGTTTCTTCAGGTGAAGCTCCTTCAGTCTGATGGTCATGCATGCACATGTGTATTTGCATGTCCTTGTCATAAGCTGCATGCCCGGAGCCCCGTGAGGACACGATTGTTCATGTGCTCTTGTTAACACTCTGAAAATGCCTTTTGTGCAGTAATTCCACAGCAGGCATGTCCATTTCCCACAGAAAGAAACCCAGCTCTATCTTTTTTAAGGTTAACACAGGTCAAGTTTTGAGAAATCCTCGCCTGGCCCTCAGATCCCTGGCCTGGCCTCAAGCCCCAACAAGTGACCGGCTTCCCACCAGCCCTTCCTTGTCTATTGTCTCCAGGACTCAGATTCACTTTGGGGGTCCACTTTATCAGAACTGAAAATAAGAGGCACAATAATCATAAACTGCCCTTCCCTCCTCTCTGAGAGTGGAATGGCTAAGGCAGGCAGTACCACGGGGGGTGCTGAGGTCTGAATGTTCGTGTCCCCCAGATCCACTTGATGAAATGCTAACCCCCAAGGTCCTGGTGTTGGGAGGTGGGGCCTTTGGGAGGGGATTAGGTGATGAGGTTGGAGCCCTCAAGAACGGGATTAATGTTCTTATAAGAGAGACCCCACTCCAGAGAGCTCCCTCGCCCCTTCTGCCATATGAGGACACAGCAAGAAGAACCTCTACGAACCAGAAAGGGAGCCCTCCCCAGACCCCAGAGCTGCTGGTGCCCTGATCTCGGCCTTCTGGCCTCCAGAACTGTGAGAATTGAACATCCGTTGTTGATAAGCCCCCGTCTGTGGCGTTCTGTGATAGCAGCCCACACGGACCGAGCCGGAGAGGAAATAAGGACAGAGAACAGTGCGCATCACAGCCTCTCTGCTATAGGAACGTGTGACCTCTCAGCAGACGACAACGCCTTCCTGTGTGCACACGAGGTCTGGGAAGGTCTGTCATCGCAAGATGCCACCGCAGGTCCCTGAGTTTCAGAATATGACCTGTTCATTTAATCTCGTGTGGTCTGGGAGAGGCCCCGTGCACATTTGGGCACCCCCAGCAGGCGTGGATGGTGGCTTGCTGGAGGCTGCCCAAGTAGACCCTCTTGATGATGTGGTGATCACTGAGAGGGGCAAGAGATGATAATGACAGCCCAGAAGGGAACCATTGGGGGAAATGCCGAGTCCTGAGGTCTGAAACCCAAGTTGGAGGGAACAACGTACATTGCACACATGTCACCTGTGGGGGGTCTCTGCGTGGCCTTCCAGCTGTTTCCACTCTCATAGATTAGTTTGCCAGATTGGCTAATTGTTACCTTGGGAAAGCATAGAGGGGTTGCAACGTAGGACCAGAATGTTCCAGAGCAGGTGGGGCTGAGGGAGTTTGGTAAAAACGAGGGATGGGTGGAGTGGGAGCTCTGGGTGCTCAGGGGGAGCCGGCCAAGGTGGTGACTTCGAGGTCCAGCTGGGCCGGGAGTGGGCTGAGCGGGGCTCCACAGGACAGATGGAGGAGATGGCGTACGGGTCACAGTCACTTCAGAGACACCCTGGCACCGACGCCTGGCCACTGTCACTGGGCTTCCGAGGCAGAGCATCCTGTGCGACCACCTGGCTCTGAGGGCGCCTGTCATTGGAGACAGTGAGTGACGATTTTGAGAGTGGACCCTGGTTTCTTCCTTGAAAAGGACAAATGAAAAGTAGTTATGGATTTCTGTGCTTCCAGATGTCTGTCCGTATTCTTATCAGCAGGAGCTCAAAAGCGGTTTTCATTACGTGGCTCATGGTTGGAAAACTGACTTTCGGCTGATAAGAACCTCCTTGCTTTCGTGTGGAAACAGTATAAGTTGACTCAGAAATTGTCTGGTGTGGTATTTCCCAAGTACAAGCCTGGATTTTGGAGTATGAACTTGAGGGAGGGGTTGGGTCTGCATTCTGTGTAATTTCCATTATTTGGGTTGATTTGTGTCCTTTTGATCCTTGGGGGACCTGAGAAGTGTAGTGAGGATTCTGAGACACTGACAGGGGCGTGAGATTTGGGGTTTTGCCAGCAACATATAAAAAGTGGAGGAAAAAGCCCCCGTTCTTTAAACCTCCCACACAAAGCGTTTCAATTTCATGAAGAGAAAGATGGTAAGTCACGAGTCTCAGATTTGAGACAACGAACATTTTAAATGATTAAGAATACTTATGTGTCAGGTCCGTAACTGTCAGAAATTAAAGATCCAGAGGGCAGGTGTCCCAGCGACATAATAGGACCTACAGGGTAGGCGTCTTACCGTACGGGGGATGCGGTACCAGACCAGGCTCCTCCAGGTACAACTGAGTGGCCCTCGGAGGGGACCTGCAGCTTCCAGAAGTTCTGATGCTGATAACAAGGATGCAATTCCCACTCAAGACTCCTGCGAAGAAGGGATCCTGAACAGCCTGTATTTTGGGGGACTGACTTTAACTTTGCAAATGCTTCCCAGAAGCCTTTGATTCTTCGGGAACTTTATTCATAATTTCGCATATTTTTCCCCGACTCACCACTTTTACCGAGACGCCGTGAGAGAATTTGTAGTAAAGGCCGCCGCACTGTTTCCGGCGGGGTCCGGAGACGGGCCGCGCGAGAAGCGCCTCGTCTTAGACGTGCGCAAACACACTCCGTGGGGCACCGCTGCGCGCGGGCCCCGTCCACTCGAGAGCCTCGCGCCGACCCGGGCGCAGACCTGCACCGCGCGGCCCCGAGGAGCGAACCCCACACCCCGCTCTCTGGATTTAAAGGTATGTCCCAGGTAACTTCTCAAAGACGATGAACGACGTCTTTGAACATCGTAAGTGAGCGGGACGTGGATGTCAGTTGAGGAAGTTCTGGAAGGACAGAGCAGCAGTAAACTTTCACACTGTGGCGCAATTTGGCGCAGCCCGACTTAGTCACGGTCTTCACACAAGGAAGGCCGAGGTGCAGGCTGACTGCACGCCAGAATTAGCCAGTCCCAGTGAGAGCGAGAAGCCGATTAAATCATCTTTGCGGGGGGGAAGAAAAGATGGAGACTGCGTGAATGACAGTCAACACTCTTACGTCCTTAGTCCGAGGGTAAGACTTACTCCCCAGCTACCTTGGACTTGGAAAGCTCAGGGGGTGTTCTCGTCCTGGACAGGAGTTGAATTGCACTTAGATCCAAGTTAGAGAGCCGGCCCTGCTAAATACTAGCTGGGTGACCTGGGGCAAGTTTAAGTTTATTTAACTTCCCTTGGGTCTCAATTTCCTCATCTCTAAAATGGGATTAATAATCCTAGTATTGCAGGGTTGTTGTGAGAGTTAAATAAAGTAGTATGAAAAGGACAAGATAAGCACTCCATAAATTATAACTGAACTGGACTATAACCAACCTTCATGCAATTATAACTCAGCTCTACTCAACTGTGACTAAACTCACCATCCCTGCCATCCTCCCGCTCCCCGCCGCATCCTCACCTGTGCTTGCCCTCCTCCAGGCACACTGACTCCAAGTGACGACAGCCTACTTTATAACCAGATTTTGTGGGATGTCTGTTTTTTCAAACAGAGAGGACAACTCTCAGTGGACCCGGCACAGTTGTCACTTGCAGGCCCCACACTCCACGTCTCTGACAAGCATCTTTTTTCTTGTGTAGCGTGTCCTGTTGCTCTGACCCGGTGGTGAAGGATCTGGAGTGTGCCCTTGGATCCAGACCCGAGCTTGGACCGTCTGGTGTGGCCGTCCTCTGTGCTAACTCCCGGCCATCAGACGACTTTCTGCTCCGTGGGCAGCGGTACCTCAACTGTCTGAGCCACGGGGGTCTTTGGACAACCCTGGACACAGGTTGGCCAGCCTGCGTGTGCCCTCAGCTATGGCTTTGCCTCCACGCGACTTCGCCTCTGATCTGCTCATTCCTGACCTCCGATTATGCTCAAGTATTTTTTATTTGAACATATGGTCACGTGGAGCATAGAAACATAGAAACATCTCATCTGCGCTTGGGAGAGAGAATTGTTTTTGTGCTCCCCAAAGATGCCTGGCCTGCTGTATAAATACTTTGTCACTCTGGATTTCCCTCCAGCCCCATCGGGTGCTGTCCCCTCTGCTCTGTGACATCCTGGCCTGGTGCTCGTGGATGTCCCTGAACGAGGCGCGGCCCGCAGGGAGAGTAGGAGGCAGATAGAGCTGTGAACAAAAGTATATTTATTAAGCCTGCAAACCCCAAATGGCTTTGAAATGAAGTTTCCTGAAGCCACTAAAAGCTGAAGCAGCCAGAATCCCTTTTCCTTGTGTGCCTGAATTAAAAACACAAAACAAAACAAACAAACAAACAAACAAAAAACCCCAAACCTCCCCAATATGCAAAGTTTGGAGTCGAAAAATTAACCCTGGGAAAGTCTGGAAAAGCCTAAGATTATAGAAGGCATTCATCCTCACGCTGATTTTTTTTTTCCGTACAATCCTGTGTTGTGCTCAAAACAAAAATCTGAGAATACTTCTTAAAGAGAAAACAAAGCTCGGCCCCGGCCATACATCTGTGAGTTTTGAAACAAAGGTTTGTTTGTGTGCCTCGATCGCTCTTGCCCATGAAAGCAGACACTTACTTGAAAAACTTTTCAGGGAAACACTCTAAACCAACATCCTGGTATAAATTTGCAAAACGCAATACAGGCCTGATTGTTTTTGGAGTGGATGCAGGCCGCATACGAATAGCTCTTTCTGAAACGTAATGTTCTTTGCACGGCTCAGTGGCTAATGTACAATAAATCAACAAAAGGGCGCTTCAATAAAGCCATTGGGCAGCAGCAAGGCCACTGTTATTTTATCTTTTTACAGTATTTAATTGGAAGGTTTTTTCCTGAAACTTTAGCCAGCCTTCAAATTACTAGACTCCATATAAGAAGAGATTGATAAGAGAAATTTTTTTTCCAGGATTTTTTCCTTACAAGAGAGCAAGTTTTTGCAGAGGGAGAATAAAGTTACAAGTGTCTAGCATTTTGCTGAGGGAGAATGAAATTAGATGCTGAATGGAACGGATAGGAAAGGCTGGGAAAATGCAAAGTTGGCAGCACTGCCAGGTCAGTGTAGAGCCCCCACTGTCCTTCCCGCTGCACCAGGTGTCCGCTGCATTCAAATGATACTATTATTCATAGACGGGAGCAGAGTATTAAAACTCCCCCCCAAAAATCATTTGCAACTGAATAAAGATATAATCCTGGAAATATAACTCTCCATTAAGGGTCCCCATTAGCAACACAAGAGCCCCATTGTAAAGGAGTTATGTATATTTATCAAGTTAAAAAAAAAACTTGTCTTAGTGCTTACATGTTAATAGAAAACTTTTATAGCCCTGGTCTCAGAACTAGTTATGCATAAAATGTAAAGCATCTATTATTCTTTGGCAAACTCTTTACTGGTTGACAGTGAATTGCTAATACGTGAATAGTTCCCTGGCTGTGGCCGGATAAGTCTTCCTGGCTGGCCCAGGGGCTGCGCGAAGTGGGCTGAGATGTGAGGCCTCATATTTTAGTCATTGGTCCTGTGAGGAACCCTGGGTTTCTAGGGCTTTGCTGACGTTCCCTGGCTGTTTCTGACTATCCCTTCGGTGGTCGCAGGTGCTGGGCCCATTCCAACGCACCCAGGGAGAGGGCATCCTCCTCCTTCTCCTTCACCGTCTTCTAGGGAGGAACGGCTGCTCCTCTGTCCTGGGAAGGCCGGAGTCTGTGGTGGGGCAGCTCAGGCTGAGCCACCGGGAGCCCCGCACTGGCCCCTGCGAAGGAGCTGACGCCTGGCCACCAGCCCCCAGGAGCCGGCTTCCCCGCTGACTGTCAGTGCTTAGGACACAGAGCTGCATCAAACCCCCCTAGTAATGCACGGACCGGCTGGTGTGGGATCTAGAAGAGCAGGGGGCGTAAAACAGTGAAAAAGGATCAGTTCTTCACAACTGTCCCTTTTTTCCATGGGCTCTCTTCACTTTTTACACTAGAATGCAACAAATAGCAGAGCAGTGTCAGGATGCAATGCCTGTCCTCTTGGAGACTGCACCCACCTTGTCACTGTGCTCACAGCCTCTGATGACAGGTTTTGGGTTGTTGTATTCCTTCTGGGTGGCCTGCCCTCGCCGGGAGCTCCCATCACACAGGCGGTACGCTGAGTGGGCCAGCTCACAGTGTCACGCAGCACCTCTGTAAAGTGTTTGGACCTGAAGGCAGACAGGAAGAGCCCTCAGACCCCCTCTGGACATCTCTGCAGTGGATTCCCTCGCACACTTCTCTGTTCTTCTCTTATTTCAGGCTTGCTTAATTGAGTCCCCCAAATTCATATGTTGAGATTCTTAGCCCCCTGTACCTACGAATATGACCTTCTTTGGAAAGAGTTTGCAGATGATCAAGTGAAGATGAGGTCATTAGGGTGGGCCCTAATCCAGTATGCCTGTGTCCTGATAAAGTGGAGAAATTTGGACGTGGAGATAAACATGCACATAGGGAGAACACCATGTGGCCGTGAAGGCTGAGATTGGGGTGAGGCATTGGCCAGCCACGGATCTCCAGAAAAGCACCAGAGGAGAGGCAAGGCCTGGAACAGATTCCTTCTTTCAGCCTCCAGAAGGAACAAACCCTACTGACTTCTTGATCTTGGACTTCTGGCCTCTAGAACTTTGAGAACACGTTTCTGTTGCTTAAGCCACCTGGTTTGTGACAGTTTGTTACGGCAGCCCTAGCACGTACATTGTCAGAGGTCTCAGATCAAGAAAGTTTATGCAAAAGTCCCCATGGCTCTTCATATCCGGGCTTTGGCAAAGCACAGCTCTCCTCACGGGAACATCCTGGCTCTATGCTGAGCATCCTTCCCGGCTCTACGCGGAGGATCCCTGCTGTATAATGAGCATCCTGACTCCACACAGAGCGTCGCTGCTGGACGTGTATAGACTCTATGGAGAAAGCAGAACCAATAACGAGCACCTATCATGTGCAGATATGAAGTATTTAATTTCATTTTTTTCCCCTTAGACAATCGTTCATTGCAGGTAACTAAACATTTTTCGGTGGTCTTTTGAAAGGGTGAGCTCAAGATATCTCCTCTGATTTCACTTTGCTTTAATTAGTGGATTAATTTCATTGAATCCTTGTAGCATCATGGGGAGGTTACCATTATCCCATTTTATCTGAGGAGACACTTGCCCAAATCTGACTGGATTCAAACTAGCGCAGGTGTGACCGGGGCATTTCCATCACCTCACGCTGCCTCCACGTTCAAGGTGAAAGTACGGTGGTTTAGGGTTTTCCCTCACTGTGCAAACATTCTCTGGGCAGGATCTCCACTCAAAACCAGGACGTTTTTTGTTAATATCTCCTGTGGTGAAGTGGTAACAACACCACAGGTGAGAAGAGGCAGGTGGGAACCGTGGCTGGCGGAGGACGGGGGCCGTGACTGGGTAACAAGCACTGGCAGTGCGGGTCACCCTTTCAGCTCCTGCCTTCCGGTGTTTTCTTTCACTCCTTCAAATATGTGAAGCTGTCTGAGAGTCCATCTTCCATTTGTTCCCTCCTTTTGTCAAAGTCAGAGTCTTTTTAGATTAGAAGTGTGCACCTTAAAAAAGATTTTCAAATATCCCATTATTTGTTTCTTATTCTTTAATTTTAGTGGAACTGAGAAATAGCTTAAATAATTGTCTGTCCCTCTGCTCTTTCACTGAGAAGTAAAATGACTTTTGGCAATCTATAATGAGAAATATACTTATTAATTTGAAAAATGAGTCAGCAAATAAATTTATCATAACCCTATCTCCTAGTGTTGTGTCAAAGAAGTGTTTTTCATTCTGTTATCACTTTTATGCCCTTTATTACACTAAAAACAGGATGAAGAATTTCATGGTCATTTGGCAATAGTGTGCAGATATTTTTAATTTAATAATCTTGTTTCAGAACAAAGAGATAAGAATAAACACCTCTGAATATCTACTACTGTAAATTTAAATCTACACCATACTTTTAAGACATGCGAGAATCAGATTACTATTTTGCAGAAAAAGTTCCTCTTGATCACGTCGTGATGAAAACATTTCTAAATAGGGCAGATTATTCTCTGAAAGGGTCCAAATAATTTCAAATAGTTTAAATAACCTAGGTGTGACAAATAAATTAAGTTCTGGGTACTCCATCGTTAACACACCTGGTTGGCGTTATGAATTTGCATCTTTTACAACTAAAGGAAAGGGTGGGATTTCAGTGTTCTCTCTCCATTTCTAACGATCTGCAAGTGAAATTCGTTCCTCTAGTCTCTAACCTTTCAGAAAATCTTTCTGATGCATTTTCCTCTCGTTTCTCCATTCTTTGTTCTCTCTCTTTGCCCTGTGTAAGAAATATTTCTTAGGATTTTTCCATTTAAAATTATTGCTTGGAGCAGAATCATTTCTGTCCTTCAGAAATAATACGTCTCTGCCCTAAATGGATGTTTTCCACTGAAAATACATTTGGGTAAATTGCCCCCCAGAAGCAGCCAGCGCTTGGGAACTGTGTCGTTGCTCTGTGCCCTCGCAGCCTTGATCAAATAAAGCAGGCAGGTGCAAGTTAGAGGAGTTACCGATTATTTATGGCTTTTAGATACTTTGTGGGTTTAGCTGGTGAGAAAAGTTTTATTCCACTCACATGGACAAAACCCAACCAACTGTCTGGGCTGATTAAATTCACATTGTTGCATGAGCACATGGCAGGCAGGAGGAAAGTTATGAAATCTCACCGCCCGTGCCATGGCAACTGGGCAAACAGCTCATGGGAAGAATGTGGATAATAGGAAATAGCAATATTTCTCTTTGTGTTTTCACTGCTGACAGTTTTATCCGTACATCTGCCCGATGTCCAGTGCACAAGCAGTGGACCGTCTGGGGAGCCTCTCGCTGTCTGTTCTGCTCTCCCTCACCTCGCTCATTTGCTCAGCAAGCTGCCTGGAAGGTGACGTCTATTTAAGTTTCAAGGACACAGACAAGGAAAGTTTACCTTACAAGTAACTGAAGATGGGGTGAGAAGCAGTAATGCAGGCAAAGTGGCTGCAATCAGCCATTTAAATGAATCCAATGTGGTGTTATTATGGCTTTTTATTTACCAGGACGATGCTGTGTCAAAGGCAATATGTGGTGGAGAGACCAGGACTCAGGAGCTTTGACCTAAAGTGAAAAGCTGGAAACTCATACAAACACAGCTCTCAAAGTGTTGTGTGAATTCCTTTTTTTTTTTTCGAGAGTGAAATTTAAAAAGACATACTCTTTCCAATTTTTCCAGAAATAAATCTTACATGTGGGTATGTGAAAACAAGCTCTCTCTCTCCTTTGTAATCTGACAGTGCCTGTGACTCCAGGACATTCCGTCTTTGCTCTCCACTTTTCTCTCACCAGCGGATCTCCTCTCATCTAGTTCCGCATTCCTGCGGGGCAGACAGGACAGGATCCTCAGTGATCCAGGATTAGAAGGAACAGCTATGCCCTGTTGTGCAATAATTCTCCAGGACCATGGACAGCAATACAGTTGGGGCTGGGGGGCACAGTCACGAAGTTATGTCCCTACCAACTGCTGTCTGTTTGTAATTATACACACCCCTGGTTACTGGCTGCTGGGATCCTCTGGTTTTCTTTTCTTTTCTATTTGCCTAGTATGTATGGACACATGTTTGTGTGTCTGAATGTATGTAGATTGTCAAGCTCTTTGTCTAGAAGTCCCTGCTCTGCCAAACTACCTCTGCATGACCTTGGGCAAATTACTTAGCATTTTTCTTAGTTTCCGTGTCTCTAAAATGAGAATTCTGTGAGTATATTATGAGAATTAAATGAGATAATTCATGAAAGCACTTTGACAATTGCCTGACATACTGTAAGTGCTCACTACATGGAAGCTGCTATTGTCACTGTGCTTATGGGTGGCTCAGGTTCTGACTGAGCTGGGTGGCTCTCTGTCAGGTGGGTTTTCATGTCTTTCACCTCTGTGGGTGTTGCAGTGACTCACTGTGACACTCAGGACATACTTGCCACCTGTCAGGGCAAGCTGGAACTCTAGATGGTGTTTCGGCAATTGCTTTGAACTCTCCTCTCCTCTAAATGATTCTTTACCTGCTCAAACTCTGATACCAAACTCCCAGGCCTGCTGCTCTTCTCTGATTTCCTGCCCCTGACTCCTGAATTTATGTCTGGATTTGCTCTCCCTGATATTCGGGTTTCACACTACCAAGGACGCTGACTGTGCTGCCTCTGGTTTAACCACCACATGTTTTCTCTGGTAAGAACGTCTACCTCAACTCTCACACCCAACAACTTGGATGGCATCTTTTCCAGCTATTTCTGGTCCTCTACTTTTGTGACAGAGAAGATGGGGGGAGATTAAGCCTCTACTTTGTTCTGTTTTGTTTGCTTTTTTTTTTGGTGGGAGGGTAACTCATGCCCTGTGATCCTTCCTGCTGTTTGCCAGACTTTAATCTGGGCTTTCCTGTTTTCAGTGGCTGCTGAGACCCTGGACCCTTCTCATTCTCTCTTCACCTGACTCTGCTCTGGTTCCTGCAAAGAAAGTTTATCTAATTATCAGTCAGCCAATCAGTCAATCAAATTAGTCAATGGTTACGTATTTATCGAGTGCTTTCTGTGTTGACATGTTTTCTTTGGTTCTCATCTATCCAGATGACCCCTCCTCCTATATTCATCTGCCTAAACTCTATTTGTATTTGGAGTCTTACTTCTTACAGGAAGGCTTCCTTGACTTCCTGGAACTGGGGTATGTCCCCTCGCCTGGTGTTCCCACAGTACTTACCATGCCGTCCTGCTCTCGTCACACACTCACCAGGCTGCACTTCTCATGTCCTGTACTGTAAGCTCTCCCTTGATCATTGTTCTGTCTGTCCCCAGCACCAGGATGGTGCTTAACAGTTTGTAATAATGCTCAATGAATACTAGTTTGAATAAATGAGGGAATGATTATGAACTCCTTGAGACCAGTGACTATGACTTATTTAACTTTATATCTCCAAACTTAGCAAATATCTTGAGACAAAGTCTCTGCATTTGAAACATTAAAAATGTAGTTTTGATGACATGACTAATTAATTAAGTAATTCATGCACTGATTAGCTAAACTATATATCAGCAATCAATATACTGCAACTATAAATGTATAGGGATTTTGGGAAGAGTGTGGGACGATATCCCACTTTGAACAATTCTATATGGTTTAGACATGTTGTTACATAATTGTTAGGTAATGCTATTTAATTTAAATTTTGCTGTAGTCATGGAAGTAGCATTTATACTCATTTACATATGAAGAAAATGGGGCTCATAGAAGAAAATATCACACAGTTGGGGTAAAGACACAAGCCCAGGCCTTCTGAAGCCAAACACAGGGTTCTTTCTACCAGGGAGCTCCTACTTGCCTCCAGATACATATCCTTAGGTTCTGGCTGTTGTGCTATGACAGAAGGTGACATGATTGCTAATTTGATAGTGGGTGTGAGTGTATTTTCTTTCCATGAGTGTAACATGTTTACATTCCAGGAATGTAGACCAAAGGTTGTCTGGAAACCTGCTACTGTAAATAAACAACAGTGTAGAAATCTCTTCTGTGGTAGCAGCCTGGTGTGGAAAACGTTTGGGGGTAGACACATCTCGGATTTGTTTAGTAGGGATGGTCCCATTTGCACAGGTGGTGCAAGTAGGGATGAGTCTGGATGCACTGGGGACAGAGGGAGGAGACGAGTGATGGGCTAAGTGGGCACAAATGGCAAAAGAGTCATAACTTTAGGTACCATTTATGCCAAGAGGAGAGCCGAACCCACTGTTTGCTTAGATACACAAGAAAACTTATGACTTTTTAGTTGAGCATCTCACCTCATGGTGCATATGGTTTAGGGTCCTCGATGGGGTGTTCACTACCACAGAGAGCTCTTGTGTCACACAATATCTTTCAGGTACAATGTAGACCTTGGTAAGATATTTATTTATCACACATTTTTAGTAATATTGAGAAACTTGTCATAATTTATTATTTTTTTCCGGAAGAATCAATAAAATGCATATACATATGTAAGTATATATATAAATATATACACTATATATAAGAAGTCTGGATGTATAAAAAACATTTTCAATTGATCAAGACCCATGGTTCTCGATGGGAAGTGATGTTGTCCCCCAGGTGATGATGTCTGAGACACCTCTGGTTGTCATGACTGGGGAAGGTGGTTGTGCTTTTAGCATTAAATGGGTGGAGGCCAGGGAAGCTGCTCGATACCCTACAATGCAGAGCAGCCCCCACACAAAGAATCATTTATCTCCTAATGTCAATATTGTTGAAATTTAGAAACCCTTCTCTATATTGAATTTAATTCATTGGCAGTATCTCTCTATTTCCTTTTCTTTTTATTTTAATGGATTAAAAATTATAAGGAAATGTTCTGGTTTTGGCCAAGATGGAGTAGTCTCATCCCTCCTGATTTCTTACTCCTACAAGTAAAAATCCTGACCATAACACAACAAACAAGCATGAGAAGACTCTGAGAGGAGGAAAGAAGAAGGCAGACTGGCAAGGGACCTTGGGACTTGAGGAACGATGTCACAATGAGCACCTTGGGTTTCCCTATTGCCTATCAGACATCCTGGAGGATAGGAGGGCACTGCAGAGGGTAGAGCACAACCCAGAACCACCAATAGGCACAAAAAAATCTCCAAGAAAAGCTAGTTGTTCCTTTGCCAAAGGACTGAAAAAGGATGGTTCAACAATATAAAAAGTTACCCCAGTCAAACACTAACAGAAAAATTTTGCACCCTCCTTTCTCCCTGAAATTTAAACAAGTAACCCCCACCATCCCTTCCCATGGAATGAGCTGCATGGTGGTGTCTGTGGGGTTGAGTACATTGCTAATTTTCCAGGTACCAGCCAGGAAAACAGAAGATGCTTTGATCAGCCTGCTGGGATGGTGTCAGTGGGACTCAGTGGGAAGCAGAACCTCTGACCCCACTCAGCAGTGTGAATACCCCTCACTTCCCTTTCCCTGGTGTCAACAGTGCTCACCATGGAGTGGGGCTTACACTCCACTTGAAAGAAATGAGGTGGTGGGAGTCAGTACCACACTTTTGCTGGAGTGGTGTCAATGAGGCTGAAGGGGAATTGCACTTGTATTCCATTCATGAACAAGGTTGGGATGGTGTTGGGAGGGCCCAGTGAGACACTAAACATAAACACCCACCTCGTCCTTGTGCTACATCTCAACATGGGATCACCTGCTAAAAATAGAAGCCTTAACCAGGATTCAGGGTATCATACTGAAAATATCCAGGATACAACCCCAAATCACTCATCATAATAAGAACCAGAAAAATCACAACCTGAATGAGAGAGGACAATCAACAGACACTGACACTGAGATGAATCACATATTAAAATGATTAGACAAAGATTTTAAAGCAACCATCATAAAAATACTTCAACAAAGAATTAAAAATTGTTTTGATAAAAAATAAAAAGTAGAAGATCTCAGCAAAGAAGTAGAATTTATAAAAAAGAACCAAAGGGAAATAATAGAACTGAAGAATACCATCACTAAAATAAAAAAGTAAAAACTAGGTGGATGGGCTCAATAGCAGAGTGGAGATGACAGGAAGGATCAGTGGACTTGAGGACAGATTAATAGATTTACCCAAACTGAACACAAAGAAAATAAACCAAAAAAAGAGGAAAATCTCAAGGACCCATGGGACAATAACAAAAGCGCTAATGTATCATTGGGTTCCCAGAAGGAGAGGAGAGAGAATGGGAATGAACAAGTATTTGAAAACATATTTGCTGAAAACCTCCCAAATTTACCTATAGATTCAAGAAGCTAAACAAATCCTAAATTAAATAAGTCCAAAGAAATCTACACCAAGACACATTATTAATAATATTTTGAAATGAAAGAGAAAGAAAACATCTTGACATCAGCCAGAGAGAAACAACATTACCTAAAGGGGCACACAATCCAAATGACAGCAGATTTCTCACCTAAAACCATGGAAGCTGGAAGGAAGTGGCACAACATATTTCAGGCAGTGAGAGAAAATAGTGGTCAATCCAGAATTCTATAGCCAGTGAAAATATCCTTCAAAAATGAAAGGGTAATCAAGACATCTTCAGATGAAGGAAGTCCAAGGGAATCTGTTGCTAGGAAACCAACCCTTAAAGAATGGCAAAGGGAGTTCTCCAAAGAGAAGGGTGGTGATAACAGGGGGAGGCTTGGAACTTCAGAAAGCAAAGAAGATAATCCAAATGAGTGAAATAGAGGTGAATATAATATACTACCCTCATGAGTTTCTTAAATCATACTTGATTACTGAAGCAAAAATTATAATACTGTGTGATGCATGTGGAGGAAATAACACAATTATATTTAAAAGGACCTAAATGGAATTAGGGTTTCAATACTTCACTCAAAGTGGTAAATGCTAATACCAGTAGACTGTGATAAATTGTGTATGTATATCATAATACTGAGCAACAAATAAAACAATATAAAGTGATATACGAAAAGACACTACGAAAAAAATCTAGATGAACTCCTAAAAACTGTTCAGAGGGCCCACAGGAAAGCAAGAAAAGAGAATCAGAGAAATGAGGTACAGAAGAAGCAAACAGAAAATAAATTAAATGGCTGACTTGAACCCTAATGTATCAATAATTACCTGAAGTATAAATGGTCTAAATACAACCAGTAGAAGTCAGAGGTTGGCAGAATGGATTAGAAAAATAAAGCAACGTGATCCAACAATACACCGTGTATAAGAAACTCACTTCAGATACAAAGTAAAAGGATGGCAGTTTCTTGCAAAACTAACCATGTGCTTATCATGTGCCCCAGCAACCACAGTTTTAGGCCTTTATCCCAGAGAAACAAAAATTTATGTTCACATAAAAACCTGTACAGGAATGTTCACAGCAGCTTTCTCTTTAACAGCAAAACCTAGAAACAATCCAGAGTCATACAACAGGTGAAAGAGTAAACAAGCTATGGTACATCTGTACCATGAAATCCGAGCCAGCAGTAAAAAGGCAGAAACGATTGATCCATGCAACAACGTGGGTGAATTTCAGGGGAATTGTCCTGGGTGAAAATAGTCAACCTCCAAAGGTTACCAACTGTATGATTCCATTGGTATAGCGTTTTGAAATGACACAATGATAGATGTGGAGGACAGATTAGTTACTGCCAGGGGTTGGGGTTGGAGAAGGAGGTGGCTGTGGTGATAAATGGGTAGCTTAGGATCCTGGTGATGGAGCTGTTCTCTATCTCGACTGTGCTGGTGGTCACAAGAATGTGCTCGGATGATAAAATTGTACACACATATAAGTCATGTAAAACTGGTGAAATCTAAAGAAAGATTGGTGGCTTGTACCAATGTGCATTTCCTGGTTGTGATATCGTTCTATGGGTATACAAGATGTTATCATTGGGAGAAACTGGGTGAAAGGAGTTCAGAGTCTCTGTACTATTTTTCACAATGGTGTATGAATCTACAATGATCTCAATGTAAAAATTTAAAAAATTATAAGCAAAGCAAATTTTTGTTTTTGAACTTAAAATTTTTGAAAGCTTCCAATTAATGAGGTAAGCATTGGTCATCTCTCTATTTCTTCCAACTCCCCAGCGTTAATCCTTCCTCTCCCATAACAGAGCCCCCTCGTGCTGTGCTGGTGCATGGTGAGGTGGGGGGCAGGCTCCTGGAGGACTCGGGTGCTCTCTCATGGGTCTCACTGTGGCCCTCACAGGCCCAGAGCTGCCCTGCTTGTGTCTCCATTAAACAAGCCGGCTTCTTCCAGGGGCAGAAATGGGGCATCATTTCCTAGTCATCGTGCTCGTGAGGCCCTCGGCCATCCTCATGCTTGAGAAACACGTTTGGTTTCTACACACGCCTCACGGTGCAATTCCGAAATGGAGTCAGTCTCGTTCAAGTTGTTGGTACTTTAATAGAATCCCCGTATGCCCTCTCTTCAGGGTTGCCGGGATTTGGACAATCAGTGTTCATATTGTTCACAGCCGTAATACAATATGTTCTGGAGCGGCCCGGCAATCAGTCGTTCTATTACAACCTGAAATTTTTAAAATCTTGGCAGAGAAAGTGATGAAACAGCTTTGCAATGCAAAACCTATGGGGAGTCTCACACACTTTGAAAATAAATGCAATTTGATTTTGAAGTCCCCATCAGTTTAATAGAAGGCAGAACGTCATTGGGGGCTTTTCCTGCACTAAAAATTCAGAACTTTGGGATTTAGTTTCTTGGCCACTAACTGGGTGCCCCTGGGCAAACCGCCCACCACCCCTCTGGGCCTTAGTTTCCTCATCTGTAAAACAAAATAGTTGAACACAATGAACTAGGTCTTCAGTTACCTCTTAAAAACAGTCTATGATTCTGCAAATCCTTGAGAGTTTTCTCACTGCTCTCGTGAGTTCATCTTTACCAAGTGCTAGCCTTGGCCTAAGAAGAAAAAACGAAATTTCCAGTAACCCCAGTGTCCATGCAAATACAATTGCTAAGAACTAGGTTCAATCATTCTCGGCAAGATCTGATCATCAGCATCATCATCTTTTTGTGTGGTGAAAACAGCTCTGTGACGGTAGTCTACAAAATAAATTACTCATCTGTGCTCTGGGTTCTGCAGTATCCGCCTGGACGGGTTTGCCTTCCTTCTAGGTGCCAAGAGCTGAAAACATGTAATGTTTATAAGACACCTTAATCATGCATTTTTCTCCTTGCCTTTTCCCAGGCAATTAGGTGCATGTCATATGACCACTTCCCATGCTTCTCTCTTCCCAGCAATTCTGGGACAAAATGTGTTTGAGCATATTTATCGTATGTTTACATTAAAGAGCTCAACTCTCACAAGTGCTGTGTAACTCACACGTTAGATCTTGCGTGTGAGACTGCAGTGGAGACCGAGCGCTCCTGAGGGCCCTCTCCCGTTCACTTCACCCACCGCCCCGATGGCCAGACTCCTGAGGTGGCCTGGGCACTTGCGCCTGGCTCATCTCCCGATCTCCCACTCCTTGTGGTGTGAGCTGCGTGCTGGAGGAGTCGAGGAAGACCCTTGCCACTGTCAACCCCTCACTGTCCCTCTCTGCCTCCTCTGATTCCTTGAGCTGTGAGGTCTTCATTCTCTCCCATCCCAGAGGTCCCAGGACCCACAGTGGTTGCAGTCCACTTGCTTCCTCCAATGTCCAGTGGTGGCCCTCACACTGCCATTGCCATCGGCCACCATCCTGTTTCTTCTCTCTACTGTTCTCTAGCTGTGCTGAGCTTCAGTTCTTGGACCGTTGGACCATCAGGCACTGGTCCTTCAGCCACTGCCAGCCTCAGCTCGCATCCCTAGCTTGTCAGGAGGGCATGCGACGGCTGCACCTCAGCGGGGTGAGAGGTGGTGAAGAGACGGGCAGAATGTTGGAACTAAGAATTGTGTGGACACCTCTCGCTGAGCTGCCTCGGTGAATCCCCCCAGAGCCTGGGTTCTCCTTGAAAATGGCTGTCTCTTTTGATGCTTTTCTGCTGGACTTTTATTCTCTTTCTCAAACTCACCACTCAGTCTGATAACCTTAAATATCTTTTGAGAACAAACAGACCTATTTTCTCTTGATTGAGCTTTAATTTACTATTGTTTTTGTGCTTTGTTCTGATAGATTATAACTTGAAATATCAGAAGGTTTCCCCAAACTTCACGAATCTTTGTCATTATATCAAAGAGATGGATGACTCGACAATGACATTTATGATGGTATTTGTAATTTTGGAAAGATGGAGAATTATTCCATCTTCACTTAAAGTCTACTCTGAGACTCCTTCGTCAAATGTTACACAAAAACTAGTGTGCGTTCAAACCGACGGCTGGGCTTCTGCTCAGATCTGTAAGGACTGTCAGTCCTGGGCCTTTATATACACTGAAGATACACTTGCATTCATGGAATTATTTCTTTTTCATGGGCATTCCCGTTTTGAATTTAGTAGTGAATTTTGTATTCAGGGATGTAGTTCACATTTTGTCTCAAAACATCTTTTGTGGTAACTTATACCACACACACACATATTTTTTCCTTGTGCAAATAGACAAGCATAAAGAGAGAGATTTGGAACTGACACGACCCGATCCCACCTCCACAGTGTGAGCAGGGGGCCAGTGCATACAACTTCAGTGTCCAAAATCAAGTCTGATTGAGACCCTGCTGCCTCGTATTTAAAAAAATTAATGTTAGTCCTCATTCTCTGAATACAGAACTCTGTAATTGTGCCTAAGCCCTTTTGTGAACCACGCAACAGATGCAAACAGAAGAAAATATGCAAGACCCTAAGAGCCAAATAGCCTTTCAGAGAGGGTGGGGCATGTTGGAGAGGGAGAGGCCAGGGGGTATTTTCTGCAGCTTGGCGGGATTCTAGTTAACGAATTTTTGAACAGAAGAGCCTGTCATCTTGGTGGCCGTTCAGCTGTTTCTCACAGGTAAGCAGCAGCTGACAGTGTGTGTCTAGTAAAGACCATGTATTCTGAATTACTGCTTTTCCTACAAAAATTACCCTGGAAGCACACTTTTTAAAGTTCCCACACTAAAAATATTCAGGAGAAGCAATTTACAAAAAAAAAACTCTTTCACTGCTCAAAAGCACTTTTTTTTTGGTAATTTATACTAAGCCCTTTAGAATGTCATATTGGTCCTTTATTAGTAACCTTGACAATATGATTAGACTCCAAAAAATGTCTACTTGTTAGTGAAAAGCTTTCATTCTCTACACTTTAAAGAGACTGCTCAGCTATGACCAAAGCAGTCTTCATTTTTTAATTTTTTGCAACAAAAAAGCACAGATGATAAAATATGTGTTTAGCTCAGGCATTCAATTAAACATATCTGGTAACAGTTAAATAAACATTGTAGCATGTAGATTTATATTAGCTGTCTCTTTAGATGCCTTAATTTGGACAGAACTCTAACTTTCATTTTCTGAATTAGAGTTGACTTTAAGTAATTGTGAAAATGATTTTGTTATAGAGAAAATGTAATTTTTGGAAACATTTATCTTCTAGTGACAAAAGCCTTTGTCCTCTTAAGTGTTATTTCTTTTTTATTATTTGTCGAATTGCATTTATGTGTTGTTTAAATGTTGCCACAAATAGTGTGAAGTTAAGTTGCTAAAGTTAAAATAAGTGATTGCATTTACTAAAAGAAGACAATGAAAGCATCAGCTACATTAGTTGAAAAGCATTTTGACAACATTGATGAAGACCAAGAAGCAAAAAAACAACCAAAAAACCAAACCAAAACAAAAAAACAAAGCGAATCCCCCAAACACCACCACCAGCAAACTGAAATCAAAACTCAAACTTTAACCTTCACAGAGAAATCCTGTCGTGCTTTTAAAAAGTCCCTAATATTCTTCTGTGTACCCCCCCAAATCACTTCACTGCCCATATGTTATTTAAATGCTGATAATCTTGTTCATGGTAATTTCAATGAGCCACAGCAGACATATAATGCTTCCTCTTTTAATAGGTGCAAAGTGAGTTATTGTCACAAAGCAGATATGAAAAAAGGATGTGAAAAGAGAATCTTGCCTAATCTCTGTAATACGGGCTTGTGAGGGTGCTAACATGGTCACCTGAATTATGCATGTCTATTGTGTTCAAATATCATAAATCGGTGCATGAATACCCTCCAAATCATTTTCAGTTCGTGAACATTTATATACAGAGCTCTTGAGCACTGCAAAGACAATTAGTCATATTTGTATGCCGGAATTAATTGAGAGTGAGATGCGGGAGGCAGAACGAGAGAACAAAGCAAGCTTTTTGTCAGTTCTTCCAACTGACAGGGATAATTAGATATATGAAATTGAAATTCCTCAGCAGGGGGTTTCTGTTGACAATGAATTTTCTTTTGATTCCATTCTGTTATTCTTTTATGCTGTCATCTGTGGCAATTTGTTATTCAGCTTGAAGCTTAAAAAAGCAAAGCATTCCGCTTTTATGAGTAGATGATGTCAGTTTGTACACTGCTGGGAAATAGATATTAAATGTAATCTTTAAACTAAAAAAAAAAGAAAAGAAAAGAAATAAAATAAAATCTGTTAAAGAGACAGTGTGCTGTTTACTCAGCCTGCAGAGAAGAAACTTTACAAGAAATAGTCAGAACTTGCTCCGTGGTATTTGAAGTTGTTCAAGCTCCATTAATCCAGGGTCTTGACAGCGGCTCTGACTGTTCTAAGAGGATGCAATTTAGTGCAGGAAACTCAAGTACGCAGTGCCAAAGCAGCGCTAGACGCTGGCGGTTGCAGGACACCACCATTATCTTGCTTAATCTCATTTTCGTTTGCTACTCCATTCTAGCTTCACAATAGCAAAAGCATTATTCACAGATTATCGTTTTTTTCCCCTCCATCTGAATCAAATGTATTCTGAGGAAAGGAATCTGAAGAAAACCTCAGAATACCACCCCCCAAAACATGATCTGCATGTACTATTTACCCAGGCTTATTGGTAAACTGAATTTGGGAATATTTTATACATTAGACTTCAAGATAATGACCTTTCAGCTTGCAACTGACTAACTCTCTGGGCGTCTTTTCACCTGTGGAATGAACATGACTGGATGTTGGGTCCACATCTCATCCCTTTAAGTAACTACTTTTGTGACTTGTGGGCAAGGTTTCGCTTCCTTGAGCCTTTCTCCCTCATCTGTAAAGAGAGATCATCTGAACAGCTCACTCCGCTGCTGTGTGAGGAAGGACGTAGCACAATGCCTGGTGTGTAGTGGGCACCTCTTAAAAGTTAGGCCCCACCACTGTTCTCTGCCAATGTCACAGCTCTTCCTACCCTTTCATCCATTTGTTCATATATTGTGTTCTCTCCCCTTCATTCTTGGGAAGCATGCACATTACGTATCTGATGCTGAAGGTGCGTGCTTGACCCTGAGGGTGCAGAAGTGAGAAGACCGAAATGGCGCTTGCAGTGCTCAGAACTGGTGCTCGGTTTCTCAGAGTGTGCTTTGAGCGCCATCCACATAAGATCCCCCCCATCTGCTTAAATGCAGTTTCTTGAACCCTTCACCAGACCTACAGAAGCAGACGTGATAGTAGGGCACGGGGGTCTGAGTTTTCACTAACTGTTCAGGTTGTCCTTACGCACAGTCAAGTCTGAGAACTGCTCAGCCTTGGAAGGAATCTGAGACTCTCAGGAGGTCCCAGGTCTGCGAGTGTGAACTCCTATTTCACCATTAATTTCCTGCAGTACAAAGAGGCAGACCCTCTCTTACCTCTATTCCATTAACTGAAATGTTCCTGCCAAAGGTGGCATTTATCCAAGCACCTTGATTGTTCTGCAGGCACAGGTGCCACAGAATGAATGTGCCTTCAGAACAGGACACCTTCAGGGGCTCCAACACAGCCACTGCTGCAGGTTAGAAGGTCCACTCATCAAGGCCAATTCAAGTAGCCGCATTGCTGCTGAGGATGAATCAGAATATGGTGATAAGAGTGTGCCTGGATGTAGTCTGTGGATGAAGACACATGGCATTATGTGTGCAAGTTATCCACCTAATGGAGAATGCAGTCAGGGAAGGGGCGCGTCATTTCTGTGTGGATTCCTGTTTACGGGTTGGGATCACAGAGTAGAGTCTCTGGAGGCACTGTTGCCTGTTTTCTTCCTGGATGCATCTTTGCACACATTGCATGGATTCTGGAAATGGAATATAAACAATTTCCTCCTTTTTTTTTTTTAACTTTTCTTTCTTCCTTGCAGTTTTCCATTAAGCATCCTTGCCTTTCTTCTGCCTCTGGCTTTTTGCTTCATCCATCTCCAGTCTCCTCTGAGTTTGGAAGGTTTGTTTCCCCAAAATGAAAGTTCCTTAACCCAAATCAGCATCCTGGTGAATGAATTAAAAGAAACAACAACATGAAAATCTAATTTTCTTCAAAAACAAAAATCTCATGAGGTGTTGGCCAACACCGTGTTCCAACTCACCACTGTGCACGTAAATACCACATAGAACCTCGCTGAAGGACACAATATTGAGGGCAAAGAGCCTTATTTAACTAAGGAAACATTTTATGCAAATTTAAGGAGAAAATGCCAAGAAAAGGAAAAGGTCACCTATTGATATAAGACATAGTCAAGACAGAAAAACATAGCTGAATACAGATCCATCTGGAAAAGTATTTTAGAGAAAGATTCAATGAATTTAAAACCAAACCAAAAGCCATAATTTCTTTTCAGGACTGAATTAAATGGAACATCAATGTTTATCCACTTTCCCACTGCAAATGTCTCTGAAGTGTCTAATCACAATCTTTTAACTTTCTTTAGAAATGAGTCGTTTTATTTTGTTTTTCAGTCTCACAAGCTGGAGTTTCAGAAATTTGGGTAGGTGGAAGGACTCGGGGTTTGAGAAATTACTCGTTATTTTCTAGATGGCTGTGGCTAATCAATGGGGAGGGGAAGGCACAGAGCAAGAGAGTGGATGAATTAGAACATCCACCGTGGTTCCTGAACCAACTCGGAGACCCCATCAGACGGTTGGGACGAGGACATTTAGCAGATGAAGGTCTGAGCCAATGGATATGGCTGATGAATAGAAGTAAAACAATTTGGATTATTCACCCTGGAAAAAAGAAAGGTAAATGATGATTAAATGGTAATTGTTCATAAATTATGGAGAACAGTTTTGTAACTACCTCTGTCTACAATAGAATAGGAAAAATTTTACTGAAATTTCAGCAAGACAAGATATGTTGAAGAATTCCTGGCGGCAAGGTTTATTAACATAAGAGTGGTCATTACAATGCGTGTGGATCCCGTCTCAAGTGTGATGGAGGCAGTTTGAGGTGCTGGTGACTCACGTGTGTAGAAGGCAGCTTTGTCCTCAAAGAGCTCACAGTCCTGTGGGCGAGACAAGCCACGAACAAATAACACTGACGGAGCACGATCAAGGGTGTCCTGGCGTCGGGTTCAAAGTGATGTTGGGGACAGAAGAGGAGTAACTGAAGGCCTCCAAGTGGAGCGGGCTTCTTGAAGGAGCTGATATTTAGGACCACTTGGGTTGGTTGGAATCAGATGTTCAAAAGTTTTAAAATGGGGAGAAACTGATCAGAGCTGTCGATGACATGGGTGGCCACACGCCTGGTAGACTGGCGAGGTGAGAGGCGAGAGGCTGAATCACAGCCAGAATCACAGAAGAGGGTGAAGTCTGAGAGACGGACCCAGAGAGCGTTCATCCGGGAGGAGAGAGAAAAGAGAGACCTGAAATGGGCACCTGAGGAGCGAGTATTTGTTAAATAGCCCGCCAGGTCCGCCAGGGGGCGTGCACACTGACCAGTGACAGTGGCACCGTTTGTTGAGGGCTTACTGTGCACAGGAGTTGCCATACTATGTTAGTATATCACTTACTATTTATAACTACTAAGACTGATGGTATCTTAATTTTTCAGGTGAGAAAATGAAAATTTGAAGGCAGGAAGTACTTTGCCCTAATTCACACAACTCATGGGGGGTCCAGCCCAGCGTGCTGACCCTGGCTCTAAGGCAGACTTGGGGGGTGGAGGGAGATGTGGAAGCTGAAGTTTCCATGATGATGCGCAGAGGAGATGGGGGAGCCGGCCTGGGCGTCCCGTGCTGGCACTGGTAGAACCTGCAGGCTGCAGTCCTCCACCAGCCGTCGGAGCTCCTGGAAAACGATTTCAAGGCTGGTCACCTTCCCAGCATGCAGGCAGGAGCTGAGTGTTTCATCTTCAGCACAGCTGGGAGCTGGAAAAAATGTGGTTCCTAGTTTTTAGCAACAAAATATAAAATTGCATCAATGGAAAAACTGGCATTTAAATTAGAAATCAGCTGTGACTAGACAAATCTGTTAACTCATAATGTTCACATGACATTTGATCAAGCACTTTGGGACTTGACATGATTTATCTTTGGAATCTTTCTTCAGAGGTAGAATATTTAAGGAAATTAACTTGTAAAGATTTTTCTGTAATTTAAACAGATAATTATCCATTTCCTTATCCTCTCATGACAATCAAAAATTTAAAAAATTTAAGTTTAGCTACAACTACCTAGACGATTAGATTTTGAAGTTTTATCTTGTCAACACTTTGTTGATGGTTACTCAACGTTGTGTCTAAGAGGACTGTTATTCTGAGGAAAACCCCCAAAGAATTAGCCTATAGATTTGGGCCATGCTTAACTTTGGTTTTCTTTGAAGGCAACAGAATACTAAAACTCCAGTAAAATTTATTAAACTTAGTTTTCACTTTGCCCACATTATTTTATTATTAATATATGAGATATAGTAAGATTATGGTTACCTTTTTTAGCTATCCCCTATAAACTGTGAAGAGATATATGTGAATAAAATCATGAAAGAGAATCATATAGATGCTGCAGAGTTCAGGGAGTGTAGAGATAATGAAAATAATTTAGATATTTTTAAGATCCTACTCCAGTTTTTTACTATCAGCATTTAAACAGTTGAAAATAGTTATGATTTTTAGTAAATTTTACCTTTGAGAACTGTGTTTCATACTTTGGGAGACAGCCTCTCCTCCCCCTCCTCCCTCCTAGCCTGGGCCCCTACCCCAGCCTGGGCTCCTCCCCCAGCCTGGGCTCCCCTCCCCCAGCCTGGGCTCCTCCCCCTGCCTGGGCTGGCACTTCAAGTGTCGTGTTGATGGTTGCATCCCTGCTCCTGTGATTGTCCTCCTTAAACTCTTGCTGGTCTCATTAACGACTATGATTTCCTTCCGGGAAGAGTCTATTTCTTGACAATGATTGTGTCCCCAGAGATAAGCAAAAAGTGAGTGGTGTATAGTAGGTCCTCAATAAATAATTACCAAATGACTTAAGATATGAATCCTGTCATTTAAATTCAAGAAACAGGTCCTGAAGTCCTAGTGTGTGCAGGCACCGTATTAGGCCCTTTACAGGGTAAACATCAACAGCTGGCGTTCCTCTGAGGCATCCACCTCACGTGTAATTTAAGCAGAATGTGTTGTGGGTGATTATTAGGCCCCATCTCACAGCTCAGAAAATGACTCCACTGGTGTCACACACCAGTGCTGGTTCCTGGGACCAGCAATCCTGCCAGCAAGAGATGCTTAGGTTAATTCCAGAGGGTTAAACTTTCTTATGTTGTTATGTCAACATGGTGTTCAGCATAGTCGGTAGCTGAAGACGTGGAATTCTTTGAGCACCAGTAAATACTTCAGAAATTGGAAAGAGTACTCTGTCACTCTGACTGTGCATTTTTCATGGGACTATAATTTTGGAAACAAGATGCCCTAAACTTGCATAACAATGTCATATTATACACTTTAGATAATTTGTGCCAGTGTTCATCTCACTGAAAGGGTACTCTAGTAACTGTCTTCATTTTAAGATTCTGGTTAAGAACCACTTGCCAGTTTAAAACCCTCTGACACTGGCCACCAGAGGGATGGTGTTCAGTGCTGGTCAGCTTTTGGAAAAATGAAGTCAACTTCCTTAAACAGGAAGTGCTACTTAATTTCGTCACACTGTTTTGATGGTGGAGGTTGTCTATAGTGGTGAGGTGGGAGGGACTTGAGAGAGAAGTTCGTGCTAGTCATTTATTTTTGTAGAGGAGGAAACTGGGTTTGAAATGTCTGATCCCGGGAAGTATTAGGTATCCCTCAAAGAAAACTGAAGTCTCACATTCTCTTTAGAGGTTCTTATACTAGGGGGGTATCTCAAATTTGTTTTGTACCCCTTGCTCCAGAGGTTCTCTGATCTTAGGAACAGTAGGAGAAACATGTTGAAAATGGGAATTCCCACCCCAGCCGGGGATTTTGGCTCAGGAAACAGGGTGGGGCTCAGCAGCCTCACTTCTGAACAAGTGTCCACGGTGACTCTGGCTCACGTTGCTAGTTCATTCGTCAGACACTTTTGAAGGTATTAGGGAAGTATTGGGTGAGGTATTAGGGAGCACGATCTGATGTCTCGGCCTGGACAGCACAGGGGGGGGGGCTCTTGGAGTGGGTCCCTAGGAAGCCCAGTAACTTGTCCCCAACTCCTGAGAACTTCCATTTGGTGACACATCAGATTCCCATGGACCCGTTTTCTTGGAATATTTGCTCTTGTTTTCCTTTCAAGACCCCTTCCTCTCTATGTCCAAACACTCAGAGTTGAATGTCAAGTGGGTAAAAAGTGAGACTAAAAAGGCCCTTTTGTGGCCAATGGTGAACTGCACCCAATGTGAGTCCAAGGGTCACACACATCCTTCCCCGATGGTGTGAAGGAGAACTGGTGGCTTTTCTTTTCAACATCTTTGCTCTCAGTAGGTCATCTTGTTATTTCTTGTCAGAACCAAAGTAAGCTAAGTTTAGAGAGTGATAGTGATGATGATGATGATGATGACAATAAAATAAAAGTGCCAGAATATGTTGGCTTGTTACATCTTAGGCAGTGTGCCAAGTATTTTAAGTGGATTATCTCATTTAGTTCCCATAACAACCCTATAAGATAGCTTATAAACATATATATGTACATATACACACACATGCACACATGTATGAATATAGTTATACACACACACACACACACACACACATATATATATATATATACAGTATTGATCCTCATTATTCGTGGATTCTGTTTTTGAGAATTCATTTGCTCACTAAAATTCTTTTGTAACCCACCATGTGCCCCCAGCGCTCTCGTGGTCATTAACAGACATGCACAGAGTGGCCAAAAATCTGAGGTGCCTGATGCGCGTGTTTCCAGCTGAGGCTGAGCGAGGCAACACTCTGCCTTCCAGTTCCAGCTCTCCTACTGTAAATGCACGCCCTTTTCTGGTCTGTTTAGTGCACGTTTTTCATATTTTTGTGCTTTTTGTAGGTTGGTAATTTCAGTGTTTGAAATGGCCCCAAAAGTAGTGCTGAAGAACCTCATTCAGCCGTGAGTTATGGTGTGTTTGAGGTTATTGAATTAACAATATGTATTAACAAGGTGTCTTTAAATAGGAACATACACAAAACAAGCTTGTGTATTGAGTGGGTGTTGAAGTGCCATGACCAGAGAAACCTAACCCTGCGTTCCCTCCAGGAGCCATGGTTCGGGATTCCCTAACTCAGTGTTTGCAGTGACTTTACAGAGTGTAACTACCTCAGATGGCCAAGAACCAACTCTGGTATAGCTATCAGACCTGCCGGGGCTTTTGAAACTCGTATCTTCTCGTCCAAGGGTAATTGGTGGCTGGAATCAAAGGTGGGAAGAAAACCGAGAGGTCCCACACACATTTGCTGGACTATTCCTAGACCACCCCTGGGAGGGGGCACCGGTCACTGTCACCACTGGTTTCCTCTGGGCAGGGGAGTGGGAGGCTGGCAGACGGGTGGGGGAATGTCCACTGCATGCCTTTGTTCCTTTTGAATTTGAAATATGTGAATCATTATTTAAAAAGCTGAATAAAAGATTGAAAAGTATAATGAAATGATATTGTTCAGAACAACTTCTTACAAATGATGACGGCCCACGCATCCTTTGTGAGTGGAGACGTTTGTACCTTGGGTAATGTAAGTACACTGGTCCCCCTTTATCCACGGTTTTACTTTCCCCAGTTTCAGTTTCCTGTGGTCAACAGTGATAAGGAAAATTCCAGAAATAAACAGATCATAAGATTTAAATCGCACCCTGTTCTGAGTAGCATGATGAAATCTCGAGCCGTCCCACTTCATCCCGTCTGGGACATGAATTGTCCCTTTGTCCAGTGGATCCACGCTGTATACGCTACCTGCCTGTGGGTCACTTAGTAGCCTTCTGGGTTATCAGATCAACTGCCGTGGTGTCGCAGTGCTGTGTTCAAGTCATCCTTATTTTACTTAATAATGGCCCCAAAGCCAACTTTACTGTTAGCTATTGTTGTTAATCTCTTACTGTGCCTAATTTATAAGTTAAACTTTAGTATAGGTATGTACATATTGGAAAAAATGTGGTATGTATAGGAATCGGTACAGTCCTTGGTTTCAGTCATCTACTGGGGGTCTTGGAACGTGTCCCCCACAGATAAGGCGGGACCATTGTAGAGTGAGGAATGAGGTAAATCAGTTATTTTGTTGATTTGGGTTGATCAGACAATTTTTAAAGATCATATCATCAACTCCTATTACTCTTCTAAAAACAGTTCAGATGGTTAATTAATTCTTTTCTTAGTGTTCATTATACTTTTAGTGGTGAAATTTCTATGGTAGTAAAGAAGATTGTATTAAAGTCTACTTTTCTTCCTCCAGAGTTTAATCATTATGGAAAAGTTAGCCAATGTTTCCACTCTTAAGTGCTCTATTTTATTTCCCTGTTAATAGCACGTGAGACTCCTGGTAGGGAAGCCAGATGCTTCAAATCGCTCCTAGAGAGGAGTTTTAATACTTCTTCAGAGAACATTTGCTCAGGAAACTCAAATTTAAGAGAAAAGTGAATCAAGGTATATTTTTGAGACCTTTCTTTTCGTTCTCCTCCACATTTGAACTTCTTCTGCCGTTGATCTAGATGAGAACAGAAGCATGATGCTAAGGTTTCCAGGCCACGACCACGAGCTCTGAGAGGAGGAGCCCTGCCTGACCCCTCCTGTCCCTGACGCTGACCCGTGCCGTGCAGAAGGGAAGCAACGAGTTCTGTTTATTGAATAAGTAAGTGGGTTCCTTGCTTCCATGCGGCTTGGGTAAAGCAGTCTCAAGTCACTTCTGGATATCTCTGTTTTAAACAAAGACATTGGCCGTATCCTTGTCTGGCACCATTGGTTCATTCCACTTTCTGATTTCATTTCAATCCCATACACTTTAATTAAGTACCTACTGTGTGCAGGCTGGAGGGTGGACACCTCAGCAGACGCTGTCCCAACCCACCACGCCTAAGGAATGGACTCTGTTCAGAAGTCAGCTGTGTTAGGTCTTCGTTCCTAAAAATGCGCTCCGCAATCACCCGAGATGCACTTGGTGGGCATGATGAGATTCTGAAAGTGTCCTTCAAACGCCCTTCCTTCCTCGGAACCAGCCCTGCCCGTCACATCCCAGCCTCTGTTATCTAAGTTTTGTTTCAGAAAATGAACTGCACAGACAAAAGAGCTGTTCACATAATCCTTCTGAAGAGTGAATTAAATCACGATTGTGGGACTGCTTTGCTGTGCAAAAGGCATGTTATCTGTGGTTCTCCTTTGCAGGCCCACTGTGATCTGAGCGTGCTCCCACCTGAGTGCCTCAGTCAGCTTTGCAGCCACGGCCGAGTCCTGGACCATATGATCTGTTCCTGGTCTGTTTTTCTAAGGAGACTCAGGCCCCGTGTGTTGCCCACTCCACGCCTGGGGCATGCCGGGCTCTCCCTGGATCAGAGCACTTTTTACACTGGATTTTCTTTATTTACATTTCTGGCTCTCTCACTAGACAGACAGATGGTGGGACAATATCGCCCCTGATAGTAGAGACCTTGCTTTAGATGTTTTTACCCCAGGCGAGCTGTACAGAGCTTGGAGGAAATTCAATATATATTTTGTGCTGTTGAATGAGTGAATGAATGTATTGGGTGATGATCATAATTTTATATGTTAGTGTAACCTTCGGAAGAAGCCTTAACTCAACTTAGACTTTTTAAGATCCCCCGATGACAGCATCCAGACTTCAGGCTGCGTGCAAGCCTCTTTTCCTCAGTGGTTAAGGCCTGGGCAGAAGAGACGTGGGTTTGAGTCCAGGCGTGTAACTGACCAGCCACGTGATCTGGCAGGCAGTGTGGCCTCCCTACAGTTCAGTTTATTCGTTTGAAAACTGGGATGATGACAGCAGCAGCCTAGAGAGTTGTGAAGACTAAATAAAGCTTTTAGCTCAGCGCTGGTCAAATAGTAACTTTTCGTGGCTCTTATTTTTGTTGTTTTTTTTTTAAAAGAGAACCACTCTCCAACCTGACCCATAATTCCTAAAATTCTCCTCTCATGTCACTGACACAAAAAACTAGTTGTATTTGAATCCACCCAGTGGGGCCCTGCTGTGTCCTCTGGGAGAGCGCCCATCCCTGCACTGTTGTCTCCAGCTGACCTCTCAGCTGCATCCTTGTGACCACTCCCTCACTGTCCACATGGTGCATCTGGAGGGCCAGGCGTGAAGGGACAGGGGTCCCAGGCCACATGCCCACTGTTGCAGCTCCTCTGCCGTGAGGCTGCTCCCCTGGTCTGGTGGATCTCATCTTGATTTGGGACAGTGGGTCAAAGCCTCTGTGAGCCCTCAGATGGTGGCCATGGTGCATATGAACAAAGCAAACCACACCCACAGTCTGTGTGAGTCCTGGTCTGGGTGGAACACTGCCTTTCCCAGGGTGGAGAAGTCCCGTTGAATTGACTTGCTGAGAAGTGACTGGCTGGAATCCTCCAAAGACGGTTCTTTACCAGGGCTCAGCACTGGACTCTGGTGCTGGCAGGTGGACATCCGGCAGTGAAGGTGGCTTATCAGTCTTGGCCAGTAGATACCCATGCTGTAGGGCTCATGTGGGGCTACTCTGCCCACGAGCCATTGCCATGTAGGTTGACATCCCCTGGCTGAGTCGTCCTGTGCTTGACCTCCAGATGCACAGATGAGGGTCTCTTTACCTGCTGCAAGGGCAGGGGGATGTGACTCTGACTCATACTTTGATTTAAATTGTTGGTCAATATGTCTGTCATTTTGTCTCTTCTGTGAATCATTGGCACTTAGCTACAGCCCCCAAATCTGCAGTCCTCGTGTTTACCATTTCCCCATACTTCTGAAACGCCAGAGACATTGTGCCAGCAGGTGCACCCTGCTGCACTTCCACCCCAACCAGTCACCACAGGCAGAAGTCTTCATCGCTGTCCAGCTGGTGAGGCCCCTGTCCTGGGGTGTGTTTCTGTAGGAAGGAGGGACTCTACTTCAAGTGACTTATTGAGGGCGTATTCTCAGGCCGGGAGGAGTGAAGGAGCACGTAGAGCAGCAGGATGAACAAGCATGGTCTCAGCATGGGACCAGCTTCATCTGCTCCCAAGGGGAGGGAGGCCCAGGGCATACGTTACTCTGTGGTGCTGGCCCCGCTTGAGGTGGGGGCTGTCCTTTTGCCCCCACGACAGCGGGTCATCGGCTGATGCTGGCTGCGGTAGAAGGTGATGAACTAGCCTCCTGGGAGTGGTAGTTCCTGTTGGAGCAGGAAACCTTCTCAGAGACAGGTGACACCACAGTAGCCGGGAGGTGCCCCATCAGCATCCGCCAGGAGGAGGACCACCGGTGGAGCCGACGCGACTTCCTCTCTAAGAGCTTTAGGAAAGCGGGGAGGTCTGCTTGGTGGGTGAGTCGCTGTTGGTTGAGCAGTCAGGCCCAGGATGTGCGTGAGGACAGGGGAAGGATGGGTGGGGTGTGGGGACATCACGCTAATCCAGACACCAGGCAGTCTGTACCTGTGTCAATACCTTGGGCCCAAGAGAGTTAAGGTCCAGGAGGAGTTGCAAAGATGACTTTAATCATGTGAAGAGCGTTGCTGAAAGATATAAAAATACAGGTCATATCTTCATGAGGGAGACAGGCCATCCTTCCCATGCTGCTTTACCCTGTGGCTTGTGCCGTTCTGTCTGACCCTGGTCTGAGGGGCGGATGCTCTGGTGGCTGAGAGCAGGCCGTCAGACTGTCTACACCCTCACCCTGTGATCTCTCCAGGCCCCAATCTCCTCATCTGAAAATCACCATAACTGTTGTGACTTCACTCCACTGTCCCCGGAGAGCAGGGCAGCTGATGGTTAGGACAGTTTTCCTGACAAACTGGTAAACAAACAAACATCCCCTCAAACCTTAGATTTGGTTCTTTGATATTAAAAGAAAGAGGGAGCAAAAACACTTGGGTGTAAGTGAGACACGTAATCTAGAAGACGTACTTTGCAGTTACAGAGAGGTCAAAAGCCCTTCATTAAAAATATATTGTCAGAAGAAAAGAGTCAATTATAGTTCACCTGATACGAGTGATCAATATAATTAAGAAATGAGCTCCGATAAAAAGACTGACGAATGGTATATTCCAGCAGAACTGACATTGTATGGACTAATTAAATATTTATCGGGCGTCAGCAGTGGGCAGAGCACAGTGCTGGATGCTGCAGGGTAGACAAATACATTTCCGTTCCTAAGGAGCTCTCATATGATACTGCCATGGTGTATAACAGAAGGCAGGGGTGATCAGCGTCACCGAGTGGGCCAGGAAAATGGACTCTGCACGCTCCGATGAGCTTCTCCAGTGTTTTCTTATTTCTACACCAAGTGCTCAACCTGAAATATTCAGAGAAAAGTCATTTAATTAAAATTTCAGTCATGTTATTTTATAACTTTGCTTCTTTGGTCAAAAATACAGATTCCGTCACCTTTGGAGCAAAACTGACTGGGTTAGTTAGAAGTGGGTGACAGATGCACTTTCAGCCTCTCGATTTGAAAATGGAAATGGGGGGAGGAAGTAAATTAGATTTTTGGAAAATACACAAAACAGTTTCTAATACCAGGGAGCGTGATCCAGGAAGGTTGATGTCAGCTCCCCTAAGAGGCGTTCCCAAGGCTCCACGACTCGACACCGTCAGGTTGGCGTCTTTCTTCACAGCCTGACCGATGTTCACCGGCTTCGTGGCCTGTGGAGGTTCAGGGTCTGGCTCCCTCCATCTTGGGGGCCGCCGTCGTCAATGTAGGGCCTCTTCAGAGCCCCCTGGGTCCTCTTCTTTAGGCAACCGGTGGACTGTTACAATCAGGCCACTGACGCAACAATCACGACTTTGCCTCCACGTTCCGTGAGCAAAACCCATTCACGCGGTTCCAACATGATGCTAAGGAGGTGGTCGTCCTGTGTCCCCGAGAGAGGAAGGTGGATTGGTCTTGGTTATAAAAGTCCTCTAGTCGTGGTGGGAATATTTTGCAAAAGGGAAGATAACAGACTCATAGAATTGGTTATTGGAGGCTGTTTTCCTCTTGTTATTTCTTCCAGCGCCACATTCATTCATTCGGCATAACTCTAATTGAGTGACTCCCTTGGCAGACAAATAAAAAGTCTTTGCCTCTTCCTAAGTGTCTCACAGGCTGGACGGCTGTAGGGGGAGATGCAGAGAGGAGTATTTTTATGATGTGGGAAGTGACATGACACGTTGGAACAAACCATTCTAGGAGCAGGAGAAGCGAGCTCTTCCTTCTGTGTGCAGATTCTGGGGAAGCCAGGAGGGAGAAGGAGGAGGAGATGCACGTAGGCAGCTTGGGAGCTCCAGGGCTAGCCACTGGAGGCCCAGGGGCAACCTGAGTCACCTGGACTTTACCTGGAGAGGACCTTTGTCGGAAGCTTCCTTGCTGCTGGGCCCTTGCTGCTCCCGCTGTGGTCCCTGAGGGGAGCTGGCTCGAGGGGCACTCCCAGCCGCCCCGGGCCCCGTGGATCTGAGGCTGCACCCTGATGTGCGCCTGGCTGCCTGGCACCAACAGCTGAGAAGCTCTGCCCAGCGCAATGTTGTGTGGACGGCGTGTGTGGGGTGAGGAGGCAGGAGGAAGTTCCTAAAGGGTCTTAAATCCCTTGCAGGTAAAACAAATGGCCAGTTATTCACCAAAGGTTTACAGGACCATGGAGACAACATGGAAAATGATCTCAAACACAGAAATGGGTCAGTTTCTGAAACATTAAAACACCTGTATAACAGACACAAACAGTACCCTAGCCAGTGACCCACACTACTGCCTAGATATCAGTCACTGTGATTAGCAGCGGGCCAAATGGAAGGCTTTTCTCCTGATTTTCATGCATTTATTTCATTGCTAAGGCACCAACTCTGAGGAGGAGAAATGTTTGTTTCCTCTTTTCCCTCTACAACCCTCTCTAAGGAGAAGACCTGACTCCAGCGCTGTGTGCATTTGGGATGACATGCTCAGCATCATGTCATCTGGGACATCAAGGTTAATACAGAAACATTTTATGATTGCTGTCCTCCAGGGATGGTTATGGAAATCAGATGTCTATCTTACAGAGTTCTCTCAGTGAGGGGAAAAAATGTTAAATAAATGGAAATAAATAAATAAATCTGAAAAAGTAACTCACAAACATTTTTGCAAGTATCAAGTGCATGAGCTATTGTGTCCTGAGGGTATAGAATTAACTTGCACAATGATAATTTATATTTTATGTGAGTTTTATTTTTATACACCTGCTTTTCTTCGCAATTCATGAAAAAACATATTGATATCAAGGCAATTGTGCTGTCACAGAATTCATAATCCTAACTGGGAGACTTCACATCAATATGACACGTCTCTTTTATGCTAACTCTAGCAATTTAGAAAAAAATACAGGTTATAAACAGCTAATAAAACTTCCCACATTTGTTCGTCTGATACATTTTCTTTCCATTTGATGGAGTCAGAGCGTACCCGTTGGCTTTGAAGAAATCTGTAGTTTCAGGAAGTGGAAGAGTTTGTGTGTCCAATCAAACGTGTCACTTACACCACCTCTGCCTGGTTAACTTCGGCCAGTTTTGTTGATGCCCAGTGTTTGGGTTCTCAGACCGTGGGCTTTAGACTCAAGTTTATGGAGCATCTGAGTAGTCTCGTTCCACAGCTTGAATGCATTTGGGTCGCACAGTGTCCTGGTTTGGGAGAGAGTTCAGCAAGCTTGCTGTGAAGGGCCAGACATGAAATGGTCTAGGGTTTGTGGGTCAGATGGCATCTGTTGCAACAACTTGGCTCTGTGGTTGTCATGTAAAGTAGCCATCAGCGTCTGTCTGTGCACCAATGACGCTTTATTTATGGAGGCTGGATTTTGAAGTTCATGTAGTTTTCACATGTCATGAAGTATCATGATTCTTTCCAATTTTTTCAACCTTTTAAAGATCATTCTTAGTTCATGGACTGCACAAAAACAGTGCTGGGCAGGATTTGGTGTGTGGGCCATAGCGTGCTGACACTGGTCAGAATGTGGGCTCTGGAGCCAGACTGCTGGGGTTCTGACCTGCTCTGTTGTTCACTCGCTGTGGGTTTGTGCTTCCCCAACCCTGCTTCGACACCAATTCTTTGTCTCCATAATGAGGACCATGCCATCTACGGGGTTGCTGTGAGAATTAAATGAGGAAATCTTTGTAGGCACGTGCTGTCATCATTATGCTACTGTTGGCTGAGTGGATTCATTATATCCCCTTATTCACCTAGGAATTAATGAGCTCCCCAAATTCAAACAAGCTCGCTGCCAGGTACGCAGCTTGAACCAAACCAGGGGAGGAGCCGGGCAGGGACTGTTGTTGTTCTTTCCTCTTTCGTAACAGCACTCCCAGCCTGCAGAGGGGTGTGGGCCTGTCGTGCACCGGGGCCTGCTGGTGGGTGTGGGGCCTGCCGTGCACCGGGGCCTGCTGGTGGGTGTGGGGCCTGCCGTGCACCGGGGCCTGCTGGTGGGTGTGGGGCCTGCCGTGCACCGGGGCCTGCTGGTGGGTGTGGGGTCTGCCGTGCACCGGAGCCTCCTGTAGTGATTCGCTGGTGCTGGGTCTTGCCACCTTTAAGGCCTGTCTGGGCAGGATGCTCCATGTTCAGAAGAATGTTGGCTTAATGCAACCCCAGCTCCCCAATGACTAAAGCAGAGTATTCAGCCCTAAGAAGACATGGGAGCGGGAGAGCTTTCCGCAGTGTCCTCCTGGGGTGTGCATGCACCGTTTAGCATGGCCCAGTGGAATGGGAGCAGCGTTCCGGTTGTAAGGCATGGGAACTCAGCAGGATAACTGATAGTGATAACTTGGAGCATTTTATGACCCCAAGGGTAGAAATCACTCATTCTTTTTGGTCTTTTTCTCCCTGTCTCCTGGTCGTCCCCCCACTTTTCTTCTAAAGCACTCACAGCACCTGGCTCGTGGAAGAGACTCACACTTTCACTCTGAAGGAAACAGCATGTTAGAAGGAAGGAGAGAAGATGCTGTGGAGTAAGAGCAGTATCAGCAAACCATCTCCCATACGTCCCACCATCCCAGGGCGGTCAGGTCCATTAGGCCCCAGACAGATGGTGCCCCTTGTGGGTGACCTGTATTCGGGAATTGGTTAACCGCTCTTGGGAGCCAAGATCACAGCATGAGGCCTCTGGGGGCAAATAGTGCATTTCAACCTCTATTTTTGAAAAAGATAAGATTTCATACAACTGTATAAACTCCTGGAGGGGCTCAAGAAACCAGAGACCTAAAGGACTTGTTGAAGGTCATACTGCCTGTCCATGAGCCAGGTCACGCATGGAGTTCTTTGAAACAAACAGCATGACCATCACTTTATTCTATTTTTTGGGGGGGGGGGTGGTGGTAAGGAAGATTGGGCCTGAGCTAACATCTGTGCCCATCTTCCTCTATTTCGTATGTTGGTCGCTGCCACAGCATGGCTTGATGAGTGGTGTAGATCAGTGCCTGGGATCTGAACCCATGAACCCCAAGCCGCTGAAGTGGAGCATGGTAAACCCAACCACTATGCCACTGGGCTGGCCCCCTTTTCTATTTTTCTTAAATAAAAAGAAGCATGAACCACAGCAATAGTAATTTTATAATGGCCGGTGAGGAACATGTAAATAGGAGCATTTTCTTCTAATGTTCATTTTGTGTGTCTATTCGCTTGAGGCACTGATCGTTTAATGTGGAATTGAGTTGAATTCTCTTAGGGGGTAGTTAAAAGATTCGTCAAAGTTTGCTCAAATAATTACAGAAAGCTGATACTTACCAGGGGGAGACAGGTCTTTACACCCAGAAAGGAGGTGGGACTCTTTCTACAGTTTAGGAGTGAAGCGCGGAGCTTCTCTGAGACTGGGAAAGGCTGTTTAACTCATAAAGGAGAATGTGCTTGAAGCTGTATGGTTTGCCCTGACCCTCACTTTTCCACTGAGTTGACATGTTACTCTCTACTCTGCCCCTGAAAGATGATCTGGAACCTTCCTGAATGTTAAGCCCACATTGGACACTCCTCGGCTTTATCTCACACCCTCTTTAGCTCTGTACCGCGTTAGGTCTTGTCCCTCTGTGTTATTGCATCCCCTCTCAGCCCTTTGCCCCCGGTCACCACATTCAAAGCACATGAAGGGCGTGCAAGTGCAGTCAGCTCCTTCTGTGGCCGTCCGTTCCCTGGTGTCCCAGTGCCGGGCTGGAGGCTGCTGTCAGCGCAGAGCCGCACAGGTGCTGGTGCTGCCCCGGGGAGACGTCGGCCTGCAGACTGCAGGTCATTCCTGCCAGCTTCCAGCTACTTCCTGGGCATGATCATTTGTCTACACTGAAAATAATAGGCATGTTTGTCACAGCAACCCCCATGGTTTCTTAACCATTTCCTATGCTCTTCTCCAGTATCAATAGTCCTCTTTCAGTGGGCTATGCCTTCTTTTATGACTTCCGTAAAACATCTCAAGTGAGTGCTAACTCTTTCATTGGTTTATATACTTTCGTTTTCATGTAATTTTGTGGAATAGTCATCAATATGCCATTTACTGTAGATCTGAGAATTCTTTCTGGATTCTTTGATTAAATACACATTTCTTTTACAGGCTTTCCACACATACCCATACACACAGTCTCTCTCTCTAGTAATTTTTAGTGGTTTCTTTCTTTCTTAAATAGAATGCATCTAAAATCACTATAGGACTAGGCTGGGCCTTGCCTGCACCCGTCCTGCACACAACCCTCCGTGTATTTCCTGGGCCCCGTGCTTTAGCTGACCCTGCCGTTATGAGTGTGGGCTGCATGTGGTGCCAGGGAGTGCTCCGGTGTTGAAGTGGAGGGAGAGAATGGAGGGGAGCGGGTGGGCAGAGATGTGAGCGGAGGGACACCACAGAGAAAACAGATGAAGACGTTGGGTGTGCGGTAGAGCCATAGGTTGGTTATAGACGATGCACACAATTTTGCCTTATTATTTTAAGTCTTCGTACCGTTTCCAAACCATAACATCAAAACCAGAATCAATGAGCATGTTGTATCGGAAGCGTCTCCTGGGGCTGAGAACCACATCACCTCCTTCTGAGATCTCGTCTCTACTACGTGGCCATCGCCTGATACGGAAGAGACAGCGTGGAGTATTGGTTGTGACAAAACACACCTCCAGTTTATGGTCTGGTGCAAAAGTTTTACTTTTTAGGAGAACTAAAACAAGACAAACATGCAAACAGACAAAAGACTAAAGCTCATCCTTTCCTTTCAGAAGCCAAAGAGAAGACGCGTTGGGAGGATTAGAGATCAGAAAGCGAGGCCAGTGTCCCACTGAACTCTGGAAATGAATGAGCCCAGGGATGACTGTTTCAGATCCAGGTCCCCAGGTCCCCACAGGGCTCTTTGGGGGGCTCAGTCGGCAGCCGTCGGGCCCGGGAGCAGGGGAGGGTCCACCCGGCCTATGGAGGGCGAAGACATTCCTGCCCCTCAGTGGGGCTCTGGCAGGGCTGGAGACCTGGGGCAGACGCCAGTTCCCACCAACCTGCGATCAGGATCACAACTTCTCCCCTCCCAAGAAAAAACAGTGTTAATATTATATTTTTAATTCCCTCCTGTGTGACCCGGCAGCGCTATCATCTCACAGGGGATGAATAGGGGAGTGGAGGGTGGACTGTGTGGTCATTGCTTTCAATATCCCCCCTGCTAGCCATTACATCACCAGCTCCTCTCTAAGAGGATTTTCAGCAGGCTTGGCTTCGTTATTAAAATAGTAATTAATTTTTTCCTCTTCACAAAACCCAGGGACCTTCAGATGGAGGCCTCAGGAGCGAGGGCAATCTCCTTTTGAAAGTGGCCTTTCTGGAGACCATAATCGGCTCTCCAGCTCCACAGTACACATGTTCCCCAGTAAATGTGATTAAAGAGCCGCACAAAAACCCCCTTGCAGAAAATTAATTCAGTTTCCAGAATAAAAAGTTTGATAAAGTTGTGCAATGCTCCAATGACAACACATAATAGAAGGGTAGAGTTTTATCCCCTTGAAGGATAAATGAATGGCCAGAAAGGTCTGGTAGTTCCCAGAGTAAAAACATCTGCTACAGCTAATTCACTTTAGCTTTTGATTGTAAAATTCATTAGCCATATCGGGCAGTGGTCCCTCCAAACACACTGGCAGGAAGGACGGTTTCACAGGCCGGGTGCCCGTGCTCTCCTCGGCCCTGCCCGGGGTCCATCCTGCTCCAGACTGGTGACAGACATCCTCCCAGAGGTCCGGAGGGGCTGGATCCGTGGTGGTGGGTGTGGTCCTTTTAGCCTTCAGGGTCTGGTCCCCCAGGGAGGTGACCTTCATTTCTATTCCAGGGGAAGCCTGCAGTGTGGGGTTAAGACCTCGGCAAAATCCCTGAACTGCTACTTACTAGTTACTTACCTTCTCTAAACCTCAGCTTTCTGCTCTATAAAATAAAAGTCACTTGGGCTGACCTGGTGGTGTGGTGGTTAAGTTCTCACGCTCTGCTTCGGTGGCCCTGGGTTCGAAGGTTTGGATCCTGGGTGTGGACCTACACACCACTTATCAAGCCACGCTGTGGTGACGTCTCACATATAAAGTAGAGGAAGGTGGGCACGGAGGTTAGCCCAGGGCCAGTCTTCCTCAGCGAAAAGAGGAGGATTGACAACAGATGTTAGCTCAGGGCTAATCTTCCTCACCAAGAAAAAAAACCCTCAAAAAACAGTCATTGTCTCCTTTTGGGGTTATCATGAGGATTAAATGAAAGAATAAATCTAAAGTGTTTAGCCCTGCTCCCAGAAACTAGTTGAGAGTCTATAACTGGTAGGAAGTCTTTCCTTGTCCAGGTTCTCAGTGTTGCAGGGTGGGAGAGAAAACATTCATTCACAGGCCAGCTCCCTTTGGGAACATAATCTGCCTGTGTCCTGTAGTGGGTTGAGTAGGGTCCCCCAAATTCATGTCTACCCGAAACTCCACAATATGACTTTATTTGGAAATAAGGTCTTTGCAGATTTAATTAGCCAAGGATCTTGAGATGAAATTGTCCTGCATTTAGAGTGGGCCCTAAATCTAAGGACTGGCATTCTTGTGAGCAGAGGAGAGACACAGAGACCCAGGGAAGGAGGCCGTGTGAAGACCGAGACAGACTGGAGGGATGTGGTCACAAGCCATGGGGCGCCTGGAGCTGCTGGAAGCTGGAAGAGGCAGAAAGGACCCTCCCCTAGAGTCCCAGAGGGAGTGGGACCCTGCCCACACCTTGATTTCAAACTTCTGGTCTCCAGAACTGTGAGAGAATAAATTTCTTTGTTCTAAGCCACCAAATTTGTGGTAGTTTGTTTGGCAGCCCTAGAAGACTAATACAAGACATGAAAGGCAAACCCATTTCTCAGGAAAGTTACCTAAGACCCTCAGAGGAGAGTCCTGAGGTCTTCTAAATTCCTCATAAGCCTGCTATGGGGGGACTGAAGACCTTGGCCTGGTCAGCCTCAGTGGCAGTGTGGGGCCATTGCCTGGGGTTTGGGTGGACATGCATAGCACAGTTCGGTAGGCCTGAACATGGACTCCAGACCTTGTCTGAAAATACTTGGAAAATCATTGAGAGAACAGAAGGGCTCTGAGCTGTTTTGAGTGGAATCCTGTGACCCACTCTGAATGTGTTGGTTTCCTTTTCTGAGCATGAGCACCCGCACCCCTGAGTGGAGGACCTTTCCCCTTCCCTTTTTGACGTTTCTGTCCCCTGGGCAGGGAAATTAGGAGCACTAATCACTGATGGGACCAGCCCCACACCCACCATTCCAGCCAAAGGCCTCCTCCTGCCTGACTCTGTCACTCCGTCCCTCTCAGAGATTCAGCCTCTCTGGGGTCATCGCTTAGCTTCTGACTGTGATACTTGTGTCTGTATCAGGCAGTGAAAAAGAAACTCCTCTCAGCTGCTCTGCCCGTCTGTACCTCTAACGTGCTAGGGACGCCCAGGGGGTGAAAGATGGAGAAGTGGAAATGGCAGGCAACACTGCATTAACCAGGCCATTTGGGCAGGACAACGGAGGAGCAAAGTGCCCTCTGTTCACAGAACTTTTTCCTATTTCTCTTCTTGCAGACGGAATCTACTGGGGGCAGAGGACACGGGGCAGAGAGTAGAGGCTGCAACTCAGGAGTGAGGACCTGCTGTCTGTGGAATAGGGCTCAGTTAATCCCGACCGTTCACACGCTGCCCTCTCGCTGCAACACTTCTTGATGAAGCACACAGGACATGGGTCAGAGTTCTGCTGTAGGTGTGTCCCTGTGTGCAGAGATGGGAGTGTGGTGTGGTGGCACTCAAGATTCCACCAGACACATGGATCCATGAGTTCCATCAAGTGGTGAGAAGCCTCCTGTAAGCTGTACAGATGTGTGCCAAATAAAGACATGGTGTCTGCTCTGCTTCACACTGTAGGGAAATGCAGTACTGGTGCGCAATGGGACCTAGGGACCATGTGCGTCACAGTGTGGTTAAGCTGCCAAGCAGGAACTGAGCAGACCTGAATTCCAAACCCCATTCTGGGCACATGAGCTCTGCCACCTGGAGAAAGTCACTTCTCTGGGCTTCAGATACCAAGTGAAAAGTGAGCAGGTAGAACCATGTCATACCTGAGGCTCCTTCCATCCCTAAATTTCAGTGCACTGCATCTATTACTCAGACATGTCTGCTTTTTGTGATAAATAAATGAAAGCTAGAAAAGCGAAGTGATCTATTTTCACTAGAGACTGTACCAGGACCAGATCTGGACTTCCTGGATTTCAGCTCGGGGCTTTCCCCTACACAGCACTGCATTCCAAGTCTTTCTATCTCCTGGTATTTGCTTTCCGTAGAGAAAGAAAAAAAGAAAAAAATTCGGTGCAGAAACAAACAAATGAAACAATGGAGGGGTGAGAGCAGGAGTCAAAGATTCCTACAGGATTTTCATTTCTCTTCAGCACGGTACTGGAAGTGCTGTCAGAGCAGTTAGGCAAGAAAACAAACAAAAGGCATCCCAACTGGAAAGGAAGAAGTAAATTATTCTGTTTGCAGATGACGTGGTCTTATATGTGGAAAACCTTAAAGATTCCACAAAAAAATTCTTGGGATTAATAAATGAATTCAGCAAAGTAGCAGGATACAAAGTCAACACACAAAAATCAGTTGCATTTCTATACACGAACCACGAACTCTCGGGAAAGGAAATTACAAAAACAATTCCATTTACAATAGCAGCAAAAAGAATAAAATACTGAGGAATTAACTTAACCAAGGAGGTGAAAGACTTGTACAATGAAAACTACAAAACCTCACTGAAAGAAATTAAAGAAGACATAAATGGAAACACATCCCATGTTCATGGACTGGAAGACTTAATGTTGTTAAAGTGTCAATACTACCCAAAGTGATCTACAGATTCAATGCAGTCCCTATCAAAATCCCAATGACATTCTTTGTAGAAATAGAAAAACCCATCTGAAGAATCATATGGAATCTCAAGGGACCATGAATAGCCAAAACAACATTGAAAAAGAAGAACAAAGCTGGAAGACTCACACTTCTTGATTTCAAAACTTACTACAAAGCTACAGTAATCAAAATAGTGTGGTACTGGCATAAAGACAGACACGTGGACTAATGGAATAGAAAAGAGAGACCAGAAATAAATCTATACATGTATAGTCAAGTGATTTTTGAGAAGGAAGCCAAAACCATTCAATCGGGAAAGGACAGTCTTTTCAACAAATGGTTTTGGAAAACTGCATATCCATATGCAAAAGAGTAGTGTTGAACCCTTACCTAACACCATATACAAAAATTAACTCAAAATAGATTAAAGACCTAAATGTAAGACCTAAAACAATGAAATTCTTAGAAGAACACATGGCGTGAAATCTTCACAACATTGAATTTGGCAATGATTTCTTGGATATGACACCAAAGGCACAGGTAACAAAAAGAAAAAATAATTTTGTGCATCAAAAGACACTATCTACAGAATAAAAAGACAACCCACAGAATGGGAGAAAATATTCTCAAATCATGTATCTGACCAGGGAATTAGTATCCAGAACACAGAGAGAACTACTAAAACTCAACAACAGCAACAACAAACCCAATTCCAAAGGGCAAAGGAATAGGCATTTCTCCAAGGAAGATCTATGAATGGCCGACAAGCACGTGTAAAGATGCTCAACACCACTAATCATTAGGGAAATGCAAGTCAAATCTACAATGAGATACCATCTCACACCCATTAGAATGGCTACTATCAAAGAAACAGAAAACAAGTGTTGGTGAGGATGTGGAGAAATTGGAGCCCTTTTATGCTGTTGTTGGGAAAGTAAAATGGTGAAGCCACTGTGGAAAACAGTATGGTGGTTCCTCAAAATATTAAAAATAGAATCGCCATATGATTCAGCAATTCCACTTCTGGCTACATACCCAAAATAATTGAAAGCACAGTCTCAAAGACATATTTGTTCATAGCAGCATTATTCATAATAGCTAATTGTGGAAGCAACTCAAGTGTCCATGGATGGATGAATGGATAAGCAAAATGTGGTGTATCCATACAATGGAATATTATCAGCCTTAAAAAAGAAGAAAATTCTGGATATGCTGCAACATGGATAAATCTTGAGGACATTACGCTGAGTGGAATGAGTCAGTCACAAAAAGACAAATACTACATGATTCTACTTATATGAGATACTTAGAGTCTTCAAAATCATAGAGACAGAAAGTAGAATGGTGGTTGCCAGGGGCTGGGGGAGGGAGAATGGGGAGTTGTTTAACGGGGGCAGAGTTTCAATTGTGGAAGATGAAATGAGTTATGGGGATGGATGGTGGTGATGGCTGCACATTAATGTGAATGCACTTAATACAACTAAATTGTATACTTAAAAATGGTTAGGATGATACATTTTATGTTTTGTGTATTTTACTACAATAAAAAAGTTAAAGAAAAGAAATAAAGGAAGGAAGGAGGAGGAAGGAAGGAAGAAGGGAGGAAGAACGGATGGAAGGAAGGAAGGATGAATGAGCCTAAGTAAGTCTGGGTCTTTCTCCTTGGGTTTCTTTACTCTCCCTTTGGTAGAAGGAGAGTTGGCAAGCTCACAATATAAATTCCCCCGGTAAAGTCTGGTTTAACCATCTGAGTGGCATATTCTATGTTGCTTTGTGTCCACTTCCTGGAGGAAGGGAGGAGAAGCTCTATGTAGGCATCTGTCTCTAGTTCCAGGGAGCCCTGTATTTTGTCTACTTCTTTTACCATCATTTCCATGAGAAAACTCTTTCATGTCTACGTGGATCCTCACAACAGCCCCTTCCACTGGAGGTGGCTGGACATGGGCTCTGCTCTTTGCCATCCTAAGAACTAGGTAAGACCCTGTTGCTGGTGGCAATTACTAGAAAGTGATAAAGAAGTAGACTCATCAGAGCATACAGGCCGTGAGAACATAGATTTTATTTTTGGGGGAAGAGTTAGGTCTTGTAAGATGGTTCTGTAAACCAAGGCAGATGTCTTGGTATTTCCCTGGTCTAAACACGTACCTCTGGGTTTGTCCTAATCCCCACTACCACCCCAACCCCAAATAAAACAAAACAAAATAACCCCCCCGACAAAACTTCTGAGTTAGGGAATATGGGACTGGAGCTTGAGACAAACGATGGCTTTTCCTTCTTGCCCTCAGAATGGTGTGACTGTAAGGAAATGAGAGCTCTGTTTGTGCAAGAATCCATCTATCTGGAGGAAGAAGGATGTTGTGAAGTGACGTGTCCCATGTGCCGTCAGAGTTTATTCAAATGTCTTAGTTTGTGTGCATCCATGGAAATACGGCTGATCTTCAAATGGAGGAGAGCTACAGCTCTCCCAAAGTTCCAGGTGAGCGTACGCACCCCTTGGATCCCCACTCGATACTGGGAGTTTCACTGCGCGTTTCTTCCAGGCGTCAAAGAGAGGGAAATGAATGGAGCTGCTTCTTGTACAACAGACGTGCACCTAACTAGCTAGTCATTAACCAGGAAGTATTTACTGAACACGAAGAAGTGTAAAGGTATAATTCCTCTCTGGGAGGACCTTAAAAATAAACCACTTAATATCTTTGAGACTCAATTTCCACATCTGGAGATAATCAGACCTTGACCTGCTGGTTTCAGAGGGCTGTGATTCACTTCAACAATCATTTATTAGTGCCTCCCGTGGACAAGGAATCCTGCTGTTCACGGAGGTGTGTGCAGACACACATGGGCCCTCAAGGAGATGATCACATGGGGGGATCCATGGCGGGGGATGGGAGTCCAGTTTGAGCAGTGAGGACAGGTGGTCTGGCCCACCAGAATCTTGGTGCATGGGGCTCTGAGAAACCCCTTCAGGGAGAGCTGCTCCTCAGAGAGAGCCAGGTGGAAAGGGCTTGAGCCCATGCCTCAGTGGTCCTGGGGAGGGGTGTTCTTCCATGAGTGTGGCAGTGGCCCCCAGAGGCTGATTTTAGTTCAGCTGCCCAAGGACCCACCCAAGTCTCGCCAAGATGGGCATGGACTGAAGGCGAAATTGAGCAGCTTTCATTCGATGTCTGGGACACATGGCACCTGACACTGTGTTGATGCTGTTGTGATAGTGTAAAAAGGGGGAGAGGACCTGGCAGCCCCTTTGCCCAAGTAGAGGGCTCCCAGGAGGGCGTGGGAGTGTCCTCAGGCCACCGTAACAATGCCACCCGCTGGCTGGTTTAAAACAACAATCTGGAGGCCAGAAGTCTGAAATCCAGGTGTCAGCAGGGTAGGCCCCTCCTGGAGGCTCTGGGGGAAGATATTTCCCGCCTCATCCTGCTTCCGGCGATTGCCAACAATTCTTGGTCCTCCCTGGCTTGTGGATGCATCCCTCCAATCTCTGCCTCGGTCATCACGTGGCCATCTTCCTTGGTCTATGTCTGTGTCCAAATGTTCCTCTTCTTTTTTTTTTTCTCTTCAAAGCCCCAGTAGATAGTTGTATATCACAGCTGTGCGTCCTTCTAGTTGCTGTATGTGGGACACCGCCTCAGCATGGCTTGATGAGCGGTAAGTCGGTCCGCACCCAGGATTGGAACTGGTGAACCCTGGGCCGCCAGAAGCGGAGTGCGAACTTAACTGCTACGCCACCAGCCGGCCCCAAATGTTCCTCTTCTTATAAGGACACTGTCCTACTGGGTTAGGGGCTCCTCTGCTCCAGTGTGGCCTCATCTTAACTTGACTACATTTGTGATGATCTTATTTCCAAATAAGGGCACATTCACAGCTACGATGGGGTCAGGGTGTGGACATGACGCAGTTCAAGCCTGAACACAGCCACGTGGAGCCCTAGAGACCACAGGTCACTGGGGGGGGGGGGCAGCAGAAGTGTATTGGTGGCTGATGGACAGTGTCACCCAGCCAAAGGGGAACCCAGGGGGACAGAGAAACAACCCACCGGCAGAAGCTGTGGGAACGCTGACCTGATGTGAGGTCAGGAACACAGGAGCTTTGTAGAGGGCAAGGGCCAGGCTCTCACAAATGCTGGAGTAAAAGGTGCCAAATGAACAGACGCCAGCCCCCAGCCCAATGCTGGCTCGTCATCTAGGATGTGTCCTGTTCCTGCACCTCAGTCAGTCCCATCCACGACTGCGATCACCTGGGGCCATCAGCACATGTCTCAGTGGGCGTGCCTCCCTGGCTGAGCACTGGCGAGGGGCCAACTCTTCACAGAGCCCTTGGGCTCTGCTGACGCAAGGAGGAACCTCTGCTTGGTGACCTCACAGTGTCCACTGCAGGCTGTCTACACTGCTTCCCACCCCTTGCTCTGATTGTGAGGAGCTGCCTGTGTTGTCAATTACAAGTAGCTACTGGAACATGGAACAGAGAGAAAGAAAAATAGTTTGGATTACATGTCCTTTTGCACTAAAAAAGCATTTACCACTTTCACATTAATATAAAAATATATGCAGCTTTCTCAGGCAGAATTCTATCAGGAGAGGAAATTCATGAACGCCACACCAGAACGGCTTTTCATATGGCTTCTCTTCTTTCCTGAGACAAAAGAAAGAAATTCTTCACTAGAGTTTCTTAGTATTTTCTTCACTGCTAAAGAGAAAAAGAGATGATTTATCTCCTGAAATACGGAATAAATTCTGTATTTTTTACTGGGAAAGTTTCTGCACTGAAATAATAATTGCTAATATAATTGAGTGAGAACATCCATTTCTTGGTAGGCTGCAACCCCTGAAACCTCACACATTTGAACAGAACAATGACCCGTGATCGTTTGCTTGAAATTCCTCCAAGTTCCTGTGGAAGCGCAAGGACACACTTGGCAATTCCAGTTCTACTTAAATTTGAACCAGACACCTTCAGAATTAGAAGCAACAAGTTTGTTCCATTTTTCATAGTCAGTTTAATAAACTAATTGATCTGAAATGAACATCACTTGTGTGAATTGAGGCTGCGACCTGTATGTTCTTGGAAACAACTTGAGTATCTGATAGCTTGAAAAATTAAATTGAATTTAAACTTAAATATTAGAAACACCTCTTTCCTTCTTTTTCAGTTGTCCAGAGTGCGTATCGGGACCTTGAACGTCCCACGGCGTAACATTTTGCGTTTTGCCTTTGTGGGTAGAGCATTTATGTATTACCCCGGCCATAATCCAGGCAAATCCGTTTAGCGTGGTTGCCCCTGTAGAGGGGGTTCCACTTCATCGTGTTTGATAATCATGCGATTAGAGTGGTTCTGCACACTTGTCAGTGTGTCGTTTGTGGGTCCTGCTTTCCCTCTGAGGGCAGTGCGGCTCCGTAGGCCGGCTTCCCGGGTGGGAATGCGGCTCCACTCCTGCTCCTCAGGTCGATGGCCCGGTGAGGTTTCCATGAGCATTAACGGGTGTGGAGGGTGGTGCCTGGTACACAGTAAACACTTAATTAGTGTTATTTATTATTTTAATTTACTGTTAGTACTTAGCTGCAAGTATTCAAGTCTTCCAAATTTAAAAGTGAAAACCCTTAGCCTCCCTTACTTAAAAACATGCAGCACGCAAAATTAATTTTTTTTACATCTTCTAGTATTTTATATTCCTTTTATTTAAAATGATGTTAACCTAGTTCAAACTCTTTCTTCTTGTCTTGAGCTCAGAGACCAGCGCAGTGTGTGTCCATTTACAGCACACCCCCCCCCCCCCCCCCCCCCCCCCCCGGCTCCCAGAGCAGCCTCGTCTGAGCTCCTCACAGGTACAGGAGGCTAATGGTTCAATTACTTGTGGGGAAAGATGAAAGGGCAGGAAATGGCAGTCATGGCCCCAGAGGAAATATTTGCAGAAAAAGGAGCAGAGCAGCAAATAAAGTGCTAATTAATGTCCAATTCCAGCGCTGATGCACAGACCACAGTCGTAGGCAGAACCAAGCCCTGCTTTCTGGGGGTCAATGGACCTTGTGAATTAGCGCAGAATGAAACTCCTCCTTTTTTCCAGTGCATGAAGGATAGGGGATTCCGGTGGTTGCGGCCATAACCACAGAGTTTATGTTTCAGGTTCATTTTCTCAGGGAGGGTCTTTGAGCTCCCTGCCTTTTGGGCAGATCTCAATCCCTCTGGGTAACGGGGTAACGGCACTTTGATTGCTCAGCTAAGTTCTGCCGACTCCCTGCTAACCTGGAGACCATGCTGTGCGTGGGAGGGACGGTGGGCCGGGGAGGGCGGCATCTGGAAGGAAAAGACTCTCTCCCTTACTTTTGCTTAAAATGTCCTGGAACTCCTTAGCAAACACGAAGAAAAGTTGGCATTTTAAAGGAAATTACAAGAAGAGTTACTATGTAGAAAAGTTGGTATTTTTCCTTCCTCTTGTCTTCCTCGTTCTACACGGAGGTGCCTCATGCGTGTGGTTGGGTGGTAACTCGGTCAAGAGAAGGGTGAGAAGGGAGAGTTGGACGCTCTGCTCTTGTGTGACAGTTTATGCTTTGCATTCAAATGATCATGAGTCAATACACTCAAATTCATATATGACGTTGAAAAGAATCTGAAATGACTGGACTCCTTAAAATCAGGAGATTAATGTTTATGTTGTCATAGTCGTTCCAGCAGAGCACAGAGTCCTGCCTTGCAGAGAATGACCAAAACCCAGAAAGAAAAGGGGTTGGAGGCCATGCTTATTACACACAGTCCTTTGATCTGACTTCACTCCGGGCAGAGACAGCGTAGGACCTTGCTGGCAAGAGTTTGGAATTCTGGGGGACACATGAAAGAACATCCATATAACACCGACTGGAAGGTTGAAAGGGCTGTGCAAATTTTATCTTTTTAACCGATAAATCCTCACTACTGTTTAGTAAGCATGTACTTCCAGCTCAGTGAAAACTCCCAGCTTGTGTCATCTCACAATTGGTGCCCATATCCCACTAAATGTGTTGCTAAAAGAACAAAATGAAAGGCTGCATTAACCAGGGACTGTTAGGATGATCAATTATTTCTGGTGTGTAGTATCTGAGAATCACATCCTAACATGGATTTTTTGGGAGGTGCTGATGAGTGAATGCCAGAAATAATAATCTGACATTAAGCTTTTGTGAATCTGACCAAATGAATGCCTCAGAAGAGAATTTACGGGAGTCGGAGTGTGTGCTAGTTCATGAGTGCATTTCTTTTACAATGTAAATGACAGAAAAATTATTCATTATACCTACAATCAAACTACAGGTTTAATAGGTGTCAAGAATGCACACGGAAACTATTAAAATGACACCAGAAATATGGCTTCAATCAACAAAAGGCAAGGCATTCAAAGCGAGTCTTGAAAACTTTAACAAAAATGCCTCCGTTGCTCTTGATGAGGAGGCTCCAAAATGCGGGGAGCAGTTTAATGTCTGGAGCTCTATCCTTTTCACAGAAAATCGTGTCTTTGGAAAAGCATTTTTAGGTAGTGTTTTCTCATGATTTGAGTATTGCAGTGGAGTTTGCAGAATAACATAGGAATAAAGTCTCAGAGCAAAGATTAATGAGCACAAGTGGGTCACCTAGTTGCTCAGAAAAATCTGGAGTTGGAAGGGGGTTGTTTCCTGGAAGAGTGGGGCTTTAGTGATCTGTTGTGGTCTTCACTGTAGGAAACCCGGTAAGGAGCTGGGAGTTGGCCGTTCTGTCTGAGGGTCCCCTCTCCCCACCCAACATTGTGTGTCTGTTCATTTTGTTCTAATGATTTTTGTATTCGGTTCTCACCTGGCCAGGCCGGTTGTCAGTTTGCTGTCCTCAACCCACTTGATTTTCAACAGCACTGGAGAGAGTTGATCTCTCTCCTTGACACACTTTCTTACCTTGGTTTCTTTTGCACAAGGGTTTTATCCAGTGGTTTTCCTCTTACCTTCCCTCTCAATGTGCTTTGCTGATGGTGCCTCCACCGTCAACAGACTCAAAACGGTGGATTCAGGGCACTGCCGTCTTTCCTTTTCTATGTCTTCATCAACTCCCGTGACCATTTGTTGACCGCTTGGCTTAAAATTCTGTGCCTGTGTGTGTGTATATATGTGTGTGCATGCATATGCACATACACGTGTGTGTATGTGTCCCCTTTTGTGTACACATCTATTTCTCAGGCTCCAACGTTTCCCCTAGGCTGTAGACTCAAAATTCCATTTACTAATTCTCTGTTTCCACTTGGATGTCCAATAAACACTTCAAGCTTAACATGGCCACAACAGAACAATGGCCTTCCCTGCCCCATCTGCCCTTCCCACACCCTACTCTACTCTTGCCCAAATCACCCCTTCTCTGAATAGCAGCACTGTCCCCCCCGGCTGCTCATTCCAAAAACTTAGATACTGTAGTGGGTTGAATGATGGTCTCACTTGGATATGTCCATGTCCTCACCATGGGGACCTGGGAATGTGATCTTATTTGGAAAAGGGTCCTGCAGAGCTGGCTTTTCCTGAGCCCTCACTGAAATCCTCCTCCTTCCTTCCCCTGCGTGTGTCACTCACTCCTTGATTCCCTCCATGCATCACATGAACCCAAATCCCTGTCTCAGGCTCTGCTTGTGGGAAACCCAACTTAAGATGGTGGTTTCTTTTTTATTATTATTACTACTTTCAAAATTCTTTTGGAAAACTGGTTTTAAGGTTTTACCAAAGTAAGAATAACTTTTTTGGGGGTAATTTTTGTAAATCAAATTTGGATTTACATAAATAATAGATGCATTCACATCTAGATTTTCTGAAAAATTTGTGAGTGCAGAACTACAGTAAAAAATGTAGATTTGACAATTATTAGTTTGTTCAGTCATTATAAAGGAATTAAACTGAACAAAAATCAGGTAAAAAATTTTGAAGCCTAAGTTATTTTATCTGACTCTTCTGCATTAATGAAAGTAGTTAAATATTTACTAAGTTTCCATTTCAGGCAATTTTTTTTTCTATTTTAATGTTTCCTTCTCTTTAAAAGCATGCTTACAATACTTATTTACTTATAAATTAGAGAATAAATACTTGAGGAGTAAGTAGTGGTTTAGGTTTGAATTATCCAAATGAAAACATATTTTTGCTTTATTTGCCCAAACATGATGCATAAATTTTCAGTTATGTCTACGTGTCATAAGGTTTTTTAGGAGGAATCTGGTAGTTATTTTATAATTTCATCTTCACAGACTAGCTAAAGAGGAGCTATGAATTCAAAAATTAACTCTGTGACTTTGGCTTAATTTCTTCAAGAGCAAAATATATTCCGTTTCTCAGCCACAGTTTTCCCCTCTGGTAAGAATGTATGTTTGCCAGTTTCTGTTATGCAATGAGAAAGCATCTAGAAACAATCAAATTTAGTAGATCCTGGGCTATGTGTTCTTGCACTGATCCGGTTTGTGGAAAATCTCAGCGTGAGAGGGAGGGACCTGTACCCTGGGGATAGTATTTCATTTCTCACATGCACTTCCTTTTAATTTCATCAGTATGACTTCAGGAAACAAAGTTTGTTTAAGTCTCTGTATAGGCCCGCCTCCAGCAGTTGTGAGAACCCACACAACAGGTGTCTAAATATAATGTAAGCCAAGCTAAAATACTGTTAGGATATGTCTTATCCTTTTATTTCCCAGCTTTGGCCAATATTGCATCATAATGACAAAATAGAAAAATAAATGTAAAAATACGTGCCAGAAATGGCACCATGTCAAGGATGGCTGAAGTCAGGAATAGTGGAGCATATCTAGGTGTTTTGTTGATTGGGCAGCAATTTTTGGGTGAATAATAATAAAAATACAATATAATCCATAAATCATTTTATGTTTAAAGCATAAAATTTATATTTCAGGACTTTACTAACAAAATCACTTATTTTATTATAATCAAGATTGTCAGTTTATCTTGTATTGACTAATTATTAAAGCAGGGGTCAATGACCCTCAGGCTAGACACTTGTTTTGTAAATAAAGTTTTATTGGAACAAAGCCACGCCCATTTTATAACATATCATCTATGGCCGCTTTCAAACTACAACAGCACAGTCAAGTAGCTGTGGCGATCAACGGCCTGCAAAGCCTAAAATATGTATTATTTGGCCCTTTACAGCAGATGGTTGGTAACCTCTGATTTAAAAGTCTAAAAAATAAAATGTTATTGTATCCAAAGCATATCAACTTTTAATATAGTTTTTATCAAAAACATAAATAGTAAAACATTGTAAAAAAATTGTAAAGTAAATGTGAAAAATTGTTTAAATTCAAATGTTTCAAAGTTATTTTTCTTGAAAAATATTTCCTAATGGTTTTTATTGAAAGGTACAATACAAGTTGTAGTTAATGGATATCAAATATTTAGACAAAAGTTTTTAAGTAAAGCTGAAATTTTAGAAGTTTTTGAAAATTTTAAATTTGGGGGACTCTAATAAACTATTAAGTATTTTAATAAGAATAAAATGATAATTCTAGCATTCAGTGGTCATCTTGTCTCCAGGATAAGCTTTGGCTTAATACTGCAGTGTTCCCCAGTGGCTGTGGGTAGCTGTGCGGAGAGGGAGCCAATCTGTGGGCGCTTCCGGAAGGACACAGGAACACAGAGCTAAGCAAGAAAAGGCACCTAAGCGCGAGTCGTCGTGCAGGAACCCGTTGCATCTCGATGGGAAAGGTGTGACAGGACGGTGGTCCTCACAGGCAGGTGTCGCGGAGGAGCCCCACGTGCTCAAATAAATTTGCGTGTGTAGGTCCCTCTATATCCATCCTCTGAACATTTTTATTAATTTTATTAAGCTTCCAGGGTATTTATCCTTTGAAAAGTTACCCCTGGGTCAAAACTGTAATTCATACGCAGACAATTTTACATCTTTCACTGAGTTGTAGTTGTTTTTTAAAAAGTCAAGAATGCTTGCTAACTGGCTCTCTGGAGGTGGCACCAGGCTTTTTCTTGGTTTTAATTGTCCTTTCTCTGTTTCTTTACAGGATTTAAGGAGAGGGGAAAAAGACATAAGGGAGAAAAATAAGCATCAGAAGTTCATGTTTATGATCCTGACATCACATTTTGAATTTTATTTCCTAGACTGAAAAACAATAACTAAAAAAGTCCAGACATATTTGTATATCTCATACTTTGAGAAATTTTGTCTTAAATAATCTAGGGAAAGTAGCATCAACACTTTGAATATTCCTTGCAGCCTACATGATGGTGAACTAAGAATGACGTTAGGAAACCCACAGGTCTCTCAAAATGCGGTTGAAACGAGGAACGGCCAGTGCACTCACGTTCATGTCAGTGCACAAAACAGCTCTGAAGGATTTTCCCCATAAAATTAACTCCTGGTATTTAAGGCTTTTCTTAGTAGGGAACCTAACATGAGATTCCAACCTGAAGACAGACTAGATTCTAAGCATAAAAAAAGAAAGAAAAAGAAATGAGGGTGTCTGTTTTTCCCAGTCCTTACTTTTTCCATCTCAACAACAGTTGGAGCAGTGTCCCCTCGTCTTTGCTTTCCATCTGTCCTCCTTTCTCTGAGCTCTGTCCCCACACACTGGCCAGATAGTCACGGAGAAGGACAATTCTGCTTGCAGCACGCTCTGGCTCTGTGGCTTTCTGTGGTTCCCGCCAGCTTCAGAGAGAAGTCCAGACCTCTTAGCCTGAGTGCATTCTGGATATCGCTTCCCCTTTCAGCTTGTCACACGTGCTTTATTGTGGTCTAATTCAGGCATCGCTTCCTCTCCGTGCACACGAAATGCGGCCACTCTCAGCTCTCAGCGTTTGCTTGCACTGGTGTCCACATGCCTGGGTTGGAGTCTGGCCTCTTGGTTGCTGGCTGTGAGATCTTGTGTGGCAGACCGAAGCCCTCTAAGCTACAGTCCTAGAGGATGGAGACTACGTCCTATGACCGATGGCTCGGGATAGTAGGGAACACAGTAGTTCCCCCTTATCCATGGGAGATATGTTCCAAGACCCCGGTGGATGCCTGAAACCTTGGATAGTACCGAACTCTAGATAAGCTATGTTTTTCCTATACATATGCACCTATGATAGAGTTTAATTCAGCACAAGTGATAAGTTATGTGGATGTGGTCTCTCTCTCAAAGTATCTTACTCTACTGGCCTCGCCCTTCTTCTTGTGATGATGTGAGGTGATACGGTGCCTGTGTGATGAGATGAGGTGAGGTGGATGACGTAAGCACAGTGAGGTAGCGTTAGGCTACCACTGACCTTCCGACCATGATACGTCAGGAGGAGGGTCATCTGCTTCCCCGCCGTGGATGGAGAGCGAAACCGCAGAGAGGCGCATTCTGCGGCAGCTACAGGTATGGTCACACAGCGTTCTCAATTTCCACTCTTCCTTCAAGGCTCACCCGCAATGGCCTTTCTAAAACACAATTCACAGGACTCTGCAGGAACAAACAAACCACCATTCCCTTCTCTGAACCTGGAACGCACGACATCTATTTCTGTATACAGCTAAGACTTAAAGAGTCAGCCACAGAAGCGTCTCACCTGTTCACGCAGGCAGGTAAGTGAGAGCTGTTTCCCATCTTTCCATTACTTCCTCGTTGGAGTCGCTGGTGATGCTGCTTCTTCATCTGAATCTTTTTAATGTTTCTACAAAATTCCATGTAATTTAAAAAAGCAGAGATGAAGGTAGCTACAGATAGTAACTCTCTAAGGCACAAATATTGGTTTTGTACTTCACGAGGCAATATTTTACAGTTTATCAAAAGTAGATTTTTGAAGCTCTTAGACCCAGTAATCACAGGTGAGCATGTTCAAACCCTTTTCTCTGTCACGGACACTGCACCTCCCTTCTCCCCCCGACCCCCAAAATCGTGGGAAGAGATTCGTCAGAATTTCCATTTAGGCCAAAGGAAGCTCTCTCTTTGCTTCCTGTTCTCTCACTGAAGGAAAGATCTAGATTTCTGACGGCCTCAGGTTCTGCTCATGACAACAAACCTGTTTCTGGTCATTATTCGGGCAGGCAGCAGAGCCAGGCTGGAGTCCTGGCTCGCCTCCTAGTGACCGGGGTCACAAAGGGCTGCTTCCCTCATCCTAGCTGACGTCCAACCACCTGCACACCCAGGCCTGGGCGTCCTTCCTTTCTGCAGGTAAAGGCGGAGGGCGTGGCCTTGACCAGTGGGTCTTGTTCAGTTCCCTAGCTGCATTCCACTGCCATCAGTTCTGAAAAGGCAAACTCGAGCCAAAGGGACTGGAAAGGGAGCCTGGGGCACCAGTCTGTCTCGTTTCTCCTCACTTGTCCTGTTGTCGTATCCGTTCATTCCGGTTAGCTTGGTGGGACATACACAAAGCTACGCTCTGATTTGTATCTTCAGGAGATTTCCAGTGAAGTCACAGAGATGCATCAATAAACACACGTGAGAGTCCAATACAGCACCAGGCTGGATTGACTTAAATGGGCGGAGACTCTGCTGAAGGCAGGTGTCCGCGCTGTGCCTGCCACGCGCCTCTCACGCAGGAGAGGCAAGGCTGCATGTCAGAGGGGCCGTTCTTTATCATGAAACACGCCATGGTCACAGGGCTGCTCCCAGGAATCCTATCTACTGTACTGTAGGACAATTTTGGTGTTTCTTTTGCTTAGACACACAGGCCTTGTCTATCTACAAGTATATGAGGTACTGTGAAGACGTGGTCCCTGGGTCCCCACGTCTACTGGGGGGCTTCATCCCGTATTCATTGATGTTCCTTTGCTGCAATCCATTGCTCTAGATTCCTACACGCAGTCACAAGTAGACCTGGGAGCAGAGCTGTGAAGAGCTGAAACAAGCCAGGGAAATCATCATACTCACAAAAGTTTAAAAATGAGAGTTTAAATGAAGTATAGCCCTTATTTTTTCCCCCATGACCTTTGTTAGATATGGGGTGTCACATATTCCCTTAAACAACTTAGGAGGCCGGCAGGGCAGATGTCACTCTCTGTTTTGCAGATGCAGAAACAAAGGCCGGGAAGGACGCGGTGACTTTTCAAAGGCCACCTCGTAGGATGGCGGCAGAGTCAGACACAGAACCCAGGCTGTGTTCTCGCCTCATCTTCATCCCGCTTTGCCAGGCTTCTCAGGTGCGGAGTTGGAGCTGGGGTCGGGGGCCGGAGCAGGGACGTCAAGGTGGGGGGAGGACGGAGGAGAAGCATGCCTTTCGGTAGATATCTGGCTTGCAGCGTGTGACCCTCGGGACCCGGTGGTCGTGGTCTCCTGGCTGGCATCAGAGTGGGGGTCATCCCGGAGGTCCCGGCCCCAGGATCTGTCCCGTCTGGGTCTGCCTTCGTCAGCCTCAGGTGGCTTGCTGAGACGGGGATGGGAGTTCAAGGCCAGCTCGGCGTGTTCCTGGGCCTCTGTCAGCTCCCACTGGAATCCAGTGGGTCTCCGCGCCTCTCCTTGAGGCTCCACGGTCACGGAGTCAGATTTTTCTTCTGAAGGATGCTGGTGCCTCTGCTAGTCCCCAGCGGGGCGGGGCTGGGGATGGAGGGCATTCGCGCAGCCTGTGCCTTCCCCTCCGTCCAGAGCCGGGCTGTCGTGGGACGGCTTTCATCCCCCTTCTCGGGGTGCCAAGCTCCCTGGCTTGCCTTGTATGGTGTTTGGGGTTCCTTGTACCATCTGCTGTGATTGCGGGGCCTTGCACACACGGACCTGCAATTGCTGTCTCAAGGGCGAGGTCAGCGTGTGCTAGGAATGGGGCCACTTTCTGGATGTTATCGGCTCAGGCTGCCGTCATACAGATTATGGTTCAGTTTGAACCAACGCACACTTGCTGGACGGCGACATGCGCTCACCTCCTCTCACCGTCCTCCACGTCTTCGAGGATAAAATCGTGTCTAAGGAGCGTTTCCTGTGCCTCCCTTTCCAGTGGAAGTAATCCCTCTACCTGCATGGAGAGTAGAAACAAGGATGAACTGGACCTCACAATCTGCTTCAGTTGATAAGAAGTCACATTAGCGAATCAAGTGGAAACGATTTATTGCTTAGGGGTGTGATGCCGGCAAATAGAAGCATAGGAAAGTTTAAAAAAAAAAGGATCCTGATGGATACGGCCTGGAGAGATGAAATAAACCTTGTTGTTGTTGGGGGACGCTCAGCTGGCTCTGGTGGTGGTAGTCAAGGAGGGTGTCGAGGCCTCTGGGCAGGAAACAGACGGGTAGAGATCAGGGTGATTTGTCAGCCACAGACTGGGCACAATGGCCTCCGAGAGCAGAGAAGGCCGGTGTTGACAGAAGGAAATAGACAATCACTTCATGCTAGGAAAGTCGGCAAGTGAATCTGTGCATTTTAAATACAATCAGAACTAGAAGAAAATGAAACTTCCCCTGACCTCGAGTTAGCTCTGGCACCACGATACTTGTTGAAAATTTTTGTCATAAAAGAACTAGAAAAATAAATTGGGTAGGCATTATTTTAAATTACCACTGAGCTTCCCCAAGACTTGAACAGGATGTGGGGATGGCCTGTCCTGCAAGGGGAGAGGCTGGGTGCTGAGGGAAATGCCCCTGGGTCCACCTGCAGTTGCTCTGTTCAATTCGGTAACCGAGGAAGCCTCTAGAGTTTGGCTGGAGTCTCATTGTCAGTGCTTCAGAGATTTCGCACCTCGCTCTGCGCCCACCGCGTGTGAGGGCCTGCAGGGACGGGTCTGCCAGGTGAGCTCTGCGGACCGAGCCCCTGACCGAGCCCCTGAGAAGAGAGCCCGGATGCAGGTGGCCACAGATGCCTAAGGGCAGCAGCGCCACCACCTGGCCCAGGGGGGACCCAGCACACGTGCCCACTCTGGAAGTCCACTCTCCAACCATTGACCACTATGTGAGTTGCCCAGACCGCTCCTGAGGGCGTCTGGTGACCTGGGACAAGTCCCAGTCCCAGGAAGAGTAGCCACGAGTGAATGTAGAGACTCGAGGGCTGTGTGTTAGGTAACAGCAGGTGGGGCAGGCTCTCAGAGAGGGGAGTCCATGGTGGTCTGCTGAGGGTCAGCTGAAGGAGGAGGACATCCCCTGGACAGTCTGGATGAAGGTGTCCTGGAGACATCATTCAGAAAGGCTAACGGGCTCTCGGAGAAACGGTGTGCCGGTCCACACCACCAACCTCCAGGCTGAGGAAGCTGGAGAGTTCAGGCCCAGTGGACACACGGGGACAGAGCGAGCCCTAACCTCCCATGACCTCAGGTGGAGCCAGCTAGGCCCCACGTTGGCTGCATTTTAAAAATACTGAGAGTTCTGGCCCTGAATGGTGACTCCTTCTATATGCTGAAGTGTCGCGTCCTGCAGCTTGCCGCTTTACAAGTGAGGACGAGGGCACGGAGCACTTGATCTCCGTGAATGAGAGGGTGAACGCACTGTGACAGTTCTGGTCCCGGTTCTGCAGAACCCTGTGCTGTTCTCAGCTGGCGTGGGACTGAGACGTGCTTATTTCAGGGGCTGCAGGGAGCTGTTGCTGCCTAACTGATTTGCCTGTCATCGTGCCTCCCTTGGGCGACACGTGACCCGTTTGTGTCCCTTCATTGGGGCACGTCTGCGTGACCTGGTTGGGTCGTGGGATTAAAGCAGAGACATTCCTCCTGTGGAGTGGGCTCCATCTACAGAGGCTGCCTCGCTTCTCCCGTCTACTGGTTGTCTCGTTTCCATGAGGCCAGTTTTCCCCCGGAACACAGTGGTGTCCTGGAGGAGTTAGGGTGGCTCGTGGACATGCTGTGTTCCCTGGAGGACGAGCTTCCGGCACACACCTTCCAGCAGAAGTTACCTCCCCCTTCTGTCTTCTTCTCTTGCTTTCTCTTTCTCCCCCACCCTCATCCTCTGCAGAGGAAGCTGGTATTTTCCATGTGTTCAACTACTTAGAAAAGAAGGTTCTATGAATATAAATTGTTAATTAGGATTGTTATCATTATTTTGTGTTCCATGCACATTTGTCACTTGAACCTTGTTCTTCTTAGCAGCAGAAGGAAACCAAAGAAAACGACATGGTTTCTCTCATCAATTATCAAAGGGTTTGGTAGGTGTTATTACCATATGAGATGCAAATCAAGCATTGGCCTGGAAAAGATAGTAAGATACCAGTCAGCGTTAACTGGACAGTCGTAAGAGGCCAGAGTCCATGAGTGGGTTTTGTAAGGTGATGACATACTGTCCTTCAGCAGCACGAGGGGCACGTGGCCCCTGGACAGCAGGGACGCCATGTTCAGAGCGCAGACTTGCTCATTCTCATTTACATAGTGTCTCTGAGTTTGGTCATGGTGTCTCATCTTTTATGTGTGAAGCCCTTTATTCCACCAGGTAAGCTACTTTTAAAAACAGCTTTATTGAGGTATAATTGACATTAATAAACTACACGTATCGAAAATGTGTAATTTGGAAAGTTTTGACATTAGCATGTCTGTGAAGCCATCACCACAACCCAGATCACGGACATGAACACTCACCTGTTTCCTCCTGTCGCTTTGCAGTCCCTCCCTCCTGCCCGTGAGTGACCCCACCCCTGTCCCCAGGCAACTGCTAATCTAACTACACCTTAGTTTTTGTTTCCTATAATTTTATATAAATGGAATCAGAAATATGTACTTTTTTTTGGTCTAGCTTCTTTCACTCAGCAAAGTCATCTGTGAGTCATTCGTGTTGCAGCCTGTGTCAGCAGTCCGTTCTTCATCGCTGAGCTGCATCCCTGGGGTGGATCTGCGAGGCGATCCCTCCACCAACGGATGGGGATGTTGGCTGTTAGAAATAAGACTGAGATGAACATTTGAGTACAAGTCTTGTCTGGACTTGTGCTTTCACTTCCCTTGGGTGAACACCTGGAGAGGAGAAGCTGGGTCACACGGCAGCTGTATGTGTAACTTTTTAGGATGCCACCCAACTGTTTCCAGAGAGGTTGTACATTTTACGTTCCCATCAGCAATGAATGAAACTTCCCATCCTTCCACGTCCTCAGTGACATTTACTGCGACCCTCTTTATTGTCAGTTGTACCAGAGGTGTGTAGCTGTGTCTCATTGTGGTGTTAATTTGCACTCCCTGAGGACCAATGACGCTGAGCATTTGCTATCTGTATATTACCTTTGGTGAAGTGTCTGCTGAAATATTTTGCCCATTTAAAAAATTGTGTTTCTTCTTCTTTTAATATGGATTTAAGAGTTCTTTGTTTGTTCTGGATATGAGTCCTATGTCAGATATATAATTTGAAAATAGTTTCTCCCTGTTTTTATAAAAACTAGGAAGCCAGAGTTCTTAGTTTTCTATGTTTGCCTATCCAGTGGGGATTGCACAATATCTAATATGACAGAGCAGTGATCAGTGTGCACAGGGCAGTGTCCCATGTGCACATGCAGTGTCTAGTGTGCACAGGACAATATCCAATGTGCACATGCAGTATCCAGTGCGCACACGCAGTATCCAGTGTGTACAACACAGTATCCAATGTGCACATGTAGTATCCAGTGTGCAGGTGCAGTATCCAGTGTGCACACGCAGTATCCAGTGTGCACAGAGCAGTGTCCAGTGTGCACGTGCAGTACCCAGTGTGCACAGCACTGTGTCCAGTGTGCACACGCAGTATCCAGTGTGCACGTGCAGTGTCCAGTGTGCACAGCACAGTGTCCAGTGTGCACATGCAGAACCCAGTGTGCACAGCACAGTATCCAGTGTGCACGTGCAGTACCCAGTGTGCAGTACCCAGTGTGCACAGGATGGTGTCCAATGTGTACATGCAGTACCCAGTGTGCAAAGCACTGTGTCCAGTGTGCACATGCAGTATCCAGTGTTCAAAGCACTGTGTCCAGTGTGCACATGCAGTATCCAGTGTGCAAAGCACTGTGTCCAGTGTGCACATGCAGTACCCAGTGTGCAAAGCACTGTGCCCAGTGTGCACATGCAGTATCCAATGTGCACATGCAGTATCCAGTGTGCACAGCACAATGTCCAGTGTGCACGTGCAGTACCCAGTGTGCACAGGACAGTGTCCAAAGTGCACATGCAGTATCCAGTGTGCACATGCAGTATCCAGTGGGCACATGCAGTACCCAGTGAGCACGTGCAGTATCCAGTGTGCACAGCACAGTGTTCAGTGTGCACACACAGTATCCAGTGTGCACGCATGGAATCCAGAACAAGCAGTGCATCGTCTGGTAGGGATGTGAGTGGGACGACTTGCACAGGCTCAGAGCATCAGTTTGAACAGCCCAGTGGAGCCTCCGTCTATTGCTCCAAAGAACTGGATTAGAAGGAGAAAACCGAGACATCAATTTTGAGTGAAGACTTTCAAAGCAGAGATTTCTCCGGAATTCCTGGAGAAGCTCGCTGGCCTCAGGAGGACCCCAGCAGGGCTCGTTACAAGGGCCCGCAGCTCCCGGTGGTGCCCGGAGGAGACCAGTGCGGGGAGTGTGCTGCTGGTTCCTCGGGTCTCCTACTGTTGGGATAACCGAATGCCAAAGCCTAGATTCCTAAAACGTTATTCTTGGAGGGACCTGATGTTTATTTGTTTATGCTCGAGGTAAATGATTTTGTAAGTTGAATATAGCTTTCATTCTGTGAGCTGAGCCTGATGCTTAGGTAGCCGTTTTGTCACCTTTAGACACCTCCACCACATGGTCCTCCTTGAAGTGATGTTGCAGTCCAGCTGTGTCAACCGAGGGACACACACGGGCAGCTTTCTTTAGATTCTAGAAGGCGGAGCAGGTTGAGCGGTTGAGCGGAGCAATTGTGCAGTGGCCCCACAGAAGGGTGTTTGGATGAGGCTGATCCTGCCTCGTGTCTGTGCATGTCAGACCTGCAGTGCCCCAGACAGGCGGCGTGTTCCGGAACACACCACAGGGGAGAGGCTGCTGGCGGCCGCCTGTCGGTGGTGGCTGCCTGAGGTCATTGGGGTAGGCTCTTGCGTTGAATGGACTTGGCATGTGTGTGGCCAGCGTCTGGGTCCTCTTACACCCTGAAACACCCAGGGTTGGGTCGTTTGCTATGGTCACTGGTTCCACAGGAACACTCAGCGACGCTGGCTTTTGCTCCCACGCCCTTTGATTCCCGCTCCGCTAGTGGGCGGCAGAGAGTGGACAGAGGCTGTGGCGCTGAGTGAGGGAGGAAGAAGACGTCCTCGCCACCACAGACCATGCCACCTCCTCCAGCCCTTGACCGCAGCAGGAGTGTCGGGGAGGGAGCGCCCTGGGCCACCAGCACAGAAGGAGCATCAGGACGACGGGGCCGTAGAACCTTTTCATTGACGCCTGACTTGTTTTACTCCATCCTGTGGGTTTTCTGATGGTCTGTAAGATTAAAGCCTTCAGGGGAGTCATAAGCACAACCACCTACATTTCAAGGAATTGAACAGAAGGGACCATCTGCAGAAATGTTAACCCAGCAGAGGCACGGCGGTCATCGTAATAAACCTGGAATGTTCTCCAATGCAGCTGGATGCTGGTCAGCACCTCGGCCCCCCCTGATCAGGAGGGGCCCTTCCCTGCCACACACTGTTTCTCTCCTGTCCCTCACTTCGCCCCTCACTGATCTGACAGGAGGCAGCAGCCTCCCTCGGCCTCTGCTGCCCACCGGCTTCAGTTTACTGTTGCTCTAAGGCGCTTTGTGCTGGCCTTTCGGAGAAAACAGCCCCACTCCGCGGGCAACATCACAGGAACCAGCCTCGAGATGCATGCAGCTTCGACATTGAGCACACTGTGATGTTTCCTGGGGACTCTTCTTGACCTCTGACCTTGCTCAGTTGTTTCTGCTTTTTTAATTCTACTGCTAACAAGTGAAACAATTATGTCATAAATTTGAGGTTTAATTCTCTGTAAAACAAAATGCAAGCTCAAAACAATTATAAAAAGAAATAACATTAGTCTCCTTCCTCATTGGTAAAAGAAATTTTTAAAAATTACAGGAAATTTTTCGGGGCCGCCCGGTGGCGCAGCGGTTTCGTCCGCGCTTGGCAGCTCAGGGTTCGCGAGTTCGGATCCCAGGCGCCCGCCGACTCACTGCTTGTCAGCCATGCCGTGGCAGCATCCCATATAAAGTTGAGGACGATGGGCATTGATGTTAGCCCAGAGCCAGTCTTCCTCAGCAAAAAGGGGAGGATTGGCAACAGATGTTAGCTCAGGGCTGGTCTTCCCCCCCAAAAAAAAAAAAAAAAATTACAGGAAATTTTGAAAAACTTCTAAATGATTCCAATTAATACCTAGGTTAATAATCCATATATCCTGCCAGTGTTTATTTATATGAATATAATTTGCATATCTTAGTCCATTAGTAAATGCATTTTAATTTTATTTTCAATAGTCTACAGAGTCTAAATAATTACCATTTATAATCATTGCAAAATATTTCAATAAGCAGTTTTACAATAATTTCCCTATTCTTGGATTTTCCCATTGCAGTAAAAATGCTATAAACATTTTTACTCTTTTCCCAAACATTCCTTGATAAAATATCTGGAGTGGAATTACAGGGAAAAAGGATATCAGCACTTACAGGGCTTTTTCGATATGAAATGAGAGAAGAATAAACTTGAGGTAGAGAAATTATGCCTTGATCTTAAACAGACATATTTATTAAATAGCATAACATATTTTTTCATTTTTCTGTAATATTGATTGTTCATGTACTAAATGTAAGAATTTCTGCCTTCCAGCACAGAATAAAACCCGCTAGCACGTGGGGAAACACAAGATAGTGAGACTGGAACTTCTGGTCGTGCAACTTAATCCCTCCAGGTGTTCACACGTGTCCCCGTGCAGACGCCTGGACGTTTCCTTCCCTGTGAGCTCCATGCAGGCGCGACTTGTGAGAGTGGGCTGTGGTCTTGCAGAGGGCAGAGCTTCCAGACTTTGTTTTTTGTCAGTGGAAGAAAGATGGGTGGAGAGAGTGAAGTTTAAGGTTCTAAATAGAATTTGGGGTGCAGTAGAGGTGGCGGGGAGAGCAGGGGCAGCGAGCCCTGTGAGGTGGGAGCACCTGGACAGTTAGATGCCAGTAAAAGGAATGACAAACACAGGCGCTCTGGAGCAGGAAGAATAAATGGATGTGGTGTGAGCACACGAGTCTGAACAGAGAGGACACAGTGAGGAGACACGGGGAGACACCAGGTGGATGGTCTGACCCCGCAGGTTGGGGAGGCGGTGAGGTAAGACCCCGGCCTTGGCTTTGAGGCTGAGGGAGGCTCTGTGCTGTACTGTCTTACACGGCTCTAAGGGGTGTTAGGAAAGATCATGCTGGTGGCAGGTTTTATGCAAGAGGAAGCATGGACCACTGAGGGAAGATAAATCATCTAGAAGACACAGGCCAGAGCCCATGAGCCAACAAGCAGACATTGGCTTCTCTTCTACAACGTGGTCATTTCACCTGGTGTGGTTGAGAGCGGGCATCTTTCCCTGGGGCCAGCAGCCAGCTCTGCAGGTGTGGGCTGGCTCAACTTCACAGGACACCAACAGAATATCGTGTCCCCGAGTGTTCAAGGAAACAGCCACAGTTCGTCTGAAAACCAACATGGCGACAGTCTCATAAAGCTTCAGCAGCAAACAAAAGCAAGTTGTAAGTCCTCTGTGAGCTGGCTGCTAAGTATCGGCTGTAAAAGTGGCCTCCTGTTTACTATTCTGATTACAGACGGAACTGTAGGGAAGTCCTGACTGTCGGCGGCCAGTTGTTCCTGCGCATACAGAGAGATGGGAGTCCCCAACAGACACCAGCCACCTTCAGCTTTCACGAGCAACATCTCGCACAGGGAGGGTGCCATTGTAAATGCCCATGCCATGGGCTATTTTGTTGGTACTTCTTTGAATGAGTAGAAACGTGGCCTCTTCCATGTGTATTGCCCTTTAAATAAGAGCCGGCTAAGACTGCAGCTGAGACTTCACTCTCAAGCCCCAGTATAACGTGGGTGCAAACACAGGACATCAGTCCTTGGAAATGGGAAACCAGTGGTGTCATCAGACAGGGTTGTAATATTTCTGATTTTCAAGGCTCAAAAAGTCATTTTCCAGAAATGCTCATGGAGGAAAATTCTGTTTCTAATAACCGCCGTGCATCTCTGCATGCATTTTGGAATCTCCTGTTCAGAATATACTTATTGATATCAGGCATATTTGCAAATATAGAAAATACAGAATGACATGACGCTGTGTGTCCAGTGGTACAAAAGCCCCCGTTAGAACTTGAGTCTACCAGGCTTTGTGTGCGGGGGCCGGGGATGGGTAGAGAGAGCTTAGTGTAGAACTAAGAGCACGAGCTCTGAAGTCAGGTAGAATTCAGGTTTGATCTGTCTTTGATGCTAATTATCTGTGTGACCTTGGGCCGGATGCTTACCTCTCCAACCTCCACTTTTCTTTTCTGTAGCTGGAATAACACTGACCTCAGAGGGGGGTGAAAATCACAGCAGATAATGCACTGGGTATCATAGATATAACTAGACACAGTTGTAACTAGATAACATAGATAAAACTAGATAACCGAGATAAAACTAGATATCACAGAGCCTGCACAAAATAAAGCACTTAACACGTATTAGCTATTATTATTATTTTATTAATATTAACTGCCATTCTCATCACATGATGATGTACTACATGATTTCCAGTGAGATGAAATGGGAGAATCAGACAGTTCAACTCTGCACAGAAGCCTGGGCTCAGAGGAGGTTGTCAGAGGGTGCTGTCTGGCCTTCCGTCCTTCATGCAGGCTTCGACAGCTCACAAGCATGGGCGCTGGTGGGGTGCCAGGCCCTGCGGTTCTGCGTTGAGGAGTGCCCGGGTCTCCTGAGGGGCTCCAGGAGATGACTCTGCTTTGGCAACTGTTGTGAGATGCCAGTTGTGTGCCCCTCACTGCAGGTGAGGCGTGAGCAGCGGCCGCTGGTGTGTGAGAGAGGAGACATTGCAGAGAGAAACAGATGAATAGCAGCAAAACACCCAAGAGAAATGGGATTTATCCTCAGGAACATCCCTGTGTGTGTGGGCGCACACCCTAGCTAACGCAGCAGCGTTCACTCGCACACTAAGTAGAAACCAAACTCTGCGGGGTCCTCCTGCACCCCCAGTGCTGAACGCCCCTGTTTATGGCGCCCTTTCTCAGCACAGACAACTATTTGATGAAATTGGCTGGTTTCCCTCTATCAAGGGTGGGGCAAGAATCCCGTCTTCTCTCTGCGTCTCTGCGATTCTCTCTGACCTACCTCTCTTTAGACTTCAACCGGATGCCCAGTGGGACCCGAATCCCCATGCCCTCTCTCTTTCTGAATGCCTCTTGGAACTTTGCAGTGGACCGAGAGGGACTCTTTGTGCTGACTGATTTTCTGGAACAAACCGGTGCACATTTTCCACCTTTTGCTTTTTACCAGTCAGCACACACCTCCTCTAATTTCAGGCCAAACCTCAGGAGAAGATCAAAGGCAAGGACTGAGGAAGAGGAATCACCATGAGGGACGGTGCTATCATTCTTCAGCACTTCAGACAATAAAGGCTGCATCTTGCATACAGTCTGTTAAGGAATCTGTTTTGATATACCTGATACAACAAATTAATCCCAAGAGGAAAACCTCTTGCAAGGTGGTTTTAAGCTATTAGGTGGAAGTTCTGGAAGATTCTTTATTGCCCAGGTGACATGGGGATAAGTGGGAAGTGGTGTCTCTTACTTGCTATCCATGAGTAAATGTGGTCACAAGAACGTGAATGCATGGGGGACAACACCGAGACTTCTCTGCTGATTTCAGGACTTCAGTCCCCTTCCCAAGGTCTCTCTCCCAGTTACTACTGGAACTTCCAAGGGATGTCTTCAGAGCTGTGGTCTCCAGGGCTGTGGTCTTCAGAGCTGTGATCTCCAGGGCTATGGTCTTCACTGCTGTGGTCTCATGGATGTGGTCTTCAGGGCTGTGGTCTTGACAGCTGTAGTCTTCAGGGCTGTCATCTTTGTGGCTGTGGTCTTCAGGGTTGTGGTCTCAGGGCTCAAGTCTTCAAAAAGCCACACTATTTTTCTCCTCCTCCTTGTTGATACATTTGTTGTCACTGCTGATCTTGCTCCTGCCAGGAGTACTATCTCCCAGTGTCTCCCCAGCCACTGATTTGTAGTGAACCAAAGAGATGGGTGCTGAGTTCCGAAAATAAAAAATGGCCCCTCCTCAAGTCTGCACCACACACTATCATTGCACCCCGAAAGAGCACAATAAAGATACATGTGACCTTGGATCACATGACTGAAGATCCCTGCTTCTCAGACTCAAGTTAGGTGGCTTAACACAGTGGTTAAGAACTGATTTGTGGTTGAACAGCCTGGACTCAAATCTTGGCTCTGCTAATGCTGGTGTATGACCTTGGCAACCTAACCGTCCCTCTCTCTGTCTTTTCTCATCTCTAATGGGGTTAAAAAGAGCAACAATCTCTAGGGATGTTGTGAGGATTAGATGAGATAATCGTTAAGTGCTCAGCACAGTTGGAATATAAATGTCTGTGTATGTTGCTTATTCCTGCTTATGTTTGTTATCAAGTATCACCTAAGCCAGGGCACTCAGACTTTCTGAGACCCGGTTCTGGGCTGGACAGGGCCACACACATGCCAAACTCTCCATCATCTTACTCTCTACTCTTCTATTTCAGCGTTCTTGAAACAAACAAACAGAAAAATCAAGCAAACAAAAAGTGTCCTTCTCCAATTAGAAAATAAAAAAGAAAGCAAGCAAGCTGCCCTGTGTGCCTGCACCTGCAGATGGTGCCTGGAGTTTTCATTCGGTAAGTCAGTTCTCTTCATTCCACCCCGTCCTTGAGGGAATCAGGACGAAGTGGGATCAAGGCCAGACCAGAGTGTCTGCTGAGGTGAGGGAGGACTGGGGCAGTGCCACTGAACTGCAGCCCGTGCAGGAGCCAAAGGAGAAATTGGGACCATTGCTCAAGAGCGGCTGAAGCTTGGAGAGACAGAGGTGTGGTGTGGGATCCCGGAACAGCCTCTTCAGTGACCGGGTGTCAGTCAAACGGTCGATTAGGACAACGTGCCAAACTGAAAGGACCACTCCAGCCCCCATCCAGCTGCTGCGACGGTGTAGACAAGGGGCAGAAGAGAAAGACGCCGGCTCCCTCATGTTCCGTTTTCCCCGGGAACACCACTGGGAGAGGGCCGGGGACGCGGCAGAGATGGAGGGTCCTCTTGCTGCTGAGGAGCCTACACAACGGGCTCTGGCCTCTTTATGGGCTGGGGGCTGGGGGGCTGGGGGGCTGGGGGCAGTGGAAAGCCACTGAGCTGAAGTGGAGGACAGTGCCTCGGCTGTGGCCCGGTCAGGAGGCCTGCGAGGGAGCTGTCTGGCTGGGCGTGCAGGTCTGCGTGCGCATGGCCAGGGGGGTGGGATGGCAACTCCCCATAAAAGTGTGGTGCATTGGCCGTGCACCCAGTCTGGAGTGGGGAGGGCAGCGCCCCCCGAGGCACCTGCCAGCGAAGTCTTTGTGATCGTCTCGGGTTGGGCCTGAAGGATCACATGGGACTTTGGCTGGGAGGCCACTCCTCAAGGCCAGGGTTAGAGACACGCTGAAGGTGATGCGGGCGCGGGGGCTGATGGCCCGACGGCTGCGGCCTCTGGAACACTTGGCTGGGTGGTAGTCAATGGCGTAGGTGGGCCAGGCTTGAAGAGAAGGGGGGCTGCGTAGAACAACCATAAAGGCGAATATAAACCCTTATAATTGAAAAATATCATTAAGTATCGAGAATGAGGTATGTTTTATTTATTATCAATTTACTACTGTGCCAACAATGTATTATCTATCACATCCACATAGGTGTATAAATGACATAAAGCAAAACATAAAATAAATGAAAATAAAAGCCAGTACAGGGTCTAGTGTTTTCTTCGTGCTTTCTGGGGGCACGCACGTTGAGACCTCAACTTGCAAACACTGTCTCAGCTTCCTCCTCCCGTTCGTTGCTCGGCCCAGGACATCCTGTCTTTCTGCCACTTCCCTCTGCATTGCCAAGCTGGTGCAGAGACGCTCGATGCCTCCACGCTGCTAAGAACGTCTGCATGTTTTGAATCAGTCGTAGCGCGTGGACGTGTCTGCAGTGACGCTATTTCTGCGGCAAAGTCCATGCTTGGTCGCTACTAAATGCGTGTGATTATGGAGGCCTTTCCAATGCTGTGAAAACCCTGACTCTTCTGTGGGGAAGGCATCTGGGCTGCTGTTGGCACCGGGAAAGAAGAGGGACAGACATCCAGAGTCTGTGATTTGTTCAAGGTGACACAAGGTAGAAAAACTGGGTTTGAAATCGAGCTTTGAGACCCCAGGCAGGGCTCCTGCGGTACCTCGCTCTGCTCACTCTCCCCAGTTTGCTCCCAGAAAGCTGGGACGGTGGGAAGGTGGCATATGCGGACAAGGCCCAGGGCTGTTGGTGACAAGCCAGGGAGGGAACAGGCTTTCAGAGGCCCCTGGGCCCCTCGCCCTCAAGGTGATGAAACCAATGCTAATGTGAGACGCCTCTGGGACCTGCCCAGAGCCCACAGGTCCCGCCAGGCAGGCCCCGTGAGTAGACCACTACCCACACCGATCAGTTGTCCGGGGGCCCGGCCTCTCCTGCAGCTTCTTCTCTGCTTTCTCAGTGCCTCTGGGCAGGCTCAGTGTGAAGTTGGAGGGAAGTAACAGTCTAAACTTTCTAAGTGACGAAGGAGCCTGTTCACAGTGCTCACTAGGCACTCCCATTGACCAGAAGATACCAAGGACAACATGGCCTGCGAGAGTCAGTGTGGTCGGAATTTATGGTCTTGCCTCCTGCCCCATGAGGTGTGATCGTTCTGGGCCACGGTGCCCATCACACAGCTGTGGCGAGGCTGGGCAAGCAGGTCTGGCTCAGCCTGCTGTCTCCCAAGAGTGGTCTTGGGCACTTGGTCGGGGCCCTTAAGAATGTTTGCAGGGATGCTAGGTGCAAGAGCTCAGCATGGGCAGGGCCCTCGGTGAAGGATGAAGGTGCGTCCTTCTGGTGTTGACCAGGCGGGGTGTGGCTGTGCAGGACGGAAACCACTCGGCTGCCGGGCCACATTTTGGGTGCAGGAGGCTCATTAGCTACCGAAAACAGGTCAATACTTGCAATATCTCTTATCTTCTTCCCTTGATCTCTTCCATTTTTCAATTCTAGAGCTATTTGGGAGGGCGAAGGGTTGGACTGAAAAATGTGGCAAAAATTTAATGAGCTGAATCATTCTCTTCTGAAAATTTGAACCTTGGACTCAAGACACCTTTCAGCAAAGTGTTTTATGGTCACACTTCAAATAGCCTTGCCTTACAAAATGCTGCATGCTCACATTTTATTGGTTAATTTCCATCTTTGGCTATTGGTCCAAACTAGTGATATAGAAGGATATTGCTTGTGCAATATCATTTCTCAAAGTAAGAGGTTAATTATCTTAGTTTGAATGTGAATTTAAATCCATTCATCCTGAATGTCCCTAAATATTGGATTGTTGATTTGAAAAATGGGCTACACTTTTCTTTTATGTAACTCAGATAATATTGGGTGTAAAATCTATTGATTAGAGTTGAAAATATGATATTTAAGACTCTACGTGACATATTATTATTATTATAGACGTTGGGCACTCAAGGGAGTCCTGCGACCACATATTCTCTTCAGTGAACCTGCGCATCTTTCTTTATATCAACTGACAGACGTGAAGAAAGCATGGAGCGACAACCGCCTGATGACCCCACAGCTGTGGGTGCTGAACAGAACGAGTAGTTTCAACCGAGGTTCTGGTAACTTCCTCTTACAGTACTTCCTTCTCCATTGAGTTTTCTCCCTGATTATGTGACATACGACTTTCAAAAATGTATTTCTACTTATGATCAAACTTTCAATTACATGTGGGGAAAGGTGGCATGTAGATCGAGAAGTGCAACTTTCTGTGCCAAGATGGGGAGGAAGGTGAAGAGAAGCAGGGCTGAGTGGGGAACAGCAGTGCGGGAGCAGGAGGCGACCCAGGATTTGTGTCCTGGGAACCGGGGCTCTGAGGACGGAGGTCAGAGTGGGAGCCAGGGGCCTGGAGGGGCGCGGGGTGGGGCTGGGGCTGCGGCACTTCGGGATCGGCCAGCGGGCTCCGGGAACTCTGGGGTGTGGCTCTATTTGACGAAAGGCAACCTGACTCTGCCTGGGCCTGGGACTCCCAGAACCGGGACTCTTGTTTTGGAATTCCTTTTTTCAAACCAAATGGCGGATTCCTAGATTGGACCAGAAAATATATTGCGTTTTTATGGGTTTCATGTCTAATTGGCAAGTTGTTATGGGAAAAACTCTTCTTGTTTATCTGATGCTCTCCATGTAGACAACTTAGGAAAAAGGATACCATTTCAAAGGAAGATATAAAGTCTACAGAGCCAGCATATTTATAGTTCGTTTACAGTCTCTGCGAGATTAACCTCTGCCCGTTTCCCCGCCACCCTTCTGCACCTCTTCTCATCTGGTTCCACTTGATCCAGACCCCAAGCCATCTTGTGACTGTGGCAAAAGTCTACCGAAAGACTCCATTCTTGTTAGTCTGAGTCCGCCTTCCAGCAGGCCTTAGGGCTGAGCCAGCAAGGTCTGGGATCAGCAGTGCCGGGCGCGCACGGCTCCCAGGACGCCCTTTCCGTCAACCGGACCCGAGTCCCCGTGCGCCAGGGATGGGCTCAGCACATTTCTCCCTCTCAGTCCTCTGGCCTTGACTCATTCAATGCTCCATCGTCCATTCAACAGGTACTTACTGAGAGTCCACGATGAGGCAGTCACTCTCCTGCCGGTGCCTGCCGGTGATGACAGTGATGGTGGGGATGTTCCACTGGCCATGGAAGGTCCGGTCCTGGGGGCCCAGCACAAAGCCTGGGCTTTGCCCAGGTCCCCAGGGTGACACATGTCCTGTAGCCTGTCCTGTCTGAAGGCATCTTGACCACCCGAGCTCAGGTGTGGGCACGTGCTCGTCTTCCAGTGCCTCTCGACATCTCAGAGTCCTGGTCCCCAAACACAGACGCCGTGGAGTCTCAGTGTTGAGACAATTCCGGCTGCTGCTCCAGTGAGCTGATCCAGACCCTGCTGCCGCTGTGCCAGCACCACCACAGAGCCCGCTTCTCCGCCAGATGAGCTTCTCACCTGCTCCCACCCCTGACCGCCAGCCCCAGCCGTCCGGCCCCTTCCCCCATCTGTCCCATCTGAGATGCAACATCATGTGGCCTGATCCTCACTCCCTGCTTTTCCCTTCCTGCCCCGTTTGGAGGAACGATAAACTCTCACACCTAAAGCTTGAATCAGGACACAAAAGGTGATGCTATTTTTCATTTCAACTGTGAGATTAATGTGGTATTATGGGTCTAATTAGTTCACACTTATTTGGATGAAGATTCCAATAGACAGAAGTTTAGAAGCGGAGATAATATTGATTCTTTAGCAAGATACATTGCCAGAGAATTTTGGAAATAGAAGATTCTTACATGAAAGGATTGTTAAGGAGATTGCCATTAAAATATAATCTATATTAGGAATTAATGGCATAATATGTAATTTGGAGGAACTAGTTAATTTAGTAGAATCATTTTGTCAGAATTTCTAGGAAAATAATGCTTTAAATCTTTTTAAATGATCAAAACACTTTAAAATATTTGAGAAACATCCAGCTGTGTGGAGATTGCTGTAAGAAATTAGGCTCGCCCAGTTTTTTCTCTCCTCCATTACTTATGTGCTCATGCACGTGTGCGCGCACGCGCGCCCGCACAAACACACACACACACACACACACACACCCCATTCTGCTCACTCTCATCTTGAGAGCGCTATTAAAAACTTAAGCAGGAAGTGAATTGTGCACTAGCTGTTACTGTCAAACATCACTTGGGCTGTCAGTCCTAAAAGGTCAAACATACTATTTACCGTGATTATCATCCCTGCTTTGAGACAGAGAGAAAAAAAGAAACTGACTAATAGAATTTCTACTTCTCTTATTCTAACTTCACAGGTTTTTCTAAATTCCCATTACAACATCTGGCAGTAAGATTTCCGCCAGATCATATACCTTTCAAAGGTGACTTTTCTTTTAACCCGTGATTTATGCAATTGATTATATTGTCATTTAATGGAAAGAAATGGCTCCTGTAAAGTGCACTGGGGAGTTGGATTCTTGATACCAAAAACAGACCTGCTGCTTTCTGCAAGGTGACCAGTTGGATGCAGAGACTGTCACGCGCCATTATTCCTCGTCATTGTTCTGTCTCCATATTCTGCATTTCTTCATGTGGCGACCCTGGCCCCTCAAAGGTAGTCCCTCCGGAGGGCAATCCTTGCTCAGTTGATTATGACGCTAGTTTGTTTATACCAGCATCTCATTTCAGTGGTGAGTCAACTGGCTACTCTTCAAATTAAGAACAGATACCGTACCTGTTTCTGCAAAGAGCAAGAAAACTGACCATTTAGATCAGCATTTTCCCTTTCAATTTTTAAGTGGCTCCCAAGATCATAAACTGCCTTCTAGGCCTTTGTTATTAGTTAAAGAACGCTATGCTGGTCAATAGAAAACGTGGTTGCTGTCTCACTCATAACTTGTAAACAAACTCAGCTATGAGCAATCTTTTGTTTAACACATGGATGCCAGATATTGGAAGGGTTCTCAGGGATTCCACACTGGGAACACTTGCTGTGGTTAATGTGGATGTCAAATCTGTGTGACAATTAGAATTGGACAACACCCTAAAAGTAGGCTTGGCAAGTCCCCATGATCTTCTGCCAGCATGCATTTTTCATGGATGGCAGAAAATTACTCTTGCTCTAGCATTCAACGTCCTCAATTAGTCACCCTGGAATATTCCAGCCCCTCCACATCTGTACCGTCCTCCTGGTGGAGATGCTCACATTATCTACAGACTGTCTAGCTGGTTTTTAAGCTCGTCTGATGTTTGCTAATCAAAACTGAAAAAGAATCCAACGGAACTCTATTAATTTGTGGTTAAAACTACAGTTCCTCAAATTCCAGTGGTGTTCTCCCTGTCCACACTTCTGCCTTTGCTTGGCTATTTTCTGCCACTCTGCTCAGATTGCATTTTGGTGCCTGGCTGGATCAGGGCATACTGTTTTTGGGTAAGGTTGACTCTTTAAAGGCTGGACCAACACACAGACAACAAAGGTGGCTGCCTACACACTATGACTTAAGGAGACCTCAATTCCTCACACACCCAAATATCTCCCTCATTAGCCTGCCAAGTTATCAAATTTCACTGCTGTAGGTAGAGCCATTACTCAGAAGACCCTATTTAAAAACATAACTACTAATTAGGAGGAGTGATAAATTAACCCACTGGTATCTAGCATTACATTAGCATGAAATAGCCCTGAGATAATGAGATGCTGCAGTATGGTTTTGCCACAGGTTTATGATGATTATGATAGAATATAAAAGTTTATGTCCATTGTTTTCTTGAGATTAAAAATACAATGTGTCATGTAGAAATTGTGTTTGGCCGTAGTAGAGACCTGAAATAAACATGGCTTAAATAAATTAGGGATTTGTTTTTCTTAGGTAAGCAGTTCATGGCTGGTGTGGTAAGTCCATGGTACCCCAGGCTCCTTTTATCTTTCTGTTCTGTCATCCTTAACACATGCTTGCTTTTCATCCTCAAAGTCGCCTCATGCTCACAAGATGGCTGTTGATTTCTAGCCATCATTTTCACATTCCAGGTCAGAAAGGGAAGATGTAGAGAAAGGCAAAAGAGGAATGAACTCCAGTTGACTGATTTCCTTTTCTGGAAATTCTACCCAATGACTGCCAATTGTGTCTTATTGGAAATTCCCACCTAGGTGCAAGAGAGGCTGGAAATAGAATATTAGGCTGGGCATATTGCCACTCCAAATAAAATCAGGGAAGAAAGAGGAAAGGAATACTGGCTGAGCAACTAGCATTTTCTGCCACAACGGACAAGTACATATTAGCCAAATAAATTTGCACATGCTTATTCTGATTGGGGGAAGCGTTGTCTGGAGAGCAGAAGCTGATCTGGTTCTATTCAAGCTGAATATATAGGGACCACACAAAGGCTCCCGCCTGGACTGCGAAGGGAAGCCTCACTGCCTCCGGGACTATCAGAGGACATCCTCCCCTTCCACGTGAGAGCAGACAAGGAGAGGTGTGCCTAGCACAGCTCAACTCCCCTTCAGCAGAAAACGACATCAGGACATCACAAAGACTCGCGTATGCGGGCCTCGCAGGAGTCAGTTAATCCGCACCCTGCGTGCAGTCCACGAGTTCTACGGTTACAGTCACGTGCATCATTTCCCTATAATCTTGCTTTTGAATTCTTGACATTTTTGACTCCTCTCCTTTGTGACTATCACCACAGTTGATAAATTCACTGGTAAAATATGCACGCGAGGAAGAAGAGAGGGGAAAAAGCCTGCTGCACTGAGTTTCCGGGGACTCGGCCAGTCTCCCTCTCCCGCCAGTATTTTCTCTCACACACTGACTCTCACCAGATTTGACCACAAGACGACCCGCAACCACGTGACCCAGAAACTTGGGATTGCTCACGACCAGTGGAAATGACAAACTTTTACCCAGGAATGCTGTGTCTACTGGATTTTTCCACTTTTCACTTTGAAATAAAAATGCTTACTTGAGATTTGTTCTTTTAAACGGAGTCTGAATGCTCTCATCTGTCTACACTGCAGAGCTCACCTTACTACCATGTCAACTATCTACACTGGAGAATTGACCTTACTACCCACCCTGCCTGTCTACACTGCAGAGCCCACCTCACTGCCTCCAACAATGGCAGTGTCTTTGAACCAAAAACTAGCTCACGGGGGGAGGGGGCTAAAGCCTCTAGAACCCTCCAGGCAAGTGCTTGCATTTTCCTCCACAAACAGGTGAGTGGTGATGAGGATCTGGGGGAGCGGGAAGCGTGGACGTGTGTGATTGTGTGAGAGCCCTGTGAGTAGCCGGTCCAGGAAGCCTGAGGCAGTGCAGAGGGGTGGTGGGGCCCTGGGGAGGCAGCCGGATGGGATAAGCATGGAGAAGACAGCGGAGGACACATCTAAAGGGTTCATGTAGTTTAGTTCTCCCCTTTCAGGATGAAACTGGCTGTGCAGTCTGGGAAACCCGTGGTTGTGGAAGTGTCCCTGGGCAGGATCTTCTCCACGAGGCGGTGAGTTAAACCAGAAGAGATCCAGCTTGTGGATCAAGTCCATTCCAATGACCTGACCGAGGACTCTCCAGCTCAGGGACCAGGGTCTGGGCCGTGAGGACCTTCCATTGTGTGTCTGCCCCCCTCCCCCGAGTAAACAAACTTTGGTTTCCCTTCTTTCTTGTCAATCTATCATGCTTTATAGCACATTCCGTGATTAAAAAGAGAGAGAGAAACATCCAGCACAAGAACCCCCTGTGTGGTCTCGTAAAATATTAATGGATTCGGCAAGGAAATGCAAAATCAGAATACTCTTGCGTGCCTGGGCCTGGTGGGGTGGTGTTTGCTGTGGGATCCAATTTCAGTGTGGGCTGCTTTGTGTGCTCTGGAGAGCAGAGGGGCTGCGAGCGCTGGCCGTTACTCAGCTGGAGGGGGACCTGTGCGTGGTGGAGGATCAGCAGAAAAAGTAGCTGGAAGTCGTTGCTAATTCAGAAAACTCTCCTGCGTTAGTTAGTCCTTTAATTTTCTGATAGAGTCACAGCAGAGGGCGAACAGTGCTTGCCATCCATCACAGGACGAAGTGGGGTGTGTGTGTTGGGGGTTTATGCCATCTTGCATGTCACACTTGGAAAGGACTCCCGGAGGGCCTTACTGCAGCCCCACTCCATTTAGGGATCCCTTTGGAGAGCACCTCTGGGTCCAGCCTGTTCTGGGCAGGTGCGCCTGGGCCATGCTCACTCCCTTCCTTCAGCAGCCGTGTGTCAGGGCCTGCGTGGTGCCAGGAGATGAGAATTCACCGGAGAACAAGAACATCCCACTGAGCACTGACCCGCAGTCTCCCTCACTTCCAGTTCCCCTCTGCTCGCACCACTGCGGCCCGGGCACACCGCTTTCTCCTGTGACGACGGCCCGTCCCCTCCCCCAGGGCCCTCATCCTGGCTCTAACTTTCCTTCTAAATCAGGCCACGTTTTAAGACAGAGTGCATTTCTGACGTTCAATTGATACTTAAAACAAGTTTAAAAGGACCCCAAAGTGACATTTTTCAAAGTTCCTGAAATAGTGGTGCTTATTTGAAGGCAGTTAGGAAAAACTAAGAGAACCTAAAGGAAAAGTTACCCTTCCCCAGTGATGACCTGTACATTTAGATTTGGACCGCAGCCCTGAGTAAAGAATACCGACATTTTAAGTGAAACATTCGCGGGCAAAGTGGCCGTCGAAAGCGGTTATTGAGCACCGGGCAAGAGCGCAAATTGCGGACTCGACGTCTTTCTTACATTTGGTGGCGGCGCCGGGGGCCCCGATCTCGCGGCCGTGTCAGCCCTTCTGCAGCCGTTTGTAAAAGGGCCGTGACATGAGATTGGCGACTTAAACACTTCATCAATCAATGCTTTCGCCAACGTGCAGCCCGGTGATTGGTGGGAGTGCAAGTCGTCCGTCTTCCCCTCGTGCGGCTCTCCACGCGCTTGAGGCGTTTCCAATTTCTCCCTCTTACTGGTCCAGTTCGTCTGTTGGCGGGCGGGGAGCAGCCCCCCCCCCCCCAGCAACCTGGTCCCCCAGGCAAGGCGGACACCGCTCTCTGCCAGGACCTGAAGTTTCAGTGCCACCGGAAACGCGTGCGCTGTCGGCTCAGAAGGAGCCCCGTGGCTCCCTCGGGGCGGGCGGGGAGGCGGCGCAGACTTTGAGATGTCAGAAGCGCAGACACCACGCAGCCTTTCTTCTTTCCAGGCCTCCTCCTTCCTCACACCGTGACCCGCGGTCAGAATCCTCTGACCTTCAGGGCCGCTTCCGACAAGCAGCGAGGGTGGCGCGGTGAGGGTGGGAGACGCGCGTTCTGTGGGTGCGACGTGGCGGGGTGTGCCACGGCCTCCGCGGGCCGAGGCGCCCGTGCGCGACAGTGGCTCTTGGGGGCTCCCTGCAGCCCCCACTCCGTTCAACGTCCTGAGTTCCCGTCACGCGCGTCCCTGTGGGAACCTCAAATCCCCATATTTGAGCTGTGAAAGGGAGGAATCGTGATTTCAAGAACGAATTTATGACTTCAAAAAATCTTTATTCTTTTACAGATAGCTTTTCCTTACAAATGTCCCAAGTCCTTACACCTAAGGCAGGATTTCCTTCCCGTGTCAGAGCTCACGGGCTTTGTTGTTTCCAGCACTTCTGAAGACGCTGTGGGCCGGAAGTTCCAGGCTCGCTCTGCCCTGTGCTGAGGCCTCCAGCGGGCGGTTTCTGTAGGATTTCACAGTTCCTTGGGCATCAAGGACAATGGAGGGCCTGAGGGAGGGAGGAGCGGTCAGTGTGTCTTTCATCTCCACTCTGGCCTTCACCGCGTGTGGACGGGGCTGGTTTCATTTCTGACAGCACCTTGGGGAGGGGCGAAGGTCTGTCCTGTCCTGTTTCCTCCTCGTCATGGAGGTTAGTGGCTCCCTGACTGTGAAATGACAGGCCTGCTGCTTGGAGGGAAGTCCCCACCTTCATCAGAAGGCTGATAAACTGTAGGGAGGGGCAGAGTCATCATTTCTGGCTTGGGAAAAACAATGAGGTTTTAAAAAAATAATTAGAATGCAATTACTTCCCTTACTGACGCCTGTGATGCCTGAGGACGCCGTTCGTAAGGACCACACATGGCACTCCCACGTGGCAGTGGGGATCTGCAGGGGCTGATGGAGCCACAGCATCGTGGCTAGCAGGTCTGCCTCCCAGGCCTGACCGAGGAAGACACGCACGCTCTGCCCTGGGAAACGGACACCAGGGGCCTCTGCCCTCCATGTGCATAATCAGAGTCTGCTTATTTTAAATCAGGATCATTCAGGACTCTGTTTAGTTCTAGAATTTTGAACGTCAGTACTGTGTCATGGAGCAGTAGAAAGAACTCCTGGTAGCCAAGTGAGCAAAACAATTGAGTATTGGCGTTGACGCCTTACACAAGTAAGCGTGTCGATTTTATCAAAACCATGCACAGCCTCTTACACTCAGGACGGGTTGGTGAGTGGCAGGAACTCCGGGGTCTGCTAGTTGAGGGTGACAGCTGTGGATCGATGAGTCCTGCCGGAAGATGAGACATTACTACTTCGTTCAACACACAGTTACTGAGCATCCCTGATGCCCAGGGATGGGTGCTGCAAACAGAGCTACAGGGCAGAGACCTTTCCTCAGGTGACACGAGTTCTTCCAGGGACAGCGGTGAACTGTCACCACAGGGCGATGGGTGTAGTGAGCTCTGTGAGTCACAGGGAACCCGAGGGCTTCTGGCTCGTGGAACCTTGAGGACTGGGGCGGGCTCACGGGAGGAAGAGGAAGGGCAGCCTCTGGAAGGTGGTAGGAGAGCCTGTGACTCCGCCCAGGGTTCTGGGGAGTACCCGGGGGCTGGGCTGAGTGGCCTGCAGGTTATGAGGACACAGTGGGAGACATGGAGGATTTTAGAGGAAGGGGGCTCAGCCCGGGGCAGGTGCACGTCTGTTGTTCAAGCCACGGTGAGGAGAGTGGGTTGGAGGGGATGAGCTGAGAGGCAGGGAGACTCAGCCAGGCAGCCAGGAGCGTGCTGGGCGCCCCCACGGCAGACTCCATCTTAAATACCGTGTTCATGTGATTTAATTCTTACAACAATCCTGCGGGGCGGGTACTATTGTCTCTATTTTCAGATAAGAAAACAGAGGCGAAAGTGGTTTCACAACCTGCCAAATCCCTGCCTTCTCATCTTCTCTCTACGGTGGTGCTGACCTCGCCGTCGGGGAGGCCGCTCCCGCAGAGAGAGACAGAGCTCACGGAATCGTTCGGGGGAGAGGTAAAAGGGACTCTGGGAGAGACTGAAAACTAGGAGGAGTTACAGTTCAAACTGATGTAAGTTGCTTCATATATAACAATAGGATATTTTATGGACTTTGGGATCTTCCATGTTTTCTGAAAAACAAGAAGATGTTCCGAGGTTCATTACAGCAGGGGATTTCCCTGCCAACAACGTAGAGTCTGAATTACTCCGCGTGCAGGGCTGTCCTGTTAGAGGCGTTAGTACTGGGTTCCTCTGACCCGTGGCGGTGGAATAAGGCAAGAGCAACAGCAGCTTCTTCTTGGTTGTTCACATCTCCTGCACGAGAGTCGCCTGGATTACTCGTGGCGCCTTCACCTTCTCGCTGATCATGACCACAACAAATGGGCCACCTGAGGGTAGAGAAGGGAAGATGGGGAAACTGAGGCGCAGGGTGGCCAAATGACCTGAGTGAAGAGAAAGAACCGATTGAGGATTCCGGCCTCAAGGACTTGTCGATGCCGCTGAGCTGTGAGACCTTCCTTCACCAGCCTGTAGAGAGGGTTTTCCTGCCCCTGCAAAGGAGGCCGACGATGTGCTTACACACTCTCAGCTTCCGTCTGAACGGGCGGCTGTGAGTTACACACAATTCCTGAGCGTCTAGCTGAGGCTGGTGCTTCTCTGAGAAAGAACGAGTACTGGACAGCCATTGCATGAGCCAGAGTGAAGTGTCAGTACTAGACAATATTAAACCTAGCTTAATTTACAGAAATAGAAGTCATTCACAAGCTTTCCTACCTTGATACTGGTAAAAGATTACTTGTGACAAACCTCACAATTGGCTCGACACACGTGTTTGTCGTGACAACGGAGTTGAGAAGCACGGTTCTGTAGGAAAGTCAGCATACCCGGGCTGCCTGTAATGCCACTGTGGTTTTCAGTAGGATTTCTCAGTGGGCGTGGGAAGAATGGAAATCCACTTTCCATAAGTATTGTGTATTGGCTTGACTTTGTCAGATTAGTTTGCATTTAAATTTCTCCCTAATTCGCCCGCATTAACGTAAACTGCAGTGAGCATGTTTAAGAGCTTGAGTAGTTCTCAGAGATCACCCATGTATCCCGCTCTCTGAAGTGCAGGGAGTGCGCAATAAACTTTAACTGACTGGTTGTTTAAAGGGATGAGTTAGATTGAATCACAGAACATGATGATACAGAGACATTAACGAAAAATATTTTTCATTTTACAAACATTTATTTATGAGCATTCCCATTTTAGCAGCATTTTATGAAAGGGCTAATGCTCATTTTTATATAACAATAAAATTTACAAAACGTTCACCCTCTGTCTTGCAATCTGATAAGACCAGTATCTTGCCCTTCAGGGGTGGAGAAGGGACACAGCAAACATTCTGGGATGTGGCTAGTGTAAATCTGTGACAGCAAGGTATTGGATTGGGGAAATTTTCTCCCTGTCTAATCAGAGAATAAAGCAGTAGTTTCAAGGTTACAAGGTTTACTTAAGGGTGCAGGCATTTAAATTGTTCTGGTTATCATGGGCATTTCATGTCGATTTCAGGGAGGGAGTTGAGAAGGGGTGGGTGAGAGAACAACTCTTCCATCTCCTGGAGCAGACATATGTGCACACACACGGCCCCCGGAAGAGGACCTGTGATCTGGACCCACGTGACACCTCACAGTGCTCTGGGTGAACAGCTTACTTCTCCCGCTCCACCACCAGGCTCTGGGACTGCTCGCCCATGTCACAGGACAGAGGAGGGACCGGGTGCTCACATCAGTTGACCACTGAAAAAGGTCATTCTGTTTGATCATGTTTCTAAACATCAAATTTGTGTTGCCACAAACTGTCACATTTCAACAGAGCAACCAGATATTTTGGTCAAGTGAATTTGAATAAAACAATGGGATGATTTGTGAAAAATTTGTTAAGCTATATGGACCTCAGTTGCCTATAGAAAGAAGAAGTTGGGCATGAAATCAACTCATAAGTCCCTTTAAACCAAAAATTTCTATTCTGTTCTATTCTATTCTATTCATGGCCAAATGCTAAAAACAGAAATATTTTCATTACATGAAGATCTGACTTGCTGACATTTCCACAGCATATATAGAACAACATGTGGAATCCTTGAGCATTATGCCAAAAACGATAGAAAATGTTCAGATGGAAGTGCTGATTCAATTCATATCAATCTTGTTAGAAAGCAGTCCCTAAGCTGTGTTTACATGTTTACTAGCTAATAATCGGTAAGTGAGTTCAAATGGTTGGCTCCCTTCTGCATGTGCATGTGGCCATATTGATATTTGGGGAAGAATGAGGACAAATGGCACTTCCAGGCAGGGTCATTTTTCCTGCATTGATTTTAGTTAGCCCAACATTTGCAGTAGTTACACTATGATGATGATTAATAACACACATTTATTTAAAGTGCTGCACAATTTTGATATTCATCGTCTGATTTGACCCTCACAGTCCTTGCAGGGAGGTGGGGGACACGAGTGTCTCCATCTTACAGGTGGGAAACTCAGACAGCACAGCCAGCAGGTGCAGACCTTCAGTCAGAATCCAGGCTTCCGCTTCTTAATCCGATGGGCTCCCTATCACACTGGCAAATACGTACACTTCTAAATGCTTCTATTTCACTGGAAAGTGCAAAATTTAAACTTTCCACGTATTTTGCGACCACGATGGTCATGCTGGTAACATCGTATTGAATCCAGTTCCACCAAACGCCCCATGGCCTTAGTGAAGGCTTTTAGCCTTTCTGAACTCATCGCCTTCGTTTTCCTTCTAGTTGCTATGGTAATGGATGTGTCGTGATTACGAAGAGCAAAAGTGCCCTTTCCCAAGACCCCTTAACACAAACTTTTGGGTGTAAGGGGAAAATACACATGAAAAACCTTTAAGTTCTTTGAAAGCAAACAGGCATACATACATGCAAGAAGGTGGGATCATTATTATTAGGAGTATTTCATACTTGCAAAGCTCAGATTAGCAGAGTGTCAACTCACCTAACAGGGAGGCCCTTGGGGTCGAGCACACGTGGACAGTTTATTGTGATGCGGTTCTCCTGCGACATGTGGAGTCCAATAATATTTCCTTCTAATATGAAACAACAGATGCCACGCTTCCTCAGACATCTAACCAGCGTAAGTGTAGCTGTAATTGCAGAGAGAGATTTAACCTCAGTATTTCAGTGTTCGCGAGTGTCGTACCTCCTTTCCCAGAGCTACACGATTTTAATTTTTACTTCACAGTTTCAGAAAACACTATGATCAGTCAGAAGAGGCTGGTTTTCTGCTGCTGTTACTACAAACAAATACACAAACTGAGCCCCGCCCCAACGTCTCAGAGGAGTTCCAGACACACAGACGTCCGTCCGGGAGACTTGGCAGCCGTCCTCCACGTGGCCACACGGCACCCAGGCTTCCTCCTGTTCTCTGCTCTGGCCTCCTCCACACTCACTGCCTCGGCGCTTGGCCCTTCAGCATGGCTCACCTAACGACTGCGACATCCGACCTGCAAGTCACCCTGCCTTTTCAACGTGCATCTGGTCATGTTACTGATTTGAATTCAAGTCCTCCAGCGGTCGCCCACGGTTTCCTGAGGGAACTCCATCTCACAGCACATTGGAGGCTGCGCAAGTCTGGTCCTTCTTCCCCTCCACCCCATCTCCCACCCGCCGCCTTCTCAGGAGGCAGTCTCTAGCCAGCCCTTGAATGGAGGGGTTCTTTTACACCCTGTTGACCTACAAGCCGTCTTTCACTGCTTCACCGTCAAGACTGTCCAGGTGTCTTCTCTCAGAAGACTTTCCTGGCTGCAACTTGACTTATCCTTCCTCATAGTACCCATCTCTGTTCCTATGCACAATCCCATCAACAGCTGTGCATTTTGTTACCATTTAAGACTTCAGTCAACAAACCAAACAGGCACGGTGCAACCTAGAGTCCAATGATGGAGTTAGGATCCACCTCCCACTGGTTTGCATCACATCTCACTATGATCTCCTTGATGACCAAATAGTCAAACTTGGGTGCTTTCTTTTCATCTCCATCGACACTACCACAGTTCTTATCATCCCTTGTCTTGGCCTCTCCACTGCTCAGTGTCTTACATCTGCTTGTTTTCCCTCCCAGACATCACATGTCATCACACTACCTTTCCTGAAACATCATTTGGATCATGTCAGAGTCTAGCTCAAAAATCTTCAGTGGCTCCCTGCTTCTATGACTGAGATGGGTCTAGAATCTGAGGAAGTCCAGAGCTGCCTCCCATTATTCCCCCAATTACAGTAGTTAGTGCTAACTAAGCTGTGCCTGCCTGTTCCCCAAGCTCCCTGTACAATCTTGTTGTACAGTCTAATGCAGGAGGTGGGCACATAAACTGACAACTGAAATCCAAGGTGATATAAGCCAGGGTATGCATCCCAGTGTCAGAACGTGATGGTGGGTGTTCCTGGGGGAAGTGATGTCTAAGCTGATAGCTTCATGTACAGTTTACCAATCCTTGTCAGATTGATAAGGGCTGATGCGCTTGTCCAATGTGCTTAGATAAGAAAGCAGGAGGTCATGGGTGGAGCTGGGATCCACTTTCCGAGCTCCCACTATTGCAACTGGCCTGAGGAGAGGCCAGCCGTTAGAGATCACAGAGTGAAGGGCAAGGAGCCTGGCTTTCTGACAGCTGTCGAGCCCCTTAGTTTACAATCATTGAGGGATACCTTGGAAACTTTGGTGATGTTTTCTTACTGTTTAAGCCATTCTGATTCATGATCCATGATGTGCTGGAGACAATTCCTATAGGTTTTCAAGAGCCAACTCTGTGCATCTTCTCAACTCTCTCTTCAGTGACATCACGTTTGGACCCACATTGGCCATGGTGGGAATATTTACACCACAGAAATAGGCAAACACTACAAATAAGGTTGTTTCTGGAGGGCTAGTTTTTAACCATTAACCAACATACTAGGGTTCAGGATTTTCTGTTAGATGGAGTCAAAAGGACCCCAGTTGACAATATTCAAGCTATTATCAAGGCATCAATTAATAATCACAGCTGATGAGCTTCTAGCGAAAGACCCTCCTTGGCCACTGACTTCTCTCCCTATTATCACGGGTTCCCAGAGACCCTCAAGAGGGTGGCCATCCACAGCTAGACAACAATTCCAACATCACGTTTTGCTATTTCTCTAAGAATAATGTTTCTTACAAAGCATGTTTCCCATAGAAATAGTTGTGGAGTTGAGCCATCAGTGTAGATATACAGTCCTACACTCATTTACTGTGAAGATGATTAGTCTCATCTCCTGGATGGAGAAACTAAACTCGGGGCATTGAGAGGTGAAGCAGCCGGATCAGTCATCCGACATGCATTCCACAGGAGCCCTGGCTGGAGGAAGTGTCTTTAGGAGCTAATTACCCAGTTTCCTTTTTCCCTTCTTCTGTGCTAATTGAACATTTGGTTTGCTAGCAAATTTCCCAGAATATTCCCTTCTCTTTTCAAAATATGATCCGACCTTGTACTTTAGAAAAGTAACAATAAATGACAAAAACATTTGACATTTGAAAAAAATTAACACTTTCTGTTGCTGTTTGGGTTCATTATTAGTTCATTTGAACCAGTGTTTAGCAGCCAACAGTGTAACTGCTAATTTTAACAGTTAAATTTACAGTTTTAAACAGTTTTTATGATGCCCAGCTACATCAACTTGACAAGTCTACTGTTAAAATAACTGTTTAAACACTACATTTATAGTCGAAAACATTCTTTGTCACTGCAAAATTGACTCATTTTAACTGTTATTAATTGTCAAAAACACTTTTTAAATTGCAGAGTGAGAATGCAGCAGTTTTTGTAACTTTGAAATTAAGTCATTCCAAGAGTTTGGAATACATAGAAATATTACATTTTAAACTGCTCCTTTTAAAAAGTGGGAAAATCATGTATTACATTTACAGTGAAAACAATTAAATTGATTTATAGTGAGAATGAAAATTTACTATGTGTGGTTGTGCACCCAGATGCCAGGGATTTCACCCAAATCTCCGTGGAACTTTCCCTTCCAGTCCACACTGTTCCTTAAGAAAGCAGTGTCTTTATTTTCCTTGTAGACAAGCGGATTGATCTTCAGAGGAGAAAGGTAATTATAAAAATTAGCATATTGATAATAAACGCTAAATATTAAACATTGCTATATCATTTAAAAAATGTTCACATTTAATTCACAGTGATTATACATTATTTGTTTATTCAGGAAGTAAGAAATTTGGAAAAATTTTAAAAAGATATATTTTAAGTGTGCTCCAAGAAAAATTCAGGCTATGTAGTAGCAATTTTGATTTCATTATGTTAGATAATTTTATTACATATATATAATATATCCCACTTTAAAACTTGTGTTTTTATTTCTGTGGCACCATATCAATTGTGTGTATATATGCAGCTTTCTCTGATCAAATTTCCTCTCATTTAAGAGTTTTTAAAACTTTGAATTACTAAACAATCATTTCAATTCATTTCTTTCCCTGCTTTTCAGTGGTTGTTCTGATTTCCTTAACTTATGTCTTTGGGGGAGATTCAAAGCAATTATATAATCTTCACAATGGAAAAACAATGTCGTTGAACATTAAGCTAATGTGTACTTGATCATCAAGACATCAAAGCATTCACTTTCAGAGCACCCTTGTAATCTCAGGAGAAATAAAAGTGAAATAACATCCCAGTGTGAGTTACGGGGTTTCTGCTGTGTTTGCAGACGTCCCTCACGTTGCAACAACGTAGTTGACGCTCATGTTGGGTTTCTCGCCCGCTCTGGTGGCCTCTTTGTGTCATGCTACAGTTCAGGGCTTAGGAACCCCCAGATGAGAAAAGAGTGCTGGCGTGTTTACACCATCTCAGCTGTCATCCTCTTTCACCAAGTCTTTGTTCTACACCTAGAATCTCAACCAGACTGTAGTGCATTTTTGTTGTTAGCGTCATCGAGTCGATTCCGACTCCTAGTGAGGGACCCTGTGCACGGCAGAGCGGAGCCCCGCCTGTCTTTCTGCACCATCCTCTCACCTTCCCACGCTCCGTCAGACAACGCTCCGCTGCGATTCATAGGGTTTTCATGAAGCCTGTGTAAAAGGCACTCAGTGCGGGAGCAAAAGCAGAGACCGAACCGAGTTAGATGAACTGGTACGCGTGTCGTTCATAATGAGGCTAAGTTCACTGCAAAGGAAAGGACAAATACCCAAGTAATTGGACAGAATGGTGGAAAAGAGTGATGAAAGTTTCAAAAATTTTTATTGGGTAAAGTTAGAGAAACTTCTCTAGAGAAAAGTAAGCTTTTTAGGAAAAACTATTTTTTAGGTAGTACAAAGTGGAGAAATAGTCTTTGGGTGAGCAGCAGTTTTTGGCGAGAACCTGGGATAGTCACATGAATCAATGTGTTTCTACGCACACAGTAGGTAGTAACAGTCCCTGAGGACGTGAGTGTGAAACACATATTCCGCCGCCGGGTCACCAGGTGGATCCAACTTTAGTGTTAAAAACAAAGAGACAAGCGAAGACCCCGCGCCTATCCAGCCACAGGTTTGTCCGCGCTGTGCCGGCGCAGCCGGGGCGAGCATGCTGCCTCGGGTCTGCCGCCCCCGCCCGCGCTGCTCTCACCCAGGCTCGGGTCCTCCCCGCTGGCGGAGCTCCCCGCGGGGCGTCCAGCTCCACGGTGGGGACAATACGGCGTCGTTCCGGGGCCTCGCTCCACGTCACTTGACCGAAGTAGCTTTGAGTCGACCGTCAGAGGATTTTAACACCAATCTGCTCTTTTCCTTGTGACACCATGAAACCTGCGACAGGGACCGAGCACCTGCAATCCCTGTCTTACTTACATCGTAACACATTCTCACAATAACCTCTAGCAACCTATTAGTCGTCCAAGCCGGCTCTCTCCCTTCTGGACCATACACCGGTTTACTCCCGAAACAGGCAAACACACCCAGATTCTTCAATGCTCTGCTGCTCCATTCCACATCGCCCTGTAGGCACTTGCGGCAGTTCCAGCTTCGTGTGTCTGACCGAAATGCTTCGATAGTTCCACCGTGCTCAGCTGTGCAAAATCTAGATAAGCTCAAACTCAATTTGTGGGTCTATTTTTGAAAACGTATTGGATCATTATAAACTTTTAAATGCGAGCTAAAACAAAGCAACTCCCGGAATATTTCCATTTGCCCACCTGTTCAAATTACTCACCACAATGGGGCTGCCACTCAGCCTGCTCCCTTCCTCTACTTCTTGTATTATTGTTCCGGTTTAACAATAGATGCAAGTTAATAAAATCCAATTAAAGACGAGGGGAAGCAGTTTGTAATGGTTCAGATGGACTATCTGCTCATGAGTAATTAGCATAAAGAATAGAAATGTTCCGTAAAGAATTGCAAGATGTGTCTGTACCGCTGATGCCTGAATGGGTGGCCACACGACACTCCTAACTGTGCTGGGGACTGTTCCTAATCCTGGTTTGAAATAACTATTTAAAATATGTCCATGGAAAGATTTAAGTAAAAATATTAGCCTATATTTATATTTTGGTTTGCAGTGCTTGCAAACGTAGTTCAAATTTCTCGACTAATAAACCAATCACTAACTAGTTGCTTTAGTGAACTGGCCGATCCCCACTGACCTCCCTCTTCTGAATCGACTGGCATTTTTGATCAAACGCCTGGTTGGTAAGAAGCCAATTAGTCCAAACAATTGAAGCAGTGGGACTGTGTAGACACAGTCCAAACTTTGGTTGGAAGAATAAGCATTCAGAATTTAGATAATTTCAAACAGACCTGTACACACTGTTCCTTTGAGGAAATGCTTTCCCCAAACACTTACAGAACTAACTGACCAATTAAAAAATATTCGGGAAGAGCGAGTGCTTGATCTAAAACTTTCTGACAAGGCTGCTCTGCACTCTTTTGTTTAATGGGTTTCCAAACATATGTTCCACACACGTGGGCAAAGCCATGGCCATCTCCTTCAAGGTTCTCCCTGCAGATGTTTGCTTCCGTCCACGCTTTGGCAGAATAGAGGACTATGTTTCCAGCATGCACGTTCCTCTCGCAATGGGCCCTAGATGGTTATTTAATCAGAAGAACAAATATTGTCTTCTGAAAAATGCATAGTTTTTCAATATACACAGTAATGTTCAAAAGTCATTTCATTTGGGGTCAGACCAGGTAAACCTCTGAAGGGAGGGTGTTGTCTGTGCAAAAATGGCCTCGGTGCTTATGTTCACTGGGCTCTGTTTTCCTGTTCCTCTCAATCTGGGTGCGGTGGGTGTCCTGTGCATCCGCTGGTTGTCTTAATCCTCCTAAAGGAGTTAGATATGAATTTAGCTCTTCCACTACGTGAATGGGAAAAAGATTACCATGACAAGTGGAAGGGTCTTGAGCTTAGAGATGACATTCCAGGGTCTGAAACCAAGCATCCTTGAAGGCCTCCCTCCTCCCCTCCCTCCCGGCCGGCACCACCTCTCCCTCCCACACCTCAGGTCAGGAGCTGCCTGGGCACTCCTGGGCATATCCTCATTTTCTTGCCCCTGTGATTGTCGCCTGTAGTGGACAGAATGGCTGAAGACAGTGGGAAGTCTCTGGCCATGCACCCACACTTACACCTTGTTCTGCTACCTTTGTGCATGAAGAGAAGAGTGTAGGAGCACACTGCACTCATCTCCCACAATTTCAGGAATGACCCCATACAGGCAGTGATGCAGAGTAAACCCAGACTGAAACCAGCAAAGAAATTCTAGCAAAGCCAAAAAAAAAAAAAAAAAAAAAAAAGTGGCAGGTGGGTAAACGCCAATGTTCAGTAGGACTTGTGGAATTCATTTTTTCTCAAGTAGCAGATTGTGGGGAAGGGTAGGGACACACTCTCTTCCCTCCTGGCATCTCCCCCTCTCAAGTCGTAATCCCAGCACCAGGTTTCCTTCAGGTTCCTTAGATTTGATGAAAGATCTGAACTGCTGACATCGTTTCTTCCTGCCCAAATGTTTGCTCATTTTGACAGTCCGTGCCCATCTTTCTTCCCAGTGTAACTGCAGCTTGGGTATGGGGTGCTCACTGAGCGTGATCCAGTTTGCAGCTTCTCAGAAATACGTCTCTGCAGCTTGGGCCCCGTTCACGGAGGTGCAGTGCTGGGCTGCGGGGCTCCACGGGGTCCGACCCAGAGTGCTGGCTGCTGCGGAACCCAGCCTGAGGAGCACCTTCCTGTGTCGGCAGGCCGGTCCTGGGCTGGCCGCGGCTCCTTCCTGCCACCTCTATCCACGGGCCCTGACAGCAGGTGCTCGAGACTCACTACAACCTGCTCTCTACCACGGCACGTGGTGCTTGCGGGCCTGTCAACGGCCCTGCAACGTGAAACGCGTGCAGTTTGAAGGGACTGTTGAAATTTACTTCAAACTCCGTAAATCTTCCTTTAGCACCTGAAAGGAGACTACAGAAGTCAAGAGTGGTTTAAGAAAAAAAGAAAACAAGAACGAAACCACCACCACCCGAAACCTCACCCCAGTGCCCTCTCTGTCCCCACCAGGAGACAGAACATGCTGGTTCTTTCCTAGGGCCACCTTCCAGAGCCGTGTGCCTTGTAAACTCCCCGGGGATGGGAACAGTCAGAAGCTGCAGGGCTGAGTGGGGGAGGTCAGCGGGGAGGGGGTGCTGCTTTCCCGCCAGGGCTTCCTGTCCCCAGATGACGGCCACATCCTGGACTAAATCAGGTCCCGCGGAGGGTGAGGTGTTAATTGGGTGGGTCCCGCGATGCTGCTGTGGACAGGAAATGCTCCCGAGTTACGACATCATCACACCGTGCCTGGTAATGAGACCTGACGTGTCCTTCTCGGAGGCCTGGCCTTAACGTTTTACCAACGTCCTGCAGCAGTGGCTGTACCGAAATTAGCTTCTTTTTCTTTCTTTGGTTAAATATCAGCTTTGGTCAGTTACTGCCCCTCCTGGAGTCCGAGTTGACTGGACCACGTAGTAATTTTCCCTCTGTTTCCACGTCACCAGGCTTTTGTTGACCCGTTTCTTCCAGACTTCTCCTAAAACCTGCGGCTGCCTGTAACAGTGGTTTGAGAGGTTGATGGAGGGTTTCATGCTCTTTCACCTACAAACCCTTAGAAAAATGTTATTGAGATAGAAACTATGTGTCTTCCTCCTCTCTTCTCGCTCTTTTCCCCAGTCACCTCCTCTGGCTGACTCTGTCACGGAGCCCAGACTCTACTGGGGTGGTCGCAGGCCGTCTTTCTCACTGCCTCTTTCTTCCTTTCCTTCATCAACACTTTCATTAGGTTCAGTACTTTGATTTGTCTTGGTGGTGGTGATGAAGAAACAGTTTTCGAGATTCACTTTACATTAGTGACCAAGCACTCACACACCCATCAGATGTTTACTGAGAACCCAAGATGTGCACTCAGGGGGGCACACCATTCAGGAGATACCAGCCCTGCCCCCAGGGAGGTTCATCTGCAGTTCACAAATGACCATGATTCAAAGGAAAATGTCAGCTACAGAAAAAGGACGTCAGAGCTTAGAAATGCTTGTTCCTCTTCCAGGGGAAGGCATGAGTCTGGAGGAAGACGTTGCCGCTTCACTGATGGGGGAAGTCAGAACTTGTGCACTCGGGGTGTTCTGCCCTCAGCCCTCGAGTTGCATCTGTATTCTAGGAAGCAGCATGGGGTCGAGGCCGGGAGGTGGTGGGCACCTGCTGGGACACTGCTCTCCAGTCCCACAGGTACCCTCTGGGCCATCTGCCTCCCCTCTGGGCTTCACTTAGGTCACTTCTCTTCCTTGTTGACTCAACTTCCATGCTCTCCTGGTCTGCTGGTTCTTTATCAGCTAACTTTTGTCATTCTCCAGGGCTGCGGGATTCTTGATGGGTCTCTCTGACAATATTCTTGGACGCACAGACATCATCCAATGGCTCTCCCAGGCTCACAATCACTCTATGAGGTCGTTTCTGGTCCTGCTGCTCAGAAATCACCCTGCACTCTTCACACAGGGTTCAGGACAAGCCTGGGGCCTCCTGATTTCCCATATCCTTTAGCAGAAAGGGAAACACAGGCTCCATTTCTTTTAGATTCTTAAACATATGGGGCTTCTGTTCCAGATCCTACAGGAATTCAGCCTGGAGCCAACCTTAGCTACCGGCCAACCACTGGATTTAGTCCCAACATAGCTCAGCTGAGCATGTGTTGACCTAAAAAAGGAGGGAACCATCCCTCAGGAAGCCACAAGAATTAACTTGCTGTACCACCAGGAATCTTGGTTTCAGGACCCAGAATGTCAAGTTAGACAAGTGAGAATTTGTGGACTAGAGGGCATTTTTTTGAACTCTTGGATGTGACGCACCGGCAAAGACCTTGGAGGTGGAGTAGACCTGCTCTTAGTGGCCTGGAGAAAGTCACACCCAAGCTGAGCAAAGTGGAGAGCCCTGAGCTAGCACGGCAGATGGTAGAAGAATGGATTAAATGCTCAGGGAAGTGGGCATGCTCCCATTGATTTATTATGTGGGTTTCAGAACATCCCTCAGGATTATGTTCTACAGGAAGGCCCAGAGGACACTCCATTCAACAAGGCCATCACCGAATCACAAGAATGCCCTGATGAGAGGGGAGCCCACATGGCCGAAACATGCAGTGGAGGCTGTCCTTGCAGGCCAGGGCTGGCATCAGGGGACACAGTCCAGGGCTGGGCTGGTTAACAGCTGTGGGGGTGATGGCTGCCTGAAGTAGTAGAGGCCGGGTGCTGGTGCTGGATCACCAAAAGCCAGGGCCCACAGTTTCCATGACCATCAGCAAGGTCAGGGGGCAACCAAGGGGTCTGACCTACAGGACGAAAATAATAGAATACGATGTCCCCAGAGGCAAAAAGCTAGGCATCCTAGGAGGGCCCTGCTAGCATCCATGATGAGGAGAAAGCAGGAGGAGTGGGAGGCTGAGTGCGACCACCCTAACAAAAAGTCAAGATCCCTTGCTCTAATCCCAGCCCTGAGCCAGCTGTCAGATCTGGAGCCTGCTGCAGGAAGCAGTGCAGGTCCTTCTTGCTTGGGCCAGACCCTGTGGTGTTGCAGGCTCCAGTGGTGGGAACCCAGTGTGAACATGTGGGCCCTTGGGTCCTGGAGCAAGGCCCTGCCCCCTGCAGCAGAGAATGATCTGCCTTCTGAGCATCAGCCCTGGTGTGCTAGTGAGCCCCGGGGCACCAAGTGACCGTGTGCCCTGCATTGCTCACTACGAACAGGGAAAAGTCAGGCCAGCAGCAGTCCATCACAAGATGGTGATGGAATGCAGCAGGACCAGAGGGCTCTGTGATCTCCATGATCAGGGACCCAGACCCTAATGTCGCCTACCAACCCCCTACCCTGCTCTTACAACACATTTGGCTCATAGATGGGTCAGCTTCGTGTGTGGCACAAGTGTGTATCACATGTCAATGTCCACACAAAACCTCACCCGCACAAAGGGCTCTAAGCAACACAGTAGATAGAATGACCAGTTGGGGCTAGTCAGCCTCTGTTCTTGGCCACCCCAGAGCTTGTGTGGTGGGGAATGGAGAGCCCAAATCAATGCCCTTCTTTTAATCTCCTAAAATGCTCACTAGGGGCCTCCACATTCTAAGCATTCATTCATTCATTCATTCATTCAGAGATGTTTATTGCAAGTACTCAGGATCATGGAGTGAATATGTGTGCTCAGCTAATATTATTGAACAAATGAGTGAACCAATACATTTGAATGGAATTAGACAATATGATAAAAAATTAGGAAAACCAACCATAGACCATACCCACTTTTAGATTATTTTAAAAATCATTTTTTTTGAAGACTAAATCCTGATTTGGGGAAGCAGACAGAATCCCACATCGGTCAACAAGGAAGCCAAGTGAATTTGGTAAAGACTCTCTTACTTAGCATTTTGAACTTCAGCACTTCAAGACAGACATCTTTCTTTCTTGCTGGGTGGCAGGCACTTCAAAGGGAATATACAAAAGCGTGCATGTCAAGGTCTGTTGTGGCCTCAGGCGACTTCAAGCGCACCGTTGGTTTGTGTCTTCTGAGGGCTGTATTTAGGTTCTGTGATTAAAATAATAACAAGAAATGATTGTAAGAAATGAATTTTTCCCAAGTGGAAATTTCTGCACGGAGTGATCAGAATGTTTGAAGTGAAAGAAGTTACTATTCTTCAATAACATCGTGTGTCATAGACGGTGGAAAAGAGAAAGCTCTTTTATAAAGTTTACTGTTTTCAGAAATTGATTTATAAAAATCAAATAATACTTGTCATTAAAATTGTTTAATTCTTTTGTTTTATTAGCCTAGGATGAGGTTCTAGGGTCTGTTTTCAATCAGATTTTGTTTGTGGGGAAAAAGGTACATTGGCTACCTAGAACGAATAGACCAGTCTATCCCCGGCTAGTCTTTTCTGCTTTCTTTCTTGGCTGTTTGGTGCCTGGAAGTGGACAAACTTTAACAGATTTGATCAAGATATAACTCACATACATAAAATTCGCACTTTCAAGGTATACAATTGAGCGGCCTTGAGTGAATTTACAAAGCTGCACAACCGTCACCACTGTGTAATGCCAGAACAGTTTCATCACCCCAAGAAGAAATGTTGCACCATTAGCAGTTACTCCCCATTTCGAGACCTTGAGATCTACCACTGTCTTCCTGAAATCTTGCTGAACTTGCTTATTAACTCTAATAGTTTTTTTTTTCCTTTCCATTCTGGATGTCTTTAATTCTTTTCCTTGCCGAATTGCCCTGGCTAGAACCTCCAGTACATGTTGAATAGCAGTGGGGAGCTATTCCTGTCTTGTTGCCGAGTCTGTCACCATCTAGGATGATGTTAGCTGTGGGATTGTTGTAGATGCCTCTACTAAGCTGAGAAGGGTCCCTCCTATTTCTACTTCGTTGAGTTTTTTTTTTTTAATTATGAGTGTTAGATTTTGTCAAATGCTTTTTTGCCTCTGTTGAGATGATCATATGTTTTTTGACTTTTATTCTATAAATATGGTTTATCACATTGATTGATTTTGTACGTTGAACCATCTTGCATTATTAGCACTATCCTGGACGATGCTTTTTCGGTAAGTAGGTTATGACGTGGCTGTTGTAGCCTTCTCATCTCCCACCCCATTTAATACACTATTCAAATGAAGTCAGCAAAAGAGAGAAAGCCACTCATGGATAAACGCATACTAGTTTGGGAAACAGGTTGTTTTTGGTTGTTGAGAAATATTCAAAACTTCTTGTTGAAGCTCTGGTTCTGTTTTTGTCTTTGTAGCTAATTCTTTGTTCATAAATGTACACACAAAATAACGGACAGGCACCAAAATAATAATGACAATAATAATAGCCAGGATTAATTGAACACTTACATTAGCTTTATTTGTTCTCCTAATCCCCAATGGGTTAGTTATTATTAGTAATGAGCTTGTCTTACAGACCAGGAAACTAAGTCTTAGAAAAGCTCCTAATATACTTAGAATTACACAACTTTTTGGTGTCAATATCAAGACTTGACCCCAGAGCCCAGGTTCTAACCATTACGTAGGACTGCTGTCTACATTTCTTTACTATAACTAGATGGTATTTACATCAAAAATTACTAATGACTTAGTCATGTGGGTTGTGAATTTAAACTGCTCATGGTTAAGTAAAAATTTCAGGTCACTCAGTGATTCTCTTTGTGATTTAGAAGCAAATTCTTCCTGGTTGCACAAAACTGAGTTAGAAATGAAATGTAATTTTTAAAAATGACATTCAAAGATTTATGGAATTTTTATTTCATTAAGGAAATCAGTCACTTTGGATTCATGATTTTAATGTTGATTTGACTTGTCCCCAAAAGAACTTGTAGGACTTTTATGATTTTCACACTATACATTTTATATGAGTGCATGAGTTGGAATGTGTTTGACGGCAAGTAATTGAAAAACCCAACTCTAACTGGTTTGAACAGTGAAGAGAAATTCTTGGCTAATGGGACTTGAATAGTGACATGGTAGATGAATCTACCTTGTGGTTTCTCGCAGCTCCAGGACCGTTTCTCTCTGATCTCTTTGTTCTACCTTCCCATGTGTTTGCTTCTTCCCCAGGCTGGCCTCCTGAGCCACCGCCCATCCCTGACCCATCTCTGAGGCAAAGGGGCTGGATGACTGAAATAAGGGCCAGCTCTGGGAACAAGATGAAGTTGATCCCACCCAAACCCCAGTGAGCTGAGGGCTGGTGAAATTGACATGTGGGGGTACCCACCACAGCCTCAACAGAATCCAGCCGGGCCAGAACATTGATGTGGAAGGAAGCGCAGTGCTGTGGTGTTCTGTGGGTGCAAAGACAACTCCAGAAATCAAATCAACCCCTACAGGAATCTCTGATCATTTCTACCCTTTCTCCACTCTCAAAAACAGCGACGATCGGGCCCATTAGGTAAGGGTCTTCTCCACGCTGCCACTTTCTTTTTGGCAGCGTACTCAAGTTCCTGGAGGGTTAGGTGAATTCTAATTTAGAAGATTCATTCTCTCTTCCTAAAATATCACAGCCCAGTGATGCTTTTCGTAGCAACACTCTTCCAATTGACCTAGCTCCCAGAAACTCTTTGTTCTCCTTTGTCATCCATAGTCAAAACAAACTTCTCCACCCATTCTTCATACCTTTATTTGTTATTTATCAAAATGATAATATGCCCACTATCTGCCAGGGAGTTGCTAGGCATGGGAACATTAAATCAGATACAGACACTTCCTGCTCCAGCTGATGGATGGGCACACACATTGCAATACAATATGACCTGAAAAACGGGGAGACACAGCATCAGGCACCATGGGGTGTCAGGGTCGTTTCTCAGGGCAGAGAGTGGAGGGGACAGAGCAGTGGTTAAGAAGGGTCTTCTGGGTGAGAATACCTGCACGTTACCCTGGGGCTCATCACCCAATCTGTGGATTTTAAAGTCCTGTTGATGATCCTGGTTTCTCCTCTGTCCCCTGACGATGAATACTCCCAGCAGACACAGCAAGAAGACTGGAAGGAACTGAAATACAAAGGAAACACCTTGAGGCTGAGTTTGAAATCATGGCTGATGCTTTTAGAACATCTGTGACTTTATTTGTCTGTGGTCTCCGACCAGGAACCCTCCAGCCTCGTCTCGTCTTTGCTGTCCACTGGGACCTCACATCATCTGCAGACAGAGAGCCAGGATCCCCATCCCTGGGAGCTGCAGGGTTTATTTTGTCTCTGAAACAAACTCTTGAGCATGAAGGGATTCTTTGTCAGACATGGGTTGGTTTTGCAGTGTGGTTCTGAGACCTCACAATGAGATGACGGGAGAAGAGAAACTCTGGGGCACGTGGTGGGTTTTCTGTCCCGCCTGCATCTTAGCTTAAGCTGCCTCTCAGTGGCCTTTGCCAGTAGGCGGTGCTGAGTTAGATTTTTCTCTCTGGTCCCCTGGGCTAGGAGGTGGTCCTTACAGAGACACCTCTGACAATAACAGAGCTTTGTCATTTTCTCATCTTTGGCCAGGGTCAGACTCAGCAGCTCTGAATTCATGACATTCCTTCTGTTTCTGCTTTCTAGCTCATAACAAGCTAGGAGCTTAGCAGTCTCTTTTTTAAATTGGCTAGGAAGGCAGGGGAGCTTTACAACCCAAACAATCAATTTCAAACTGCCGAACCCAATCAGGCCGGATGGAGAGTGACCCTTTAAATTGAGTGTGAAATTGGGAGATGGCTCCCCCATCCCTTGCAGGGTGTGGGGAGCTGTCATGTCCTTTCCTAAGTGGGGGCCGTGATAGTGGCGCTGACCCCACAGATGCTGTGTGCTTTCACCACGGGCTCCTGGTGCTGTGGCAGGTTCCAGGGAGGCCGAGTCCAGGCCATCTGGCCCCACAGGCGTGCGTGTGACGTCCAGACACTGGGACTTTATGCACTTGTAAACGCACGTCATGTCTCTCGCAGGGTCTGATTTTAATTTGGGTAATATTCCCGTTAATAATAACATCTAATTACAACATCCATTAAAAGTTAGTAACATTAATTTAACAGGGAGGAAATCTAATAGAGTTCTTAGAGTGATATTGGCATTTTTCCATTAAATTAATGTTACAAACTTTTAACAGGATGTCTTAAATAGGCATCGTTAGTGCTGGGAATATTAAACAAATTAAATTCAGGCCTGTAATATGAGGTGGGAGCCTATTTATGAATCAGAAAAAAGGTGTCTGTTGGGCTCTTTCATCCACTTAAAATGTTCGGCAGGAAGCGTGCGAGGCTGTGTAGGCGCCGCAGAATCCGAGGGCTTCTGGAAAATTCCACAAGGGAAGGACGTGCTCCTCCAGCCTGGAGCTCATTTCTTGGTGTCTGGGCAGTGAGAAGGGCCCAGCGGGTGTCACAATGTCACCTCTAGATCCCCAAATTCCTCCCTGAGGTCCACCCTTTCTCTCGAGCTCGAGGACCACGGCTGCGCTGTGCTTCGTCCGCTCTTCCCGCGGGGTCGTCCGCCTGGGGCCGCGGGTGCGGGCCGCGGGCCGGTGGCTCAGACCAGCAGCCCGCAGACTCGGGCCTGGACAGTGGGTGCAGCGGGTCCGCGAGAGCGGAGGTGGCCTCCCCGCGGCGACACCCCTGTCACCGGGAAGGCGGCGCTTTCCTCGGGAGCAGGAGACTGGGGACGCCTGGCTATCCTCAGGGACAGGGCCTGGACGTTTGGGTACCTTCGCTGCCCGGCATTAGAAAACTGATGCCGTTTGACGTTTACAAAGCTCAGAGATTCGGGACTGAGATGCAGTTTCGCTGAGACTGTCCCGTAAAGGCATGCACTACATGCACGCTTAGAGGACTTGATCAGACTTCTGAAAGTGAGGACAAGAGATGATGGCCCTGGAATCAGCCCTGACGCTTGGAGATGGGAGCAGGCTGGCCCCTCCTCGTGATGGGTTCCAGAAGGCCGCTGCCCCCGTCCACCACTCACAAGGACCGAGCGCTCTTCTCACGCCCCCTTGTCCTTGCTGAAGATGGGCGCCCAGAGGACCACAGGGCCGGGAGAGAGCAGTCTCCATGGGACAGGGGCTGCCCATCACGCCTGCCTTGTGACAAATGTCCTCACTCCCGTATGTTCCAGAAACACACTTTTGGGAGCGACAGAAAGGTCGTTCATTTTCTGTCCCTTAAATGACAGCTGTGGCCACAGGAGCTGCTGGGATGAGCTGTGGAGCCAGTTCTACCTCTTTAGGAGCTGGATCATTTTGAGCAGGTAATTTAAACATTCAGAGCCTCAGTTTTCTCATCTGTGAAAGGGGGATGATGACACTAAGGAGTACTTTGGGGAGTAAAGATCAGTTGTGCTTTTTACAGTGGGAATTGCCATTCGTCTGGCCTGAGACCCAGAAAAAGAAACACAGCAGCCCATGAGGTCAGGCGGAGACCTGGGGCTCGCTCCCCCTTCCCGAAAGGGGAGGACGACCGGCGCTCCTGAGAAGGGCTGGGAGGCGGTGCGATTACCAGCTTAGAAGGAAGGACGAGGCCTCAGCACTGACCGCGCTTCGGCTTCGGAGGGCGCGTGCGCCGGCTCTGCCGCCTGGCCACCGGCGAATATAATCACATATGATTATTGGGCTGCTCAGGGATGGGCGGTGGGCTTGGATGGGGCGGGGCTTGTGTGTCCCTCCTTCTGTCCCCGAGGAGGAGCTGGCACAGCCTGGCTCAGGGTGACTAGGTACATCCATGAAAGTCCGGGCGGGAGTCCTCGTGACTGACGACTGACGTAGCGGGTGAGTCCTGATGGTTGCAAAATGAGTTTTATGGAAAACACGTTTTTATATGGCACAAATATAGCTCTGATAGATTTTCCAATTCGTTATTTAAACAGTGTATAAAATAATCCTCCGCGGCGCACAGCGGCGTGCAGGACGGAACAGATGAACTGGGGAGGCGAAGTAAGCGGCGCCTTTCCCCTGGGTGGGAGCGCGGGGCGAGGAGAAAGGGGGATGCGGGAGGATTGTAAGCACCTGCGCTTTGAATTGTATCTTCAGCAGCTGTGTGGCAGACCTGTTTTCAATCACCGGAACAGAGGAATTTCAACATGAAAAGATTGCAACTTCTTTGCAGTATACGTTATCTTCAAGAACATTAGTGTATTATACTAGACTTTTCCCCTGTGCAAGGTCTGGTGCAAGGCTAATGTTGCTTATGCTCTGTGGTATTTTTATTAGAAGATAGCTATGTACTATACGGACATAATTTATCTTCTCTGGAAAAGTCATAAAAACTTGTGGTATCTTAATCATATTTGAGTGAACTCAGTGAAAACTGCTTATGTAAAGAAATCCTGAATTCTTTTCTAAAGTTCCGTATTTACCTGTTTTCAAGAGCTATGATTTTATATAATACGTGTGTGCAGGCATATGTGCGTTTTATGTATTTTTAGTGGGACACCTCTGCAGTGGGAACCATGTGTGGTTACTTATACGTGTGCATAACAAGTCACAGGCTGAAGTATTTTGCTTTAAAAGTGTGGACATCAGCATGAATTGACTGAGTCCAAATCCATGTCGGCCCCGACTGGCTGTGTGGCTGTCGGCCCTCACATTCTCTGTCTCCTCAGTTTTCTCATCTGTAAAGTGGGGTCATAATAAACACCTTGGAGGGATATTCTGAGGATGAGAAATAATGTCTGAAGCATTGGCCCCTGCCTGGCACAGAAGACTGCCTAAATATGGAAGCTGTTATTTTATGTTTTCAAATATCAACTTAGAGGTAGAGAAATGAATGAGTTCTTAAAGGTTTTCCTAAGTCTATGGTTTAATGAAATAATACATATTATCACAACAGAAAAGACTTGTAATTGCTTTGCGATTCACACCACGGTTGTTTCTGAGAGACCGAATGACTCCGGGACACACATACGTGTAAAAGCGCTGATTGGAGTTAATGTGTTGCGTGCTGCTCTCATGCGCAGTGCTCCAAGTGTAAAATAATGATATAAAATACGGCCTTTTGCTTCAGAAGCCCACACCGCAGGTGGGGAGAGAAGAATTTCGCTTAAAAAGCAAGTATTGCCTGTACAAAGGGGTAAATTTGGTGCAGTGGACAATATATTCAAAATGATTTTGGATCCAGGTGGAATTCAGTCAGGAGCTAAGCAATTTGGTGTACTTACCATTGAATTGGGATTTTGAGAAAAGGTATTTTCCCAACTAGTAAGAGTATAAACAGGACAAAAGATGAAAAAGAGAAATCACGTAAGCATCCATTTCTAAACGAGGTGTGGGAGAAGGTACGTCTCCTGTGCATGTTATGCAAACGGTGTGGAAAGGGGAGAAATTCCCCATCTGAGGCAGAGCCCCTGATCTGGGGCTCACCCCCTCCCGGCCGGTCAGCACAGTCAATGGCGCTAAGCTGCTGTTAATTAGTTTGATCTGCTTTAATAACTTTATTCAGAGGGGTAGGGGGCTGGGTTAACTTTTCCTTGCTCTCAGAAACCCACCCCCTGGCTGTGGGACACTCTGTGGGTTCAGAGGGAGGGAGCCTGGCACATTTCTGCGTTGTTCCCAGGAAGGCAAGTTCACCTTCTCATTTGCATTAAACTAGCAAGCAGTGGCCACCAGCTTGGGTTAATACCTGCAAATCTGATATGAAGAAGTGAGGGTAGAAACCTGCTGCTTAAATAAACCAGCCCCTCCCAGGATGAACAAAGGGAACCTCTAATGCAAATTAGATTAGCTATAGCTTTAAAGAGAAGACTGGGAATTTGTGTCTTTGGGGAGTTCCCTCTCGGTCTCCTTCCGACAGGGAGACTCTGTCTTCTTTACCTAACTTATTAAAAAGAAAAAAAATCACTCTTAAGCCTCTAATAATTTAAAATTTAATGAACAAACATATAAATAGGAAATACTTCACGCTTATTCTGTCAAACTCATTTTAATTTTCCCAGTTTTTAGCAAGCTAAGTTATTCAGAGGACAGTCTGGGAGGGAAACTCTAAATGCAGCAACCCCGTGTGTGAGCCTCTGGAACGAGGCTATCCTCCTTCAAACCTTCAGTGGTGCGTCTGTTTCCAGTTAGACAGACACACGGCCCTCTGTGATGCAGACGCTCCACCAGAGTTGGGAGGAGCAGAGAGGAACCCTCTAATTACTAAAGCCGGGAGCTTTGATCTCCATTCCCTCCCTGGTTTTCACTCTACATCTTGTTCCCACAGGGACACTTCCGTCCCTTATGTTTTTCGAAAGCCACACCTATGTGTCAATGTACTGAGACAGGGCTCTGTTATACAAAACTGGGTGTCCTCCGAATTTCCCTGACTCAGACTCACTTCAGAGGGTCGGCGGGACCTTCTGGAATACTTGGGAAAAGAAGGGATATAAGTGACAAGGAGACACTTCATCTGATAAAATTCCGACCGGGGATGCATTGGTGGGGTGAGGGCCCCCTGAACTGTGAGGAGAAAAGACTTTAAAGCATTTATGTAAATACTTTACATTTCCCTTTGATGGGTTTATTTCAGCTCTGATCAACTGTCTAACCTGGGGAGAAGCCAGGGGAGTGTGTGTGTGTACGTGTGTATGGGTACACGTGTGCATGTACGTGTGTATGGGCACACGTGTGTGTGTACACGTGTGTGGGGGGGAGGATGGACAGGGACGTGTTGTTAGGATGCACAGGGAGGCGGTGGAAAATTTCACTGTTGCTGAACACAACCCCTGGCTCTGCCTTGAGATTCCGACTGGAGTCCAGTCTCCTTATTAATGCAAGAGATGGCCTGTCTATTAAGACCAAACAAAGGGCATAGAAAAGAATACCTAGCCTCAACACAGCTCATTTGGTGGAATTTACACACAGCTGTAAATGAATTAAATTGTTAGCTGCTGAAGTGATGTATCTGAATGCCGGCCGTTCACTGAGAAACGGCGGCAACCCCATCTAAGTGCAGTTTTAAAACGTAGTGTTCAGTTTATCTGGGTGTTTCTTGCCTTTGCTTATGTTTCTGCCTATCTTAGAAAATCTCATTAAACAATTAAATGTTCTTTTAATTGGTACATCTCCTGATTTCGTTCGGCAGAGGCAATAAGTTTGACAAAGTCCCGAGTCCGATGCTGGCGTGCCCAAGGCGGGTCCAGGAACCGTCCTCGCGCACAGATGGACGGGCGGGAAGGCCTCTAGCAGTTTCCAAGGCCTTGAGCCGCGGGCATCTCTCAGGTGGGGACTCAGCACCCATGTTGCCCCCTCATTTCTAGATGCTCCGTGTGGAAAAGCAGTCGGGCAGAGGCGGGTTTTGTCAGAGCTCGATGCGATTTGATTGTTTTGTTCCAGAAGTGGTGGAACGAGATGCCCGAAGAACCTCAACCATTGCTCGTTGGGGGAGACCTGTCTTTGGAAACCCTGCCATGAGTTACGGTCTCTACCAAGTGCCCTGGTGTCTAGGAGTCTGGTAGCAGCCTCAAAAGAAACCTGGTTTGTAACCAGTGCAAAGGGTAGTCGTTGAGGAACCTGCCTCATTGAAGAATCAATTGGCATAAGGTGAGCTCCAAGCGAAAGGGCTCTTAGTGAAGCCAAAGGAAGTAGGACAGGGACACACTTTGTGGGTTCCCCGTGGGGAAGACACAGGTAAAATATGCATGGCCTTTTATAGTCAAAAATCATGAGAACAATATGCTCTGAATTTTTCATTCAGGTTTATCTAAGTTTAATTTTCTTGTAAAATATGTAGACAATAATGAATATTTATATATCTATCGATACTTTTGAAATAAAATATTGGTTATTGGTATCTGGCTTTTCGTATTTCCCCCATGGTTAATATCAGCAACATGGTAAACAAAAGGTCATATTTGTTAGGGCTGTGACTGCTGGGAGGATGCTCGGGGGAACTGACTGTATCTCCAGTAAACTGGTTGTGGTCAAAATGTATTTTCAATTTACTTTTGTGTATACCTTAACATACAGCATGACATACTGTGCGCTATAAATGAAAGATTGTGGAATGAATTATATCCCTTATCTAAATTATGACACAGAAAAGAATAGTAGCCAACCCCACAATTTAATATCCTTTAGGATGTAATGGTATGTTTTGTTTAACTGGTAGGACTCAGGCAATCAGTGCAATATAAAACATAAATTAGCATGATGCTCAAACAAATACAAATATTTGTGCATCTTATTGTATAATCAGGTGCAGGCAGAGCTTGAATGTTGCTCTGCAGAGCGTCTGTTTTTAATTAAAAGAGAACCAAATAGAATCATCATGCTTAACATTAGAGAAAAAAAATCTCAATAAAGTCTGCCAACCAGCCTACTTATAACAAAATGATTGATTTTCCTTTAGAATGGTAACACTATAGATTTTGGTAATATGACTTATTGATGATTGCTCTAAGTGCTTTCAGCGCTATTGACAATTTGAAGATACAAAATCCCCCACACCGTATGATTTCCTCCACTGTCCGGGAAATTGTGCACATCTGGTTTCTCTCAGCTCTGAAATTCTCATTAGTGAAGGTTTGTAGCAAGTAAATCCTGGTCTTCTAGGAAGTGAGTTAATTAGGAGTGGGTTTTACACTTTTCATTGGTTTCATTGCAATCTTTACACTTCTGTGAAGGCTGTTAGAAATTGCTCCTCGGTCGCTCTGCCTCCTGGAGCCGTGCAGATGGCTGTCCTCGGAGCAGTGGTCTTCGCAAGGTCACCCAGAGCTCACTAGTGTCAGGGCGGTGGAGACAGTCGTCCAGGAGCCTAGTAAATCAATCACAATTAGCATGGGGACTCGCTTCCTGCATGTAAAGGCTCAGAGGGAAGTAGCCCTGGGCCACATGCAGATAGAGAAACCAGGAAGTTGCATGACTTGGGGCCCTCTGTGGGGCCATTAGCGTTTGGTCTCATCGTGGTAAGCACTAACATTTCTGGGGGGCCAGCTCTAGCACTGTTTTAGCAGGAAGGATTGTTGGAGTGAAGTATTTTTGGAATCCTTTGGTGCAGTCAGCTCTGCATGTTCTGAAATTCGCTTTATGTGAACACTGGGAGAAAACAGCTGGGCGAGATGAAATTTGACACCAATGGATCCAAATTCTAATATGTCCTTGTCACTGGAGTCAGGCTGCTTTCATTTCATCTTTTCTCCCTCCAATATAAACTAACAGCATTTCTTCTTGTTTTCTTCTCTCCCTTCTTAACTTCAATCCCATGATGCCTGGGTGCTTCCTCCAAAGTAATCCCATTGCCCACCTTCCTGGCCTAACTCCACAGTTATTTCTTCCATGAAGACTGCCCTACTGTGCATATTGGTGCAGTGTATCCTTTTGTAGAATTTCTAGAGTTGAGATTATGCAGTTTGCTGTCATTTATTTGTTTACCAATGTTAGATTGGTCTTCTTCACTAGAAGATTCTTTGAGTCTAGGAAACATTTAATGAAATTCTTTTACGTTTCTCGCAGCGCCTGGTAGGATTCAAAGACTATAGTGGACTGTCTTCAAATACTTGTTGATTGATTGGTAACATGAGAGCTTCCTGGAATCCAATATTGATATAAAAACTTTATGAAGGTAAATGCTGATGCCAGATGTCATGATTATGTGAGACAAAGCCATGCAAAGGAGCCTGTAATGTTGTGTACTTGTGTGTGTGTGTGTGTGTGTGTGTGTGAGTCAGAACATGCTAGGCGTAGTGACAGTCAGAGGAAGCTAATTAAAAACAAAGGAGAGAAAACTAAGAAAAGAATCAGAACAATAACCATTTGGTGCTACTAATGTAGGGACAATGTAGTCTGTTTTCTTTTATATGTGTAAGAGTGTGTTATGTGAAACTGGAAAAAGCAAATTTAAGAACTGACTGTTCAAGTGTTCTCTGAGTAGTAGAAGCAGTGAAGAAACCATTAGCCCTCTCTTCAGAGAGTCCCTACCACGGTCGGGAGAAGCGCGGTTAAGTAGAATAGCTTGAAAAGCAGAAATCGTAATAGAATCTTGACCCGCATTTCCTTTTCTTCACTCTCATCCCCTCTTCCCCCATCAGGAAGCAAGCAGGCTTCATTTCCATTAAACAATTTATTAACAAGACTCAGAAAGAGACATCAGCGTCCCCAAGGACTATTTCTTTCCATTGGAAAGACCCTGGATGTCACAGAAAACTTCCCTAACCCCATGTAGACCACAGTGACAGATGTCTCCAGTTCCATGGTCCAAGTCCTCCCTGAAACCTTAGGCTTGTGTCCTAAAATTTAGCCTCAGGTGTTGGGTTGTATAAGACTGTAAGAATGCCATGCAGATGTCAAAGAGAGTGTATCAAGGAGAGGAAAGAAAGACCCAGTGTGAGGCTGGCCACGTCTGGTGTCGGAGATGTTTGTCACTTTGCTCTCCTGGCCCAGGTCACCAGTCAAATGGGAACAAGAATATTTACTATGATTGTTCAAGAGGGACATGTAAACTGTTGGTGGTACCAGGGTGCACGCCAGGATTGTTCCCTGCCTGCATGCATGCATGGCTGTTTATGTGTGTGTGTGTGTACACGGATGTTTGTGCACATGTGGGTGCATGTATGTGCTTGCATGGTGGTGTGTGTTTGTGTGTACACATGTGTGCATGATTCTGTGCTTATGTGCATGGCTGTGCTTACATGTGTGTGTGTGCATGGCTGTTTGCATGGCTGTGATGTGCATGGCTGTGTGCATATGGGTGTGCATGTGTATCCATGTGCATCCTCACCTGAGGTCTCAGTGCCAGCCTGGCAGATTTGAAAGTGTCTGGTAAGACATGACTCACGTCTGGGGAGAGCTTGAAGACACAGGAGCTGATTCACTTGGCAGACGGGAGTTTTGGTTGGAGTGTCCTGGTGTGAATTCGCCTTAGCAGCATTTGCAGTGGGATTTCCTCTGTCCACCAAGAAGAAGGGGAGCCTTTGCCAATTTACTTTGTTTGATGAGGCCTCTGTAAGCGATGGCCCCAGCAGAGCTGGCTTCAGCCAAAGGCTGGCTCTGAGGGAAAGGATAACCATGAGGAGAGTGATGCTCACCCTCGGTAGGGCCTGAGCAGCTCCTCCAGACCTGCTGTTCAGACGCGCCTCCCTGTGGCCATAGTCCAACAAACATGGGTCAGGAGGGGCCCCCAAAGCTCAGGGAAGCCTCCAATTTGGTCACAGCAGAGAAGATAAAGGACAGAGAGTGCCCCAGTGATGGGTCTGGGAGTGAGGTGACATTCCCAAAGCACGCCTTCCACGTGCTCCTTGTGGCCCCACAGATCCAATCACCTGGACTCCACAGATCAGGGGGGATGCCAGGGAGAGGAGATCTGGGGATCTCCAGCATGAGGAGGACTCATCCATGAGCGGGGTCTGTTAGTTAATCTTCACTGAGTCCCAGCTGTTCGTAGGTTCTTTCTAGCCCGTTCGGCACATGGTTGCATTTGTTCTGCTCAACCACTGTGTGAGTTAGGATTAGAGCTAATGAGACCACCAGAGGTTGTGTGACTTCCAGCCGTGAGTGTTTGTGAGTGGCAGAGTTGGTATTTGAAACCAGCACAACCTGTGTGCTCTTAAATATAGTCCCCTGAGAGCTCAAAAAGACGGGCTTCCTGCACACCTCCCTTCTCTCTCTCCCTGTGCTTCTCAGCCCCAAACCAGCCCCTCTCTCTGATGGAGGATTTGAGGGGACATGTGGAGGACCTGCTTCATCGGTGGTAACATCATCAACATCATCAATATTATTATCCCAGATCACTTTGGAAACAGACCGTCTTATCATGGACCAGGAGATCAACACCAACCAGTGGTCTTTTCACAGGGCTCTGCCATCATTTTAATGAGCTGTTCTGATGATCTGGCTTTTCTTTAATATTTCTAGTAGCCTAAATAGTAGGTGAGTGGCACCAGAGACTTATCAGCTGGATTCACTCTGGCTTACAAAGAGCACACCATGGTTGGAGGTAACTGAACCTCGTTCCCTCCACTGGGTGGTTTCAGAGGCGAACCCACGATCAAGAGGCACTATCTGGAAAACCAACTCAGCAAGTCTTCCTGTGAGTTTGGGATACGCTACAGCATCTGAAATTAGACACGTTTGTGTCTATGACTCTGCTTTCACCTGAGGTTCACTTGGCAAGGATCCAATGAGACACTGGATGTAGGAGGTATATCTGGAAAGAGCCGGCATTGATGTTTGTGTGGTCATAGAAGTCAGAGTCTGGGTTAACAGGCAGGGACTAGCCGAGCAAAGTTCTCTCTAACTGCTGGGGAGCATTTGCTGGGTTAGCATTCTAAACTTAGAATCCTATATTAAATGAGTTGTTTTTTGGAGTTTTAGAGGAGGAGAATTTGCCTCAAAATCTCTTTTCACTTTTCCACTCAACCAGTCACAAAAGAACTATTCAAAGGGCCTCCATTAGTTTCTGCTTCAGTTTTGTTTGAGCCCATGAAACCTCATGGATCCAAAGGCAACTCAGTGAAGCCAAACAAACTTCCCAGTTGAGTTTTGAATATCAATTTTGCCATATGGATGTAGCTCAAACCAGAACTTATAAAGAAAGCCAACAGGCATGAAACCATAAGCTGAAACCACTGAATAGTTCAATGAAACCCACATGAATCGAAATCTCTGCATTTTACAAAGTGCTATGAATGTGCTCTGTGATACTTGTGTGAAAGATGATGTGAGGACACTGTAGCAAAGATGGTGCTGTGGGCTGGGGTGTGAGGATTCTGTAGGACAGACGGTGGTGTGTGGGCTGGGATGTGGGGACACTGTAGGAAAGATGATGGTGTGGGCACTGGGAGTTTTCATTCACCTTGTTGCTGCTTGTCTAGGATGAGCTCCTATTTCTCAGGTTCTCCCTCTTCTTCCCTCCATGGAGTCCATTGGTGACCATGGAGATGATGATGTTGTTGGGCTCTGTGTGATGTTTAAGATGCTCATGAATGCTGTGTACAGCCTGGCTATAAAATGGTTTGTAGTTTGAGCCATGATTTGGGTAAATTTTGTGTTTATGTTACTTAATCTTGGCTTTATTTGGGGGTACCTTCTGTTTGTGTGTCATAAATGCATGAACATATCCAAATCTTGCTCCTTCCATGTTTAGTTCTGAATAATTTATGAAAGGTCTTCACTCCTTTGCTGTAGTCAGTAAATAAAGGATGTGTGACAAACACTAAAATGTCTAACAGGCTGGCAGTGTTTCTGTGATGCACGTGTGTTTGGCTTCCCAGTAGGTCTACAAACCGCATACTGCATACTTACATAGACCCACAATGGTCCTAGTGATGGTTACATGCACACTGATTTCCAGGCAAAGTTGCTTTCAGCCTCCATGTGCATAAGAATTCACTTATAAAATATATGAGTAAATACCACTGGGTCCTTTTTGGTCATTTCTATCAGGTTCCATTTCCAAAGGCTCACTTCCAAGTGAAGATGTTGCAGTGAGGCAGCCGTCAGGAGAAAACTGTCAGGACAGGCCACACAGCTCATTCACACTCTACACAACTTCCTCCCATTGCAGCTGACGTCCCTGCTCAAGGGAGAAGCAGCTCTAGGTGCCGGGCAGTCAGGCAATGTAGAAATGGGAATGTCCCCCCACCCCACCCCAGGAACTCATTTACATATCACTGATAAACACAAATGAACAACAAAAGAAAATAAGCCCACCAAAGCATTTTATAATCATATTTAAGGAAAAATATCTGACTTTTTGCTGTGTTTTGGCATCTTGAAACTTAGAAATCTATTGAAGCTAACTTTGATGGCCTGTGTACAGAATAATATTTCAAGCTTTTACATAGCAAAGACGTACATGTTGGTCTAGAGTGGAGTTGATGGGGATGCCCGTTCAGGGTTTGGGGTTGGTACCATGGATGTCTGGCTTCATGACCTCTGCCCGGCCTCGCTCAGTCCCAGCAAGAGGGCTTTGGGTGGTCAGAGGTAGACCCGGGAATGACAATGCTGCCGTTTGCCAGAGAAGCCCTAGAGAAATGAGCAGAGAGGGGCTAGCCCTGCAGGTCCTGCGCAGAGTGGGCCTCCACCCAGCATTTCCACCATTTTCACGATGACCTTGGAGACAAGGGCGTGCATGCTGGTGGGATTTTAGGTTGCTAATTCTTGACCTGTTAGCAAAAGGGAAAAGGAAACGAGTCCCTCACTTACATCACAAAGTCACGTCGGGGTGAGATCTTGAGGAAGCAGATTTCGGGATTCTACTAGGATCATCACTCTGGTGCTCTAGCATAATGCCCGGAAAAATATATGAACACAGCAATGTTTTTCTTAAACTGCATTCCCTTGACATTCTCCCTTCCTCTGCTCCCTTCTGTGGACTGGTGTGTAGGTATATCAAGTAGAAACCTTTGAAAGAATACATGTCCTCATGTTGTCAGTTCCTCCTCGGTAAATATTCCAGGTTATATCATGAGGCATTAAAGCCCAAACTCTTGTTGAAAAGAAAAGGCAAAGAAAAAGTTATTTTAACTTTTAAAAATGTCCTGGGACCTGTATCTCTTTGTGAGCAATTCACATAAATTGTTCAAAGCACTTAGGCATAGTAAATTCTGGGTCTCATTCCCATCGTCAACATGGCTGTTCTGTGATGATTAGTGTGATTAAAAACCCTTCCGAAGCCCCCACAGTGTGGTAGTTCAGGCCACATGAAAGCTCTTCTCTTCCTCGTGGGGAGTTTGAGTATTAACTTCAGTTGAAGATTGGGACGAGGAGCGGCCAAGAGGAAATGATGAAGAGATCACACACCGATTTGGGAATATGAAACAGAGCTCTGGTCTCCACTCTTTTCCTTGATAAATCTTCTCTCCAATGTTCCCTCTGCCCTAAAGATCTGGCCCTGCCATAGCTTGAGAGACTCAGTCCAGCTGGCTTCTGCTTTTTTCCTCTTCACAAGGTTTACGGTGAGAAACGTCCCCTTAATTCAGAGGACACGCACACCACTTTGCCTCTTGGCTGTTGCTCTCTGGCTCCCGTGTCTCAGGAGCAGGCCCCATCTTGGCACCACCAGCCTCGTCCTTCTCTTTCATTGGCTGGCGATAGAGCTGTTGAGTTGGCTTCTCAAGCCAGTTTTGTAGTCAGCAGCTTTAGAGACGGAGATCACTGCTTTCGTTTTCGAGGTTGCTCTGGTGATGGACATCTGGTCTCTGACTATGCAGAGTGGTGAGAACTCTGTTTTCCAGTTCATTTGTTTATTTAACAATATTTGCAACGCACCGACTGTTGGCAAGGCTGTGTTCTAGGTTTTATAAATTTAAATAAAGAAAAATGGCCTTTGCCCTCAAAGCGTTCTCAGTCTACTGGAAAAAGAAGCATCTACTGCATAAATGCCTTGATCTGCATTAACGAGAGGGGCTATTTCTGGTGCAGACGTGTGTATTCTGTGTAGGTAAGAAGTGAATGACAGGTGAGAGCACAGCTTCAGTGGACGCAGACCTGCACTTGTGTGGCTCTGGGAATGTTTCATTCGTCTAGGACGCTAAGACTTCCTGCTAACTTCATAACATCCCTGCAGATATGACCAAGGGCGTGACTCGATCATCCAGAGGCAAAACCTGGCTTTAGTGGGAGCATTTCAGCCACGATAAAGCATTCCGAAGAAGGGTGGGCTTACTTACTAATGTTGTCAGATCACAGGTATCGTTTCTGTAATTGCGGGAGTTACAGTGGGGAGAAGCCTGGTGGTCCTTAGGGATACAAGTTAATGTAAACATCACTTACCACTTTTCCACCCATAAACACTTGGGAAAGATTGTGAACCATCATCAAATTTTATCAGCATAAGAACCATCCTTAATGAGCAAATTCATCTGTATGTATATTTATCTTCTCCTGAGTTTGGGGACCAGACAAAGAAAGAGATTTCCCCTATCTCTATTGTAAACTGATCATTGGGGTCCATATTTAATGGCATTTTGTCAGTCAACATAATGTTTTACCTCTGAACCTAACATTTTCTTTCCTTTTCAGTGGTTTTCTTAATTATTTTCCTTAAACTTATACAGAAAATTATTCTCAAGTCTGAACTTCTATTTAGACTTTGAGAAATTTTTCTGTAGATTGACTAGTGGTTCTGACTTGCAGTTAAAGACTGAGATCTATTTTCTAATTCTGTTTGAAGTTGCTTTTATCATAACATTTCTTAACACCTTAAATGTTCCAATAGTTTTCATTTTTTTATTTAGCAAAATGCAAATGTGATATGATGGCTTGATTATTTAAAAAATCAGAATGAGCCACAGAGCTCTAAGAACGGATACTGCGCTGCACACTTGGGATTGTCCTGGTGTCCCCTTTGCAAACTTGCCCTGGAGCTCAGGGATCGTCCTGCGCACTGGCACCATCAGGCACAGCGAAACTTGGGACAAGAGCAAAAATACGTTTTCTGTCTGACAAGTCCAATGCATGAACAAACAATTTAAATGCAATTTAAATACTATTATGGGTGAAGCGTAATTAATTTTAAAATCATATTTCAGTGTTTTTTAGTCTGTGATCTCCTGGCTCATTTAATGTAAAAAGAGCATCACTAAATCATTTGCTTTGCAATCATTTGAAACACTTTATTTCCAAGTATTTGCTATTTTTATTTCCTTTCTCTTTTCTAGACCAGAAGATTTTCTATGGTTGCTGTGATTATATCGTAAACTATTTAAAAGCTCCTGTTCACAAAAGCATCTTGCAGAAATGCCAGGGCTCTGACTCACTTCTCCTTAGTGGTTCTGTCAAATTCTGTAGCTTCAGTCATGACACACACCAGGAGTTCTATTTCTCTCTTTTTTCTTTTCTCTCATCTCACGTAACACCTACCCCTAATTTTGTTTTATGGCAGTTCGTTAAATATGCCATTTGGTATGATTTCCTCATATTTATACCCGAGAGAGACTAACAATAAACATAAAAAATTAAAACATTTTATAGGAAAAATATATATAGTATTACAATGATGAATTAATGTTACTCTGTGCATTTTTATGGTTCTTCTGTGTGAAAAAATTTTTCCCAGTGGAAAATTTCAAATTCTGCAATGCAACCAAGGTAGGAAGACATTATCTCCATTTTTCTAAATTTGAAAACTGAGACACAGTCTGATTGAGTGATTTAATTGTGCAACATATTATTATGGAATGGGCTCCTTTGGAAGATTAAAAATACATATTGCTTTGAATTTTAGCTCCTACAACCACTATGAGTGATAGACATTCAATGCCCATTTTACAGATGAGGAAACTGAGGTTTGGAGACGTTTAGCCACTTAACCAACAGCTGGCAATGAGCAAATGGCGTTAGTGAGGTGGTTCCAGGTTTGTTAAATTGGAAGACAGTGCTTGTCCCCACGTATTAATCTAGCTTCCAAAATTGGCTGACGAGAGAAAATGTCTCCACTGGAAATGATGCACAGATTCTATGTCTCTGTTGAGAGAAAGAGTGATTGTGAATATACACAATGCACTTTTCAGTGCTGCTCTTCTCTTCATTGTTATCATCAGCTCGGAGAAAAACCACCTGTCACATGCTCACAACCAGATGAAACCCTCCCCAGTCAGCAGTCTTGAAAGCCTTGCCAGGTGCTGTTCGCAATATTGTTAGCGCTGTAGCGGTGGGACATGTAGCCCAGCTCTACAGCCTCGCCGTGATATGGCATTGCCTGCCCTCCTCAGCAGCATGTTTCAGACGGAGATGGTCCGGGGACTCACCTAGGCTGTGGCGGTCGTGGTGAGCCCCTGGGCACCCAGACCACACTGGGTTCCATCACTGGCCAGCAAGGCAGCGATGACTGGATTTTAAAAAGGACTATGGGAATTCCAACAAAGGTAAAACCTTAAACTCTCATCCTCACAGGTGGAGAGGTAGGGGAAGGGACTTGCATAGTTACCCTCGTTAGTCAGTTGCAAAAGGAAGCCCACGAGGTGTAGGTTAATGGAAAAACTCATACGCTGGCACCCAGTTTGGCATAGATAACAGTTTACAAATAAGTGCTTATCAGAGATCAGGACTCAGCACAGGTGTCTTCCAAAGTTCCTTCCAAGTTGAGAACTGTAACCTCGATTCCTGTCCTGTGTGAGAATGTCCTGTCGTTCTCAAGGGTGCAGTATGTGCGCATGTGTTGTTCAGATATTCCTATCGTCTTTGCCGACAAAGCTTGAGGAAGCACCTTGCTCGGTGACCTATTTGGGCTGGTCAGAGTGTAGGTGACAGACCCTTGGGACAGGAGTGTTGTCTTAGTCATCTTGTCATCCCCACGCCTGGTGCATTGCATTCTAGAGACACAGTAAAATGTTGGTTTATTGAACCCATCTCAGTTCAGTGTTTGTTTCCTAACCTTTTAGCAGAGGAGATCTGGGTTCATTTGCTGGTACACCTTATACACGGAACTTGCTCTTTTGAGCATTAATTTCCTCATCTGCAAATTGAGGCTGTTAATAGAATCCACTTTACAGTGAAAAGAGATAAAGGTAAAGTGCTTAGCACAGTATTGTACATTCTAGACATTCAAGAAGAGTTTGTATATTTTTTTGTCTATGGTTTTTCCACATCACAGCCATATGTGCACTTCCATTTGGTGTCAAAATGCAGAGGATGTCATTTCAGAAGGGCTGTGCCATTAGCAGCCACATCTACCTTTTACTTTGAACTTCATAATTGAACACACTTTTGTTATTTCAGAAGTTATGGCAGAACTAACATTTATTGAGAATTTACTAGAAGCCCGACACTATGCTGTGTGTGTGTTGTCGAGTTTAATATACATGAATATCACATGACATGATTACTGTTTTCATTTACAGATAAGAAAAGGATGACTAAGAGAGATTAAGTCCTTTCCTAGCATGATTTCAGGCCCTGTATGCCTGGTGCTAGCTCACCTCTCCATTTCAGTTCTTTGCTTCTTTGTGCTTCATCCTCTGTGAAGCTTTATTTATGCTGAACCCATTCTGGTCCTTCGCACCTACCATTCTCTTCCTGAAACCTGCTGAACTTGTTTATTAGCTATAATAGTGTGTGTGTGTGTGTGTGTGTGTGTGTGTGTGTGTGTGTGTGTGTGTGAACTCTTTAGGGCTTTCAATATACAAGATCAGATCATCTGCAAATAGAGATAGTTTCATTCCTTCCTATCCAAGCCTTTTATTTCTCTTGCCTATCTCTGACTAGAACCTCCAGTAAAAAGCGACCTTTGTCAGGTTGAGGAAGTTCCCTTCTACTCCGAGTTTGTAGAGTGTTTTTATCATGAAAGTGTGTGGGATTTGTCAAATGCTTCTTCTGCATCTATTAAGATGACCATGTGGTTTTGCCCTTTAGTTTATTAATATGGTGTTTTACATTGGTTGATTTTCATATGTTGAACCAACCTTGTATTACTGGGAAAAATCCCATTTAGCCATGGGGTTTAATATTTTTTCTATGTTGCTGGATTTGGTTTGGCAGTGTTTTTTTGTTTTGTTTTGTTTTTGATGCTCCATTTACATTTATGATGAATATTGGTCTGTAGTTTTCTTTTCTTGTGATGTCTTTGTCTGATTTTGGAACTAGGGTCAGGCCTCGTAGAATGAGCTGAGAAGTGTTCCTTCCTGTTCTTTTTTGTTTGTAAATGATTGGTGTTAATTCTTCTTTAAAAGTTCAGTAGATTTCACCAGTGAATCTATCTGATCCTGGGTTTTTCTCTGTGGGGAGGTTTTTACTATTTTTATTATTATTACTAATTCAATCTCTATACTTATTATAGGTCTATTCAGATGTTCAATTTCTTTTGGAGTAGTTCATGTCTTTCCAGGAATTTTTCCACTTCATGTAGGTTATCTAATTTTCTGGTATATAATTGTTTATTTATTATTACTTATATACTTATTATAAAGATTCCCTTATAATCTTTTTTATTTCTGTAAAGTAGGCAGTAAAATCCCCTCTTTCATTTCTGATTTTAGTAATTTGTCTTCTTGGCCAGTCTAACTAAAGATTTGTCAATTTTGTTGATCTTTTCAAAGAGTTTGCTTTTTTTTATTTTGGTTTTCTATTGTGTATTTTATTTATTTCCTTTCTTATCTTTATTATTTCCTTACTTCTACTTGCTTTGGGTTTATTTTACTCTTCTTTTTATAGTTTCTTAATAGGAATGATTAAGTTGTTGATTTGAGATTTATTTTTAATGTAGGCATTTACAGCTATAAATTTCTAAACACTACTTTCACTGTATCCCATAAGTTTTGGTATGTTGTGTTTTCATTTTTATTCATCTCAAAGTATTTTCTAATTTCTATTGTGATTTCTTCTTTGACCCATCAGTTATTTAGGAATGTGGTTAAATTTCCTTGTATTGTAAATTTGCCAAATATCCTGTTTTTGATTTCTAATTTTATTCCATGTGCACAGGGAACATACTTTGTATAACTTCAATACTTTTAATTTAATTGAGACTTGTCTTGTGACCCAACATGTGGTCTGTCTTGGAAAGCATTCCAAGTGCACTTGAAAAGAGTGTGTGTTCTGCTATTGTCATGTGCAGTTTCTGTACGTCTGGTAGGTCTAAGTGGTTTACAGTGCTGTTCAAGTCTGCTGTTTCCTTGTTGGCCTTCTGTCTTGTTGTTCTATCCATTATTGAAAGTGGGGTGTTGAAATCTCCAACTACTATTGCTTAACTGTCTATTTCTCCCTTCAATTCTGTTAGTCTTTGCTTCATATGTTTTGGGGCTGTGTTGTTCAGTGCATATGTATTTATAATTGTTGTGTCTTCTTTATGGATTGACACTTTCAGCATTCTAGGATGTCCTTCTTAGTCCCTAGTGACAATTGTCTTAAAGTTTATTTGTCGAGCCACTCCAGCTTTTTTTTGTTTACCATTTTCATGGTATGTCTTTTTCCCATCCTTTTATTTTCAGTTTATTTATATCTTTGACCTAAAGTGTATCTCTTGTAGACAGCATATAGTTGGATTTTGTTCTTTTAAATTCATCCTGCCAATCTCTGCCTTTTTTTTTTTTGCTAAGGAAGATTCACCCTGAGCTAACATCTGTTGCCAATCTTCCTCTTTTTTTCACTTGAGGAAGATTGTCCTTGAGTTAACATCTGTGCCAATCTTCCTCTATTTTGCATGTGGGTCACCTCCACAGCATGGCTGATGAGTGATGTAAGTCCACGCCCTTGGATCTGAACCCATGAACCCGGGTCACGGAAGCCAATTGTGACGAACTTAACCACTAGGCCATGGGGCTGGCCGCCCAATCTCTGCCTTTTAATTGGAGTGCTTTATCTATTTACATTTAATTCAATTACTGATTAAGTTGGGTTTATGTCTGTCATTTTGCTATTTGTTTTCTATATGTCTTATCTAGCTTAGGTTAATGCCAACTTAATTTATTTATTATTGAAGTTAAGTTGGTTATTAACCTGAACTAGATTTTTATCAGTGGACATATGAATTACAATCCTTTGGGCAGCCAATAAGAAAATAATTTTTAAAAATTAAAAGAAACGCCAAGGGCATTAAAATACACAAGAAAGTATCTATTTAACCTCAAAGAAGGCAGAAAAATAGGAAAATAGGAGCAAAAGTAACACAAATATGTAATACTAATTTAGTTTCAATGGTGTACAAAAACTTTGCTCCTATATAGCTCCATTTCCTCCTCCTTACTTTGTCCTGTTATTTTCATACAGATTGTGTCTTTATGCATTGTGTGCCTATCGACACATTTTTAATTACTGCTTTATGAAGTTGTCTTTTAAATCAGGTAGGGGAGGGAAAGTGTTACAAACAGAAACCATCCTGGGTGAGCTGTGAGTCAGGTCACATGAAGACAGCCTCGAAAGTGGGGTCCTTCAGGAAACTGCCAGACAGGCCAGGTTGTGACAACTCTCCAGGAAGGAGGCCTTGAAGGCGTTCCCGCTCCAGCCTGTTTCTCACCACGATTTCAGGCCTTGGGTTCTCAAGGCCTGCAGAGCTGGGGGGGGGGGGGGAGGATGGGAATAGGTAAGTTGAAAGGCCACGGAGCTCCCATTCTCACCAAGATACAGCAGTTTCTCCTGAACAAGTGCTTCCTGGATTGCTGCGAACTTTTGGTTCATTTCCAGAGTTCTGAAAAAGTTGATTCTGACAGCTTTTGCCAGTTTCCTCATTGCTTTTAGGGATGTGAGGAATTTTGGAGGTCCTTACTCTGCCATTTTCACTGATGTCACTGGTCCATGTGGTTTGGGTGTGGCTGACCCCACTGCCCCAGCTCCAGGAGGAAGCACAGAATCCAGCCTGGATTGTGAATGTTATAGTGACTGTTCAGAGGGGTCCACAGGCCACATGGCATGACCTGATCTAAGCTAGCGAGTCAGCCCTGGGCTTTGTCCAAACCTTGGGAGACAGGCACTCTTTCTGCGTATGTTGTTAAGCTGATATAATGTAAGCTTCCACGGGAGGAATGGGGCGATGCTGCCTGTGGGGGAGACAACGCAAAGAAAGCCGTGATCAGGTGTGTGGAGAGTGTCCTTCCCGACAGCACTGAGCCCTGGGGGCTGCTGTGCCTGTGGTTTCAGTTACTGTGATGACAGACAGCTGCATTTTAATTCCCATGTGATGAGTGGCAGTGTGCAGGTACAACATTATCTGTGGCTTCATTCTATGAGCTTGTTAGAGTTCACACTCCGGTTTACTTTCCCGGGACCCAGCCCACAAGGGAGAAGTGGGCTGGACCATCGCTGCAGGCCTTTGGAGCTGGTCTGGCTCCGATGCAAACGGGCAAACTCAATGGAGTGGGTCCATTTTCTCATTTTCACCCCCATACTCCCAGGTTTGTGCTAAAGCAGGTTCAGTGAGAAGGATTCTACATCTGTGTCAAAGTCTGCAGTGGTTATTCATCACCCTTGTAAATGACGGGAATAATCTTAGATGGTTTGGCACTCGGGGCCCTGCTTACCTGAAAGACAAATGCTTTTCTTAACTTCCGATGTCCACGCACGTGAGGTCCAGCCCAAATGCGAGCCACTACGTTCTAAGCCAACTTTATAGTGAGAGCAGTGGACCTGTACCCTATGCTTCACCGTGTGTGGAGTTGTCACTGTGCTGCAACACAGCCCTGGTGAAGATCGTGACTTCACTAACCTCTCACAACATGCCCCGGCCACATAGCCTTTGAGATTGCCCTGTCGCTCTTCCCTCCCTAATGCTTCTTTCCTTTATTTATTTTCGTGTTGGCCTATTATTTTTATTACCTGCCCACGCTGTGTGGCCTCTTCTATAAAGCAGTTGAAAGACTCTAATTTTAGAACGAATGGCTAGGAGAACTGATTCTGTGTTCACTTACTTTTAAGTAAACTCTGATTATCTGGATTGACTACGCCACCAACGTCCTTGTGAATGGGGCGCTTTTGTATAACTTTTATGATACCTCATGCCAAGTAAGGTCATGCTTTAGTGTAACCTGATACCCTTGTGTTAAAAGGCCCAAATTAACAAATTCCTGAAAGCTAAGCAAGGAACATTTTCAGATGGTTTGTTGGGCACGAAGAGGATGTGAAGAAGTCACTAATGAATAGGAAGCCTGTTTTTGATCTCGGTGCAAGTTTACCACGATGTCTTCATAAGTGCGTATGACAGTGAAAGCACGGTATATTAGAGGTATTTTATAGGTCTAGTGACTGCAGCTCAGATCAGTGAATGTTACAAGAGAGATGGCCAAAACCTGTTCACTCTGAAGAATGTGGCCGTTCCACCCTGAGACATCTTTAGATGACTCTGTTATGAGGTTCTCAGGTTCTGTTCAAATCCTTCTTATATAACATCGCTAATTTGAAAAGCTTCATAACTGTTGGATTTTTTTTTTCATTTTAAAGAAAAATGGAGTGTGTTGACTTGTGTGTGATTGGAGCACAGGGATTTCATCGTTTGCTCCAGGGGTGCATCGTATTCGCTGGCAAACTCCGTGTCCTGTGTCTGGCTAGTGAGGGGTCTGGGGGCAGCCAGTGGGGCCAGGTTACAGGGAGCCATACCCACTGCCGGAAGAACTGTCTTCCTCAGAGACAGTCACTGAAAATCCCCCCCGGCCACTACAGGAGCCTCCCCACTTGTCTTCTTGGGAAGAATATATATGTTATACTCTTCTGGGATGAAAAGACGAGAGGCTCAGGCTGAGACAATTTACCCAAGAGGCTGGTGCCCAACGTCACAGAGCTGCTCGGAGACGCTCTCCAGCATAAATATTTAATCTGCTTTGTTCACCCCAGTGGGGGTCAGCGTTCAATGACCAGGCTGTTGGAGCCCACCCCAGCTCGTCTGTCCAGCACTAAGCTCCAGGACAAGTGAGGAAGGAAGCCGCCCTGCTGACTCAAGGTGGACAGCTGCTCTACTTCAGGAGTTCTAGTCTAAGTTGCAGCCTTTCTTGCTTCTGTTTTCAAGGAGGTACGAGTCCATTGCTAGTCCCAATGGCATAGCCAGATTCTGCTCTGTACACATTGGCTGCAGCACACCCCTCCTTCTGCCCCAGGCATCACGTGCTCATCACATCCGGAGACTCTCCAGCCCACGCCACCAGGCCTTAAAATTACGCTAATTGAGTGAGGGGCCAGTTCGTCCAGGCTTCATTAGTGCAGCCCTCCCGAGGGCAAGGGGTGAGAAGCCTTTTAATATCCGTGTGCCGTGGAATTAGGGTGTGCTCTAGGGGTAACACGCTTCACCTCTGGGCCACGTGGATCTCAGATCGTGAGGAGGGCCGTGCGTGAGAAGTTCAGAAGACTTTTCTGAAAACTTCAGAGCCTTCACTTCCACAAGCGCATTTCTCTGGAAGAGTCAGTAGCCGTCCCTAAAACGTTAATCACTCCTGTTGATTTTTGTTATTTAGATGATTATTCTTAGCCTTCCTGAAGAATAGGATGATGTGGTTGGCAGCGGAAAGTAGAATCATTTTGTTTCTCACCACGGGACGAGTAAAATTGACAACCTCCTCCATTCCCAGTAAGTCATAATTAGAAATTAAAGCTGCGTCAAACTGTTCGCTACAGCTGTAAACTCTGGCAGAGGAATCAACGAGCACCTCACACCCTGTCAGCTACTGAACCCACTCCATTTTTTTAATTGTATGCTTACTTTTGCTACTGTAAGAGCAATCCAAACAGAATGTGTGGATTTTGAGATAGTTCTTGAAGTATTTAAGAATTGCCCTCTTTTTAATGGGAAAAAAATTAATCTCAACTTGTTCTTAAAATCTTTGCTGTTCAGTTTTAGACACACATGTGTTTTTATCATTAAAGCAAAATGTTTTTACAGTTAGTGTGATGGACACGGAAGGCTACAGGTGAAATTTTGAACAGGCCCCAGGTGTCTGGTGTTTTTAATCATACGTCCTGCGTGTGAGCGCGTAACTAGAACAACCTGGCTTTACTAACATAAAGCCATGTATGTGGCTGGTCTTCACTATCACCAAAAATATTCTGTGTGTATGCAATTTGTCAAAACAATTCTGGGCTCGCTTGAATATTAGGATCATGAATATTCGGATGTCCCCATAAGCTTTTGTTTTTTGATATATGGCATTTGCGTGGAAGTTTAGTTCACTGTGAGTTTTTAAATCTTGGGTTTAGTAAAAGGTTTAGATTATTTTTCACTGAGAATTATGTGACTGCACAGCTTTATAAAACACGATAAAATTTAAGCGTTTATTTGAAAACTCTCTGAATATAGTCAAAATAGCTATTTTGGGGACTGATTTAGATAATTGCTAAGGCAACAGGAGAACTTCACAAACTGGCTTGTGTTTAGAAGCAGCTTTAAAAAGGACCCCGGGAAGAAAATGTCCACAGGTTATGACTGGACTTCAGAGCCACAGCGGGATTTGAGCCGCTTGGGTCCTGCACTGGGTCCACCCGAGACACCAGGACTTTCCTGCCCTGGACGCCTCTGGCAGCCTTTCTCATTTGCTGGGCCGGCTCGCACGTGCTGCTTCTGTCCCTTCTCGAGGACAGCCTGAGCGTCTTCTCCCTGAGCGGTTTATCGCTTCAGCTGCTTTGTCAACACTGTCCCTGTGTTCCCTTTGTCCCTGGGATGCTGGGAGCTTTCTGCATTCTCCAGCATCTGTAATATTTTGGGCCTAATCTATGGTCAAATCTCCTGAAATTTGCAGAGGAATGCAGAAAACTTTTAGCTTGTACACAGGAATATTTTCTTATTGTCAACTTAACAAATGTATTCCCAGGAAAACATGAGACTTCCAAGGAGATTAACTTTTATTTTGTGGTTAGCAGGACGTGGTGATTTTGGACGCCAGGTCCTATCACCAGTAGACAATGATGATAGCAGTAATATGGACGTTTGCATGGAGCTGTGGTGGGATCGGGAGGAGACCAGCCTGATTCCTCTACTGGCTCATTCTGTGACTCGAGTGAGATGGTGAACTCTCTGTAATTCAATGTCCTTATCGTTACAACCAGCACAAGAACCTTACACTGTGGCCTGTGCTCAGCCCCAGCGTCCATGCTCCTCATCGACCTGCGGGGCAGACACGTCGTCCCATCGTGCAGATGGACGCAGAGGTTTAGGGTGGTTACTCACTGAAAGTAGTACAGCCAGTGCCAGGCAGAGCTGGACTCGCACCCAGGGCTCCCCTGCCTGTCCAGGTCCTTCCTCACTCCTGGAGAGGGCTGTTGGAGGCTCCCCCACGGGGGTCCAGCAGTCACTTTTCTGAAGGGGCCCCCAGCCTGTCCGCTTAGTGCAGTATTGAGGGATGGGCTTCCTTTTGACCTAAGTGAGCTCAGTCCATGGAGAAATTATTACTCCCAGTTCTTTGGGGAAGGAGACCTTCTACCTTCATTAGAGACAACCCTGTGGGTTGAATTGTGTCCCCCCCAAAAAGATGTGTTGACATCCTAACCCTAGGTACCTGAGAATGTGGCCGTATGTGGAAATAGGCTTGTTGCACATGTCGTTAGTTAAGATGAGGTCACACTGGATGAGAGGGGCCCAACCCCAGTGACTGGTGTCCTTATCAGAAGAGGAGAGACACAGAGACGCAGAGGGGAGGCCACGTGGAGACGGAGGCAGAGATTGGGGTGATGTGGCCAGAAGCCGAGGATGGCTGGGAACCACCAGAGGCTGGAAGAGGCGGGAAGGATCCTCCCCTGGAGACTTGAGAGGGACCGTGGCCCTGCTGACACCTTGATTTCAGACTTGTGGCCGCCAGCACTGAGAGAAAATAAATTCCTGGTGTTTTGAGACACCACGTTAAGATGTTCGTTACGGCAGCCCTAGGCAACTGACACACCCCACTCCTTTCCAGGAGAGCTTTCTCAGTAAAAACAGTTCAGTGGAATTCCTTTACTCTCCCGAAGGCCCTGCGATCTCATCCTCGGCACCTTGTCCTCAGGACGATTTCCACCCGCCTTTGCTCCCTGGAAGGAGGCCGTTCCACACCGTGGGACGCCGGCTGTCCGGGAGCGCCAGTCTCTGGTTTTGGTTATATTTGAGATGCCGACAGCATTGTTAGAGATCTCACAGACACCCCCGCAGCCTGAGAGGGCACGATATCACCTATTTAGACACTCGTGTTCATTTGGAAAGTGCAGCCCTTGCGGCAGGTGCAAGAAGAGGTATCTTCCTACCTGTGCCTGGTCTGTTGGCCCCTGTGACTGTTCTCACCTGGGGCTCCCACTGGTCAGTTATCATTACGTGTGTGTCACAGCTATGCAACAACACCCTGCAGATCCATCTGGTGGTGCCAGGAATTGCCTGCCCTGGAATGTCCCCGCCACGGCCCTCCTTCAGGTGCTGGGCACAGGTGTAACCCCCTCCCTGCTCAGGGCTGGTTCTGGAGGACAAATGGCCCAGGAGCCCCCTCCTCTCCTCAGGATGCTGCCTGTGAAGACGCGAGGAGCGGACAGAAAGGCCCCCTGCCCAATGAGGCCCCCTGTGAAGATGGCAGCAAATGAGGGAGTGAAGAAACCATGGAAACCGTACTCGTGTGGCCACGACTTGCCCTTGGGACACCTTCTGTGTCCTGAGGGAGCAATTAACAGGCGGGCTGGAAGGGGGGACCCACTGGTTGCAGTTCTGTGCCGAGGGAGGCGATGGCAGGTGGGAAGGCCTGCATTTGGAGAACATTTGAAACGCGGCTGCACAATTCTAGGCTCTGAACGGGGGTCAGCGATGCCCCAGAGGAATCCTGGTCACACCTGCCACACAGTGTGGGTGTCTGCACCACCTGTCCCCATTATGGGGCTTGGAAACAGGGCCTGTGAGTAGCGGTGGGAGGTGAAATGGAAATGTGCCGGCTCGGGGTTGGAGTGGAGGAGGGTCTTGCTGTTTGCCCTGCGGTCAGTGAAATGGGGCGGTGAGTGGGTTACAGTCACCTTCGGGAGCCCAGGCTCTCCCTTTGTGTCCCCTGTGGAAAGCTCAGGCCCTGCAGCCCTTGCACTGTTTCTCTGAGCAGAACCACACTGAAGGCAGTGTAGACCTGGGAACCGTCCTCCTTCCGAATCTGGGTGTCGGAGTCAGTCGGGGTCAGGGACTCCCTTCACCTCCATGAAGAATGCCCTGTGTCCTCAGCACACCACCCTGCTCGGGGCGTTGGCCGCTCCTGGTCTTGTCCAGGATGGACTGTGGGGTGGTGCAGGGCTGACCTGGCTCCAGTCCTAAGTGCCCCTTGGACTGCCACCACCTTGCTGAAAATAACACATTTCGTCATTTGTCATAATTACACGTGTCCCGATGACAGGGAACGCGGGCCCGCCTGTGGACGCTGCCAAGACTGTGACAACACAGCCAGCGGGCGCCGCCGTGAGCAGGGCGCCACCCGATCCACCCGAGCAGGAAAGGTCACACGTGACGGGCGAGCGTTCCTCACACTTGATTGATCTGCTCGCAGCCAAACTAATAATTACCCAGCTCTTCATTTCCATCCGGCTTTGTAACATGAAATTGCCCTCAGTGTGAAGGGCCTCGGCCACGTGGGGGTAAATTGGTGAACCATAAACGCGCTAGCCCGCAGGTGCGCTCCGGCCCGCCCCCTATTCTGCGCCCGTGGCAGGTAGTTCCTGAAGACAAACAAGAACACACGCGTTCCCTTTGTTTTGTTTCGTTTTAATGTATTCTTTTAATCCACTCACTTTTAGGAAATCTTAATGTTTTAAATTCCTTTCTTATACTCATTCTCATGTATTTTTTCCCCCATATACATTGTCAACTATTGAGTCTACCTTAGGTTATGGGTTTATTACAGGATAACTAAAAAGTGTGTCAACACTGGAGGTTTTACCTAAATATTTGACAGAGCTGGTCCCTTGGCCAATGTTCTTCACCTTCTTCTCCTAGTCTTGGTGTCTCGAAATGTCTATCGTGTCAGAACAATTCAAAAGCCCTGCCCCTGATTCTCCAGGGAGAAAAGCTCTTTAGCAACCTCAGAGTTGAGTGTGACCCTAAACCCTGATGAGTTAGAGTAAATAAGTGAATGAGTGAATGGCTGAAATGTAATCTTTCAAAATACACAGCACTTAAAGAGGGTATTGTCATTCCATGACAATGAGAAAGCTCCAAGAATTAGGAAAATCTTTTTACCACAGTTTTATCTGTATACGTTTTTATCAGTTTGCTAGGGCTGCAGCAACAAAGTAGCACAGACAGGGTGGATTAAACCACAGAAATTCATCACCTCATGTGCTGGAGGCTGGAAGGCTGAGATCCAGGTGTCAGCAGGGTGCTTCCTTCCGAGACCTCTCTCCTTGGCTTGTAGATGGCTGTCTTCTCCCTGTGTCCTGACATAGTCATCTCTGTGTGTGCTGTGTCCACATCTCTTCTTATAAGAACACCAGTGATATTGGAGTAGGACTCACCCTAATGACCTCTCCTAACTTGATCATCTGCAGAGACCCTGTTTCCAAATATGGTCGCTTTCATAGGTACTGGGGCTTTGGACTTCAATAACTTTTTTGGAGGACAAATTTCAACCCATAACACCCTCTTTGAGAAAAATGTGGGTACATGACACACAAAGTTTGAAGTTGTTTTATTCCTTCTTCCCATTTCCTCAAACTAACTCCAAGCTAACTTAAAATGGCCCATTTGTCTTTGAAGAAATAATAAATTGTGCAACTTCACCATCATGGAGGTACATGTTGCCCACATGGGGGCCAGGCCAAGGGAATGAGAGGTGTGGAGACCCCCTGAGCTCCAGCCATCCCCTTGTCAGGGGCTGTCCTGGCTGGGAGGAAGAGAATCCCTCTCTGGATGGCACAAAGGTGTCCTGTGGGCAAGGGGCAGCCTTGGGGCCGCCAAGGTGGAGTTTCATAAGATATTTGAAATGAATGATTGATCCAACATAGTTTAAATTTGGAAAGATGGTGGCGAACAACAAATGAGCTCCTTTTGGAAAGAACACAAATTATTTCGCCGCGAGTGGTAGCGTGCTAGCGGTTAGGTCCGTGGGCTGCGGCACCCGAGGGTGTGGCATCTTCCTCCATCAGCGGGAGCCCACAGCTTCTTTGGGCCCAGTGGACTCATCTGACAGGGTCATTAACAGTAGCTCCTCCACAGGGTTGTGATGAGGATCAAAACAGCCAGTCCTAGTGCTCGGAGGACACTCGGTTGATCATGGATGCACAGTGCATGTTGACCTTCTTCGTTCTTGGGAAAACCCAGTTACTTCTATCAGATAGTAGCAATGTATTCTGTTGGGAGAAATGTCTTACATCCTTAGAAGCATTTATGTACAATCGTCTTATTTTTCCAGAACTAGATGGTAAGCCCCTGAATGAAGGATGGCGGGGATGTAAGAAGGACACGGATGGTAGATTGAAACCAAGAGGGTGGCCAGACCAAGCTCTAAAGAAACAAGTAAGCAAATAAATAAATAAATGTCTGCTATGGTCGAATTGCATTTCCCAAAGAACTGTTGAGTCCTAGCCCCCAGTGCCTGAGAATGTGGCCATATTTGGGAACAGAGTCTTTGCACACGATTTTGTCAAGATGAGGTTACATTGGGTTAAGGTGGGCCCCCATCCAGTAACGGCGCCATCCTAATAAAAAGGGAAATTTGGACTCAGAGACATGCACACAGGGAGAATGCCACGTGAAGATGAGGACAGACATGGCGTGATGCTTCCACAAGCCAAGGAACACCGCGGATTTACAGCAGACCACCAGAATCTAGGAGAGGGGCCTGGAACTTATTCTCCCTCACGGCCTCAAAAGGAACCAACCCTACTGACACCTTGATCTTGGACTTCCAGCCTCCAGAACTGTGAGAGAATAGATTTCTGTTGTTTAAGCTGCCCAGTTGGTGGTACTTTGCTACGGCAGCCCTGGGAATCCAATGCAATGCCTGAACGTATGCATTCACAGGATGTTATAGTCGGTGCTATGCCAGATAGCCAAGGTGTGAAGACCACATGGCACAGTTTACTCACAAGGAGTCAGACGTGAGCAAGTGCAATGCAATATGGTGGGCGCTGCTGTTCGAATGTGGGAGTGGTTAGTCCACTCTGGTTATTGGAGGAGCTTCACAGTGGAGCAGACCCCCACACTGAGTCTGGGAAGAGGGTGGAGTGTTGGCAAGGGCCAACAGGAGACTCGTGAGGGGAGCATGGTCCCAGGGAATGCAGGATGGGACTTCCAGGCCATGAGCCCCAACGCACGATGTCTGCTGAGATGCAGCAAGGCCCCTGATTCTGTGACCCAGGCTCCAGTCATGGGCTCTGGCCAGGAAATTGACTAATGTCTACTGAGCCATCACCATCTGCCGGGCACTGCTCTCACCCTGTTTTGTGCATTGGTTCTCATCTACTCCTCTCAAGACCATCCCATGGGCGCAGGTACAACTCCATTTTACAGATGGGGTATAGGTGCAGAGAGAGGAAGACACTTGCTACTTGTGGGGGAGTGATTTAGTACAAGAGTTGACTGGTCTTACCCACAAGTCGGAGCTCTCAACCACAAAGACACAACTAGTTTGTGAAGATGAACGGTCCTTTAGAAATAGAATTCCAGAGTCTTGTGCAAAAGGCAACAACCAATAATCAGACTGGGATGTAAGACTGGACCAGCCTCAGGGGCCAGAGAATTGCACTTGAACTCACTCCACTTATTATTCTTAAGATGGAGCGTGACCCAGAAACTAGGATAGGACTGAGCCTACAGGGACGGAGACAAGAGATGGGGGTCCCACTACGGGAAGCAAAGATCAAGCAGCTCGGAAGACTGTCCCTCATATCCAAAGAGTCATTTTTAAACTTCTTTTTAGTGATACTTAACTATTATTTACTAATCCTTTACATAATGGGCGTGGTAGTAAAGGTAAGGCAGTAGCTGCTCCTCTAACCAGATGAAGGCCACCTCATCATCTTTCTCCTTACCTTTAATGTGCCCGACAGTCATTGGGCATCTTGTTCAAAATGTAAACTCTGAGATAAACACTGGCAGAGAAGGTGATCAGTGGGTCTGGGGATGTGACTGACGATCTGAATATTTACAACGTGCCCCATGATGATTCCACCTGCTGACTCAGCCCTGGTTGGCATGGTCTACAAAGGCCCAGGGTCTTCGCTCTACCCTAGGTGGGTCCTGAATGGAGACTTGCTATCAGGAGACTAGAGCGTTCATGTGGTCTCCACGTGTATGGTCCTTCCCTTCCAGATGCGCTAGTTTCTGTGGCCGTGGCTAGACTGCAGTTCTACCTAAACCCGGGCTCGGGTGCCTGCCTGCCACCTGCCCACCTGCCACCCCAACCTCGGGCTGAATCTTGGTCTCTGTTCACCGGCGACTGGTTGGTGTTCTGCCTTAAGAGTGCAGATCCCACCAGGATGGCCCTCCATCACCAGCCTCATGAGCTCCTTCCCTGGCCTCAAGCCTCCAGCTGGAGCAGCGCACCCTACCCTGTCCCCACCCTCAGGCACCGTCTCTGCCTGCAGCTCAGCGAGCAGAGGTGGAACCCCATCCTGCTTCACTGTGACCTGAGCCGACACCCGGATCACAGGCCTGCCATCCCCGTCACGGAACACGGAAAGGAGATACCAGAGTATCATTGTCATTTGCCAAAACCCGGAGGATGTACAACGCAAGGAGTGAAGCTAATGTATGCTGTGGACTTGAGTTAACAATACTGTGTCAACACTGGCTCATCAGTTCCAACCTGTGCCGCACACTAATGCAGATGTTAAAATAGGGGCTTTGGGGTTACCTGGGAATACTCTGCACTTTCCTTCAATGCTTTCTGTCAACCTAAAACTGCTCAAAACATAGTCTATTAATTAAAAAAAATCACATCCATTATGCCCAGTGGGATAATTTTTGTAGTAATACCTTCTATCTGATTTAAAAGCAAAAGAAATATTTACCTAATTTAGAAAAAAATTCTGAACTTAATAGTAAAGGATGTGGGAGATGAGTCGGCAGCCCACGGCTTCGCACAGAAGGCCCTGACCCTCCTCCTGGTGTCCTCATCGCCCGTCAGCCCACTCCCCAGACCAGTTATCATGTCTAAACTCTTCCTTCTGCCGCAGTGCCACACTGGGGGCCTTGGAGCGTGAGGAGTCTGTGCCACGTGGTCAGTCACCGCTGGTGATGCACAGACGGACAGGTGAGCCCAGGGCAGGCTCACGAGTCACCTTCAAATAGCTCCCTTTGCACCATTTAGATCGGATCTCCGTGTTGTGTAAAAATTGGTGCCCTGGCTTATTATCCATGAAGAAGGGAAGTAAATCACAATGCACTTTCTCATCCCGAACACAATCGAGCTGTGTCACACCGCACCACAGATATTCTGGAAGGGGCAGGGGGCACGATCTGCATGGGTCAGACCAGGGTTGTCCCCACACAGCTGATGGGGGCTGGGACACGGGATCATGGGGCCATAGAGCGTGGCCGAGATCCCTAATTTACCCCCTGGCTCTGGGGACTGACCTGGCAGTGTCAGTGATCGGCACCGACTCTAAATCCGAGGACAGCCCTCAACAGCCCGTTCACCGTTAGCAGTCATGCCCGCTGTCCGCCCCCTGGGATCTAACTGGAACCGCCTCCTGCCGTGGATGGCCTTGTCTTCCACTCCCTCTGGGGAGAGGGACGACAGCTGCCCATGTCCACGTGCTCGGACGCTGGGTGCTTGATGACCTTGATGAAGCTCCCCCTTGTTCTCCGGAACCCATGATTCACCTCTTATTCTTTGCCAGGCCTGGGGCCAGAGCGGCCCCGGGATTTCGTGGTGTCTGAGGGATGCTGGCCCCTGTAGGAGACCCAGCCCAGCGCCTGCCTGTGCTCCTGCCCGCGCCTCCCGGTACGCACAGCGCCTCCACGCCGGACCCGTGAGGCCTCCCCAGGCCCTGCACATGCTTGTACACACATGCACACTTACACACTCACATGCTTACACAGGCACACACTCACACACACACTCATACACATGCACTCTTACACACACACCACACATTCATGCTCTCACACCCCCCCCCCCACAGGGACATACTCTATCACAAACACACACTGTCTCACACACTCACTCCCTCACACATGCTCATACACCCACACTTTTGCATGGACACATTCACACACACTTTCCCCACTTTCCAGATGGGAAGGAGCCACCAGTGTACCCCCATCACCCGCGACGACTAGAGTCACTGAGGCACTTGCTAAACATCACAGCGCACTCCCCTGCCCTCCCCTCCCCGGGGTCTCTGGTCCTGTAGTCTGGGACGGGGCCTGGGGACACGCATGGTAATAAATAATCCAGGTGGGGAGGTGTTGGCACATGGACCTAGATGTTCTTTCTGGTGGGAGCTGGTTCTGGAGCCGGCTCTGAGTACTCCAGGAGGAGACGCGTGCTGCCCTTTGGTCTGGGCGGCTGCGCGTGCTCACTCAGAGGGCCCGCAAGCCTTCCTCCCGCCTACGCCTCACATACGTGTTGTTGACCAGGGTTTGCATGTTTTGCTGCAGGATCTGTTTTCACATCTGCATCTCCCAGTAGACCGTCAGCCACATGGGGGCTGGGTCCTTAGACAGGTCAAGCATGAGCAGGGGGCACTCAGCAGTCCTTGGTGAGTGACTGAGTGACATGTCTCAGTAGGAGTGAGGCTGTGGACGGGTTGTTTCAGCTCTTCTCATGTCATCACCCAAGTCCTGTGAGTTTTGTCTTTGTAAGAAGTTCCTCCTTCAGGCTTGTCCCTCCTTCGGCCTCTTGTGTCTGGGCCTCACTGGACTGTGGTGAACTCTGTCAGGGTGTCGACTGACTTTCTTTCCCATTGTAGGGGAGGAAGACAATTCCTCTACCCTCTAGTCCTTCTGGCTGGTCTAAGAATTAAATTGACATGAGACAGAATAACAGGAGGAAATCAAATCAGTTTGATAGCATGTATATGTGGGAGAAACCCGGGAAAGCTGAGTAATTTGCCAGAACGGCTGAAGCCGCCACCTTAAATACCATCTTCAGCTAAAGACAAAGGAGAGTTTGGGATTTCAAAGAGGAGGAAGGCAATTCACATGGAGATGGAAAAGCAAATGTTTGCTAGACAGAACTTTGATAAGAACGGGCTTAGCAAGGACCCTCGCAGTCTATAGATACCCAGAGTTATCTATGCTGTTGGCCGGTCCTGGAGACAGGCCTTCTATCTTGAATTCTTTTAGGCAGTTAGGGGGCAAGGCCAACGTTTCTTTCAGAGTCTCTTTCCTTAAAAATAATTAAGCCAAAGAGCCACATTTTGAGGTGGTCAATCTGGTCCCCCACACGATCATCTCTGGTCTTCTCTCTTGGGGTCTTGTCTCACCCTAGTTTAGAAACCCCCCACGCCTCTCCAGGCCTGGAGGAGGAAGGGAGACCTCTCCAGGAATCTTTCCCCGTGGTTCATCTGCCTCCTGGGCCTGTGAGCTGGGACCACCATGCCTGCTTGCCCTGCGTGTCCCTGGTAGAACGTCCCTACTTTGAGAGAAAGTGGACTTGCCTTTCAGAGCTCGGCAAAAGTGCCACCTCTCCTGTGCAGCCGGAAAGGCCATGGCGTTCTCTGTGCCTCGTGCATGGATGACACGATGACAGCACTGCCACGTTCTACCTCTGGCTTTAGTATCTGTGTTTTATTCTTAGTACTGTGTCGTGACAATGAAGTGTCTCTTAAGATCTTGGAAATCAGGAGAACAACAGTGGCTTCTGAATGTCAACACATACACTGGTTCACAATTGATCATCAGATCGGAGGTCTGCAAAGGCGGCTTAAAGAAACAGGTGGCTCCCAAGTGAGCAAAACTGAGCCGTAAGCAGATTGAAGGCCTTTGCTTGTTTTAGGAAAGAATGTAATTAGGGGGCACTGGTCAGCTTAGAAAACCAGGAGAGGGAGAGGTGGCGCTGTGGGGGTGGGCGTTTCCATCTTCCTCTGCGTGTGCTGGCACCTGGGGAGCTCCCCCGTCCTGCAGACCATGCTGCTCATCAGCCACCTCAGGGTAATCTGGTTCTCGTCGAGTCTGCTTGTGTTTATTCACAGCTGTCTCTCCATGCACCTTGCAAATTCCTCTTGATCGTTTTGTGACTTTGGATCAGATGACTCATTGGTCTGATCAACCACCCAGGGCATGTCATCTGTTTCCTGAAATTGCCTGAAGTCTCCCCGTTTTGTTCCCGCTGCCCACTCAGCTCTGTCCCTCTGTGAGCTTTGTGTCCTGATTCATCCCCTCACCCTTGGGATTCACCGACTGAACTACAGTCCTGAGCTTTTGCCTGAGATCCATAGAAGAGAGTCATCCCTCAGAGCTCTGAGGAAGTGCTCCCTCTTCTGGAGTCCATCAAGGTAAAAGGAGCTACACCTTTCTCCTGCTCAACTCTCAGTTCTTTCTGCTCTTGGCTCCTCCCCGCGTACCTGGTCTCTGACGGAGACAGCGAGCAGAGCTCCAGCAGCGCTGGAGGGGCTGGCATCAGCCGCACACCAGAGGAGTCCAGGGAAGTCGGAGTGAGTTCCAGTCCCACCCAGACCCTCGGGGGCCAGTTGAACCTTAGAAGCTTCATTGGATGAGCGTGAAGGAGCAGCCCAGTGGGGCATGATTATCTCGGTGGAATGAGATTTGAACTGGGTCTTAAAGAAAGAGCTAATCTGCGCAAATTTGAGAGAAAAGAAAGATGAAGAACATGTCCTGAGATAGAGTGACAGGGTTGAGCAGGGAGGACATGGGGGACAGATGACATTCAAGGGAGTGGCTTTGAAAATGGAAAGGAAGGGATAAGCCGCACGGCTAACAAATAAGTCAGCCTCATATGGAGGCACTACTTCCTGGATGCGGTGGACTGCTTTCATAACAGTGAAAACGGGACCAGTTTTTTATCTGGAAGTATTTATGCTCATCTTTATTTATGGACTTTTAATTATGGGGCAATTTCCATAGAACACAAAGGACCCTTTCAGATGAAAAGAAATTAGCAACTGTTTTTAAATGATAAGCACCCCCCCCACACACACCCTAGACTACTTGGCCCCTCCAAATTGAATACTGGAACTTAGAACTACAAAGAGAAAAACATCTAATTTAGTCATAAAACAAGGGTTACATACTGAGAGGAGTAAAGCCAGCTATGGAACAGCAATTCAATTCAAAGTGTTCATTGAGCACCAACTCTGCGCAAGACGCCGCGGCTCCTGTGGGCTCCATGGGATCTATAAAGTGCTTTCTCAGGGGTTACGTCAGTTGGGGAGTTATTATCCCCAGTTACGTGGAGGAATAAGGCTCCAGCAAGTGGAATGATATACCCAAGTTCACATAGATAATAAGAGGAGGAATCAGGATCCAACTTTGGGCTAGCCGTGTTGTCTTGTATGTGCAAACACACGTCACATCTCTCTCTGCTGGGTGATCTGAAGAAAAGGAGAGTCTCGGAGAGACCACACTCTGTTGATGTCATGTGGGAGTCCAGTTAACTATTTTTTCCCCTTTCCTTAGTTTATTAACTGAGAATTATAGTTTTTGTCTGCCAATATCAAGGAACTCTATCATGATGACGATACCACCTACTGGAGACACGGGGGTTCGTGGAGAGAACCTGGAAAATGCAGATCTACATCTTTCACTCAGATTCTCCCTGGTTGTTGGTCCTGTATTTCTAGTTGATGAAGCACTTTCAGTTTGGATGTTCCTCTGACACCTAAAATTCAATATGTCCAAAAGCTGGTCCAAGATCTCTCTCCACTGAAGTTGGTTCTTGCGGCTGAGCAAGGCTGGGAAGGCAGGTGCCTGGGGAACCAGTGTGGGGGCAGAGCCAGCCCCTCTCTGTTGTGTGTCTGGGCGTCTGTAACTTAGAACTGACGTTCTGTGGACTCATGATGTTTGCGAAGTTTTCTGTAAAGATCGATTGTATTATGGAATGAAACTGAACAGGATTGAGAACTACACTTGTTTCTTAGGTTGAAGATAACATGCTTTCTAATTTTTCATTATTAAGCTCAATTTTGAATCTCAATCAATATGCTGGTTAAATTCCAAAATAGAGATCCGTTTGTAGCAAATTATGAGGATTTAGAAGGATCATTAGGAGACTTGCAGAAATACATGGAGAGACAATATTCTTGACATCAGGTGATGGGTATTCCAGCAATCAAAACAAATAAAAGTCCGACCTGACTAAGGCACAGGTGTGCATGTGTATTTATTCAATCCACATCTGACGCCAACTGCACCCTGGGGCCATACTGTTTGTCAATATTGGGCCAGACTCTCTGTATTGGGTGGGCAACTCTAATTTCAGCGTCGGAAAGTGAATTTTGGTCTTTCAGGGATTCTTTGACAATATTTCCTGGCCGTAGAAATTAACCTATCAGAATGGAGTTCTCCCGCCAAACGCGTGGCCATCAGGCTACTGATTAAAACTGCAGAAGGGATGCTGATGGCGTCCCCTGCGGATCACTCCCCGCCAGATAAAGGCTGTCTGAACCTGAGGACGGTCACTGTTCTCCGGTTCTGGAAGAGAGGCAGTCGTTCTCTTTAGAACTTGACAAATACACAGCAGACAGTGCAGGCTGCTGTTTTCTCCTACCTCTGCGAATGTTCTCAAGTCCACAAACAGCCGGTTGGTGGGTCAGGTCGACGACAGGTGCATGGAGCACACCTTTTTGCCGTGAGCTCTCAGAAATGACAAGCTCACCTCTTTCCGAGAAAGCTCGTTGGAAACTAGCTGGTCTCAGGGACTTTATTGCAAACGAATCAACCTAAACCTGTAGAGGAGGCTGACCTCGCCCCATTCATAGGCCTTCCACTCTGACTTCGCCTACCTGTGATAGGAATTGATTTCAAGGCTCCAAAATTAGCTCCGTACACCAAAGATTTGTTACAATGTGTGTCTGCAATGCTGCTGTTTTATGGGCGTGCGCGTGTTCTGTAATTGGGAGAGCGCAACCCTCCCGTGCAGGAACTGGAGACGAGCTGTTTCCTCCTGAAGTGTCACCTGGAGAACTGACTTCCTGGGAGGTGGAGCTGCCTGCTGGGTTGCGGGTGGAGGATGGAGCACAGGTCTTGGTGTTAACAAGGTCACTGTGCTGCCGGGACCTGCTGTAACTTAACTCGCTGATGTCAGTCACTGCAGCCGGATAACCCTCCAGTAACAGAAGATCTCCCATTTCCTGGTCGGGTTTGGAGATGTGACACACAGAAAGTTTGGGGCACCTGGGAAGCGTGGTACAGTGACGCCCCATCGTCCAGAGCAGGGCTGGCAGCCTCCTCTCCTCTTACAAGTGGTGATAAAGGATGCTTGAGAATTTGCGACGTTGTTTTAATCTATAATATGCTGCTTTCAAATAGTCAAATATAGACTTTGTTTTTTTTTAAAGCACTTAATTTTAGCTTACTGAGTTGGTGCCTACACCAGCAGAGACAGTGATAATCTGGGTAGAAAAAATGACAAACTCCACTCCCCACTTTCCCTTTAGTAGTGGGAAATTTGATGATTTCTGAACTGTCTGTCTAGGTTGTTCATTCTCTCTTTCTTTCTGATTGTGTGGGTTGTGGCTTTGCATGCACCATTCTGAAAAATCGGGTCATTATAGTCAAATAATTGGTTGATACAGTGAACAACAAAAAAAGTCAATCAGATTGGTTGAGTGAATTGACTGGCCCTCATAGACACAGCTAGATCATTACTAGAAAAATCTACTGTCCATGGAAATCTTCAGGGTGTCACTTGTGCATAGCCAGAAAGAACGGTCCGAGTTCCATTCGCCTCTGCTGTGTATTCTGTCATTGACACTGTTAGGATCTCCCCCAGAGGCCCAGCTTGGCTGGTTTTAGGCTTGAAGAAGCTGTGAAGTGCTCCGAGGGGTCTGTGTTCATCAAGCTCTGAGGCTTGGACCGTCTGGCTGGGAGCATCATAAACAGAGCCCTGCAAGGTCAGGGTAACAAGGTCAGGGGACCCGCTGCACGGGCCGGCCACTGCCTCCGGAAGCCCACTTCCCGCCCGTCAGCTCTGAGCTCCCAGGAAGAGTTCCGGGTGCTTGCTGGGCGCTCTACATGCAGGAGCTCATTGGACACTCACTGCCAATCTGGAAGAAGGTGTCAGGCTCTCTTTGCAGGTGACGAAACTGGGCTGAAGGTGAGTGGCTCACCCCAGTCAGGTGGTGGCAGGGCAGAATCACGTCCCAGAGCCAGGCTCCCATCTGTGAAGTCTCTGCCTGTTTACCTGCTGGGGGATTTTCCTGGCAGCATACCCCCGGAACAGGTGCGTGCCCGTGCTGGGCTACTTATCCAGGAAGTCTACGGCACATCCATGTAGTCTCTTCCCAACATGAACAAACATCCTTTGTTCTAAAAAAGGCAAAATTGCCGGTAACCGCTGCAGCTAGTTTTGGGAGAATACCTCATGAAAATGAAGGTGAAAATCTCATCTGTGTTAGGTGAACATCACTAGTTAGTAACCTAGACTATTTATGGTTATTGAGACCATGAGAAGGAAAGTATCAACATTATTCCAAATATCCTTTCTACCACAATTGCAATCTTTTCTTCACAGTCTTCCTGGGGTACAGCTAGCAAGGTGGCTTGGGTTTCCTCTGCGTTCTGCGCTTCTGCCCGCCCTTCATGTAGAACTTTTAATATCAGTTTTTCAAATAGTAAATATATTCTTCTAGTAATTGTTTTTAATGATGATACAGTTATTTTAGCATATATTAAGTTGTAGGTCTTGATTTTTATGTGCTGACTAGAGGAAAAAAGAGTGGAGGCATTAATTTCAAATGCACAATTTGAGTTAATTGCAAAAACGATTGGTTTGTTGAATTTGTGTTGCATAAAATATCTACATAAGTTATCTTCTCTGAGGCCACCCACAAGTGAGACAGACCACCCAACTCTGCTGCAGCGGCACACTCGTGCCTGGCCAGGATGACTCACACGGCACCAGTGGTCCAGGATAAACTTCCCCGGCGTCCTCATCGGGAATATTGACTGCCTACACACCGGCTTCCTGCGGCAAATTAGTCATTCATTAGGAAAAAGTCACCACTGAGGGGCAGAAGCATTTAAGGAAAACCTATGCATTATGAACAGATATTGTTTATTGTTTTGAGTTGAACAAGATACAAACTCCCTTTAACTTTCCATTTGGTTGTCAGAGTTTAATAACTACTGGCCTTGTCAGACGGAAAGGCATGAATGTGGTTATCTTGCAGAGAATGGTTTTTGAGGATTGAGCTGATCTATGCGACTGAAAAGAAGCCAATTACTTGCTTTATGTGCTTCTCACATTTATCGGCTCCTGCTTATCCAAGTTACGCTATCACTTCCTCTATGATGCATTGCACGGAACAAGTGTCTTCTGACTTCAAGCGTACTGTATCTGCCTGTTAGTGTCAATCTGTGAGAAGCAGAGGTGCGCAGGCTCAGCGTCACCAGTCTCAGTCAGGATGTGGGAGCGAACCTGCGCACACATCTAAGGGAAGGCAAATGGGAGAGAGACGTCATCAGCCCAGAGGATCTTGGACTCTGAGTGGTGGGAGCATTTGGACCGTCACCAACATAAGAAGCTATAAATGGAGAAAAGTAATCTCTAAAGAATTTGCAGAAGGCATTGACATATTTGTTCACAGAAGTCAACATGGCTTGGGTGACCATGAGAGACACAGAGCAAAACCTTGTTTTGGGAGAGCCTGTTAGCCTGTCGTTTCTTTAGCGGGGTGCTGACCGCAAATCAGTTAGACTGCTGCTTTAGATAGATGAATGCAGCCAGCCTCTCCAGACTTCCCAAGTCAGGACCCTGGGAGTTCCCAAAGCCAGTCACTCATTTAAGATGCTCACTTAGGCTAGGTTCCCTCCTGCAATGACTATTCTCATCTGTCGGGTCCTCTCTGGAAAACCGCTGCTCCGATGACGGCTTAGCCTCGAGTCCGGCCCTGACTCTGCTGTTACTCAGAAGTCGTACTTGTTCCAGCAGATGCGTTTTGAGAAATCTGAGTGATGTGGTGTTATCTTTGTCACCAAATACTCAGCTTTCACTGAGTTCATGGAATATTTCCGGTCTGGAATAAATGTTGATGATGAAATAGCTGAAGCTGTTAAAGCTACTGGAGCTGCTGGAGGCTTTCAAATGGGGTAAACAATTAAACCAACGTTCTGTTTACACAGGTATTTCTTGTGGAACACAGATATTCTGACCTCAAAGGATGTTATCCTGTTGACACCTGCGGTTTACCACATTCTGAGAAATGAATAATAAACGGCAATGGCATTGGGTGGAGTATTTCTGGTTATGTTCTAGTTCTTAATTTTTCTAACATGAAATAAAATCCAGACTATGGCGTAATACTCCTTTTGAAATTTGACATCACTTTAAAATAATATTTTTATAATTTATAATTTTTATGATCACTTTATAATTACATTTCAGAACTTAAAACCCTACCTTTGATTTTTTTAGTTACTCTCTTTCTTTCAGCCTCTCCAGTCCCTCCCCACATTAGGTGTTGTCCCCAGAGGGCAATGGGTGTCTAGTCTTAAAGTCTGAACCACAAGCAAGGCAGGGCTGTATTTGGAATTGGTAAAACTATGAAGTTATCTAGTTTTTATTTTCGAGAAAAATAGAAATTGTATGCACATGAAAACTATATCAAACATTAAGCAGAAAGTAGATAATTCTTAATAGAAATAGATATTAAAAACTAAATATCTATGTAAAATTTGGGTCCATATTACAAAAAAGGCTTAATTATGTATTTCAACCTTTCTCAATTCTAACTGTGACATTTCTTTCCTGAAGTCACTGCAAATTTTAAACCTAGTCAAAACGCTGCTTTGTGTTTTATAGAAATACACAGTTGTTAGGTTTCATTATGTTAAAATCTTTATGACTCATCCACCAAATGGAATTTTATAATAAAAGCCTATAACACATAGTTATTTAATCAATTATAGCTTAATGATTGTGGTTTTAATTTGCAAACTACAAAAAATGCACTATTTTGCTAACTTTTTATTTTGAGATAATTGTGCAGTTGTAGGAAATTCTATAGAAAGATCCCATGTACCCTGCACTCAGTTACCCCCGAAGGTAACATCTCGCCTAATTACAGAGTGGTGTTGCAGCAGGAGAGGTCACGGAGGCAATCCACCAACCTTAGCCAGACTCCACCAATTTTACACACATTCGTGTGTGTATGTGTCTCTCCCTCTACTGCGCATTACACACTGCTGGACACTAATCTTTCATGCATCTTTATAATGTTGCCATTTCAAGATGATGTGTACATGGAATTACACCATATTAATATTCTGAGATTGGCTTTTTTTGGGTAGCATAATTCCCTTGAGATCCGTCCAAGTTGTTGTGTGCATCAAAAGTCTGGTCCTTTTTGTGCAAAGTCATATTCCACGAGATGAATGTCCCACTGTTTGTTAACCATTTACCCTTTGAGGACATTTGGCTTGCTTCCAGTTTTTGGTTATTACAAATAAAGCTGCTGTGAACATTCATGTACAGATTTTTGTGTGAATATTCTAATTTTCATTTCCCTGGGGGTAAATACCCCAAAGTGCAATTGCTGGGTCATAGGGGAAGTGCAGTTTTAGACTTTTTTTTTTGCAGAGGAAGATTAGCCCTAAGCTAACATCTGTTGCCAATCTTCCTCATTTTTTTTTCTTGTTAGCCCTGAGCTAACATCTGTGCCAATCTTCCTCTACTTTATATGTGGGTTGCTGCCATAGTGTGACTGATGAGTGGTGTAGGTCCACACCTGGGATCTGAACCCTCGAACCTGGGTCGGCGAAGCAGAACACGCTGAACTTAACCACTATGCCAGGGGCTGGCCCCAGTTTTAGATTTTTAAGAAACTGCCAAATTGTTTTCAAAAGTACCTATACCATTTTACGTTCCCACCAGCAATGCATGAGTGATCCTGTTTCTTCAGATCTTTTCCAGCATTTGATGTTATCCCTATTTTTCGTTTGTTAGTTTGTGTTAGCCATTTTAATATGTGGACAGTGGTGTCTCATTGTGGCTATAATCTGCATTTCCCTAATGGCTGGTGATGCTGCACATCTTTCCATGTGTGTATCTGCTGTCTGCGCATCCTCTTCAGTGAAACATCTCCTCATGTCTTTTGCTCATTTTGTAATTGGTTTGTTTGGTTATTTCACTATTGCACTTAGAGAGTTCTTTCCATTGTTGTAGGTACTATCATTTGTCAGATATGTGGTTTGCACATATTTCCTCCCAGTCTGTAGCTGGTCTTTTCATCTTTTTCACAGAGCAAAATTTAAAATTTTGATGATGCACAGTTTATCAATTTCCTTTGATGGATGGTGTTTTTTGATATAAGGTCAAGAACTCTCTGTTTAGCTATAGATCCAGAAGATTTTCCCCTATTTTTTTCCTAAAAGTTTGGTAGTTTCACATCTTTATACAAGTCTGTAGACAATTTTGAGTTAATTTCTATATAAAGTGTGAGGTTTAGATTGAGGTTCACTTGTTTTTACCTATGCTGTTCAATTGCTTCAGCCCATTTCACACCTTTGTCAAAAATCACTTGTCAGGGGCTGGCCCGGTGGTTAAGTCTGCCCTCCACTTGGGTGGCCCAGGGTTTCCAGATTCAGATCCTGGGGGCAGACCTATACTCTGCTCATTAAGCCATGCTGTGGCAGCATTCCACATACAAAATAGAGGAAGATTGGCCTAGATGTTAGCTCAGGGACAATCTTCCTCACCAAAAAAACCCAAAATCACTTGTCATATTTGTGTGGGACCATATCTGGGTTCTCTGTTCTGCTAGTCTATATGTCTCTGCTTCTGCCACAGCACAGAGTCAGAGTGAACATTGGGTAGACTGCTCCTCCCACTTTCTTCTTTATTTCTTCTCAAAATTGTTTTATCTATTCTTGACTTTATCCCTTTCCATATAAATCTTAGAATATACTTGTCTGTCTTATCTTTGTCTAAGAATACCTTGCAGGGATCTTTTTATAGGAATTAAATTAAATCTATAGATCAATTTTAGGGCCATTGACATCTTTACCATGTTGAATCTTTCAACCCTGGACACTGTGCATCTGTCTATTTATGTAGGTCTTTGATTTACTCCATCAACATTTTGCAAATGTTAGGATATAGATACCATACATATTTTGTTAGATTTAAGCCTAAGTATTTCATTTTCTTTGGAGCAATTGTAAATGGAATTGTATTTTTAATCTCGGTGTCTGTGTGATCATTTCTGGTATACAGCAATACAATTGATTTTTGAGTGCTCACCTTGTTTCTATATCCTGTGAACTTGCTGAACGTGCTTGTTAGTTCTCAGAATTTTGTTGCAGTGTCTTTGAGATTTTTTTATGTAGACAATCATGTCCCTGCAAAGAAAGACAGATTTAACTCTTTATTTCCCATTTGTATGCCTTTATTCCTTTTCTTGCAATATTGCAGTGGTGAGGACTTCCAGTATAGTGTTGAATAGCAGTGGTGACAGTGGCCATCCTTGCCGTGTTCCCAGTCTGAGAGAGAAAGCATTCAGCCTCTCAGAGTTAAGTACGATGTTAGCTGTGGGCATTTTTCTAGATGTTCTCTATCAACCTGAGGAAGCTCCCTCTGTTTGTAGTATGGTGAGAGTTTTTAACATAAATGCAAGTTAAATTTTGTCAAATTCTTTTTCTGCATCAACTTATATAAGCATACTATTATTTTTTTCTTTAGACTTTTGGTATGGTGTGTTACTCTGGTGGATTTTCAAATATCAAACAAGCCTGGAATATCTGGAACAAATTCCATTTGATCATGGTGTATAATTCCTCTAATGTGTTATTGGAGTCCATTTGCTAATATTATGGTGAGGATTTTTATATCTAAATTCATGAGATCTGTTGGGCTATACTGTTCCTTTTTGTATGTTTTTGTCTGGTTTTGCTTCAGGGTAAAATTTGTCCATAAAACGTGTTTGGAAGTGTTCCTTCCTCTTCCATTTTCTGGAAGAGATAGCGTAGAATCAATGTTAATTCTTTTTTAAAATACTTGGTAGAGTTCCCCAGTGAATCATCTGGGCCTTGAAATTTATTTTGGGGGGAACTTTTCAGTTAAAAATTCAATTTCTGTAATGGTTATAAAACTCTTCAGATTATCTCTTCTATCTTGGTTGCTTTTTGGTGCATTTTGGGCTTCAAGGAACTGGTTCATTTTTTCTAAGTTGTGGAATTTATGAGCATAAAGTTGCTTGTAATCTTCCCTCATTATTTTAATGGCTGCAGGACCTTAGTGATATCCCTGTTGAATTCTTGACTTGGTGATCTGTCCTTTCCCTTTTTAACTTTGTCGATCTTTCTAGAGGACATTAATTATTGATTTATTTGAAGAATCAGCTTTTTTGTTTCATTGATTTTCTCTATTGCTTTCTTATTTTCAAATTCATTGATTTCTGCACTTTTATTTGTTTACTTTCTTCTGCTTCCTTTAGTTTATTTTGCCTTTCTTCTTCTAGTTCTTGAGGTTGTAACTTAGATGATTGACTTGAGACTGCTCCTCTTTTCTAATGTAAGCATTAGTGCTATAAATTTCCCTCTCAGCACTGCTTTGACTGCATCCCACACACTCTGACATATTACACTCTCATTTTCATTCAGTTGTTTGGAGTGTACACATTAAGGATTGTTGCTTCTTCATAGTGGATGCATCCTTTTATCATAATGTAATATCCCTCTTTGTTTCTAGTAAAATTTTTGCTCAGAAGTATACTTTAATATTAATATAGGCAGTCCTATTTAAAAAAAATTAAAATTTTCATAGTATATCTTTTTCCATCCTTTTTCTTTAAAACTACTTATGCTGCATTTGAAGAGAGTTTCTTGTAAACAGACTATTGTTGGATCATATTTTTTTCTTTTAACTCATTCTGCTAATCTCTGTCTTTTAAATGGTATGTTTAGATCACTTGCATTTATGGTAAGTATTGATATGGATATTTCTTCTTAAATTAAGATTTTCACTCTTTTTGGATAACTCCTTCAGGGACAGTGGCTCTTTTGTTTTGTCTGTGATTAACTTTTTATTTATCCTTGATGACCACAAGTCATGTTTTGACACTATCTGTTCCAAAGCCTACCTCCCCTAATTGCTTCCTTTTACAACTTGCATTCTCATTACTTGAACGGACAGGGGAACTAGGTTTCTTAAAGGGGCACTGAGCTTCTTTTATGAGCTTAGTTTTTCCCGTGCTTGTAGATGTTCAGGCACAGAAAAGTTTTTACCATCCATTTCTCAGACCAAGGTCACAATATCTTCTTAAAAGACAAAATGAAAAGTGTGATTTGGTGGTCTTGATGAAGACTCTTTCTGTTTACTCTCAGATGAAGGGACAAGTAGTCCCCACTCCTTCATCTTGGGGGCACAGTTTCTTAAAAGTTCTCCTAACAAAATCCTCTCCAAATCTTCAGTTCCTAGACCATTTGTAACCTGCATCTGGTAAGAGACCCAAGGGTTATATAACTGAGTCTCAAAAGTTTCCTTTGAAAATTTCTACTTGGTGGTCTGATATCTGTTATATCCTGATGCTTCTGTGGAATTTTCCAATTAGGATCTGGAAATGTTAGATTCCTCTTCAGGACTCTTTGGTCATTTTCCCAGGCTCTCTTTTCCTCTTGCTTGATACAGTAATCTCATTCAGCTCTGGAGCGCTAATCAAATTTACATCTTTATTCTCAAACTCTGAACATTGTTAGAAAAATTGCTTAATGGGACACCTTCAAACAGAGCTTATCCTCTCCCTCCAAACACCCATGTGCTCACATGCATCTCATCCATGTACACACACACTTACCTGCTCATACTCACACATGTGCTCACAGCCACATGTATATGCATATCCATGCACACACACACATGCACATGTGTGCACACTCACCAAACCTGCTTCTCCACTGGTTTTTCTATCCAGATGAATGGCATCTCCATTCACTGTGGGATCAAAGCCAGGAGCCTGGGGTGCTTGTCTACCTCCTTCCATCACCCTTCCCACTTCTAACTGATGTGTACATGTTGATATGTTCTATTATTTAAATTTATGTCAGACTTGTCCCTTTTCTCTTCATTCCCTGTTCCACACCATTGTTAATTTTTAGTCAGCCATTATAAAAATATTCACAACTAGTTTCTCTGGCTTTAATTCCCTTGCATATGGCTATCAGGCTAATCTTTTGCAAAAGTTAATCTCACAATTTTTTTTTTTTTTACTCTCCACACCTTAAAATCAACTGTAGGATACTTATGTATATGTTGTATCACAGCTTTTCTTCATTTCAATGCTACTTATTTCTCCATCTTGGTCTTCCGAGGATGCTTCATTCTACGTTATATAGAACTTTTGACAATTCTCCAGACTATTCATTTTTCATGTCCCCATTCCTTTGTCCATATTATTTAGATGTGCTCTTTACTTCTGGATGAGTGGCTGTTTTGTTGCCCAGAGTTTGGTGCCTCAGGTGGAATTGACCACCTTTTCCTTTTGGCCTCCAAGGTGTCATTCCTCTCCATGTGGCATCTGTCACACGAAATCGGTTCACTGATTTATGTTACTGTTGCCACTGCAAGGCTGTGAGCTCCTCCACAGTGGGAACAGCATGGTTCCCACTACTGAAGAACTAACTGCTAGCCCAATACATGTGTGTGGCTTACGAATGACTGGAAAGAGAAAGACAATAGTATCATTGGACTTGAACTGTGAAACCAAAGTCTTTGAAAAATTTGAGCATAAAATCCAAACCACAAAATGCAATTTATTCAACAATTTTTTGTATTTATAATGGAGACACACATTTATCCCATCCAAAATATCTAAAATGCCCCAACTACGTACTTCTGGGCAATCTAGAAAGTGTCCGACTCTGGAATCCTGAAGTAGGAGTGTAGACATTGGGAAGCTCAGATACAACACAGGTCCTCAGGCTAATAAAGATAGTCACTGCATTGATACTACTGTCATTGAACGTATCTGTGTGCACATCTGTGTGATCATCTCATCAAGTCCACACAACAGTCCCGAGGGGGGCACTACCATTATTTCCATTTGGCAGCTGGGTAAACTGAGGCTTAGAAAAGTGAAATAACTTGATAAATGGCAAAGTAAGTTTGTAAGTAAGACAGCAGGATCCAAATCCACGTCCATCTGATTCCATAAGTCAATTTTTTGACTTCAGCAGCAGGGAATGATGGTTTGAAGTGTCAACCCACGTATTTTCTTTTTGTAAAAAATACCTTTTCCTCCTTCATGCAGCCTTGCAGCATTGAGACCAGGCGTAGGGGCTGACATTGTTTATTCCAGTGGGGAAGGCGGTATAAACCATATAAAGCCATGAAATTACCGCTTAGCTTTGAGTTTCAAAGTAGACTTTAAAATTCCATGGCAAGGTCTAAGCTTTGGAAGTTGAGCTTTTAAGAGATAAAAATGACTTTTCTCAAGACTCTCAAAGCAGAATGTTGCCGACCTTGAGGGCAAACTCGGGAGTAGGAAGGAGGAACTTAGGATGGAGAGGTCATATCTCTCAGGAGGAGCAGCAGAGCTTAAAGAGAGGAGAGAAGAACAGACGCTGGTTCTCCTTGTGTTATGATTTAGCTTGGCACGTTCCAAGGTGCATGGGTGTGTTTAAGGAAACTTGAGAACACCAGGAGTGCCTGCTTACCAGGATGTATCCCGGGAGACTGAACCACCAGGAGAAGGGTCTCATTCAGCTGGAGCAGGAAGATCAAGGCATGTGCCTCATGGTAGGCTCACAGGTCCTGCACACTCCAGGATAGTGATGAAAAAGCAGCTCAGAGTTCCTGGCCTCCAATGATGCGGTGGAAATACTGACATGTCTGTGGGGCCCAGTGGCCTGTGGTTGACTTAAGGAGGCGACAGCGCTCTCACTGCAGAGGCAATGCAAGGTCCATGGTCATCAGCAACCAGTGTCAGTAAAAGATTGCCCTCTGCTGCCCCATAACGTGGCACCAGCCTACTCACTAGAGAAATGGTGCAGGGTTCCCAGGGAGCTGGGGGGACAGGCTCCATCGGAGGGGAGGCACTGCAGGCGGGTGAGGGTTGCTAGTCTGGCAATGAGGCACTTCACCTGGAGGGAGTGGAAGGACCAGATGCATGCAGAAGGCATGTGGGAAGGAGGAGGGAGAGTCAGAAACTCTTTGTCTTCATCCAAATCTCAAAAGAAGTGTGCTTCCTAGAGGGGCGGAGAACTGGGGGGCTCTCTGCATGATGTGATACAAAAATGAACACCCAGAGGTCCCAGCTCAGTGCACACACAAAGGGAGTGGGACCCTGAGAGGCTGGAATGGGAAGGACAGTGATTCTTTTCATTGGCAAGATCAAGGGTTTCCCACTCTCATTGAGAATAGGAACTCAAAGTCAAGATGAAATCATGTAGAAAATACTGAGTTCCTTTTTTTTTTTTTTTTTTGCACATAGCAGATTTGTAACAAGGAGATGCAATTTTTTCCTGGTTAAATTATAAATGAATATACTAAACTATCTGCATTAACGTGCGGCCAGCAGACCCCAGGAGAACTGGACTGACAGAGGTGGTGATCCCGCTCAGCTGTGGTACAGGGAGCTGCTTAGTGGGGAGGTGTGGTGAGCTCAGGGGGTAGGGGAGGAGCTGGGTATGTGCTGGGGTTCTGTGGGCAGGGCAGGGCAGGAGAGAAAAGTTAATACTCTTGCATTACCTCCGTTTGCAAACCTCCAGCACACAGCAAATAAGGAAGAAAGAAATTAAAAACAAAACCCAACCATTTCTGGCAGCAGAAAGATTAGGTCAAAGGCTCGTGGACTGAGCATGGGAGAAGCTGGTCAGTTCTCCTCAGGGCTCATTCGCTCTTCCTGGCCTCGTGTTTCTAACAGTTCTAGTGGCCGTGTTTTCCAGCCCAGAGGAGACTGAGAAGCAGCGAAGTAGCACAGCAGTGACAGTGTTAGAAGTTAAAGAACAACCAGTGATCACCAACAGCCTCCCCACCCCACTCCACATGCTCCCCTAAAAAAGAAAGAACGAGTAAAGCCGGCAGAAGAAAACTATAAACTGCAAAGTCTAGACTCCTTGACGTTATCACTTCAAAACAGCAAGATTAAATTATGTTCAGGAGCATCTATTTTGGAAGGCAGGAAATCATATGCCTCATTTTAGAAATATTTCCACAAGGCACCTTTGGGGGAAAAACACCCTTAAAGGAATAAGTTTAAGTTATCAGGAAAATCCATTTATACCCCCAAAACTCATTCTGCTACACATAAACGAGGCTTCCTTAATGCGCCTGCACCGGCATATGCGTGCTCTGCGTGCCCATGCCCACGCGTGTGCAGAGACTGTTCCGCCAGTGGAGTAGTGGGTGTAGCCTCTGGTTAAGCACTACAAAGAGGCTGGGAGGATTACTCACACCGTGTGCACTGCGCCGGGACCTCTGGGTGTTCATTTTTGTATCACATTATGCAGAGAGCCTCCCCAGTTCTCCGCCCCTCTAGGAAGCACACTTCTTCTGAGATTTGGATGAGGACAAAGAGTTTCTGACAAAGGGCAAAAATGGCTCCTCCTGGAGAAACTCTGGTGTGGCCGCAGCACAACCAGCCTCTGATGGTTCCCATCGCTCCAACAAAGAGGGAGCCCGGCTGGAGCCACAGTGGCTGCTTGGCCAGCTAGAGACTGGGGACAAAACAATTCTAGGTTCCTGAGAAGTAAATGGGCAGCAGTACATTCGTTAAATCCAGCTGTGAGCATGTGGGGGCACGATCTTTCTCTGGGGGCTTGGAATTTGTCTTCTCCCACCTCTAAGTGAGTATAGATGCTTGCTTAGAATGAAAAATTGCACCATAATGCAAAACAAGGAAATTTGTATTTATGATGATTATAAAACCAACTGGAAATGAGAAGTGGTGCCTGGGTCCAGGGCAATGGCTGTCATTCCTTTAAGTATCTATGTCTTTTCAAATAGGAGTCCTTGACCAAGAAGGGAAATGCGTGTTTATGGGATGAGTTGGGGGACTCAGAGAAGGCAGGGTTGATAGCACCACCAACGAACTGTCACAGTGTGGACCAGGCGAGAACCACACTTCACATCCGTGTTTTGGTTTTTCCGTGTCAATTGTATCACATCTTGGGTCTCAGTTGATGACATACAGATTGTCCCAGGCTCCATATATTTGAGTCAAACCTCATTGGAATGCTTGTCCTGCGTCTCCCTGGGACCCGGGGCAGGTGACCTTGCGCCCCACACTCCTGGTAGCCCTCGCAGTACAAAATTTCTCGTGTGACTGTGTCCAGGGTGTTGCAACGCTGACTTACTTAATCTTTGTGAGGCTTTTTCAAATCGGATAAAAAGGCACCACACTTGCCAATCTTTACTATTATTATTATTTAAAAAATTGAATCTCTCTGCCAGGAAGTTGCCCCAAGCTCGCCCAACTCTGATTATGACGCTAATTACAGTGATTATATGGAAGAGAGACGTGTGATTGCTACCTATCCCTGCGGCTGCCCAGAACAAACGCGGGGCTCAGAACAAACGCAGCCCTGGCCTGTGCTGCTGCCGCGTGGGGCGACCTGACCCGCGCCCCCGCTCATTAGAGTCTCAGGTCAGCAGGACGGTGGCTCTTCAGTCATTACTGCTGTCCCCTGCTTCCATGCATGGAGACAAATGATGTGCTGCTGGAGAGGTCGGAGGTCGAATATGAGTTGTGCCGTTGCTGGGGTGCGGCCTGCAGGCAGTGGGGTCACCGATGGGGCAGGCCTTTGTGGCAGTCTGTTTGTGCAGGCAAACCGTTCAGAATGTGTGGAGCATGACACCTACTGTGTTTTTGTTTTCTCCTTGCAGCTGGAATGCACTCCACAATTTTTCTTTTCTCTTTCCCTTCGGTACAGGAAAAGCAGAGGGTGGTGAGGTTTCCTAGTTCCTTGTCTGAAATTTCAAGGCTAACATTCACAGCAAGGAGGGCCACCCTACTCCCATGTCCTGTTCGTCCTGCCACCGCTAATATAGCTTGGAAGGTTGGGAGGAGTCTCACGTCTCTGCCACCTTCTAGTTTGCCACGGGCAGCCTCTGAAGACTGACGGCTGAAGCACCCAGTGCCAGTGTAAATGAGTCCCATTCATTTCCTGCCACTGGCATATGGCATGTCATTGTCCTCGGTCACCGAGGCAGAAGTGATGCAATTTGTTGGCATGTCCTGCCCCAGCACAGACTATCCACCCCACTGAGCCCCCAAGAAAACAACAGAAGCCGTGAAAGGGCAGCCAAAAACTTCACAGCTTCATCACGCATGCACACACAGCCCAGGGACGAGAAATAATGCCATCCTATTTCTGTGCCTGTGGAGGAAAAGGAGGGGAAGGAGGAATCTTAGAACTTCTCACCTCTCTCTCTGTGGCTGTCTCCGTATCTCTCTGTCTTTCTCTCTGTCTCCGTCTCTCTTTGTGTCTCCCTCTGTCTCTCTGTCCCTTTCTGTCTGTCTCTCTCTAACTGCAAAGAATGTCTGAGTCATTGATAGTTAAGGAAACCATTCTCATTTAGAAGTCTTTCATTTGTACCTCTTCTGTTTCTACTTTCCATCCCTCCCAACAAAATAGAACACAACAAACAAACAAACAATAAGGATTTAAACGCGTCCTCAATGATGGGAAACAGAATCTGCCTAATATGACTCATATCCAGAAAAGATGGAGGCTTAGAAATGGCTCCAGTAATTGTTTCATTAGAAAAGAAAAAAAGTTGATGCATCATATTGGGCCATTGTATCTATGAAGAGTCAAAACGGAATGCTACATTGCAATGTTTTAATAAGGTTCACATCCCACTGGAGTTTAGGTTTTACAGAAAAAACATTTTGAGTGTCTGAAGCCAATTTGAAAACAAGCAGAAGTGTTTTGTTCCATATGGTCTGAATTTTCACAACAGTGATGATAACATCCTAAAATCCGAGGCTGATGTGATCTATCCCACAATAGATTTGAGCAGGACCTAATGATTCACGTGTTGTAATGACACAGATTATCCTTGTGTATGTTGTTCTGTTACTGAAGCATATTTATGGGAGAGCAGAATCCCAGCTGAGCCTGCTCCATCACTCCTGCAAATGAAGACAAACGCCACGTATCAACACATGGCTAAAATGAATACTGTGAAAAAAATGAGCCATTTTAATGGGTCAAGTGGGCCTGGAGACCACTGCTTACCTAGCTCATTCAGAACGCTGACAGGATCTGTATCCATCAAAGCCATCTTTCTCGTTTCCATTATCACTTATCTGAGAACAAGTTATTTGAGAGGATTCTAAGATGTCTTCTAGCTCTGAAGTTCTTTAATTTGATAGTCCGAGGACTCCTCCTCCCCATTTATTAATAAAGTAGTGGGGGCCATAGCATTCTGCACCAGTTAGACACTGCTACTCTGTCTGGGAAGGCTGGTCGCTTCTGTGTCGGGCACTAAATGCCCTGTGAAACTTACAGGAACCAGGAAAAATGCACTAACATATGTAGTGGTCATTGAAATGAATCTCATAACTCAAGGGATGAGATTGGGATCTGAGACCAAAAGCTAACTCAGGCATATTTGAGAAGCCAGTAGTTGAGTACAGACCCTGTTAACTACCTTACACTGTAAGTCTCTGTAGGTCTGGGGACACATCTCTCTACCTTATTAATATCACAGTGAATGGAGCTACATGCAGAGAGGCACCTCACAAAGACATTTTGATTAATTTATATAGATATATGTACCTCCAGAGGTTGGAGGACAAGGAAAAGAAATGAATTTTTAGCTTACAAGAGTGAATGTAGGAATAGAACGTTGCAACTTACATTCTAGGAAAATCAAAAAGTTTTCCAGATTAGAAGACATGTAAAAATTTCCCTCTCTTTTGAGAAAGATATTTCATTTCAATCTATATTCTCACATTCTTATTTTAAGAAGAGGGAAGCAAATTGAAAAGGGAAGATAAGTGAAGAACTACATTCACCACTTTTAAGTTGTAGAGTGTGGTTGTAAATAGGAAAAAAAAGAAACAAAATAATATTTTCAAGTACTTACTGTTTGTTCTGAGTGCTGGGAATGCAGCCACGAATAATACAGACGGAGATGCTCGCACCCTTGTGAGGAGAGGAGACTCCGCTTTCGGGAAGATGGAGTGGAGGCACGTTTCCCTGTGTCTCTCCTTCCCCTAAAAATGAAACTAAAACCCCTGGACCTCACATGTGAAACAAACCTGAGAAGGCTCTGAAAGGTGGAGGGAAGAAGATCGGCTGTCCGGTCACCTCAGGACCCAAGGAACGGCACAATGATTGATTCCTGGGTTTTCTTTTCCCTCGTGCATCACAGATTTGGAGGTGAAGAGCCAGCTACTCAGACAAAAAACCCTACAAGCCAACAGACGTCTGCTCTCTGGCCAAAGGACCGGGAAAGGGGCTGCCTGGCAGGACAGACAACGTTCAGAGCATAACCACTAAACTCCAGCGAACAATGCAGAAAACACTTGCCTTCTGCATCCCCTCCAGCAGAGAGGGGGGACCCTAGACTCCATCCTCACCAGTCTGTAGTGAGGCCCTCAGCTCCCCACAAGTGTGGTCCCAGAGAAGGTCAAAGGGGAGATGAAACTTGGGTCCCTGCTGTCCTGGAATAAGCCCCTCCACTTGGCAGGGTCAGTGGAGACCATGGGGGGAGCGATGAGGCACTCCACTCCTCACAGCCTAGTGGAGAGTCGGGACCACCCTTATCCCCAGTGGTAATGTGGATAATGCCCTCTCCCTGCAATGGTGTCAGTGGAGGCCATGTGGGGAGCAGGAACTCCCACCTCTGTCAGCTGTCACGAGGACCTCCCCATCCCCCATATCAATGGGGCTGAGTGGGGAAGCTGGACTTGGCTTGCACCTGGCATAATGAGGTGCCTCCACTCCCCTGCTGGAGCAGTGCCCTAGAAAGCCAGCTGGAACAATAGGGTTAATAGGATTCAGAGTCTCTTAACATAGTACGAATTTGTCCAGGTTTCAACCAAAAGTCACTCATCGTATCCAGGGCCTGGAAGATCTCAAACCGAATCAACAACCTTGAGATGACAGAGATGTTAGATTGCGGTGAATGGATGGATGGGTGAATGGATCAACAAACCGGGGGGCATCCACACTGTGGAGCACACCTGGGCAGTAGAGAGGAACAGACTGTTTACACAGGCAGCAGCCTAGTGGGTTCACGGCAACTGTGCTGCATGAAGAGGCCGCCCCCAGAGGTCACACACATGTAAGCAATCCCACGTACATACCGTTCTTGAAACGGCAGAGTGTAGGGACGGAGAGCAGATCAGTGGTTGCGGGTTGGGTCTGGGTGGTGGGAGAGATGGAGACGGGTCAGGAGGACCTTGGTGGTGAGGGGTGTCTGTGTGGACTTTGTCAGTGTCGGCATCCTGGCTGTGAGATTTGTGAGAAGTTACCAGGAGGGGAGCTGGGCAGAGTGTACACAGAATCCCTCTGTACTAGTTCTTACAGTTGCGTGCGAATCGACAATGATCTCAACGTAGGAAGAACCAGGTACCGGGCAGGACGCTGAACAGAGTCAGGTGATCGAACAGGCCCTTCCCTGTCCTCATGGAGTTTGCTGTTTGGTGGGGGAGGCAGACGTTAAACACCGTGCCCGTAAATGTGTAACCCTAAATTTTGACACGAGCCATAAAACTCAGAATTTTCAGGAAGAATAACAGGAAACTACTGTAGATGAGTGTTCTCAGCAACTTGGACCATGAGAAGGAACGGCTGGGCAAACCTCCGGGCTCAGGAGACAAGTGCGGAGGCCCCCAGGTAGAAAGACCTGACGGTCGGGGAGGTGGCTTGTGCCCGGGGTGTGAGAGTGGCCTTCGGTGTTCAGGGAGTAGGGTTATGACCACTTTGGGATCACGGTGAGGGTTTTAATCGGCAGGGGTTACCCTGGAAAGGCCTAAAGCTGCTGAGTGACATGGTTAGATTTATACGTAAGTAAAAATTACTCTGGAGTCTCTGGGAGGTTGGGTTGAGGAGCGGCAAGCTTGGAAGCTAGATTAATTAGAAGTCTACATCAGTCCACAGAGAGAGCCAACAGGGCGCAGACACAGGTGGCAGCAGCAGAGATGAGGGAAGATTTGAGGAGGCGTACTGGAAAGGAGATGGGGGAAAGCAGTGTGTAAAGGATGATTTCCAAGTTTGTGGGCTGAGCTGCTCAGAAGATGAAAGTACCATGGGCAGATTTCCTGCTGTACGTCAGACGGCACCAGCCATTTTATTTGGATATTATTATGATGTGGAGGAGCAGAGTGTTTTGAGAACTTGTATGCTCTCCTTAACCTACAGTTATTCCTAAAACCAGACATTCTCATGCATTATTCATTTGTGAGTCATGTGATCCATACATTTATCTTCATCCTTAGGGTAGTATTTGTCTAGTTCTAAACAAAATCATTCAAATTTGTGGAGTTTGCCATTGTTATATAATTGTATAAATGTATATTTTTAGATATATGGTGGAATACATTTTGAAGTATTAAGCTGCAGGCTTTTTGGACCCTTTTACTCGACCTAGGGGATGTTTCTCTCTCTGAGTGCCCACTCCTCCCACCCAGACAGTCAGACATGGACCACCCACTGTAGAGCCAGAAAAAAGGCCTGGACACTTGGCTCTTCAGGTCAATGGCCATGGTCCAAGGGTAAGATGGACAAATTTGGATGTGTATCCACAGAGAATGTTTTCCTTCCTACACACCAAATAAATGATGCTGTTTTCCAGAGAAGGGACAAGATGGGTGTGACCCACAAATAGGGTCGGATTGAAAGCCCTTGGGTCCTAATAACCACAACCAATGGGGCCAGCTCAACCCCTGTCGACATCACTCCCCATCTGATACCACCAGTCAGTACCTGGGACCCTGTAAGCCCTCCCAGGGCTGGAAGTACAGCCAGGAAGCCTGTGCATACATGATTTTATGTCCTGCCTGCCCAGAGGAGTCCTGCTTGGTACCTGCTGTTCTGGTGAAATTACTGACAGAACCCCATTCACTCTCAAAAATGTTATGATTGAGCTGATAAATTATATGACCACCCTATGAGACCATGAAAGGAAACCTCCTTGCTCTTGACCAAGGCAGGAACTAGATGAAGCCAGCTTGAAATTGCCTGCAAGCTGGGATTGTGGTAGCACACTCACACCCCACACACGAGAACCTTGTAATGACACATGGATTAGCATTTCTGAGAACTGCAAAAGTTACTTTTTGAGAGAACATACTCCTAAGTTTTTTTTCCATTTACCAAATTTGACTTAGAAAGTCAAATGGTATGCCTATTAGAAAAATTCTACTGTCTTGCTTACTGAACCACACAGTGAAATGTTAAATCTTTAGAGTGTTGAGTAGTAAGCAATAATGTGTCTGAAGCCATTCTTTTTTTTTTTTTAAAGGCACTGAATTCTATTTATCCAGTATGCTAGGTGCTAGAGGTAGAAAGCTACCTGAGACATGCTGCCTGATCTCCAAGAACTCAGAGATGACGTAAAGGCAAGTAGAAGTAAATATACAATTATCACAACCTCCTGAGATGTCGTGAAGGGTGTGTTAGGAGAATACAGGAAGCTGGGATTCACAGGACAGGTGAATTTTAGTTGAATCTTAAATATAAGTAGGAGTTACCCACAGAAAAGTGTGGAAAGAGAGAAGCTACAGGAAGGTCCAAGTTGCAGGCATAGTTTGGAGGGGAGAACACGCTGAGTTCCGGGAACTACGTGTGTTTGGGGATGCCTGGCAGGTGGGCCGTGGGGTGGGGAATGCAGGGGAGAGTGGGAGGGATGTGGCTGGGGATTTAAAACAGGACCGGATTGGGGAGGCCTGTCAGCCACCCTCCGGAGTGGGGACGTCATTCTGAGGCAGTGGGGCCACTGAAGATGTTTAATACGGGAGTCGCCTGATCCTATTTTAGAGGCTCCATCTTGTCTGTCTCTGAGATATTCCTGCGGACTAACAGGATGAAAAGTATCCTGAGATCAACAGCATTTCTTTGGAAATATGGAGCTTCACATTAGGACTGAAAAGCTTTGACCATCCCTGCCGTTAAGACTCTGCTTAAACCTCCAAAATTATTTCCTCATGGAGCCTGCTTTTTCCTCTTGAATCTTGTGAAAGGGTTGTGCAGAACGTGGGTGTGGACAATGCTGGTTGGGAGAATGGGCTAGTCAGGGAAATCAGAGATAAGGGCAAGAAATGGTGATCTGAGTTAAAGTGGTGAAACAGGATCAACTGGAGAGTTACAGAGCAAGTGAGGATGATAAGAGCAGGTGAGAAACTGGATCTGAGAGAGCGGGTTCAGAATTAGGACCACCGGGTTTCTGGTTTGAGAGGCTGGGTCGTGCGTGTCACACCCAGAGTGGAAGGCATGGGGGTGGGGAGGCTAGAGGGGAGGAGACCTGGGCTTGGATCCAGACCCTTCTATTTACTAATTATTTTGATCTTACGTGGTCTTGCTAATATTCCTATGTCACAGTTTCTTCAACTCTAAAATAGGGACAATAATAGTCATTGTTTCTTATGGTTGTTGGGCAGGATAAATGAGATTTCACATCTAAGGTACACAGCACAGTGAATAGATTTGAATATAGTAAGTCTTCAATAAATGATAGCAAATATTACTTTTATTTCTCCCACTAACTTGTTTTTCAACTTTCCTGGGCCTTCATCCCTGGATTCTTTTACTTTCTCCTTAAATATTTGTCACTGTTGGCTTCAGTTCCTTTCAAGCTGCACCTTGACTGTGTGTTCCCTCACTTGGACCACACTGTTTTTAACAGCGCAATTCCTGATGAGTCTCAATCCCAGATCATCTCAATAATCTACTTGCTCCTTGCCTACACCAGAGCTCCTGGGAGCTTCTGAAAACATCACGTAAATATGGACTGATGATAAGTTCAGAGCTGCCGAGTTCAACGAGGCCCCTAATGTGATGAGGAATCTTCCCAGGTTTCTCTAGTCAGCTCTCCCCCATTCTTCAACTCTTCTCCATACTCTTCACACACCTGGGCCTGTGGTCTCCATCGCCACCTGCTGCGGATATGACCTACTGTTTCACACAGAGTAGAAAACCAATGATATAACAGGCTCTGCCCCAGTGCTTCCTGCACTTCCTCAGAGGTGCTCCCCCTCCTGTCTGAGCCTGATCCTGCGAATGGAAACCTGTCCTTGCGTTTCCTCAGGGAGCTCATTCTCTCTCTTTGCCTTTATCTTTCCTTTCTCTTTTCCACTGGGTTTTCCCCCCACCAGCAACTAGACGGGAACAAATCTTTCTTATCTGAAAACTAAATAAATTGAACAGACTTCCACTCCTGATAAAGATGGAGTAATAGGGATCTGATTTACCCTCCTGCTAAAACAACCAAAATATTGACAAAATAAATGGGAAAACAGCACAGAAGACATTGGATGAAAGACTGATTCCTTCAAGAGAGGAGGCAAGAGAGTTTAGCCCTATGATCACCCCAGGTTCTTGCCTAGAGAAGGTCTCCTGGACACTGCACAGAAGGGGAAACCCAGACAGAGCCCAGTGGTCATCTTGGATTGAGGAGACAGAGCTGGGCATCCAGCAAGACCGAAAGCTGGAGTTTGCAGGCAGGGCACTGGAGAGAAGAGACCTCCACAGAGGGAGCTTCCAAAGACCTGCAGATGAGTGGTCAGTGTGGTGCTGATTAGCATCAGCACACGCACTTGGAAATCCCTGAGGCAGGAGAAAGAACCAACTGAAAGGACTACAGGGAGTGGCGCCACACCTCACGTGGGAACGTTGCCTGTTGCCCAAGGCCATCAGTTAGATTTCTAAGAAGTGTCTTGTCTCAGTAGTAGGGAAGAATTAACCCCAGCCCAGTCCTAGCTCTGGAACCACCTAACAAATCCCAAATCCATTCTTGAAAAAATCCTTCATCAAACTAGAAGAGATGTTCCTCAACCTGATGAAGGACATCTATAAAACACCCATGGCTCACAGCATACCTGATGGTGAGAGACTGAAAGCTTTCCCTCCAAGACCAGGAACAAGGCAAGGGTGTCTGCTCTCACCTCTGCTATTCAACATTGTGCTGTAGGCTCTGGCCAGGGCAATTAGACAAGAAAATGAAATGAAAGGCATCCAGGTTGGAAAAGAAGAAGTAAAACTATCTCTATTTGTGGATGACATAATTTTGTATATGGAAAACCTAAGAAATCCACAAAAACTATAAAGGCTAATAAATGAGTTCATCAAGGTTGCCAGATACAAGATAAATATACAAAAGTTAATTGAATTTCTATACATTAGATGAAAATCCAAAAATGAGGTTAAGAAACAGTTTCATTTTCAACGGCAACAGGATGTGTTCTGGGATTAAGATGCTAGTATGGAGGCTCAGGGGGCAGGGCAGGTGCAGGGAAAGTCAGTAAGGGAAGGCACCTAGCTGTAGGGGGTGAACCAGGGGGCTGGAGGCAGGTGCTTGGGCATCTGAGGATTTGGTGCACACCATGGGGAGAGGAACATGTGAACATGACACCAGGGCCCAGGGCACTCACACTCTTGATTCAGCATACAAAACGAAGTCATAACCCAATAAAAATATATATGATTGACTATAAAAATCCATTTATCCAGGAAGAAACTTAACCTACCTCATAGTTATGCCAGGAATGTTCTGGATGATTGTCTTAGAAACAGTCCTGTCTGTTCCTGCCTCCCTACAAGGCTCCCCCAGCTGCCTCTGCTGATGATGCCTCTATGCCAATGCACTGCCCTCCCCATGTCCACAGCTGGTCCCTCTCTGGTTGGGTGAGGACCCTGCCCTCCCCATGTCCATCCTTGGCTCTTGGCACACAGCCGAGACCTGGCCCCACTGGATGGGAAGAACGTGGAATGGGAAATGAGGAGGATTTTGCTCTCACTCCTGGAGGGTGTCGTCTTCGGAGGAGGAGTCCACATCTCCTGGTGTTAGTGACGGCCTTGCTGTGGCCAACGTCCTTCCAGCTCCTGGGATCTCCTGGGGGTGCTCAAGCACCTGGGTCTGAGCTCCCTGGGCTCTGAGATGGGAAGCATGTCTATTCTTGTTCTCATTTCCTTCCCTGTCTTACAATCACCTTCTTTTATGAGAACTAACAGCAGCCATGCCCACTTCCTGGGTGACAGCTAACCTTCAACTCCACAAGCAGAGTGGTCTTTCCATGTGAAGCCCAGGACATCCAAAGGGTAAAACATGGGCATCTGGTTTCTAGGTGACTCCAACCTCATGGGGACAGCAGGTCAGAAGCCTGTGGTCACAGCCCCCCTCACCTTCTCCTTGTGCTCCTGCTGGCTGACTCCCCTGGGGGCTCTGCATTCTGCGTCCACACAAAGAAACTCTCTCGCCTGCCTCCCCTGGGCACCCTCCTGCTGACGAAACAGGAAAATGTGGATGCCCGGGTCCCCTCTGTCTCTTCCATCACCAAGAGGACTCACTGCCCCCCAGAAAAGCTGCTGCAGGGGAGCTACGTCTTCCTCCTCCTTCGAGATCAATGTTGCTCCAGGTGTGCAAAGTGAAGGCACGTCCTTCAGCTTGGTGCAGGTTTTGAGGAGGAAGGATTTTTACTTTATTTTTCAGCCTTTATCTTCAGATCTCTCAGTGTGCAGGGCTTGGTCCTGGGGTGCTGTGTGTGACCCCGCAGGATGGCAGGGCTTGCGTGTCCGTGTCTGGAAGGCTCTGGCTCCCTCTGCGGGCTCCTCGGTTCTGCCCGCGGCCTGTGAGTTCTGTCCCATTTTTGATGTGGGCACTTCCCTCTTCTGATCCTAATGGCCATAGAGTGGCCCTGGGGTGCATTCTGAACTGAGAAGCAGCACAGGCGCAGGACTGCGGCCAGTGTCCCCTCAGAAACCCCAGCTGGCCAGTCTGCCTCTGACTCCGCATGGCCAAGTAGAGTCAGAGTGACGTGTGTGCTTTTGTGGGAAGTCCCAAATGAGTAAGTTGACAAAGCCTGCTCTGCTCCACAGGAACGTAAAATGGGAAAGTGTGAAGCCCGCCTCCCTGTTGTCCCGGGGGTCGAGGTGCTCCTTGGGTGGGGGGGTGCCATCTTGGAGTGCTGTGGGCGCCCTTCTGCTGGTCTCCCCAGAAGCCCCCTTACCCCCAGCTCCTCACCTTGGCCACCTCTGAGGCACCCACAGAGGCAACTTGCATCTTGGTGCGGACACATGGAGAGGATGGGAAGAGTCACGTAAGCAGACCTGTGCAAGTGTGAAGAGCTTGGACACCCATGGAGGGCGTGACGGGATCAAGGGCTGGGTCTGAGTAGGCATCATTCAGGACTCCAGAAAGACTTTCACTAGATGACTCTCCCCTCTCCAGGGCCAAGTGTGTCCTAAAATCAGGAGGGTTTTTCCCTTTCTGCTCGTGTTTTCCGCAGTCTATCTGAGTTCACATCACCCACGCCCAGCCCTGCAGAAAGTGTGAGCATCCAAAGCTTTTGATGAATCCCAGGACCTGGTTTGGGAAATGGGTTATCACCTAGTCCAGGACATCAGCCACCCTGGAAATTTTCCCACATAGATTATAATATTTTAGGGCAGGGATGTTCTTGACCAAATAAATACATTTTTTCCAGATAAATATATGTCAACTTTTAATAATTATTTCTATTACTTTTTTTAAACCCTGAAAATTCTCTAGTGTCTCCAAAAAAGATAGAATTTTCAAAGGATGTAATTTGGATAAATATAAGGTCATGGGAAGCTTATTGAAAAATAACGAAGAAGAAGCCCTATTTGATTGAGACAGAAATGAATAGGTAATACCTATAGCCTGGTAAGAATTAATATAAATTGATAAGACTCTGATGATACCAACACAAAGAGTACATATCATAGATATAAAGATCTCATAAAGATTTGTTAGAATGGCATAAGAAACCCTAGATTCTTTAAGAAAAATTATAGGCCAGGAACATTGCCGTGGACTAGTACTTATGCATGGACATTTCAGAATTTAAAAATCACAATTTTTCAAAATTGTGCTGTGGCATAAGCATCTTCATAGAATAATCATTTGTCTGGCAAATCAGTTAGTATTAAAAAATAGTACAAAGCAATTTACTAAAACAATTCGGCATGTTTTCCAATTGAATGTGGTGGAGTCTGGAGAATACACGGTAGTTGAAATACACCCCACAAGTTTCCCTTATGAATATCAGCAGCCAAAACTTCTGCCTATTTCAAAATCTAATTGATTCTGGATTTTTTAGAGAATTTCTTCATATTGTTACAAGATTTAGAAATCTGTTTGTTGCTACAAAAGAGCACGTCTAATCACAGTACTGACAGATTTGGTTGTGGATGAAATGAACCCAACCCTCAAAAGAGACCCAGCAGTCAATGAGTCCACAATCTACACAGGGACTTGCCCCATATTTCACGTGGGAGGTGAGTGGGATGTGGTTAGAAGTTGGACGGTGTCCTGGAAAATGAAAACCCGTCTGTTTAACCAATGTGGATACCATTAGGTGCAGCTCTTGGAGCCCACATGGTGGTGGGGAGCACTGTGTCCTCCCGGGTTAGACCACACAGAAACCTCAGGTGCCCCAAGGCCCTGTTCACACAGTGGCAAGGAATTGTACTCACAGAACGAACCCAGGCCAGGGCTGTACCTGCTCTTGGTGCCAGCTGGGTTTATAGTCCACAGTTGCACTTGGGCCACAGCCCAAGAGACCACAGCCACGGGATGCTCTGTCACGGGACCTGTGGCTGCCTAGGGACACAGTGGAGAGAAATGGAAGGATAGATGAGTGCCGGAGGGCCTGGAAATTCTGTTGGTGGGGCTGTTAGAGAAGGATAGCGGAAAGAACTAGGATCCATCGACACTCTGCATCTTCCTGTAGACTCATCAGAATTGTATTCAGACTAAAAACACAAAAGAAAACAATGGGCATCTTACATTTGGGTATGGGGCCATCCAGAACCCAACTGTGGGGTTATGGGAGTCCGTGCTCTGCTAGGGCAGAACTCGAAGTTCTCTTTGTAGCTCCCATTTCTAAGACAGCGTCTGGTGCGCAGTAGATAGTTCACGTCCAACAGACACCAGCCCAGTGGACGGTGTCCTTTCTTACCGATTCTACCTCCACACCCTCCAGGAAAAGAGGTGCCGGATCCAGGCCCCGATGTTTGCTCATAGGGTGACTGTGTGAATTCTCACATTATTTTATAAATCAGAATATCACTAACATAATAACTCACAGTTATTTAGGTGCATAAGCATAGTTATATTGGGGATTTTAGGAACTGCTTCGGTTAGTTTTTGCATTTATTTCAACCTAGACTAATTTGGGATGTTAGTGTATGTGGGGGTTATCTATCCATCTATGGATAATTGATACTATGTTCATCTATCTAATTTATTGTATCTGTCCATGGATGTTCTGTCACCTGTCTCTGTCTGTCTACTTCCTGAATACACATGTAGTGGATTCTCTGAAAATGAAAGTCGCTTCCCTCAGAATTCTGGCAGGAGAGAGATGGCACAGTGAACATGAGGAGAGTTTAAAGGATGGGCTACCTGGGACAGCATGGGCAGGATGTAGGAAAGCCATCGAGGGGTGATGGAGTACTGAGGGGCTGGCAGCGGTGGGGAGCCATCACTTGCCCTGGGCTCGGAGGGCCACCAGAACCCTGAGAGGGTGAATCTATGCCGGGTCTTCCTGGCAGGAGCTGTGGCCTCTGGTTGAGGGGCACAGCCAGCCCAGAGTGGCCCAAGTAGGAGGCCGTACCCCACTCTCCCCCGACCCCAGCTCCTGCTGGTGCCCCTATGGCCACACCCAGCCAGAACCCTAAGGGTGAGGGACCCCATGCAGGTCAACCCCCAGGCACAGGTCTCAGGGAGAGTGGACGATGCTGAGCACAGCTGAAGAGCAAATGCCTCACCTGCTTACTTTCCGCGTTGCCCTAATTTCTCTTCAGAGCAATAGTGAAATATGAGAACAATGTCCAAACTTGCTTCCAGGAACTTCTCTAATTGCATGTCAGGAGTGACAGCTTTCTCTGGTTCTCTGTGCACTGCAGGCCCAGCACAGTTGCCAGAAGACCTGGGTTGGATTTTGGGTAGGAGAGCAAACACGAGTACCTCGGCCCAGCCTCTGGGCAAATCATTGAGATGCCTGCACACGTCTGGGGCCGCTTCCCGGTGTGAACACACACATCTGTGGCTGCTTCCTGGTGTGAACACACACATCTATGACTGCCTCCAGTGTGAACACACACATCTCTGGCTGCTTCCCGGTGTGAACTTCCTTCAGGGGCCTGAGGATCTGTGAGCCCTCCCAGTCCTCTACTGACCTACGACTGTAGAGAAAGTGTTTGCTGCCCTTGGCGATGGGAAACAACAGAGTGTCCATGTGGCCCCCTGAGCTGACCTGTGACAAGGCCAGCCCTTCCATTCAAGCAATTGCATAACCCATACTGATCGCTGGGCCAAATGGATTGTCACAGCCCCGCACGTCCAGTGTAAGAAGGTTGAAATGAAGAGATTGACTCCACTGCAGTCCATTCATTTTGCACATATAGGCAGAGTGTGAGATGAGCCAATTTAGGTTAAAATATCTTAAACAAATTCTCACTGGAGCTGACATTCAAAATTGATTTTTCTTTTCCCGGTGAAAATGATTGCTTTCCTCTGGATTCCTTCCCAAGCCCCATACCTCTCTCTAGATGGGTAGAGCTAGAAGCATAGGAGCAGGAGCCGCCTCGATGTGAGCACAGTAACAAGAGGCCCGTGACTTATTTTGTGTGGTGACATCTTATGCTTGTTCACCGGGAGCACAGCGTGCTTCATGGCCAAATAACCTGGATTGACTACAGTCCAGTCTGTCCCCAAAGCTGGGCTCCACAGTCAGCCCCACGTGCCCTTATATATAAAGGAGAACAAGGTACCTTTTTAAAAACACTTCCCAGTTCACATCTCCATGCTGCCCTCCTTCCTCCCTAAGGACATGTGGCGTTTTCTCTCTATGACATTGTGATGGTTAAATTTTGTGTGTTGACTTGGCTAGGCTGTAGTGCCCAGTTATTCAATCGAACGTTAATCTAGGTATTGCTCAAAGGTAGCAACTGGTTGTAGATGTGGTTAACTCCTACGTTCGGTTGACTTTAAGTAAAGAAGATTACCTTTGATAACGTGGGCAGACTTCATCCAATCAGTTGAAGTAGAGCAAAGACTGCGGTTTCCCAGAGAAGAAGGAATTCTGCCTCCAGACTGCAACATCAGGTCCAGGTCATCATCAACAGCAGGTCCAGCTCAAGTTTCTAGTCGGTTGGCCTGCTGTGTGGATTTTGGACTTGCCAGCCCCCGCATCACATGAGCCAATTCCTTGAAATAAATCTCTATCTATCCATCCATCCACCCATCCATCTTGGTTCTGCTTCTCTGGAGAGCCATGACTGATACATTTCTCTTCCCAGCATTGTGTCAGTGACCTCTTCAGTCTCACACAGGTGCCAGAGTGACGTGGAGAAGCCACTCCACATAAGCAATGAGCAATGGTGGGTCACGAGAAATAGGCACTTGTTTTTCAGGATTGTTGGCAACACATGCTGTGGTGCATGAATCAACAACGAAGGTCCAACAGTCCAGAAAATGAAAGGAGACAGAGCAGCTGAAAAAAGACCCAGACACTGCTATGCTCTTGTGTCACCCATACTTGATCTTAACTCTGATCAAAAACACTTTCTTGCTAAGTATGTTCTTTGTGATGGGTGAGGCGTGCCCAGTGGTTAAGAAGTCTCTCCTTGGCTGTTATGTCACCGATGTTTCTGGCCATTGCATGTGCCAGCTGTTTCCTTGCTCAGCTGGTGTTACGGGGAGATGCCTTCTTCAGGAGGCAGAAGGATATTTTCTTTGGACCATAGGCGCAGGGATCGTGATAGGTATCTTGACCCGTTCTGAGGAGCTCCCCCGTCGTGGCCGTCTGAATAGCAGCCCTCTGATTGTGGGGCAGGGTTTCACCCAGCTTGGCTTGGGGCCCGTTAATGAGCAGCTGCCCACACTCACGCATGGTTCAAGTGTCGGCTGGGTGCCCACACTACTGTTCGGGAAACAAGCTGCTACTGTGCGGCCCCTCCTGAAACCTCAAGGCTTCTAATGAAGCCTTTCAAGCCTGCTCCACTCTAGGATTTCACCCTACTGTACCCATGAAAGGAGGAAGAGAAAAAGGGAGAGGAAAGGGAGGAGGAAGAAGTCTAATGGCCCATCCGCTGGTGCATTTTGCTAGCCCTCTGTGTTGCTAATTTGGACTTTCAGCTTAGAGACTGGGTTTCCTTTTGTCCGACAGCCTGCTGGCCATATTGAGGATGGTGACATAATGCTGTCAGGGAGAATTCTGCCAAATTCTCTTCTATGTGTCAAGAAGCAAGAGAGCAGTGTAAGCATCTGGAACCATTTGAACTGGTGCTTTTTGCTCCTGGAAGTAAAGGGATTTTTACTTGCCTCTGAAAGGCTGAGTCTCCTGTTCAGTGATGTGAGAGCGCATGCTTTGAGATCGTCACAGGCATGAACTCAATGCACCTGGCGGAAGTAAGTAGAGAATTTCCCCCAGTGTCTCCTGGCGTTTTAAGGTGGAAGTCAGAGAAGCGGAGTCTGTAGTGTCACAGCGAAGGCCAGCTTATCTGTACCCCCACCTGCTTGGTTACACAGATGTCTGCTCTTAGAACAGCCTGTCTGGGAGGCCGTCTGGAGCAGTCATTTCCTCGCGTGTGGCAGTCATCGAGCAACTGGAATGATTGACTCGGGGCTCAAGTGCACCATTTCTGTTCCGTAGAAGAACACAGTGCTCTAGGTTCAGTACAATGAATGAAAAACCCTTTGATTTCTCCTCTGAAACTGTCCATTTGCCTTTTTTAAAAGAGATAAAATGGAATTAGTTAGTCCCTATTATGTCAAATTACATTCTTAATAGCAATAACTTACCTGAACTAATATTCTTTTTCAATATGGTTGGGAACGATGCAAAACTTGGCTCCGTTTAAATGCTGTTCATTTAGAAAGAAACAATTTATACTAAAACAATTCAGATTTTAATTACATTTCATAGACAAGGTGGAATAGCTTATACAAGATAAATTTTATGTATTCAAAGGAATGCAAAGGGATGGTACTTCTGGAGAATAACTGCAACCTGCTTTCAAATTGTGTTTTCTCAACTCCTCACTATGTTGTAAGCTTAAAACATTGTTGATTGGAAGGGAACTTCTACTTTCTTCTGCTAGAGAGAGTTTCTCAATAAGAAAAGACCAAATCCTTGAGCAGGGACCCTGCCCTATTCTTAGTATCCAATGCCAAAAGTTTTGCTGGCGAAGGTCTAAAATTCAAGTGCACATTTTAATACTTATTCTTTTTTTTCCTAAGGAAGACTCGCCCTGAGCTAACATCTGTTGCCAGTCTTTCTCTGTTTTGTATGTGGGTCACTGCCACAACGTGGCCGCTGACAAGTGGGGTAGGTCCATGCCCAGGAACTGAACCCGGGCCGCTGAAGCAGAGTGCACTGAATTTAACTACTAGGCTGTGGGACCCACCCCTTTAATACTTATTCTTAATGAATGGATACTAAAGGCAATTCAAGTGTTTTGTTTGTCTGAGTTTGCTCCTGAATTTGTGAATTAGTCTAAACTGAAGCTTATCTTGAGTTAAATTTATGTCTTCTGTGTCTCCTTAAGAATTTCTAGAAACTAAATATTAGGCTAATAAGAAATTTTCAGATTCAAGGCATAATTATTGCCCCTTATCTAAAATATGTTAAAAGTGGTCTTTACTGAATGAGAAAAAAAGTATGAAGTTTCATCATGAAAATTGTTTTTAATTTTATCTTTTTTTTGTTGTTGCTGAGGAAGACTGGCCCTGAGCTAACATCTGTGCCCATCTTCCTCTACTTTGTATATGGGATACCGCCACAGCATGGCTTGATAAGCGATGTGTAGGTCCATGCCCGGGTTCCGAACGCGCAAACCCCGGGCTGCCGAAACAGAGTGTGTGAACTTAATCATTACACCACCAGGCTGGCCCCATTAATTTTACCTTTTTGATAAAAACGAAGCTGGCTAAGCAGAACAATTTCAAACCTTCCATAAACTTCTCTTCACATAGTTTTATATTACTGTGTCCATTTCAGTGTTTTCTACATAGAAATACTGATCATTATAATTTTTGAATAAACTTTTAATTTTAGAATAATTGTAAATTTACAGAAAAAAGTGTTTGTGAAGACAGTACAGAGTTCCCATACATGCCACACCAATTCCCCCTATTGTAAGCACCTTCCATTAGTGTGGTACATCTGTCAAAATTAATGAAGCAATATCCATACGTTGTTATCAACTAACGTCCATGCTTTATGTGCATTTGTGTAGTTTTTACCTAATGTCCCTTTTCTGTTCCGGGATCCCATCTAGGACATCACATTATGTTTAGTCAGCATATTTCCTTAGGCTCCTCTAGGCTCTGACATTTTCCTGAATTTCCTTATTTTTGATGACCTTGACACTTTTCAGGAGTACTGGTCAGGTGTTTTGTAGGATATCCCTCAATTTGAGTTTGTCTGATGTTTTCTCATGATAGGACTAGGGTGATGGGTTTTGGGAGAAAGACCACTGAGGTGAAGTGCCCTTCTCACCACATCATGTCAAGGTACAGCCCATCAACATGATTTATGAGTGATGATGTTGACCTTGATCACCTGCTGAAGTGTCTTGGTTGGGTTTCTCCACTGTAGTATTAATATTATTTCCACCTTTTCCATACTGTTCTCTGTGGAAGAAAGTGACTAAGTGCAGGGTACATTGGAGGAGTGGGCGTTATTCTTCACCTCTTGAGGGTGGCACATCCACGTAAATTATTTGAAATCCTTTCAGGAGAGTTGTCCATTCTTTCCCATTTATTTGCTTATTCAATCATTTGTATCAATATGGATTCATGGATACTTATTTTATATATTTGCTTATGACCTGATGCTACTTTATTTCCTACTAAGAATTTTCCAGCTTTGTTCATTGGAAGCTCTTTCAATTGGGTCCTGTGTCCTTTTACATTACTCCATCATTGTGGGTTCTTTATTCAGGGGAAGGGGGACGCTTCCTTACTTTTTGGCATTACAAGATGCTCCAGGCTCATCTTGTATGTGTCCTACCCTAGTCCTAAAATCAGCCATAATTCCAAACAGGCTCTGGTTTCTTTGATTGGAGATGGCATTAGAAACCAAGATCTAGGCACAAAGTGGGATTGTAGCTACTGGGGTGGTGGTTTTTCTAGAACAGCTCAGTTGACAGAGCAAAGAAATATAAATATATATATGGGATTGAGTTGGATCTATACATCGGGTTGGGAGAATTGACGTCTTAACAATATTGAGTGTTTCGGTGCATGAACAAAGAATATCTATTTATTTACATTTTTAATTTTTTAAATTATTTTGCAATTTTTGACATAGAGATGCTGTGTATATTTTGTACTTTTTTGATGCTATTATAAGTGGAAATGATATTGTTTTTACAGTTTTGGTTTCCAACTGTTCTTTGCTGGTATATAGGAAAGCAACTGACTTTTGTAGATTGACCTTGCTTCTTGCTTGCTCCTTCATCTTGCTCTTGTTTATTTGTTCTAGGAGTTTTGTTTTTTATTATATTCTTTGGGATTTTCTACATAGGCATGCACGTCACTGCAAATGAATACAGTTTTATTTCTTTATTTCAAATCCTTGCCTTTTCTTTTTCTTGTTTCATTGCAACAGCTAGGACTTCCACTATGATGTTGAATAGGAGTGGTGAGAGAAGACATCCTTATCTTGTTCCCAATCTTAGGGGGAAGCATCTAGGCTTTCATCATTATGAATTGTCTTAACTGTAGGTTTTTTGTAGATGTTCTCTATCATGTTGAGGAAATTCCCCTCCATTCCTAGTTTCCTAAGAGTTGTCATCTTGAATGTGTATTGGATTTTGTCAAATGCTTTTTCTGCATCAACTAATATGATCATATGAGCTGACTTTACTTCCTACCATGAAATATCATCCATTATCTGACATTGCAGTAGTGACAGCTTTGAATTCACTTGCCAGTCTATAACCAAGCAGACTTTTCTAAAAGGCTTGGCATCCAATGTAATTTAATTTGGATGCTTGGGGTCTGTTTAGGCTGGATCTATACTAAAACTATATTTCTGTTACCAGCTGGAGTTTTGCCAGATGGAATTCTGCTAGCTGGCACTTTCCAAAATACAACTTCATGAAAATTTTGCCTCAGTTACATTCTCTATGTGCTTATACTAGTGATACCCAATGATTAAATTATTTTCAGTAGGTCACATTGCTGGCGTTACATCTCTGGTGACACATAGCTTTACATCCATGGTGCTATACCAGTTATGTAATTTAATATCTGTGATGTCACATTACTTTGAAAAATTGTCATCCAACTACATCATGTGTGAAAGCTCACCATCATTTTTGAGTAAATGAAATCTATTTCCCACAAATAGCAAAGAAAGAAAAAAGTACAGCAACTTTGTCAGTTGTTAAGTATCTTCTTACCTTTCCTATTTCTCCTTCTTTCTTTTGTCCCCTGCAAACAACATCTGTTCACTACATTCTTGGTGTTTCTCACAAATAGAAATGAATAATTCAGCTTGACAGTACAGTAGTCAAATGACACCTTTAGGCACTCCAGTAATTTTAATTATTTACGTCCAGTAAATAATTCTTTTGGCAAGGTGGGTGGTGGAGACAAACCAGAGCTCCAAGGGTCCAGAAATGACTTACAGGTTTCCTACCAGACTAGTTCTTAGGGCTGAATTTGACACATGGGAGGGAGGGGGCCTGACAGTTCTATAGACCTTTCTTCAGTTCTCAGGGAATTTAAACAGTGATCTGATTGTTTCATGAAATACAGACTTACTTATGACAGCCACATGTTTGTTTTTATTTTTAATTCTTGAGAATATTATAAAAGAAAATATATTGAAATAGTTCCTAGAAGAGAGATCTTTCAAAAATATTCTTGGTGTTAACATGTGGAAGGTTCTGTAGGAACTAAACTCATGTGTGGGGAGTAGTGACATCGGACACATCAAACAATAATTCATTTTTCCATCCTTCTCCAGTCATTTCTTCCACGTCATTTGTTGTCACAGAGTGTAGGGCTCATAGCAGTCAATAAATATTGTTTATTAATTGGTGGTTCCTTTTGTACTTTCATTTGAAAGTAAAGTCTTAAGAACACATCTCTACACATATCTGTGTAATTTCTAAGTGCACATTTACAGTCTTAATATACATTGAGAGAAAAGTACTGGTAATGAATACATGTAAATACTTTCTAACTTTAAATTGAGTGAACTCCAGTCTTTCTGGTGCAATGTAAATTTCCTAAAAGAATAAAACCAGCTTGCAAAGGTGCCTAAGGAGACAAAAAATTACTGGGGATTGGAGAATTTAGTAGTTCTCATCTGTGCTCTCAAGTTTTTGGATTTTATGATAATTTAAAATGTAAAATAAAAAATAAAAGAAGATTGATATAGATTCAACAAGTTTTAAAATTTTTTCAAGTAAAAACATTAAACACACACTCAAAACACAAAATGTGGTCTATAGCACCATCTTTTTGAAAAACAAGCAACATTTAAAGATTTTTTTCTTATGTTTCTTATTTCTCTGCAGATCAATGAAACATCGATCACAGACTAGCTGCAGAGTCTCAGCGTCAACGTGTTTAACTTTCTCATTAGTCTCAATCATAAGTGTAGGAAAATCAAACTACTGTGTGCTGAGTGGCTGCTCTGTGTCAGGAGCTGTGTGTGTGTGGTCTCGTGTAATCCTCCCCGTATTGTCACTGACAAGTGGGGAAACCAAGTTTCTGAGAGGTTTGGTAACAAGCCCATGTCTGTCTGCTTTCCATCCTCCTCTGGTGAAGCCCCAGGTGATTGTGCTCTGCAACGGGGTCCAAAGTACCCCAGGATTTCAGGGATTAGGGAACGGCCAAATACCTCAACTATATCAATATAGTGAGCTTCAGAAAGGCATTTTAGGCTTCAAAACAAACTACAATTTTAACTTTAAAATTGGAAATAAAATTCCAAGAGTTTAGGGAGGAAAACTTTGGAAAGAATGTGTTCACGGATGCATTTTTTGAGCACAGAATATCTTTCCATTTCTTTATGCCTTTGATTTCTTTCAATAATGTCTTACAGTTTTCAGTGTATAGGTCTTTCATCTCCTTGGATAAATTTATTCCTAGATATTTTATTCTTTTTGTTGTGATTGTAAATGGGATCGTATCCTTGAGTTCTCTTTCTGCAAGTTTGATATTAGTGTACAGAAATGCAACTGATTTTTGTATGTTGATTTTGTACCCTGCAACTTTGCTGTAGTTGTTGATTATTTCTAACAATTTTCTGGTGGATTCTTTAAGGTTTTCTATATATGGAATCATGTCATTCACAAACAGTGAGAGTTTTACTTCTTCCTCTCCAATTTGGATCTCTTTAATTTTTTTCTTGTGTAATTGCTCTGGCTAATACTTCTAGTACTATATTGAATAAGAGAAGTGAGAGTGGGCACCCTTGTCTTGTTCCTGTTCTTGAAGGAATGGCTTTCAGTTTTTCACCATTAAGTATGATGTTGGCTGTGGGTTTGTCATATATGGCCTTTATTATGTTAAGGTACTTTCCTTCTACACCCATTGTATTGAGAGTTTTTATCATAAATGGATGTTGGATCTTGTCAAATGCTTTCTCTGCATCTATTGTGATGATCATGTGGTTTTTATTCTTCATTTTGTTAATGTGGTGTATCACATTGATTGATTTGCAGATGTTGAACCATCACTGCATCCCTGGAATAAATCCCACTTGATCATGGTGTATGATCATTGTAGTGTATTGTATTCAATTTGCTAGTATTTTGTTGAGGATTTTTGCATCTATGTTCACCAGAGATATTGGCCTGTAATTTTCCTTTTTTGTGTTGTTCTTGTCTGGTTTTTGTATCAGGGTAGTGTTGGCCTTGTAGAATGAATAGGGAGCATCTCATCCTCTTCAATATTTCAGAATAGTTTGAGAAGGATCGGTATTAAATCTTCTTTGAGTGTTTGGTAGAATTCTCCAGAGAAGCCATCTGGTCCTAGACTTTTGTTTTATGGGAGATTTTTGGTTACTGTTTCAATCTCTTTACTTGTGATTGGTCTATTCAAATTCTCTATTTCTTTTTGATTCAGTTTTGGAGAGTTGTATGATTCTAAGAATTTATCCATTTCCCCTAGGTTATCCAGTTTGTTGGCATATAGCTTTTTGTAGTATTCTCTTATAATCTTTTGTATTTCTGTGTTATCCATTGTAATTTCTCCTCTTTCATTTCTGATTTTATTTGTTTATTTATTTATCTGAAAGACTGGCCTTGAGCTAACATCTGTTGCCAATCTTCCTCTTTTTTTCCTCCCCCAAACCCCAGTACATAGTTGTATATCCTAGTTGTAGGTCCTTCCAGTTCTTCTATGTGGGATGCTGCCTCAGCATGGCTTGATGAGTGGTGAGTAGGTCTGTGCCTAGGATCTGGACTTCTGAATCCTGGGCCTCCAGACCTGAATGCACAAACTTAACTGCTACATCACTGGGCCGGCCCCTGATTTTATTTGTGAATCTTCTTTTTTTCTTAGTGAGGGTTTGTCAATTTAGTTTATCTTCTCAAAGAACCAGCTCTTAGTTTCACTGATCCCTTCAATTGTATTTTTAGTTTATTTCATTTATTTCTGCTGATTTTTATTATTTCCCTCCTTCTACTGACTTTGGGCTTTGTTTGTTCTTCTTTTTCTAGTTCTTTTAGGTGTCATTTAAGATAACTTATTTTCCTTGTTTGTTGAGGTAGGCCTGTATTGCTATAAATTTCCCTCTTAGTACTGGTTTTGCTGCATCCCATAAGAGTTGGTATGTTGTGTTTTCATTTTCATTTGTCTCCAGGTATTTTTTGATTTCTCTTTTGATTTCTTCATTGATCCAATGGTTGTTCAATAGCATATTGTTTAGTCTCCACATATTTGTGACTTTCCCAGCTTTTTCTTACAATTTGTTCCTAGTTTCATAGCATAGTGGTGAGAAAAGATGCTTGGTATGATTTCAATCTTCTTAAATTTATTGAGGCTTGCCTTGTTTCCCAACATATGGTCTATCTTTGAGAATTTTCCATGTGCACTTGAGAAGAATGTGTCTTCTGCTATTTTTGGATGGAATGTTTCATATATATCTATTAAGTCCCTCTGGTCTAGTGTTTCATGTAAGGTCATTGTTTCCTTGTTGACTTTCTGTCTGGATGATCTATTCACTGATGGAAGTGGGGTGTTGACGTCCCCTACTATTATTGTGTTGGCATCAATTTCTCCCTTTAGTTCTGTTAATAAGTTGCTTTATATACTTTGGTGCTCCTGTGTTAGGTGCGTATATATTAATGACTGTTATGTCTTCTTGCTGGAATGTCCTTTTTAATCATTATATAACACCTATCTTTGTATCTCATTATCTTTTTATCTTCAAGTCTGCTTTGTCTGATATAAGTATGACTACACCCACTTTCTTTTGCTAGCCATTTGCTTAGAGTATCTTCTTCCACCCCTTCACTCTGAGCCTGTGTTTGTCTTTAGAGCTGACTTTAGAGTGTTTCCTGGAGGTAGCATACTGTTGGGTCTTGTTTTTGTGTGTGTGTTTGTGTGAGGAAGATTAGCCTGGGCTAACATCTGTGCCCATCTTCCTCTACTTTATATGGGACACTGCCACAGAAGGGCTTGACAAGTGTGTTGGGCCTTGTTTTTTAATCCAGCCAGCCATTCTGTGTCTTTTGATTGGTGAGTTCAATCCATTAACATTTAAAGTGATTATTGACACATGAGGGCTTAGTGCTGCATTTTATCTCTTGTTTTCTGGTTCTATGTTTCCATTGTTTCTTTCTCCTTGTATTGTGGTCTGCCATTTCTGTTTGGTGGTTTTCTGTGATGGTTTCTCAGTTTTCTCTTTATTTATGATTTGTGACTCTGCTCTGATTTTTTGTTTTGTGGTTACCATGAGGTTTGTATAAAAGATCTCATAGATGAGATAGTCCTTTTTCTGATAGTCTCTTATTTCCGTTAGCCGATGCAATCTCCATCCCTCTCCTCTTCACCTTTTACATTTTTGTTGTCACAAATTATTCTTATTTGTATTGTGAGTTTGTGAACAAATTGAAGTGTTTATAGTTATTTTTTGATGCTTTCTTTCCCATTACCCTTTATATTATAATTGTTTGTTAACGCATTCCGATATAGAGCTGCAATCTTCTGATTTTGTCTGTATATTTATCTCCTTGCTGAAAGTTTTGTAAACCTTTGCCTTTTTGTTTCAGGTATGAGGGTGTCCTTCAACATTTCTTGTAGGGCAGGTCTAGTGGCAATGAACTACCTCAGCTTTAGTTTGTCTGGGAAAGCTTTTATTTCTCCATCATATCTGATAGATTCACTGGATAGGTTATTCTTGGCTAATAGTTTTTGACTTTCAGTATTTTGAACATATCATTCCACTCTCTCCTAGTCTGAAGGTTTCTGCTGAGAAATCCACTGAAAGCCTGATGGGGGTTCCTCTGTAGGTTATTTTCCTCTGCCTTGCTGCCCTTAATGTTTTTTCTTTGTCACTGACTTTTGACAGTTTTAATATATACGTTGGAGATGGTCTTTTTGCATTGATGTAATTAAGACTTCTATTGGCTTCCTGTACTTGCATGTCCAGTCCCTTCCTCAGGGTTGGGAAGTTCTCAGTTATTATCTCTTTGAATAAGCTCTCTACTCCTTTCTCCCTCCCTTTTCCCTCTGGGATACCTATAATAATCATTACTTTTCCTAATCAAATCAGATATTTCTTGATTTTTAAAAAATCTTAGTTCTTTCTCCTCCTCCACCTGAATCATTTCTACATTTTTATCTTCTAGGTCACTAATTCTCTCCTCTATAAGGCCTGATCTATTTTTTATGGTTTCTACATTATTTTTCATCTCATTGATTGCATTCTTCACCTCCAGAATTTGTTTGGTTTTTTTTAGCACTTCAATCTCTTTGGTGAAGTATTCCTTCTGTTCCTTGATTTTATCCCTGAGCTCATTGAACTGTCTTTCTGAGTTTTCTTGTAACTCATTGAGTTTCTTTATGACTGCTATTTCGAATTCTCTGTCAGTTAGATTGTAAATTTCTGCAACTTCAGGTTTTGGTTTCTGGAGAGTTGTCATTTTTGTAGATACAGTTTTTGAGAATTTTTTGTTAGGAAGCAAAAGGGAGAAGTAGAATATGTGCTTTAATGGAGGTGGGAGGAGCCCTTTAGGATGAGAATTTCATGGACCAAGGAATTAGCTTACTAACTGACCTCCCTGCCCAAACCCATTCCACTCAGAACCATCCAAGAAATTATTCCAAGATTCAAGGGTCATTCCCAATTCATTTTCCAATCTCCCTTTTTCCTATTGCTAATAAAGTTAGAAAGTCCTTACATAGAGCAGTGTCCCAGCCTATCAGTCCATCTTCATGTTCTACCTTCTTCCCTGTACTTTTTACACCAGCATGTCTGTAATTTTTGTAGAGCAAACCATTCTCTCTCATTTCTCTTTCTCTCTGAGCCTTTGCACATGTGTTTCCTTGCATTTCTTCAGGCAACTCTAACTCACTCTTCCAATATGTAGAATTTCTCCCTATTTACAACCTTCCTTGATTTCCCAGGCATACTATGGATACTTCCTACTATGCCCTATTGCACCTGGAACAAGGTTTTTTTCCACGTGCACATCCCTGTTTGACTGTGAACTCCCTGATATTAATGACTTTTACATATCCCTCAACCCAGCATAATGTTGGTGTAAGGAGTTTAAGAGAAGTTGTCTGAGTAATTGTCCCTCTGGGCATGGAGACACAAGTGTGAGCAATAGGTTTTGTTTGGTGGAAGAGGAAGGACTTCTTGTTTCCTCTCAAAAGGATGGGAAAAGCAGAGCCATTCATTTTAGAAGCATTCCCCACAAGACTCCATGACTTCCTTTGATATGGAAAGTTACCATATGCCCTTCAGCATCAGGGCATTATAAAACAGAGTCTGAGTGTGTGCTGACTGCTATAACAACAACCCCACATCTCAGCAATGTGGCAGATGATGCTGCCATTTCCTGAGATAAGAGAAGTTGGATGAAGTATCCCAGATCCCATTCCTATTCATGACCTTCAGAATGAGCTGCAATCTTTGTCAAGGGGGACAACAGTGCTCTGCTCTGGGCTGGGATGTCCAGAGCCAGGGACAGGATGGGAAGTGGGGTGAAATTGACTCATATCTGAGGGATGGGTAAGATGAAGACATTGGTTTGTGTCTAGGGGTTAGGGTGTGGTCAAGAATCACCAAGGAAAGTCTGGATGAAACACAGACAGTGAAGATGAGGCAAAACATGGGTCCCATGCGAGTTCAGAGCTGTGATCAGCACAGGGCAGTGCAGGGTGTCCCAGTGGTGGCTGAAGGTGAGGCTTGAAGAAATTCTTCAAAATGGTGCCATAAAGGCCAGGGATCCATTTAGGGTCCCTGTGTGTGGGGAGGGAGATGTTAGAGTACCAAGTTCTTGACTTTGGCAGAGCTGGGAGTGGGCTTCAGGGCTCTGCTGCAAATGTCATTGGGGTCCACTGTGCTATGCTGTCTCCTCCTACACCACACTGATTATATGTATATGGAGGATTTTCCTTTCATAGTTTCCCCTGTCTTCATTTATACATAATCTCTTGAAAGAGCAGTAAACATCACAGTGATTTTGTCTCCTTAGGTCTAACTCATGGAAACTGTGACTGAAGACTGGGTTCCCACCTTGCTTACTTCAACATGCAGGTTGCCTTAATTCTTAATTCCCTGACATTTAGTTGTCCCTGCTTGACTGCAATGGGACCTGAACCAAAAATCTAATTATGCGTGGAACACCAGGAGAAGCTCAAATCCCGACTAGTAGAGGCTGACTTTGATTGTTGCCTGAGATCAGTAACGAGGTTGAAGATATTATCAAGCTAAACTTTTCAGTCTAGTTCAACTTTCTTCCAAAAGGATTACTCTATGAAATTAATAGGATTATAGATAATCCCTGAAAGGGAAGGATTAACTCTGAAAATAAAGCCAACTGATATCAATTTCTACAACACTTAAAAATCATCATCCTATAGGGAAGCTCTGGCTACCATAAGACTGCAGTTTAGAGCAGCGAGTTCATCCTTCTGATCAGTGTTGTTGGCATCTCCATAAGAATCAGTAAATGTTGAATTACAGACTATGGCTTTTCAACCCTTTCCCATCTAGAAATGTGTTACAGCTATTTTCCCTATAATATCTGCAGTTTAATACGTGCAGGTTCACATTATTGCTCTTAGCTATTGGAAAGTTAGAGTTCAATTGCATAAGTATATTTTTTGATGAAAACAAATATTTATTAAGCAAGTGGTCAGTGTGAAAAGGAGAGGTAATTTTTTTTTTGAGGAAGATTGGCCCTGTGCTAACATCTGTTGCCAATCTTCCTCTTTTTTTTTACCTCCTCAAAGCCCCAGTACATAGTTGTGTATCAAAGTTGTAGAGTTGTAGCTCTTCTATATGGGACGCTGCCTCACCATGGCTTGATGAGTGGTGAGTAGGTCTGTGCCAGGATCCAAACCAGCAAACCCCAGGCTGCCGAAGTAGAATGTGCAAACTTAATTGCTACTCCACTGGGCTGGCCCCAGAAGAGGTAATTTTTATTACTAAAACTTTTTTTTCTGTTTCCTTTCCTTCCTCCCTTCCTCCCTCTCCCTTTCTCTCTCCTCCTTCTTCTCTCTCTTGCTTTTTTCCCCCTTATCCCCTAGTAACTCACATAGATTTTGCCTCATTTCCATTCTAAGATTTGGCAAGACAGTTTGCTTCTCCAATTATGGGAAAATCTAAAAGCAGAGAAAGTACAGGGGCCATGCTTTCTCAGTTCTTAGTAGATATTTCCACTCATTTTGTCATGGGAGGGGGGCAGTGGACAATGGGAGCATCTGTACCATGGGGCTAAGTGCTCATTTTTATACAGAAGCAGAGAGATAGCTGATTATTATCAATGTCATGCATTACTTCATTTCATGGTGTTAAAACAATTACATCCCAAGGGTTCAGCAGTGGAGCACAGCCCAGCTACTCAGAGCGCCAACGACGTCATCACAACACTGTTCAGAGAGTCAAAGACATCATAGCATACTGACCCAGAGAAAAGAGAAAAAAATAAAACTAATAGGAGACTCAGAGAAGCAGAAGTTCCTAAAAAACTAGAAAGAGTTAGTAAAACCTCAGAGTTGTTAAAACAAGCAGAGACCTAAGGTAGTGCATAGAGGCTTCATGAACTTTGCAATTACTTCTCGAGAGAGTTACTCCCATCTCCTGGATGCCAAGTTTCCTCTCTTAAATTCACTGTAATATTAATCCACAATGTGTTTCATAAGACATTTTCATAATCAATTTTGCCAATCTCCATGACAGCAACATAAATCAATGTGGCTGGGGATCACTTCTCTTGTGGGGTTTTATGACCCACCCTTTGACATGAAAGCATGTGGACTAGCTCTGGAGACACAAGTCACAGTGTCCCCAGATGCTCATTTTATTTTTCTGTCCACATAGTTCAAAGTTGGAGTCCTCCCGGAGAGCAAGTGGGTGACAGTGTAAGTAAAAGTATGTTTAAGCATCTGCTTTTGATTGGCAGAGTCACAAAAAACTCATGTTACTTCTCCAACTCTGAAACATAGAAATTAGAATCTTATTGTAAAAAATAGTGAAAACACGAAAATCTTTGAGTAGTCTGTTTTATTTTTTCAATTTGAACTTTTTAGGAGAAGAAAACAGCACACTAAACAGAGATCTTAAATGAGCATTTGTTGAAACATTTAGATGTGCAAAAAACTCAAATCAAACAACTTTTAATAATACTTTACTGCCAGAGGAAAATAAAATCGAAGCCGCCACTATAAAATAAAAAAGCAATTAGCAACTTCCTGATTGCTATTTCTTTAAGGATCTACCTCAAGAAAACAAACGACACAAAGCAGAGGGAAAAAAACCTAAAGCCTGTCTGGAGGAAAAAAACTGTCTATAGTTTTTGAAAGTCATGTCTGGAAACATTTGGGCTAAAATGTCTAGCCTGTGAGCCTCGGGGACAGACGGACAGTCAGTGCCCAAGGTGTGCGCTCTGCAGGGACTCGACTCAGATCTTGGCTGTGACAGCACAGTTCACGGCTTTGCTCAGTGACGACTATTTCATACGGGGGTGATGATGTCATCCAGAGAAAACTGAGAGTCAGCTAAGCTGTGAGAAGCCTGTTCACAGAAGCCCCTTGTGTCTTTTCTGGTGAGCAATAGTCAAGCTTCCACCTGGTATTATAATCCTTAAACTCTATTGACGCAGGATTTAACAAACCAAGAACAGGCTTTGGTGAAATAAGCATGATAAAATGAAGATCTCTCAGTAACTTACTCAAAATATCCATGTGCCTCCTCCTGTCCTTCTAGAATATTCCCTACCTAATTAGCCCTTAGAACATGGCCAGGAGCTGTTAGTCATTGTGATTTACCAGTGTTCACTGTTCACCCAACACCATACTAGGTGTCATTGGACGCTCAGAGAATGAGCATCTACAGACAATTTCAGTTCATGGGATTTGATTCTCTGTTTGTTGCTTCCATGTGAAATTCTTGCCCTTCCTTTTCTCCAAGCCTCTTCCGAGACCTGAAGAAGCGTCAGTCTTGGGGACAGGTCAGAACTAATGGCTCCACTAACAGTCTTTGCTTGTGTGTGTCTTAAGGAAACATGCGGTCTGCTTTTCCTCTCACAGCCCCACACCTCACGGCTGCAGTGCAAGTGGCACAGACTCTGCAGGACAGTCGGTGACACGCCTGCGGAGCCTTTAAAGTGAGTGAAAAGCCACACAGATATTGCACTTCCAGAAATGCATCTTTAGAAAATAATTAGACAGATAAATAAATGCTTGTTTTCCAAATACAAAATTAGAAAGCCTTATTGTAAACATGCAGTAAAGTTTAAAACAGGTGAGAACAACAACAACAAACAACCCTAAAAAGCCAAAAATAGGGAATTTATGTGAAGACGTTATGGTGTACCATGACAGGAATACTGTGCAGCCAGTGAGGCTGATGTGTACTTATTGACACAGGAACATATGCAAGAGATACTGCTGAATGAAAAAGTCAGTTATTGGATCGCAGGTATGGAACAGCTGCTCTAGGTGTGTGCAGGTTGTCTCTCTCTCTCTCTGTCTATCATCTCTCTCTACCTATCCATCATCTCTCTCTCTATCATCCATCAATCTGTCCATCATCTATCTCTCTCCTACACATTACATGCAAATAGAAAATAATCTGTAAGGATATACAACAAAATGCTCAATATGTTAACAATATATATCTCTGGTGGAACAAAAGAATTTTTAAATAACTTTTCTACGTTTTCATTTTTTACCCTGTTCGTTAGTAAACATAGCAACAAAGATAATTTAATTCAAAATATTTTCCTTTTTCTTCAGATAGGTGAGTGAGGTCTTCGTCATATTCCTCCGTTTCTGCCTCAGTACTTGTTCAGTGCCCTTCACGATGTAGGGCTTGAGACCTGAGAGTCAAAAGCCCGAGCTCAGCCGGGACCTGCCTGGGGAGCTGGTCCAGGAGCGTCTGTGTGTCTGCCGGCCTCCAGGTATAGCTTAGGTCGACTGAACCCGAGGGAAACAAGTCACCACAACCTAAGTGTTTAGATTGTTCCCAGCAAGAACCAATGACAGAATGAAGGTATGGAAATGACATTAGGGACACAATTTTTAGAAACTTGTGTTTCACAAAATTAATGTCACTTAGTTCTAACTCAGCATGACATGGTGGCACAAAAATATTATAACATAGTCTGATGAGAACTTACAGCTCGATGTGTGTATTCAGAGAACGTGAGGCATGCTAATCGACGTGTGCTGAGAACGCCCAGCAGAGACACTTCTAATGTGAGACCGCCACACACAGGAGCCTTGTCCCAACCTCTGACGACTTCCCGTGACCACATGAGGCTGTGTAGGGCCTGGCCTTATCTACATCCAGCTTCCCATTCCCCTTTCCCACATGTCAGCTCTCCTCAGGGTTCACAGGGGCTCAGCTTTGAGGGGAAGTCAGGAATCCCAAGGAGCGAAACAGGATAAGAAATTAGTCATCTCTATTATGCAATGTCCTAAAGACAAGAGGAGACAGTATTGACTGAAAACACGATGCTCATTTTCCAAGATACACTCTGAAAGTTCAATTATTATTTTTTCTCTCTTTGGTCTCGTATTGTAGAAATAAGAAGCTTTGCTGCTAAAGAGAGGAAAAGGAAGAAGGGTGTTGAAAAAGGAGTAATTTGTTGTCAAAGCTTCAAAAATTTCCAATAAGTTGAACTGAGTTGTCAATTCCCTTGCTGTGGCGTGTCCCTCAACCCCCATCTCTCCCTCTCTCTTACTTAATTTTGCAAAACTCCCCAACAAAACCACTCTTTGCTGGGCTCTGCAGACAACTGAGGAAGACACTGCCTGTTGCTAGGCCATGAGCTGCTCACTAATCACAGACTGTCACCTTTCACATCATCTGACATTATTGTACTTGCATTTTATCTTCTTAAAACAAGTCTTTTGAGATTAGCATTCACTCAAATGAACAATCATGAACACACAGCACAGTTTATCAGACCTGGAAAAGCCTTCCACATGAACAAATTTGTTTTTGTAAAGTCAGACTCAATTTAGAGTTCACCTCCCTGCCATGAACTTGGGGTCACGTGGGGCTGGCTCCGCTCACAACCACCAGAAACGTGCGATGTAGCCCCATGCTGCTCCTGGGGCCCTGCCAGCAAGCAGGGCTGTGGGTTTACAGGATTTTTCTGGTGTTTCCAGGAATACACTCCTTCAATTACATAAAAAAACCAAACCATCTTGTCTTATGACTTCTGTGGCTTATCCATCTTAGCAAATCACTGTCGTGGTTCCTATGATGACGGCTTCATCCACTTATGAAAAGCTCTGACAGAACGTTGGCATTTGTATCTGAAGTCGATGGACCAGATCTAGGCTGACCTTTTAGATTTTCCAGCGGTCTAGTGTTAAAAGCCAATTTCTTAAAAAAAAAAAAAAAAACACAAGATTAACAGTTAACAGTATTATTTCAGAGCTCAATGTCAAAATAAGAAAACAAGCTAGGTTCCAAGTCCATGCAGCGTGGGTTTTCCATTCGGAAGTTAAGTAGCCGGTATCGGCCCTTTCAAAGGAAACCCCTAGAGTTTGTGTTTTGATGCTCAGTTTTACACTTTTTCAAACTTCCCTTCTCTTGCTTTGAAAGCTGACCACAGTTGTGCAAGGTCGAGGGAACTGGGGACAGTTGATCCTACCTCAGAGAATAGTCTGAGTCCCTGGAGACCTGCCACATTGATGAAGTCCAGTGTGAGAGGCCACCAGAGTGGCTGTGGCATTTTCACAAATTATAGGGGTCGCTGCACTGGCTTTCGAAGTATCTGCATGTCCTAGTGCCACATGCTCCTTGTGACGTGAGCAGAGGCACCTCCCCAGAGGATAGCGTGCTGGCCAAGCTGTGGTTGCCAGAGAAAATGCAGGATGCCAGACACTGCATGGGGCACAGTCACACTGAAATGATTGGTTGCTTGTCTGAAGTTCAAATCTAACTGGGCATCCTGTATTTTATTTGTTAAATTTGGCAAGCTGAGGTGAAGGACACAGACTGGGACCCAGAAGGACCTGAGTTACAGTTACAGAGGCTGTGGTACCATTTGAGTGACGGTGCCATCCCAGTTCCTGCCCCTGCAGCTCCCAGGTGTGTCATGAGTTAGACAATGCTTCCACAGCACCTGGTACAGGTGAGCTCCGAGGAAGTCGGGGCTGTGATTGCCACCTTCACTATAATTGCCATCAGGTAGTGCCCTTCCCACCAATATACCTCCAACTCAGAGCTCTGGGTCAAGGCTGAGTCCTGGGACCTGAAAGAGAAGGAGGACACGCAGGTCCTCCCTTCAAGAAGCTTACGCCGGAGGCGGGCAAGTCAGACAGACACACAGAACGTAACCTGAGCAATAAGTTGCGAACATAAGACTAGATTGTCTATTTAGCAGGTTCAATTGCGTTCCCCAAAAAGATGTGTCCAACTCCTAATCCCTGGTCCCTGTAAATGTGACGTTATTTGGAAGTGGGGTCTTTGCAGATGTGATTACATTAAGAGGAGGTCATTAAGGTGGGTCATAATCCAGTGATTGAGTCCTTATAAGGAGAGGACACATAGCCGCATGCAGAGAAGACACCCTGTGAAGACAGAGGCAGAACTGGAGTGACACAGCCACAAGCCGAGGCACATCTGGGCCACCAGGTGAGGGGGAGAGCTAGGGAGGGTCCCTCCGGAGTCTCAGAGGGCACGAGGCCTGGCCCACACCGATCTCGGACTTCCCGCCTCCAGACTGTGAGAGAATTAAGTTCTGTTATTTTAAGCCACAGTTTGTGGTGCTCCGCAGCCCCAGAAAGCGAATACAGCCTACTCTAAACAGACGTCTGTCGGGGGCCAGAGGAGAGAGAGGTTAAGGAGGGTAGAGTCAGCAGGGAGGCCTTCTTGGAACTGTTCTCACTGAGTTTGTGTCTGTGTCTCTTAAGACGCTTTCCTCTGAAGCCCGTCGACGACATTGCAGAAAGCGTGACAGCGTATCCGTCCTCGGGGAGTGGGGGCAGGACACAGCCTGGCCTATCCGCGCTCCCACTCTTCCACGTCTCGCCTGGAGGGCCTTCCTGGAACCCGAAAAACGCGTCTATGCTCTGGGCAACGTATTCTGCTTCAAATCTGTTGATAGACATGGATTCTAGTGAGGAATATTTATTTACCAGATCGCAAAAAATTTCTCACTATGACTGACTGATTTTTGACCGGGGAAAGATACTGTAGGGACGAGAATGAGAATATTCTGTCAGTGGCTAAACACCTCAGATTTTAGAGAAATCATGTGAAAGAAACCCTGAAAGCACGGTGAAATTAAAAGTTTTCCAAAGACACAACTCTCAGCGGTGGATGGGGGATAGACTGGGATCAGGGACTCAAATCCGACCTGAAGTATGTGTATTAATGAGAAGAAATGATATTTGAATGGTACCTGTAATGAGAATTAATGTTTGCAGAGGAAGACATCCCCAGGCCAACATGAAGGGCTGTGCTCCGGAAAACTGGCTGCTGCTTGGTCGTGTCCCCTGAAACTCTAGGATTCATTCTCAAGCAATAACGTAGAAAGTAATGACACCACAGCTGTCTGCACGCTCACGCTTTTTATAAGTTACGAATTAATAATGATTTCATGAATGTGTGGACTTAATGAAATCTGCTAACTTCTCTGTGAGCCTTCCTATATGTTTAGAAAAGACTCTCCCCCAACCCCTGACCACCTGGCTCCCCCAGAACAGTGACTTGTGTACCTCATTTGGAAACAAATAAAACAAAATCACGCCCTCGACTGAAGCCCCAGGGTAGCCCTTCAGAAATCCGATTTCAAAATGGCTGGGTAACAGACAAGCCAGGTGAACCTGGAAACTGATCCTGGAAACAGACACCACCTTGCCAGAAACCCACAAGTCTGCTTTGTGTCTGTGAGAGCAGAGCTTCGATTGGGTTCAGGGAAGAGGGTGTGGCCAGAGCAGGGGTGGAGAGAAGAGAGCCATTGTGTGGCACTCTAGGGTGTGGGCATGCTGTCCTGTGAGGGGCCACTTCACAGGTGTCAGAGGGAAGTTGGCAAGCTTCACCTCCTTCATTCCACCGTGGTTCCTTCAGATACGTCACCAGACGCTTAGTCACTCTTTTTGTCAGCAACTCTTCCTTTACCCTCTGGATTCTCTGGAATTCCCTTGAATAGAGATGGACACTTCCATTTTTGCTTCTCCTTGGCACTGCTGAATTTTCTTTCATAGCTGGTATGCCACAGAGAACTTACTCATGTCTTTAAGAATCTTGCAACTAGATAAATGTGAGGGATGACTATAAAATACTTAGAAATTTTTTATTTTGAAGTGATTATAGATTCACAGGAAGTTCCAAAAAAATCGATAGGAAGGTCTCATGCATCCTTTATCCAGCCTTCCCCATGGTAATATCTTGCATAACTACGTACAGTGCCCTATCATACTGAGGATGCTGACACTGGTAGAATCCATAGAGCATCCATAGAGCATATACAGCATATACAGCCAGAGGTGCGTGTGTGTGTGTGTGTGCTTCTATGCAACTGTATCACATGATTAGCTTCATTTCTCTGGGTTATATGCCCAAGAATACAATTGCAGGGTCGTATGCTAAGTCCATTTTTAGTTTTAGTTTTAGAAGGAGCTTTCAAACTATTTCCAGAGCAGCTGTACCATTTTACATTTCCACCACCAGTATAACTATTCTTAGGTGCATATTTTTATATATAACTTTAGTATCAACTTGTCAAGCTCCATTAAAAATTTCACTCATATTTTCATTGGAATCACATTAAATGTAAACTTAGTTTAGGGAAGACCGACATGTTGATGATGTCAAGAACAAGGGCATCTCTCCATGTGTTTGATACTTCTGTGTCTGTTTCATAATTAAGCTTTTTTTTTAAATTAAGACTATTTTTTTTTTAGAGAACTTTTAGGAAAATTGAGGGGAAGGTACAGAGATTTCCCATATAAACCGCTGCCCCCACATACACAGAGCCTCCCCCATTTTCAACATCTTTACCAGAGGGGACATTTGTTACTATTGATGAACCTACATGGACACATCATCATCACCCAGAGTCCACAGTTTACACTAAGGTTCACTTGTGGTGTACATCCTATGGGTTTGGACAAATGTAATAATGACATATATCCACAATTATAGTATCATAAAGAATATTTCCACTGCCCTAAATATCCTCTGTGCGCTGCCTATTCATCCGTCCCTCCCCTCAACCCCTGGCAACCACTGATCTTTTTACTGTGACCATAGTTTTGCCTTTTCCAGGATGTCATATAGTTGGAGTCATACAGTATATAGCCTTTTATTGGTTTCTTTCAGGTAGTAATATGCATTTAAGTGTCCTTCATATCTTTCCATGACTTAGTAGCTCATTTCTTTTTACTACTGAATAATATTCCATTGTCTGGATGTACCACAGTTTACTTATCCATTCACCTACTAAAGGGCATCTTGGTGACCTCCAAGTTTTGGTAATTATGAATAAAGCTGCTATGAACATTGTGTATAGGTTTTTGTGTGGACATAGGTTTTCAACTCCTTTGTGTAAGTACTAAGGAGCATGATTGCTGGATCAAATAGAGTATGTTTAGCTTTGTAAGAAACTGCCAAACATTTTCCAAAGTGGCTGCACCATTTTGCATTCCCACCAGCAGTGAATGAGTCCCTGTTGCTCCACAACCTCACCAGCATCTGGTGCTGCCAGCGTTTTGAGTTTTTGCCATTCTAATAGTGCGTAGTGGTATCTCGTTGTTTTAATTTGCATTTTCCTCGTGACATAGGATGTGGAGCATATTTTTGCATTCTTATTTGTCTTTTGTATGTCTTCTTTGGTGAGGTGTCTGTTCAGGTCTTTGGCCCATTTTTTATTCAAGTTGTTTGTTTGCTTGTGCTGAGTTTTAAGAGTTCGTAGTATATTTTGGATAACAGTCCTTTGTTGGTTGTGTATTTTGCAAGTAGCTTTTCTTCTCATTCTCTTCACATTGCCTTTCACAGAGCAGAAATGTTTATTTTAGTGAAGTCTAACTTATCAATTATGTTTTTCAAGGATTGTGTCTTTGGTGTTGTATCTAAAACTTCATTGCCACATCCAAGGTCATCTAAGTTTTCTCCTATGTTATATTTTAGGAGTTTTATAGTTTTGTGTTTTAAAATTGGATCTGTGATTCATTTTGAGTTAATTTTTGGGAAGAGTGTAAGGTCTGTCTCTAGACTCATTTTTTCTGCATGTAGATGTCCAGGTGTTCCAGCACCATTTGTTGAAAAGACTGTCTTTTCTCTTTGTATTGCCTTTGCTCCCTTGTCAAAGATCAGTTGACTTTATTGGTGTGGCTCTATTTCTGGGCTCTCCATACTGTTCGGTTGATTAATTTGTCTAGTCTTTTGTTGATACCACACTGTTGCAATTACTGCTGTTTTATAAAGTTCTCAAGTTGGGTAGTGTCAATCCTTTGGCTTTGTTCTTCTCCTTTAATATTGTGTTGACTCTTCTGTTTCTTTTGCCTCTCCATATAAACTTTAGAATCAATTTATTGATATCCATGAAATAGCTTACTGGGATTTTGACTGAGATTGCATTGAATCTACAGATCAAGTTGGGAAGAACTGATATAGATCTTATACATATTTTGTTAGATATTTACCTAAGTATTTCCTTTTTTGAGGTGCTAATTTAAATGGTATTATGTTTTTAATTTCATATTCCACTTGTTCATTGTTAGTGTATAGAGAAGCAATTGGCTTTTGTATGTTAACCTTGTATGTTGCAACCTTGCTTCAATCCCTTATTAGTTCTAGGAGCTTTTTGTTGATTCTTTCAGATTTTCTACATAGATGATTATGTCATCTGTGAACAAAGACAGTTTTTTTTCTTCCTTCCCAATCTGCATACTTTTTATGTCCTTTTCTTGTCTTACTGCGTCAGCTAGATCTTCCCATACAATGTTGACAGGAGTGGTGAGAGAGGACACCCTTACCTTGGTCCTGATCTTAGTGGGGAGTGTTAAGTTTTCACCATTAAGTATGATGTCAGCTGTAGGTTTTCTGTAGTTATTCTTTATCAAGTTGAGGATCATAATAAGCTTTTAAAAATTAATAATATATCATGCAAATTTTCTAATACTCCTAAATGTTCTGAGAATGTAATTTTTATGATTAGAAGTAATATTCCTTGAATGCATATAACGATTGATTCACATAGTCACTAATTGGGTATTCCCTGTTTTTTCAGTATCAGAAAGGATGTTATGATGCATAATCTTGATATTTTATCTCTTAGAATCACCGTATATTTGAATTACTGATTTTTATTTTTATTTTATGTGAGAGTCTACCTTTAGGTGTAGCATTTAACCTATTGTCATAATATAGTTTGTTATAACTTCTGTTTTCTTATTTTTTGCTTATTTATTCTCTTCTTTTACATATTTTTCTATAGCAGCCATGGTGTATTTGATCATTATCGTTTTAATAAATGGAAAAATTATATTCTGTTTTTATTCTAAAAGTGTTGATCTTTATGTTTTAAAATATTAGAACTTAATTTATTCCTTTTATCAAATTAAGAAAAAGGAATTAATATATTGACTTCCTTATTTATAGTTCCACGATGCCTCTAGTTCTTGTTCTTCTTACTTATCAGCATGTGTTGACATAATTTGGGGTTTCAGAGTCAGATTACTATTCAGTTACTCATTTTAAATTATTGTATCTTTTTCCTTAAATTATCTTTTTTTCAATTACATTACATGTTATATGACAATTGTTTGGATTGATCTCTGTTTTAATGGTTTCTTTACTTACAATTAATTCTATGATGCTGTGACTTTGTCATTCTTGAGGGTTTCATTTATTTAGTTTTATCTACTTTTGAAATATAGAAAGGGTAGTTTAAGAGTATTTGCTTCTTCATGATGCCTTTATGCTTTTCTCTCTCTCTTTCTGTCTTCCCTTCTTTCCTTCCTTCCTTCCTTCCTTCTTTCCTGCCATATGAAGGACAGTCAACCTGGATGGGTATATTTGAGTTACAATATTTTTTTTCTCAAAATCCTACAGATAGTTCTTTCTTTAATTCTAGTGTCTGGTACTGCATGACAAAACTGTAAGATCAATATGTAGGTAATATTTTTCTGCCTAAAGGTTTTGTTTATTTATTTATTTATTTTTTTTGTGGGGAAGACCAGCCTTGAGCTAACATCCGTCGCCAATCCTCCCCTTTTTGCTGAGGAAGACTGGCCCTGGGCTAACATCCGTGCCCATCTTCCTCCACTTTATATAGGACGCCGCCACAGAGTGGCTGACAGGCAGTGCGTCGGCGAGCGCCCGGGATCCGAACTCGTGAACCCTGGGCTGCCAAGCGTGAACTAAACTGCTGCGCCACTGGGCGGCCCCTCTGCCTAAAGGTTTTGTATTATTATTTCTGAAACTTTATTAGGATATATCTAGGTGTTGAACTATGTATTATTACATTTTTTTAGCTCAGATCACTGAGCTCTTTTGATTTGCAGATTGAAGATTATTTTTTAGTTAAGGAAAGTTTATTAATCTGCATGGGCTGCCAAAACAAAACACCATAGACTGGGTGGCTTAAACAACAGAAATTTATTTCTCACAGTGTTGGAGGCTGGAAGTCCAAGATCAATTTGTGTGTCCAAGTGTTATAAAGACACCAGTCAGGCTGGGTTAGGGCCCACCCTACTGGCATCATTTTAATTTAATCACATCTTTAACTTAATTGCCCCATCTCCAAAGACAGTCACATTCTGAGGTACTGGAGGTCAGGGTTTCACATATGAATTTGGGGGAGACACAATTCAGCCCATATAGAAAGTTATTTTTTGTGTTTGTGTGTGGGAGGAAGACTAGCCCTGAGCTAACATCCGTCGCCAATTCTCCTCTTTTTTGCTGAGGAAGATTGGCCCTGGGCTAATATCCATGCCCATCTTGCTCCACTTTATATGGGATGCTGCCACAGCGTGGCTTGACAAGTGGTGCATCGTCTGCACCAGGGATCCGAACCTGTGAACCCGGGGCCACCGAAGCGGAGCGCGTGAACTTAACCACTACGCCACCAGGCTGGCCCCATATAGAAAGTTATTTTATTATTATTATTTCATTGGTTATTTTCTCTAAGTGGTTTTGCCTCTTTAGGTTCTCTTATGTGTACATTAAATTCCTAAGTCTAGCTGCCCTTTCAGCTATAACTTTTCTCTATCTTTTGCTCTTGTTTCTGGGAGAATTCTTGTTCCTATCTCATACTTGACGGATTTGATATTCTGCATGCTCTATCAGTGGATGAGGGGCTCCATTGTTTTAAAGGCAGCAAGTGTGTTTTCATTTCCATGCAATCTTTCCAAATTTCAGATGGTTCCCTCCTCGACTTCCTGCTCTATTTTTAGATGATGGAACCTATCAATCTTATTGAGAAAATTATTTTAAAAAGTGTACTGTTTCTTGTAGTAAGTCTTTTGTAGGGAGATATTTGATCTCATCCTTCAAAAGAATTATTGTGAATGTCTTTATCAGGAAAAGTCTTTATTTATTTTTACCCTTTTAGACCAAATATGATGCTATAAAATAGTCACTGTGAGAAACAGGAACATACGTTACAAAGTTCACTCATCTCGCTAACACAAAATATAAAATAAGGTCAAGCCAGCTTCCTTTTAGATATTCATGAGCTTGAATGGCGACTGGAAAAGTGCTCAAGGAAATTAAATAAAACGAGCAGCAGTGAAACGGGGTGGTGGGGGGAGTACCTGAGTGCGGGTCTGCTGCCTCACTTGACTCAAGGCTGATATCCAGGAGAGACTTCGAAGCTGAGAAGCCACAGGTTAAAAGAACCAAGAAATGGCTTCAGTAATGGTCCCTATCTACTAATTAAAAAGCCTTTTAAGTATCAAAAAAAACTTTTCACTCTTTAGCTGTTCCTTCTGAGTGTGTAGCAAATAACATTGAAATCAGCAGAAGTTGATTATTCAGGTGGCTCAGAGATAAATGCACATGCTTCCCTTTTCTCTCATAGTTGTGACTGCAGCCCAGATGAGGCCAGGAGACAAATCAACAATTTGCCCTTTCCTGGGAATGAGAGGACAATTCTGAAAGTTTTGCTTTGGAATATCCTTATTCTAACTATGTTATTCAGGCAGATTCTTGAATGCAAAAATTCCCAATATCAGCCAATGATTAAAGATTATTTTTTTTTTTTTTGGTGAGGAAGACCAGCCCTGAGCTAACATCCGTTGCTAATCCTCCTCTTTTTGCTGAGGAAGACTGGCCCTGGGCTAACATCCGTGCCCATCTTCCTCTATTTTATATGGGACGCCGCCACGGCATGGCTGACAGGCAGTGCGTTGGCGGGCTCCCGGGATCCGAACCTGCGAACCCCGGGCTGCCAAGCGCGGACTAAACCGCTGCGCTACCGGGCCGGCCCCGATTAAAGATTATTTTTGAGAAAGCCTCATGGTCACAAGGACATCCTAGATTTGGTCTTACACTGCCTTAGGGCTCCCAGATTCAAGCTTTCTCTGGTGCCCTAGGTTAGCAGAGTCTTCCAGCATCCTGGCCACAAGACCAGCACCCTAGGTGGTTGGAGGTCCAGTTCCCACCAGGCTTCCACCCAGGATGTGCTTCCTACTTCAGCAGATCACCTGCCCATCCCTAAAGCAGATCGGGCACTTACTACATGAAAAAGGCCAGGTTACTCCCTCTGTGAAGTGTCTGTACACATCTTTTGTCCAGGTTTTACTGGGCTGTTAGAGTTCTTAGTACTGAGTTGGAGACTACCTTATATATTCTAGACACAGGTCCTTTATTGCATGCATGTATTGTGAATATTTTCTGCTAGTCTGTGACTTGCATTTTCTCTTTCCCAGTGGTGAGCTAAAGTCTTTAAATTTAATCAAGTTTAAATTATCAATTTTTTCTTTTATTATTTGAGCTTTTTGTGTTCTATTTAAGAAATCTAAAATTACCCCAACTCCACAAATATTTTCTTCTAGAAGTTGTGTCATTTTAGGTTCATTTTGAGTTCAATTATGTGTATGTTGTGAGGTAACAGTTAATGTTTATTTTTTCATATGGAAATCCAGTTGATCAAGCACCATTTATTGAAAAAATTATCATTTTCCCATTGAATTTCTTTGACACCTTTGTTGAAAAATCACTTGACCATATATGTTTGAGATATTTCTGGCCTCTGTATTCTGTACTGTTGATCTATTTGTATATCTTTTCACCAATACCAAAACAAACTACCTTGATTATGGTAGCTTAACTGTAAGACTTGAAGTAAAGTACAATAATCCTCCAACTTATTTATTTATTTTAAAGCTTCTTTGATTATTCTAGGCCCCTGACATTTCCATATAAATTTTGGAATCAGCTGGCCAATTTCTACAACAAAAAACCTGCTAGAATTTTCATTTGGGTTGTTTCATATATAGATATAAAATTTTGTGTTGATATTTCTTTTCCTGTAATTCTGTAAAAGTGCTATTCCGCTGTCTTGTGGCCTCTGTGGTTTCTGAGGAGAAATCCACGGTCATTCAGATCATTGCTCTCCCATACAATTGGTCTCTTTCCTCCAGCTGTTTCCAAGTTATTTTTCTGCATCTTGGGCTTTCAGCATTTTGACTATAATGTGACCAGGTGTGGTTTTCTTTGGTTTTATCCTGTTTGGGTTTGCTGAGCCTCTTGAATCTGTCAATTTATGTCTTCCACTAAGTCTGGCATGATTTCAGACATGATATCCTGATACATTAGTTTGTGTCCCAATCTCCTATTTCTCTGATTGTTGGACTCCTGTGACATGTATGTCTGGTTTTTCATTATTGTCCCATAGGTCTCTGAGGTTCTGTTGACTTTTCTTTCCTCTCTCAACTTCAACTGGATTATGTTTATTAGTCTGTTTTCAAGGTGACAGATTCATTCCTCTATCATCTCTATTCTGCTTTCATCCATTCGGTGAGTTTTTTATTTCAGGTATTTTGTTTTTCATGTTCCAATTTTCCATTTTTTTCTTTTTTATCATCTGTTTCTCTGCTGAGAAGTTCTTCATTTTCATTCTTTTCTAGTGTGCTGTCCTTTATCTAATGCAGCATCATGACATACTAGTTGTTTTAAGCTCTGTTTCTGATGGCTTCAGTGTCTCTGTCATTCTTCACTTTGCATATGCTGACTGCATTGCCCTTGATTACTCATCAGTCTCCAGGTTCTTTGTATGTCAATTATTTTAGCTCACACCCTGGATATTCTGAATGCCATGCACATAGGCCCTGGGTCCTGTTCAAGTCCCCTGGAGAATGTTGACGTCCCTATTTTGTCAGGCGATCAACCCAGTTAGGTTCAGATCACCTGCTGGGAGGGGTGGTTCAAATCTCAGTTCAGTACTTCTAGCTTTAGTTTTATTTATTTTTTAACAGTTTGGGATTTACATTTCAAACCAGATTTTCTACAATCATATACAATATACATGTGGTTCCAGAGTAAAGCCGACAATGGAAAGTATACACGTTCATGAATACCGACTTAACTGCATCAGTAGTTTGTTTTATTGAATTCTAACACAGCTAAGACTGATATTCTATCCTGGTAACAGAATTTTCATTTACATTTACTCTGAAATTGAACTTTCTATGCTCAACATTTAAATTTTGTTCAAGAACCGAAAAAGAGTGTTTTGTCAGCTACATCTCATTCTATTAACATGAAGGAGGTACTAGAATCCGATTTTGGAGCTATGATTCCTTTAATTCTGTGTTCAACTCAGGCATGTTTTTCTGTTTTTTCTTTTAGATCAGCCTACAGTTTAGTAAATAAATATACAGAGGATGCATCAATCAGTTCATAACAGTAAAGGGACTTTAAATAGGCAGGTGACAGGTTGTTAATTCACCTCCTGCGCTCTTTGGAAGTTGTCTGATGAAATGTGTGGTGATTAAGACTCTGATGTGCTTGGTGCTCGACAATTAGGCTTCAGGACCAAACAGAACCCTCCTTGCCAGCAGTTGGCTGATCCATCAAGAACGAGAAGAATTTCTGAGACTTTACTGGAGAACATATGGCGGGCTCGGATTTCCTTACTAAATCAGACGATATTACTAGAACTGGGTCATTATGCACACCTTGTCATCTATCGTTAAGCCCAACAAAGTAATATTTAGCTAGTGTTTTAATTGTGCTACTGGGATTTATCTCTGCTTTTCAAAGGAAAAAAAAGACAAGCATAAGGAAACAGGGAGAAGCAGTGAATTTTCTATTTTAATAAAATATTGTCATTTTTGACAAACAACACTGTGGAACCGAACAGTCACCTATTCTGGTAAGGGTAGCACATGATCTTACTGGATTGCAGTAAGTAGGAATATACTATTTGGAAGGGGCGGCTTGTGGCCCTGGGTTGCAGTTTTGTGTAGCATGGTACAAGGGATGTGTGGCTCAGTCAACTCGACGAGGTGGGAATCTACATCACTTTTTCCATTTAAAGTAAAACATTAAATGTATATTTCAGGCAATTTTTCAGTTCCTTAGGCCTTTTCTATAAACTTGCTTTTCCCTCCAATATTTTGTCTACCTTCTATTGCTTTTGAGACATTTTTGTTCTTCATAGTCAAGAGTAAAATCATCAGATGAGTTTCACTCTGCATTGGTAGCACCATCTTAACCTCTGGCTTCCTCCCACCTGTCTCCCCACACCAGACGGCCGTGCTGTTCTAAAGATAGTTAGCATCTCAGCCGGAGCAACCCTCTGCTTTTCTTTGGAATCAGCTCATATCAGACCACAATCACCTGCTCCCCAGAATCTTGTACCGAATGATCACCCCAGACAGGCCAGCGGGGAAGAGTTAGGAGCGGGTTTCTCTCTCTCATATCTTTCAGGTATGGGGAAGCATACTCTACTGCTGCAGGACACAAGGAGAAATCGTGAGCTTCATTCTGCCTGGCCTGTTAGAAGCATGTCTCCTTTATGCAACATATTAGGAGAAATCACCCAGACACATTCTGGCTCTGTCTCCACCAGCTGGAGATAAAGAACCCTGTTTTCCTTTCTGTCAGGGTTAATAAAACAAGCAACTTATTAAATAGCATTTTGACAAACACAGTGGATAATGAATCCCCTTACATAGTTAAAGACTTTTCACAATTAAAAAGATTTATGAGCCGAGTCTGCACACATCAGTGCCTGAGGAGTGAGGTGGAGTTGCCACTAGTCCCCGCTGAAGTCAGGGAGTGGGGACAGGCAGTGCAGCATCCTTGCAAAAAGGTGGAAGGACACTAGAGGAGGACACTGCATGGCTGACACTTCAGACTCCCACCTCCCAGCTGAATTAGAGACGGACAGGACTTCTCTTGCCTGTTGCCCTGCACCAGCTCCACGGCATGCCCACGGCCCCGGGGAGCAATGATGGGGCTCAGCGGATGGTTGCCTGGGAAGGTGTGAATGACCAGGGTCATCGGCCAGCTGGGTCCAGGAGCTTAACTGCACTGCTTGGTACAGGGTCCCTCCCCAGATTGACAAAGGAGAGCCCACCGATATGTCTTTGCTGAAAACATTCAAAATCATACTTTACAGAACCTTCACTCTGTGTATACACTCTGCTGATGTCTTTTGAATGTGAAAATAAAAGGAGAGAACAGCTTCAGAAAAAAAAAATTAAGAAAAGATATACATTTGCCAGAGATTAGGGGTGGGCAGCAGAGGAGGAGTGAATGCATCTGTTATCTTTGTTCAGTTTAAGATGGAGGCCTGTGCTGGAAATAAGGGAAGACAAAAATACCGGCACATTTTATGAAGGGAATATACTCCGGGGTGTTAATTTCGACCTGGAACTCACCACGTTAAGACGCACTGGTGTTTGTTCTATGTTAACAGATTGCTCACGGTCGCCCCAAGAGGGCTGGCAAGCGCTGAAACATTTTCAGGGAAAAGGCTTCTCCATTTTAGCTGGAAAATACACATCAGTTTCTGATGACAAAGTTTATGAAATATTTCAAGAATTCTGGAAGCTCTGTTGAGAGGGTCTCTCTGCAGCTTATTTCTATTTGGAAGGTTTTAGGAACATAAGCCCAAGGAAACAGAATCAGTGGCCTCTAGGGCCCATACACCCTTGGCTTTGAACACACCAGAAGTGTGGACATGTTTCTGTGGCCCTCTGCCTGGGCTCCTCTCTGGTGAGAAACAGGTGTCATGTGCATGCTTATTCATGTGTGTCTGTGATTTATGAGGCACTCCTGTGTCTCGGAGTGTGAGTGTCTTGGAAGTTTTGTCTGGAGCAAAGTGGATGCGCTACAAGTGATGTCTCAAGTAGTCCAAGGACCTAGGACGGTTTCTCCACATTCCTCACATAGTCAGGGTGATATTTCTTTGATGCCTGAAGGCATCAATACAGTGTAATTCCAGAATCTTCTCTGAGTCTCCAGTAAACCATATCACTTACCATTTACCATTTTCAGGAAATCCCTTGTTCTCCTGAAGCCTGTCCATAGTTCTTTATTAATTTCAAGCCATGTTAGTCCCTATCAGAGAGTTTTAGAAATTTCGTTTATTGTCCTCAGCTATGTATCAGGTTCTCATCTTGGCGATTTACACATTATTTCATTTAATCCCGAGAACAAGTCCTGAGAGGTGGTGTTAGGCATGTTTTGATATATTGAGAATTAGATTAAGAATGACTACAATTTTTGTACTCTTTTAGAAATAAATTTGAAATGGACATCTAATCGTATTTATAGTCTACTTCTTATTCATCTTATCTTGTCTGAAAATCTGAGTTTCAGTCTTCCCATCCATTTTCAGAGAACATATGCTTTACTTATGTATTTCTAAATTTTTGCAATTTCTGTCTGTTCAGTAACACAAATCTCTTCAAAGAATTCAACCCTGTGAATGTCGCAGCATTTTCCCTCAAGAAAATATCTTCTCATTTGCTTTGGTAAGCAGCCAAAGTTTGGTTGATTTTTCCTGCTTTGAAACCAAGTTTGAAGCCTTTAAAAAACGGAAAAAAAGAAAGAAAAGCTGAAGCTGTGTCTAGTCTTCATAGCTAACTTCTTATGCATCAAGATGAGCGTATTTCCCATAAAGTGACTTGCTGATTCCAGTTCAATCTATATTTAATTAACAGGAATAGATCTCATTTTCTTTTTCAGAGCAATCCAGGACCAACAGGTTATGCACTTCCCAAACTGCACTCGGTACTGTATGTTAGAGCTCCAGCCCATTTCCCAAACTTTGGAGCCGTTATGGTGGGCGGATGGTTTGTTAGGGCTAGTTACTAAATTGCATTCTGTGCTCCTAGGCTGCTTTTGCGCTTGAACAGTTGTGCTGCGAAACATCCACATTTACCAAAGTCATCTCCTCAAAAAGGAAATCTTGCAATGACGTGTTAATAGCACTGTTTTATATGGCACAGCAAATTTAGCCTATCCCTAGAGGCACAGCACATTTTGATATATTCTGCCTCTCCTTGATGGCGCATATCTGTTTGGTATTTAATTTGCAACTTGTTATCCATTACTCATGCTGTTTGCCAATTTCTCTTCTGTTTCATACCACTGTCAAATTAACTTTTTACTGGAATATGCCTAGAAAAGGGAGGTGTAGCTCAAAATAAACTGGTTTACTATTTGAATTTCTCTTTGCCTGAATGATTTCTAGAACTTTGGCATTTTATAGATTATAAGTCAAATTAATGTGTAAGAAGATTTATTGCTATAGCTATGAAGCAGTCTGTCTACCTATCATATCTATCTGTCTATCCATCTATCTATCTATCATCTATCATCTATCTAATCTAAGTATATACGTACACATAAACAAACATCTAGTACTTGATAGAATGGGGGTGTTCTATTTTTCAAAGCGACAATTAACTTAATTTGCCAATTGTTCTTTTATCCTTGCAGGGAAGAGTAGGTGAGAGAGGAGGACAAAGTGGATGCTATTATGATTCTATTTAATTTAAGCTATATTAGATGTTGGTCAAAGGTTGCAAACTTTCAGTTATAAGATGAATAAGTTCTGGAGATCTAATGTGCAGCATGGTGACTATAGTTAATAACAATGTAATGTATGCTTGAAATTTGCTAAGACAGTAGATCTTAAATGTTCTCACCCCCCTCCACACACACCCCTATATCAAAACATCATGTTGAACACCTTAATATACATAATTTTTTATTCGTCAATTATACCTCAATAAAGCTGGAAAAATTACGAAACTAAAAACTGTAATAACATCTCATTTTGCATGAGACTATGGTATTTGAAAAGTTTCTTCAGTTGCAAAATAAAAATATATTGACCTCACCTGTGTGTGATCTTTTTACTTCCTGTGACTCTACAAGTTCAGAGATGTAGCCACACAGATATTTCATACTATTTAGAGAAGCTGCTAAATGTGTGTGTGCATGTATGTGTATATTTGTGTGTGTGTTTGTGTGTTTGAAGGGGATGATGGTGACAGGGGTAAGGAAGGGAATGATGAGCAGAAGGGTGTGTGATTACACACATAACCCTAAATATTGGTACTGTTGTGCATGTTATTAGAAAATTGCTGGTGCCCAACTGCAGGCCTCTGAACTAAGAGGAAGAAAGTACGTGATGAGAGCCTGGCGATGTGCCGGAGGTTGGCACCAAGCGGACTAGCTGAGTGAAATCCACACTCAGCCGCCTCCTGGACGGGTCCGGCGTGGGTCACCTACGCTGTCGCCTCTGTGAAATGGGACATTTATACTCCCTCGTTTTCTCTCATTCCCTCTCTCTGTCTCTCTGGGACTCTCTGAATACTTGTGAATAAAAGAGGGATTCCTGTGAATTCTGTAGCTCTTCATCAAGAAGAAAACACGGGAGCGGCGACTGGCTGCGTTGGCCTCCCTGGTTTGCAGCCGGCTGGTGCTCCAGAAGGCGATCCCAGAACGACCGGGGCGCCCTTACCCCGGAACCGCCAGGCAAGCCCAAAGGGACGCCCCGCCCCCTCCCCTTCTGCACTGGATTGGAGGGTTGTATGGGAATGATTTATTCAGCGTGAATGTTGCGTATGTGGTTGTGTCGGAGGCAACGCAGAGTACAGGGAGAAGGTAAACAGCTGTGTGTTCAGGTGTCACAACAGTGACAATTATTAGGGACGGTGATTCCTCTTGGTGGGCTTGTTCAAAGTTGTGTATCTCCATCCCCATCTCAACGCCACGTCCACATCTCCATCTCTATCTTCTCTATCTGTGTCTGTATCATATGTACATCTAGCTGTATCTCCACCATCTATGCCTATAGCTACAGATGTCTACATGTAAATCTTCTATACCTCTGTGTGCACCTACAGTATCTCCATCTAGGTCATCCATACTTCTGTCTCTTCTATACCTATACCACACCCCTATGCAAATATATAGAGTTTTTTCAGACAAGAACACAACTTTGTTTTCACCTCTAGTAATAAACTTCAGCTGACAACTACAAAGGGGACTTTTTATTTTAATAAAATCAGAATATGCACAGAACGTGCAGTGATAGTGTGTAAACCAATTCAATAAGCAGCTGCTGAAGCTACGGTGACTTGAGGTTCAGGCGTTGCATTCAGCACGTGTTAATCCATCCTTACATGATTTTTCGAACTTTATTTATTAACTGAAAATACTGCTGAAAAAGCTCGCTCAAATGCTATTGCTGAATGCGCGAGTCACTGAGTAGGTCACTACAACAAAAGTAACCAGATGTTTGAGAATTGCAGTGTGCCAGGACTCAGTGAGAATCTGTATCTGTATCTGTATTTATCTATATCGATACCCACACCAAAACCCGGATCTATATCAATGTATGCATCTATATCCATGTCTATATTATATCTACATTATCTATATCTACATCTATATCTCTCTATATCATCTCTCTATATTTCCATCCAGTCATCTCTCTCTATATTGTATCAATGTCTATAACACAAATGTATTATAGATACAGTGAACCAACACTGATCCACATAACTTGATTCTCTATATGAGCTGCCGTCTGAGCAACCCCCCCATGTTACAAGCAGGTTGCAATTAGGGAATCTATTAATAACGATGGGAGAATTTTACTCAGGTGCAGAGACAAACAAATTGAGGGTGAAATTAGATTATAGACAGCAAGTTATGATGGGTGAGATATTTCTCTTTTTACCAAAGAGGAATATGTTAAATGAGTACATTGGGAACACAAAAGCATTAAAATTCATTATAATTTTCAGTCCCCACTTTTAGAATGCCTCTAAGACACCCTATAAGATGTTCACTCTAGAAAATGTCTTAGGCTTTCAGAAATTAGAAGGCCATTGTTATGTGTGTTCTCCTCTGTATGGGGTTGAAATGGCAGACTAAATTGGTCATTCTTAATTTGTTTTTTCACTGATTTTGATTTTTTAATTGAAGGTTACTATAGCATGACTTAGAATGATACCTGAGCTTTTATTTCTGTGAGATATGATGGGGATTCAGAGGGATCTGAGTTGGAAGGTTGGCTCTGCCGTGGCTGTGTGACTGTGGGCAGTTCAATTCATCTCAGAGTGTGTTTCCTCACCTGTCAAATGTCCCAAATACCACCTCCCAGGCTTGCTGACAGGATGCAGTGAGGGAGAGCATGGCCAAGAGACAAGCCATGTGACAAGAGATAAAACTATAAGACATTGTTGAAAGACATCAGAGAAGACACAAAGAAATGAAAAGATATTCTGTGCTCTTGGATGGAAGAATTAACATAATTAAAATATCCATACTTCCTAAAGCAATCTACAGATGCAATTCAATCCCTATCAAAGTTCCAATGATATTTTTCACAGAAATAGAACAAAGAATCCTAAAATTTATGTGGAACAACAAAAGACTCCAAATAGCCAAAGCAATCCTGAGAAGAACAAAGTCAGAGGTATCACACCCCCTGATTTCAAAATGGTTTGCCATTTCAAAGCTTCTGACATGGTACTGGCACAAGAACTGACACAGAGATAAATGGAACAGAACTGAGAAACCAGAAATAAACCCACGTGTCTAAGGACAGCTAATTTTTGACAAGGGAGCCAAGAACACACAATGGAGAAAGGAAGGCCTCTTCAATAAATGGTGTTGGGAAAACTGGACAGCCACATGCAAAAGAATGAAAATAGACCATCGTCTTACACTATACACAAAAATTAACTCAAAATGGATTAGACTTGAATAGAAGACCTGAAACCATGAAACTTCTGGAAGAACACATAGACAGTAGACTCTTTGACATTGGTCTTAGCAACATATTTTCAAGTACCACGTCTGACCAGGCAAGGGAAACAATAGAAAAAATAAACAAATGGGACTCCATCAAACTAAAAAGCTTTGGCACAGCAAAGGAAATCATCAAGAAAACGAAAAGACAACAATTGGGAATAGATATTTCCAAATCACATATATGATAAGGGATTAATACCCAAAATATATAAAGAACTCATACAACTAAATAACAAAGAAACAAACCACCCAATTAAAAAATGGGCAAAGGATCTGAACAAACATTTTTCCAAAGAAGATATAGAGATGGGCAATAGGCACGTGAAAAGATGTTCAACATCACTAATTATTAATAAAATGCAAATCAAAACTACAATGAGACATCATCTCATGCCCATATCAGAATGGCTATTATTAAAAAGACAAGAAATAACAAATGTTGGAGAGCATGTGCAGAAAAGGGAAAACTCATACACTGCTGGTAGGAATGTAAACTGGTGCAGCCACCATGGAAAACAGTATGGAGAGTCCTCCAAAGATTAAAAATAGAAATGCCATATGACCCAGCTGTTCCCACTTCTGGGTGTTTATCCAAAGAACACAAAAACACTAAGTTAAAAAGCTATTTGCACCTGTATGTTCATGGTGGTATTGTTCACAATAGCCAAGACTTGGAAACAACCTAAGTGCCCATCAAGGGACAAATGGATAAAGAAGATGTGGCATATAAACACAATGGAATACTACTCAGCCATAAAAAAAGATGAAATCTTGCCATTTGTGACAACATGGATGGACCTTGAGGGTATTACTGTAAATGAAATAAGTCAGAAGAAGAAAGTCAAATACCATATGTGGAAGATAAAAACAACAACAGCAACAAACACATAGAGACAGAGATTGGATTGGTGGGTACCAGAGGGGAAGGGGGAGGGAGGAGGGTGAAAGGGGTGATTGGGCACATGTGTGTGGTGATGGACGGTAATTAGTCTTTGGGTGGTGACCATGATGTAGTCTACACAGAAATCGAAATATAACGATGTACACCTGAAATTTATATGTTATAAACCAATGTTACCTCAATTAAAAAAAAAGAGATAAAATTGTTAATTTTAAACTAAGTTTAGGCAGAGGGTGAGGGAGTATGGCTTATGATCATGAGACTGATGTTTTCTTTTCCTTCCAAGATAGAAAGAACATGGTTCCTCAAGAAGGATGTCTTAAGTGAACACAAAAGATGAAAATCTTGTGGGAATGTGGGCCTTTACAAATTTACTAATTTGAAAACCACTGGACTGACTTTGTTGATGAAGCACTTGAACCTCCGCCTGAAAGCCAGTGTTCTTCTCTTATTTTGTGGCACACACATACACACACACACGTATATAATTTCTTCACTTCAATCTGATTTACACCTGTGATTATTCAGTGAGAAGCAAAGTCCGTAAATGGAAATACAAACAGACAAACTTAAAACAGTGCTGATGGGAAGATAGGGTAGTCATTTGCAGCTCAATTTCCCCACCCAGGGCAGATCTTGAGTTCAGGTCTACAAGGGAAAGGAAGATGATTCTGTTCTTTCTGATACAAATCCACCTTTCTCAGCCAGCCCGCTCCCTCCACTCCATATTCCTTCTCTTTGGGGAATGCATATATCCTTGAAATGAAGATTTATCTCACAGTAGAAGCAAAAAGAGAAAACATGTATGTTTAAAGCCTTTTTAAATGGAAAAACTGTTTTGCTAAACACAGATGACACAGCTAAGATTACACTTTTCCTGTTTCTCTCTATTAACCTGGTAATTTACTAAACTCTTCATACAGGACAGGGTCCCCCAAGGGAAAACTCTGTCTACCAGGGTCAGTTTGACAACCTCAGCTGCAGAGGATGATTCAGTTTGCATCCCACACCAAATAAATATCGGGATGTTTACCTGAAGGGCTGGGCGGGCTTCTCTCTCTGGCGTAGGTTTTTATCCACATTTATTCAAGAGAGAAACTTCTTTAAAAGGGATGACGCTGCACCTGGGAAGTGCGCGGCCCTGTCTTCATCGGCTTTCTCTTTCGTAACCCCTTTTGGCTTTATTTACTATGAACACCGGCGTATCTCTGGTGTGATTTGGGAAGAGGGTCCAGGGCTCACTCACTTTTGGTTCCTTCCTGTGAGTTTCGGGTCCTTGTCTCCGCTTCCATGACTGACACTGGGAAGGGGTCAGAAGGTCAAGTTTCCAATTTCTGCCATCCTATTTGGATGAAGGTAATCCTGCTGTTCCCAAGGTAGAATCTAAAGAAGCTCATCTTCCCACTTGATAGATGAGAATAAAGCAGAAATGAGTGTCCTAACAGATGGATGGACAGTATGATCACAGGCTACTTCTCCGGGGACGCCTGGGGGCATTGGGCACCAGGGCCTTCCACTCAGCGGGCATCACTTTCTTCCCAGCACAGAAATGGGACCGCGCCGGCTCAGGGCGGAATGACTGTCAGTCAGAACACAGTTAAGTCCTTCGGAGCTGTGTGAACTCATCCCATCTGGGAGGAATTCCTCGAGCCAGGAGTTTAGAGGACATGTTAAACTACTCTGTGTTATCTTCAACACGTGAGATTTCAGAGATAACTAAACGTAACAGCCCATTAATTGGCTATTTAAACTTCAAAATTTCTTAAGGAAAATTGGACCCTGCTAAGTCAATTTTTGCATCTGCCTCATGACTGTATCCATCCGCGGCACGAAGAACACGTGTGGCTGCCTTCTCCCAGCATTCTTAGAACCTTCTGCACAGTGAAGGCGCGGTTCAGCTCGCTGGGTGTGCTGCCCTGCTCTCCTGCAGGCCCGGAGCGCCCAGCCGAGGAGAAGCCGGAACTGTCCCCGGAGCCTCCGTTCACGCTATTTCTTCTGTCTCTGGAGCCTTCCCTCATTTTCTTCCGGTCAAGACTCCAATATTCCAGACAGGAGTTAACGCTCACCAAGGGCCTCCTGTGTGCCCAGCTCTTACACATGCGATTTCTTGAATCTTCTCAACGCCATCGTGGCTCCACGGGAAGTAGTCTTCCCATTTGATAGATGAGAAAACCACAGAAATTGAGTAACTTGCACAAGGTCACGGTGTAGACGTGACTTGAATACTCACAACCAGTTCCAGAGTTTTACCCTCTCTCCTCCCTGGTTGTCCTTCATGTTGCTTCCTGTTTTCCTTCCACGGTGTTTGTGGGATCCTGTATGACCCGGGCTGTGTTCCAGACTCTGGGGATAGAGCTGTTCACAGCAGGTAGAGACTGCATTCGTGGGGCAGGGGACGTGCCCAGGACACGGAGACGTCTGCTGCTCTGTCGGGCAGTGATGGGCTATACGAAAAAAGGGAAGCAGAGTCGAGAGGTGGAGGCGTTTGATGCTGGCGATGAGGGAGGGCCCTCTGAGGACAGTACTCGAGCAGGCCTGGGGCGGGGGGGGGGCAAGCCACGGAGCTACCTCGGAAAGGAGTGTTCCAGGCGGAGGGAACAAGAGCAAGGAAGGGACCCGTCATCCCAGAGGAAGCTAGGACTCAGGGCGAGGAAGAGATTGCAAAGGAAGGAGAGGCCTTGGGGGACTGAGGGGCTTTTTAGGCCTCTGGAAAGGGTTTAGATTCGTTTGTATTATGGAAACCACTGGAACATTCCAAGTGGATGTCACATGATAGGGTGTATGTATTTGAAATGAGGGCAGACTGTGGGGTGAAGTGTGGAAGCAGGGAGAGTGGGTGGGGCTGTTGTATCGAGCTGGTAGAGATCCAGAGTAGGTCGGAGCAGAGCGGTGGGCGGAGGTGAGATTCTGGTGCGTGTTGAAGGCAGAGCCCAGGGACTCCCTCCTGAGGGGCCGTTTGCTCTGAGGGCAGAGGCTGGGGAAGGACTGGGAGGGGAGGATGTGAACCAGGTGTCACAGCCCTGCTGGGTGCAAGTCTGAGAAACCAGTAGACATGCGGGGGTGGGTGTGGGACCTGAGCTCACAGTACAGGCCATGGCAGGTGACACAAGTTTTGTGTCCATGAATGAGGAGATGATATTTAAAATCATGGGATTGGAAGAAATTGCCGAGGGCAGATGTTACCCACTGTTGTTGGTAGAGGCGATGTCATCTTGTCTCCAGGAGGCGGTACATCCCGAGGTGTGAAGGAAAAAATACAACTGTAAATAATGCAGTGAGTTGGGGAGCATGCGAGAAGAGCAGGAGAGTTTTGTTAAAATGTAGTTTACTTTTTAGGACAGTGTGAGATTTATAGAGAAATTGTGAGGTGGTGCAGAGTTCCCGTGTACCCAGACTCAGTTCCTGTGTTAGTCACACCGTACAGCATACCGCGCTCACAGTCGGTGAACCTACCACACCTTACGTGATCTAGATCCCCAGTTTACTCAGACTTGCTGGGGTTGTTTCCAGTGTCCTCCTCCTGTCCCGGAAGCCCCTCCGGGACACCGCTGCACTAGTCACGTGTCTCCCGGGCCCCTCTGGGCCGGGACAGCTCTACATCCAGCCCCCAGTCGGCTCTTTGATGGTCCCAGTGACACAGCCCTGAGTGTTTCCGTCTGGCGGAACCTTCTGTCTATCGGAATCTAGTGCACATTTTTAAAGTTTAGTAAACAAATTCCCAGGAAGCACCAGAGAGGGACTCCATCTGGGTAAAGTCAGAGAAAGCCAGTGACTTTGCTGTGACTGAATTATCCGTGAAGTCTTGACTCAGGTGAAAGCTGTTGCCTCCAAACCTGGAGTTCTTCGTAGGAGCCTCACACCAGGGGCACTGACGGAGGGCAGCCCTGGGCATACTATAGCATTCGCTTGTTCTTGAGTCAAAAATAACCCTGATCTAGTTTCATCTGTGAGAAAAGACACGTGCTTCCCACGGATTCAAACGTATCAGCAGCTTTGAATCCACAGGACAGTCTCTTGTATTTACCACTTTCCCTTCCCCTCACCCCAGCACGGCTGTTCCAAACCTGGCCATTCACCCCTCAGTTCCCCAGCCACCTCCCAGTGTCACAGCAATCTTACACCCCAGAAAAGAGCCTTCCAGGACACCTGCCACCCTGTATGCTTCACCTGCATCTTGCCTGAAACGTGCCTCCAGTCTTGGAGAAACGAGTCTCTCATCTTCTTCCCAGTCCAATCTCTTATGCTCGTCTTAAAAATGTTTTCCTGTGAATAGGTGACACATGGTCATGGTATAAAAATTTAACGATATGAAAGAGTATGGAATGAAAACGTCTCCTTCCATTCACGTCCGCAGGTATCCCTTCTTCCCCAAATCAAAAACTATAAGCCATCTTGTGTGTCCTTTCCGAGATATTCTCTGCCTCTCCAAGCCTTGAATAGTATGGTTGCAAGATCTTCCATTTTCTGGGTGTTCTCTAATTTATCTCACTATGATTAATTTTTTAGACTGTTTCCTATCTTGTGCTATTACAAGCAAAGCTGCATTGAAATCTTCCTACATATTCCATCGAATGATGTGTGAGTGTATATCCGTAGGATGCACGTCTAGAGGTGAATGGTTGGGTCCAAGGGCATGTACGTTTTAAATATTAAAACACATTTCAGATTTTGATCACTGTGACTAAGACATCTGTGGAGGTTGTATCGATTCCCACACATCTGAGTAACTAAAGACAGCACCTTACCTTCAACTCTGACAATTAAGTGTGTTAACAATCTTTAGGTCTCTGTCAGTCTGAGAGATGAAAAATGTGTCCCAATGTCATGTTAATTTGCATTTCTCATACCATGAGTAAGGCTGAGCATTTTCCATATGTTTAGGAGCTATTCTTACATTTTTTTTGTGCTTCTCGTTTGTTCACACATTTTGCCTATTGTTATCATGTTATTGATCTTCCTCTTATCGATTTCTAGAATCTCTAAGTGAAAGGAGGTAGCGTTTTCTATGTGATATGTGTTGTAAATATGCTGCTTGTTTGTTATTTCCTTTTTGTCTGTTTTGTGGAGCTTTGCAATCAGACAACTTCTATGTTTATGCAGGCAAATTTATCAGTCTCTTCTTTTATGGCTTCTGGATTTCTGTTTTGTTCAGAAAGATCTTCCTCACTCCAGCGTTTTCTTCTACTATTATGTTTTGTTGTTGTTATTTTGTATTTAAAGCTTTATTTGACATGGAATTTATTTTGATGTCAGTAGAAAGGTCGGGATCAAATTTGTTTTTTGCAGATTGCCACTCCGTGTCCCTGTAGTGTTTATTGAACCTTCTTTTCCTCCATGATATGAAATGACACCTTTATTATACACTAAATCCCTGATATAGATATTTGGATCTATTTCTGGAGTCTCTATTCTATTCCATTGATTTATCTGTCCATTCAATTCAACCGCTATGACATTGACATTATGGTAAATTTTAACATCTGGTATGAATAGGCCCTCCTTATCACTCTTTTTTTTTTTAACCACAGTAATTTTATGGATATTATTTTATGGTTTTCCCCTTATGAATGTTTTATCAGGATTGTGTGACATTTTTAAATTAATTCAAGTAGAATTGATATCCTCATGATATGGACTTCTTATCTAAAGGTAGTGTTACTTTTAATGCAGAAATGTTTCTTTTGGAACATTTGGTCGAGTTCTAAGGTTGTCTTTGTACACACCCTGTACGTATCAGGTTAACTTTATTTTTCCATCATGTTGTTTGTCTGATCCCTGATTACATATGGAATGGTGGTGATGTTCGTGTTTTACTCTTTACCTAGCTACCTACTGAATTATTTTGCGATTCATAACATTTTAAGGTGATTGATTTTTTTTTTGTTTTTATTTTCAGGTTATTCAATCCTACCATCTGCATATGATGGATGATCCTCCTGTGGTCCTGGTCCCACACCACCACCCCTTCCCCATCTTACAAACATGCTTCAGTCACCCCCAAACTCCTGTAAACTTTTCCTCAACTTACCTCAGTCTCATCTCTCCCTTTTCATCATAATTAACGTGTTGTTTCTACTTTCTCAGCGTCTGAGACTTCCAGTCCCAGTTCATTTATGCCTCAGTGTCGACCAGCTGACAGGAGTCAAGAAATGTGCAGACTTCCAGGACGGAAAGGAAACGTGGGGCCTGCTTTGGGTGGGCACTTCATCTAGCCTTTTAAGTCCATTTCCCCTTTTAGATTCTGTTCTCTGGTGTCCACAATCTTCTACTTCTCTCCCCTTTCTCCCAGTTCTCAGCTTGATTTCTTGTGTCTGCTCACCTGGACTCAGCTCTCACTCTGGTGCAATGACTGTCACATCCATTTTCCAGTGTAAAACTCCTCCCACTCTGATCCCCAGACATACACATCCAACTGCTCCCCCGGCCATTCCCCCAGAAGTCCTGCATCCAAGACCACTCCCTTCCTCAGCTACTCCCACTCCTGTCCACCTGGTTGCCCAGGCCAGAGAGACGAGGTACTTCACCCTCCCTGTCCAACATCCCCACCTTTGATCTGCCCTCAGGGGCTGCTTATTCCAATCACACCCAGCCTTGGCCGACCACTTATTTCAAGCCAGACGTTGCCTGGACATTTTGGTCTGGTTGGTCATGACAAGATCCCCACACAATACTTAGTGTTATATCTATTTTACCTCATTGTATCTTAATTATTTGCCTACATAGCTGTGCCCTTACTAGCAGCTTAGATTCATTTTTTTTTGAGCAAAAACTATGGATTACGGTATCTGGCATGTTAGTAAGTACTCAATAAGTATTTTATTATTAAATGAAAACGTTGTATATTATTTGCTGTCTGTCTTTGGAAGGCATAACTGACAGCTGTGCATAAAACGCAGTGCTATGTCCTGTGTTTTGCTCATTCACATTGAGTCTAATTCTCATGCTGTAATTTTCAGACTTCTGCCCCTACTCTTCCAGAACAATGACTCCTCTGTCTCGTTGGTGGGCTTTCTATGCTATATAACAGCAGTTAATTCTGTGTTCTCAGTTCACTGCTAAGGACCCAGAGTGACGGCTCACTGTAGTTAATCTCAGTTTCCAGTAACTGAGTGTGGTCTCTGAGGGGCGAAGATGTCAGGGAGAAGCACCACGGTAATAATATTAATGAATACATTCAATTCTACAAACATAGATTAAAAATTAATACGCTCCAGACATTGTGGTTGGCGGTGAGGTTGTGATGACAGTGATAACAATGAAGCAGTTGTGCGAGCCTGGCCCGATGCGAAGTGCTTGAAATGTTTTAAATCCTTTAATTCTCAAAACGACCCTTTGAGGCAGGTATTCGTCTTGTATCAGTTCTCTGATTTGCAGCCTGAGCATGGTGCCCTGCTTCTGTGACACCCGGCACACGCTGAGTGGAGAAGTTGCTCTCCGTGCTGACCATCTGGCTGCAGACCCCCAGCCACGTGACGTGGATCGAATGCTCCTGCTGTGCCAGGCGCTGCTCTAAGACACACCGCATCCTTGCTCCATGCAGCTTATGCAGTCCTTGGAAGATGATGTGCCTCGGTATGTGCTCTGACAGTCCCCTCCGTGGAAACTCTCTGAAGCCAAAACCCGTATCTGTCGTTCTGCTCATTATGGCTCAGTTGTCTAGCATAACTGCTGGTATGTGTTGTAGGAAACTATTTTGCTGAACTGATTTGAATCACTATAAAATCCTGACTGAGGAAACAAAGTATTTGTCTACAACGTTAAGTATATCCTATGGGGTGGAGATACTTTTTTTTGAGTTTTAATCTTGCAAAAATCTCAATCACTTATAGCTCATTGTGGGATGGCACATCCGTGTTTTTTCTGTTGTATTTTTCATGTGTGAGTGGGGGGTGCATCTTTTTGTAGCAAGAGGTGAACATTTCTTCTTTCTATAGAGGCCCATCCATCTCTACAGTGTGTGTGGAATTCTAGTCGAGGACTTTACTGGAAAATCAATTGGCCGGCCACAGAAACAAATTTAAGACCGCCATTGAGCAGATGATGAGCCACTGAACTGTGGAGCCATCCACCCATGAGTAACCTGCGGAGAAATTCCAGCTGAGAGAGATGGCCCCAAACCAAAGAAAATACACTGATAAATTTTATCTTTAAGTGTGAGAACTTGACCTTCAAGAAAATCAGTGACTTCATAGCACATTTCCTTTGGTCACTTTATGTAAATATTTGACAGCCACGAGGTTACCCTGCCCTCCTGCCTGCGGAGGGACTGGTGGAATATTTACATTCAGGTCCAAAGTTAGGCTTGTGGAGCTTGAGTTCTGCCTGAAGAGAATGCCTAACAAAGGCTGGATTGTGTGCTATCGTTTCCAAAGGTAATGATTATTGATATTGTTAAGAGAACCAACCTTGAGACAAAAATAGTTTTAAAATGTCCTTTTCAATGTGTCAGAATAGTACCCACTGGCATTAATTCCTCTAGGATTTGAACCTGGAGCTTGTCATGTGACCACTCCTCTACCTTATCCTGGGCTCCAAGGGAACCAGAATTAGGTAAATATACTCTGGAGAGGGTGTACATACCCCAAATAGCATAAAATTAGAGGAAAAATGTCTAAGCCTAATTCTGAAGAGCGTAATCTTTCCCTCACTAATGAGGTCTCTTTAATTTGTTTATTACTGAATGCTAGTGACACTGGAATACCAGTTTTGTACAAGGCTATAGCACATGGCTTGATTCTACAATGTTTTAGAATGTTTGAGAATGATGGGCTTCTCTGGTGGGAATTTTATAAGAAATACCAATATTGGGAAACGTATCTGAGAAGGAAGCGCCCACATTTAAATGATTACCATGCACCTTTAGACACAGTCTTTCCTTCAGTCATCTGCGTACTAGCATATGTTAGATGCCATAGGTAACAAAGGCAGTGAAATAAACAGAAACTATGAGCAGCGTTTTCTGATGGAGCCAGGCAGGAATAACGTAGCCGCGTCATGGAGAAGACGTCACATGGCTGCGTCATGGAGAAGATGTCATGTAGCTGTGTCATGGAGAAGATGTAACATAGCTGCATCATGGAGAAGACACATCTACGTCTTGTCATGGCCCTGAGCTGTGTTCTTGGGTGCTCTATCTTAATGGGTTCCCAATGAACTCATACCTTCCAGACTCTTTCTGTTTTAGTCGTTCACCCTCAGAGTCCAGTTCTGCACAAAGCCAAACTATGTTTATTTTCTTTTTCTAACAGATTGATTTGCTCATTTTCTGCTAAAAAAGATGGCTTCTAACTATTAGGTGGTGTTAATATGAATGGAAAAATGATCAACTTTTTGAGAATCCCAAAGAATACTCAAACATGATGGAGAGCAAGGTAATCACACCCACACCTGACTTTGAAACAGAGAAGATACTCTTAGCAGAATGTTTGTTCTTTGCCTCACAAGATGGTGGGTTTCCTCCTTGCAGGACATTTGGTCCAGTCCAAAATGTCCATCAGACATTTGGACCAAATGTCTGTTAATCAATTTCCTCCTCAAAGGTGGGCTGAGATGTGGTTGGACATAGGGGCTGCAGCTTGCTGAAATTCTCTGCATAGCAGAGTGAGAGAATTGGGAATTTCTGGAGTAATCCAGGAGGGAGGAGGTTAAAAGGTGAGATGGGGCAAGGAAGAAACAAGAAGTTTCAGGAAAGGGACAGAAAACAAGATAATCCTTGGAGTAAAGCAGTTCGTTGAAAACCCCTAAAGAATCTTTAGGAAGAAGCATATTTAATATTCAACCTGAATTTGCTTGTATCTCTGTGGTGTGAATCTCTCTTTCCTCCTATTTCTCCCAGTCTCTGGTAGGGTCTGGCACACACATACCCTTTGTGGGGGGAGTTCTGTTGGTGTGGTGGCTTCTGTTCCGTGGTGTGGTAGGAAAGATGAGTGTGCTTGGATAGGCGTGGCGAGGAAAAGGATGGCAAAGGGCAGATTAATGACATGATTCCTGCCTGGAACCAACCTGGGAGCAGGGTTACGGCCTGACAGACCTCGCGAACCTCCTTGTCCCACCAGGATGGCTTTGGGTGTGCAGTGCAACCGTGGGTTCGAGCCCATCTTACGAGACGGTGAGGGGTGCAATGCCCCCTGAGGCCCACCTGCACCGACGCTGGGCAGAAAAGGTGACCTGGTGCCTTGGCCTCGGGTAAGTCACTCCCCTGCGTGAGCTTCAGTTTTTCCACCTGAAGCTCAAGGTTAAACTAAATGGCCTCCAAGATCCCTTCTAGGTCCAAATCCCTCTGCTTAGGCCCCTTTCTGTTTGGGAGGCTTTGCATTTTAAAACGTGTGTATTTGACCCGAGTAGCTAGGCATCTACTAAGAGTCAGGGAGGCAATTGGCCGGGACCCAGAGAAGGGTCACTTCAGTGCCCTTGAGGATCTGGGCCCAGGGTTCTGCTCCCGGTGCAGCTCTGGGCTGTGTGGGAGACCCAGCGCATCAGGGAGACCTGGAACCCCAGGAGAAGGGTGGGCAACCAGGCTGGGCCAGAGCATGGACCAACAGGGCCGGTCAGAGGGTGGACTTCAATCTCCCTTAGAAAATTGAGGGAGTGCACTGAAGGTCACTCAGGAGGCCTCCCCCATTTGCAGCCAAATGCTTTCTTCAGGGACCCGGCAAGGTGGAGGGGGAATGGGGGGTCCAGGTGCCCAATGCAGCTTTGATCTGGCTCTGCCCTCAACCTGTGCACCCATGAGGTGTCATCAGCCAGTGGAAAAAAGGTCAAAACCCACCAGCAAAGTGAATGTACATTGTGCTAAGGGATGAACGCAGCAGCATGCTGAATCTCAGCTCCCTTGACGGACGTTTATCAAGGGCTCAGGCACGTCCAACAGGAAGGAGAGAACCTGGTCTCTACCCTCCAGGATCTGCAGGAAGTGGCAGAGGGCAGTGCTGTGATGAGGAGGTGAGGGTGTGGATAGGGACTCTCCGCAGAGCCTGGCACAGATGCAAGGACCCCATGGAGAGGACCACAAGAGGAGGGTGGCTGCGTCCCCGGGAAACACTCAGGGAGTCGTACAAACAACCCACACAAGGCAAAACTCACGTGAGCGAATTTTAAGAAATGATCTTGTCTTTTCTCAGAACATGCGGTTATGCTTCCTCTGTGTGAACATAACTATAGGAAGTGTTGCTTGGGGTTTCCAATGGAAGATGATTTGAGAAGCAAAGTTTACTGGTGGTGCTTTAAAAAGGAAGAAGGAGAGGAGCCAAGTGGCTTCGCCGGGGGCTGAGGGACCAGCCTGTCTGGGTCCGTCTGTGGACAGTGAAATGTGTGAGAAAGCAATCCCCAGAAATTCTCATATGCATACAAGAAATCACGGATGAAAGGGGGCCAGGGATTAGGACAAGATAAATTTATGCCGACTTCGCACATTCCATGGACAAATTTGCTGGTTTTGCGTTGTTGCCCCTGACCTCCTGGTTACCGAGGGGATGACATTAAAGTGGAGAAAATGGCTTATTCTGTGCGATAAGTTCAAACAGAGATGACGCACTTTGCCCACCAAGTATATCTAAGAAATTGTGGGGAAATGTCAAGCATTTTAAGAGAGAGCTGCTGTAAATTCTGATGCGGGAGACTTCAGCAATTTCTGCTGAGTAGAAAGGGCTCTTTGTTTGCGCTGGGCTGACACTCAGTGTGTGGAATATTATGAGCTGGGGGTCACAAGAAAGCCCAAGGAAAAGAAAGCAAACTGGGGATGTGACAAGACTCAGGCACTAGAGGGCTGCGAGCGGGGACGAGGCTGCTGGGCAGAGCCACCTGTACGTGGCAAGTAGGCAGCTGGCTCGGAAGAGGGAGTGGGAACCGGGAGGGGAGGATACTGCTCCTCCTTCAGGCTCCTGCCCTCCTACCCGCATGCCTTCCTTCGCCAGTGGGGTGCCCCCTCCCCAGAACCAGGAAAACAGTCTGCAAAGGGTCCTGGGGACCAGAGTGAGGGGAGTGGGTGCCGCTCTTCAGAGCGCTGTCACAGTGCCACCTGACTGGGGCTGCGGTGATGTGCACACCGACTGTTCATGGTGCCTCCTAATAACAGCGAGCTTACATGGCATTCTTCTAGAAATCTGGAAACAGAAGAGAGGAAAAAACTCCACCCTGCAGATTCTGGGATTTGTTTTGGTTTGGATTACGTTTCATTTGGGAAAATAAAGGAGTGAAAGGAAAGAATGCACACAGAAAACCCAACACTCAAAACAACATAAAACCACACCCACCTGCTGACGGCACATGAGGAGGAGCAAATGCCCCACGTAGTGTCCCTGACTTAGTTTGGGGGCCGTGGGGGACAGATTGGGGGTGGGAGAGGAGGACAGAGACCCCGCCATGGTGGCACACACATAGAGCTTTCACCACGATGACCTCTCGGCATCAGATGGGAGAGAGGGCACAAGGACAGAAGTGACTGTCACTCCGGTCGGAGGGCAAGGCCCCCCCATCTCCACCCTGAGAGCCTCGAGCAGAGACCAGGGGCAGGACTGCCACCCGCGGCCCACTGTGCTGCCAGCCCGCCCTCCTCTTCCAAGCTCTGCCTGGGCAAGGCTGAGGAGGCCAGCTTCACCCGCCTTGGCCCTGGAATGGGGTGTCAGGGAAATAATTCACCAACAGGCAGTCATTGCTGCAAACCTGTTCCTTTGGTTTATCTTGAAACTTCTTTTCCAGTCTCTCCACCCCCTGCCTTCTTTTAATCTCTTGTTCCAGGGTGCCGGATCATTCACCTGTCAGAAGAGGTTGTTGATAATCATTGTGACATGGGGAGCTATTGGCCTTTTTTAATGAGAGGTAAAGATTATCCCGTGTGATGACAGAAAGGCAATGTGCGCACATCCAGCTTTCCCGCGGTCAATACGTTATCCTGCAAGAGCCGCATCATCCAAGTTTCATTATGCAACCGAGAGTGGGAGGGGCCGCCTCTAACTCCCACACTTCAGGCCTTAGAAGGAACTCTAATTTCATGTCATCAATCTCCTCATTTACGGAGGAGATTAAAATGGGGTCCTGGATGGGTGAGGTGACCCACCGCGGAATTCAGTTCAACGTGTCTGTGCCGAGCCCCTGACCTCCTGCTCCTCTGGACACTGTGCTCAGTTCTAGTTTGACAGAGACAAAGAAACCACAGTCCTGGCTTGAAGCCTGATGGAACCTAGAATTATTACCGGGCGATCCGAGTGCGTCGTGCAGGTGGTCATGTCAGAGTTGGCCACAGGGCATCTTCGGGAACCTGGAGGTGGAGCGACCGTTCCAACTGGGGGTGTCCAGGAAGCTTCTTGGAAGCTTTACAGACGAAAGAGAGTTAACCTGCATGTAGGCACAAGGAAGGATGATATTACAGGCAAAGGAGAGGTTACAGACAGAGGCCCGGAGGGCAGAAAGAGAATGGTGCACTTCAGGAAGGATGGCTGCAATGGGTGCCAGGAGGGGCCCAGGGCTGGGTGAAGGGTGCCGAGGGCCACACCCTGCAGGCCCCAAAGCCCGGGTCTGTACTGCAGAGCCCAGCTCTCCTGCCTGTGCTTGACGCACTTTCAGCCATTTCATTGCAGACTAAGAAAACTAAAGAAACCGCAGCTCCTTCTTGTCATAGATAGAGTCACGCTCAGGTGCTTCTTCATAGGACACGTTCCTTATGAACTTCTTGTGGCCACCAGGCATCATCCAAGTCCGTGACAATGGAAGGCACCTGAGTCAGATGGGCCAGGAGGGAGGACCGCGGGGTGGAGGCCAGTAGACACTCTGCCACGCTATTTCCTTTTCTGGAAGAAGAGAGTCAATGGCTCACTGGGGAGGGCAGTGCTGTGCAGTGAGGGTGTGAATGGGACACCAGCACCCCATCCAAGCCCGTGCACTAGCAGGGGAGAAGGAACCAGTAGGTGAGGTCTCAGGAAGACCAGCTGCTTTATGCGCAGGAAGGAGTGTTCACCTAAACACTGTGAAAGTGCTCTCGTTTCAGCTCCTAGAGAGACAACACGCGGCAGATCGCCCACAACCGGAACAGTCAGCCCCAGCGAGAAAGTTCCCTGTTAGCCAAAGCACGGAGCCTCGCTCATGGCTCATCGGAGGCTGCAGTGGAAGTCCTAAGTCAGTGGAAAATGCGAGCGTCGGATGAGCAGTGAATGGGGCCCAGAGGTGGTGTGGGCACAGTTAGCGTCAGGCAACATGAAAACTGCAGAAGACGGGAGAGAATAGGAATGCAGCCCCGGACCGCAGCAGAGGAAACCCACTGGGGCCCGGAGGTCGACAGGGAGGACACACGTCTGCTTGCTTGTGTCTCAGGCAGAGCGCGCTGAGCTGGTTGTGATGCATGGCCTTTGCCGACTGGAAGAGAAAACGAACATCTCTTTTCTCTCTTCTTCTCCAGCACTTTGCTTGAAGCTGGCTTTTCATGTTTACCACCGTCTGTTTCGGGGTTTGTCATGTTTCCTATCCAGACCATTCTCAGGACTAAATGGTCAAGGGTGGGGAGCTGTCTTCATGTCCAACCTCACAGCCTCAGCACCCGGGGGCCTGGTGTGGAGTAAGCCGCAGCCCGGGCCGTGGAGTCTAATGGAAACAGGCCTGTAGGATTCAGTAGCTCTCCCCAGTGCCTCTCCTTGTGGATTTCACCACCACATCAGATGAAATAAGGTTGTGTGGGACGGGCCAGGCTCCGAGGGAGCCGCCATCTACTCCAGGCTTTCAGTGTCTCTCTCCCTAGGGTGGAAGCGCAGCGGCCCTTCCCTTGACACAGCCCAGGCCCGCGTTGGGATGGTTAGTAACCTGTGTCCCGGACTTCCAGCCCACAGCTGCTTTCGTGCTGGTGCCCGCTGCCTGGCAGATGCCAGCCGGAATCTGGGAGCAGTGGTGGGACATCATGGAAAGTGCGTTTTCCTCTTTGGGGCTGCTTTCCTGACTGAAAAGAGCACCTGGTCCACAGGAGGCTTTCCCTCCTGCTGCTGCTTTGAGAAAGGGCATGGCCACCCTGGGGCACTACGTGGGGCTCTGAGCAAGTGCCGCGACAGACAGGAGGTCTGTCTGAAGAGCTTCCCACAAGGAGTAAAGAAGCTCTTGAAGGGGGGACTCGGCCAGGAGGACAAGATGCTGAGCCAGACGCTGGGCTCTGCGGGACCTCGTCCCATCGCTGGATTCCAGGGTTTCAGCCTGATCGTAGGTGGGTGGTTCTCCCCTTTGCTGACCTTCAGAATTACCTTGAGAACTTTTAAAAGTGATGTAGTACGCCATCCCACACTGACGGAGTGAGAATCTCTGCTCTTTTCCCAGGTGAGATTACCGGGTTGGGCTGGCAGGAGCCCGGAGAGAAGGGCAGCTGAGACAGGTCTAAGGATGCAGGGAGGAGACACATGCAGGCTTCCCTGACCTGTGGGGGCCTTTCCAATGAGGAGTGGAGGTTACTTTGGAAAATCAAAGTCCCCAGTGAGTGACAAGATCAGAGGTCAAGACTTCGGTCCTAATGATGAAACTTCCTGTCTCATAACATCCCTGCTAGACCCAGAAGCCCCACTGGAACTTCCATGCGCTGCCTCTCAGAGCTCCCTCCCCCCCCCCACCACCATAGGACTATTTTCTGACATTGCAGGCTGCTCAGCTAGGATTAGGAGACCACACATCCATCTCTCTGGACCTGATCCTTTCTTTTAAAACCCTCTGGCTGTGCTGTGATCTTTGTATTTGCATCCTGTAGCCATGGTAACAAAATACCACAAATATGACAGCTTAAAACAGCACAATGTATTGTCTTACAGTTCCAGAGGCCTTAAATCTGGCTCAGTTTCCCTGGGCTGAATTCCAGGTGCTGGCAGGGCCATGCTCCCTCTTGAGGCTCTGGGGGAGAAGGGGCCTCCCTGTGTTTTCAGCTTCTGGTGGCTGCTGGCGACCCCTGACCACGCCACTCCAATCTCCACCTCTGTGGTCACGTGGGCTTCTCCTCTTCTGTCTGTCTGACTTCCCTCTGCCTCTCCTGCAAGGACGCTTCTGATGGCATGGAACCTACCAGATGACCCAAGATAATCTCCCCTTCTGAAGATTCTTAACTTCTCAAAATCCACAAAGACCTCTTTTCTGTAGAAGGTAACATTTACAGGTTCCAGGATTCGGACCTGATACTTTTGGGGGCTGCTGTTCAGCTGACCAGGCTCCTCATTTGTCTCCCACTCCTTCCTGAGCCCCATTTCCTAGGGTGGACGTTCATGACGGTCCCCATCCCTCTGGGCCTCAGTGGATGACTTACTCTCACCAGGGACCCCTGATTCAGAGCTCATCACTGTGCCAAAAAACATACACAAACCCCTTTTCTTCCCCCCAGTTGACTTGATATGCCATGTATTAGACTCAACAGGCTTGTTAATGGATTCAGGTGAGTTCATTAGCTGCAATCTAATACTAGTATAGATTACTAGTATACTAGTGTATATGCTATATATATACTGGTATATAATACTAGTATAGCAGCCATTAAGTCTGCCTCTACTGGTTTGGGGTCTTGGATGGATTTCTGAAACTTTCTGTGTTTTTACATCTTCATCTGTAGGGTGGGTGTGATTGTAGAGCTCTCCATATGAGGGTCACATGGTAAAGCACGTAAACTCCTAGCATCAGGCCCGGAGCCCAGTAAATGCTTCACATGTATTAGCCGTAGATACGCCTGATCGATGCTGAGTTATTTTAGATTCCATGGATCTCTGGAGTGAAACTCACAGTGACAAAGATTCTTCTCCAGAAAAGTGATAGCATGGGCTCCTAACTATAAATTCCATCTTGCAATACTTTCTTAAGGACCTCCATGTATAAAAGATCTGAACTTCTTGGCAGTCAAAGATTTTGGGGGTTTCCTTAGGCAAAAAGATGATCTGTGAGAGAGGAAAGCAAGATGTGGCCTCTCCGTGTCCTCCGTATCTCCGGGCACCCTGGCTAACAGAAGAGCCAGGCAGTCCTTCCGTCCTGACACAACTCCTAACCCAAGGGGGGGCGCCGCATCGACCTTAGCCGCCTGCTGTCCATGTGCGTATGGTCCTGTGTTGGTCTGCTTATATTTTGTTGAACTTTAACTCATGTGCATCTTGTTTGTCCATGGTGCGGGTGGTTCTGCAGATCTGAACGTTGGGCTTGGCAAGGAGATGGACGGACCCTTCATGAGTTAGGACATGGGCAGTGAGCAGCACGCAGGGTGAGAAAAGCAGGGGCTCGGCCCCCATGGGCCCAGGACCCCGGTCAGCTTCTGGGGGGATGTAAGTTGTGAAAGGAAGGGCTCTTCCCAGCTTCACAGTGCACAGGGCAGGTCTAGGGGTGGGGTAGCCGGTGGGTTACAGATTTTCATCAAGAAACTATTTGCGTGGTGGTGCTGGTCCTTTTCTTCAGACTGCCTCTTGTTCCATTTTATTGAGGCAAAAAGAAAGCTTTTCTAAAAAGACAGCCACGATGCTTTACTGTGCCCCCTGGAGGGCAGATATCCTCTTTGCGGATATCTGCGGGGTGGCCAGGCCTTAGACATACAGCCCCATGGTGGCGGGCCCATTGCGGGCATGGACAGTACCCCACGCAGCTGCACTCTGGGACAGGCCCTGTTCTTCTAAGAAGCACCACCACCATCACTGTGGGTGGCCCCACGGCCACTCCTGTCCTCTCAGCCACGTGAGTTGATGGGTCAGGGACCGTTTTGGTGCAGAGGATGAGAGACGGAGCCTAGGCTCCCTCTGTGCTGCGTAGTGAAGATGGAAATCCCATTCTCCATGCTGCACCCATTCTCTCTGCCTGAGGAGAGAGTGTTATGTACAATTAAATTACATGCTGTTATGTCAAATTGGAATCGGCTCCTATCTCACTGGGGTGCTCTAAAGGAACCAGTTGATATAGAGACATATGGGGCTGGAGGTAGCATTGTAGAGTCAGGCAATTAAAACTATAATCATTTGGAATATCTGCCAAAGGTCTAAATCCAAGTTCACCCAAGAGGCAACGAGTCGACGCCCTTTTTACGACAGCCCCCCAGCACCCATGAACGCAGTGGCATTTAAACCTCTGACAGCTTGTCTATACGAAGCCCCACTTGTGAGGGATTTATAATTCAACCATAAAAATCCACTCTAAGCTTAAGGTTGGCATGCGAGAACTCAGCTCAGGAGTGAATTAATTAATGAATTTGTCCTTTCTTTCATCAATTTGACTGACACCTTCAAACATACCCCCTTGAGATGTGATCTCAACAGATCTCATAAAACAAGAAATTTTAGGCTTGGCCAATGCCTCCAATGAGGGAGTGCTCACAGAAATTACCAGCCCTGCAGGAAAGTGTGTTAGTGGAAATCAGACCCCTTTTGGACCCTAGGAGAAGCTGGATGGTGGTGTTGAGTGAACAGGAATAGTACGAGTCCAGAGATTTGCATGTAGTCCCAGGCCAGGGACAAAGTGCCCCCTTTGTGACTTGCATTGTTTTATGTTTTATGCAATTCAGAGGAAGCCCTCCTGGGCCCTTCTCCATAAAACAGGAGCTTCTACTGTCTCTGGAGTGTGGGGACAGAGCTGCCCCCTCCCCCACGCTTTCCTGCTCCTCTCTTGGAGGGCCGTTCTTTATCAGTCAGTAGGTTAGGGAAGAGTGAGCTGTGCCTGTCGCCTGGCCTTGTGGGCTCTCCAGACGCCTCTCTGCCTCAGCTGGAAGTAGCTGGCCTCAGCTCGCCTGGGGCTGACTCTCCAGACCCAATCTCACCCCAGTAGGGGCCCAAGTAGATAACCGTTTGACCGTGAGTCCAAGGTGCATTCTCAATCCAGCATAGTGCTGATGGTGTTGAGAATGTGGAGGGTAGAAGAATGAGTGGTCAGACCTCTGTGAACATTCTACCAGAGGAATGGGGTGGGTGGCCGCCCTGCGTGGCTAACGTGACTGTAGCAGGAATCAAAATGGTCCTTGTGTAGTATGGGGGTGTTTCTATAATTGTAACACATCTATGAAAAGTAGTGGCCAGTGTTAAGAAAAGTGAATCAACGTGAGTGAACAATCCATAAGAATAAGGTAGTCGGGGTTTTCCAGGTGTTGGCTCTAAAAGTCCCTGAGGCATTTGTGTGACCCCGCCGGAGGAACATGTGGGAGGAGGGGCCTGAAGGGGTAAACCAGCAACGCCAGCACCTAGCACGCCCTCAGCGTCTGTTCTCAAATTCTCTCTGCTAGGCTTTCTCGATGTGGTGGACCCCCATCATGTCACCAGGAAAACTCTAATGCAGGTTCCTCCCACCTGGGATAGGAGGTGAGTCCTCTGGAAGCAGACTTGCTGGCCTGGGGCCTCACAGTGTCTTCACAGCGAGTGACCATCCGAACACTCCCAGCTCCGTGTCACTGGCTACACCTTCATAAGGAGGGAGAGCAGGTGGCTGCCGGAGCAGCAACAGTATGCGACTTGCACACCCTCCCGCCCTGCTGATCAACTGTAATCATAAGTGAGGGAAAGACCGAGAGAGTCCAAGACACAGGTGCACAAAAAAAGGACAGGAAACAGTACTTTAAACCAGGAGAGACAAAGGAGGTGCATAAAGCAGGAGAGAGAGAAAAGTTAGTCATGAGCATGACGCAGGATGCAGCAGGGGTCCCGCAACCAAGTCGGAATCAAAGGGGCCTGCTGGGGTTGTCCCACCGACAATGGACTGATCTTGGTGATAAGTGAGCCAGGGTGTCTTGCCAGGAAGTCCTTGAAAAGACTGAACTATATGAAAAGACAGAAAGGCACGTGGACAATTAAAATGTGGGGTCACACACCCCTTGGGGTCACTGGGCTGGTCTCTTGGAACAAGAGGTCATGATTGTGAAATAGCTTATGGTTTTCCATGGTGGTCTGGGGTTAGACAAAAATAAATATTATCAGTTGTTCCAAGAGGGATTCTGGCATTCATTAAGGGAGGTTCCAGGCAGCATGGAGTCCTAGGGTCTTGACCAGCTGACAGCACCATATGTCGGGCTGGTCGAGGCCTGGATGGTGGAGCGAGGGGGGTCTGGTCAGCAGTTCTCTCTAGAAGGTACAGAGGGACGTGCATGGCCCACTCCTGGGCAGCGACCCTTTTGTCCACCTTGCTGCACAGATTTGGGAAGAGCAGGGTATGAGGAAAGGGTCTGGGGCATGACCATCCATCACAGGCAGGTGCCAGCGGGGGCTCTGACTTCCCACTGAATTAAGTTGCTTGATTTTTTCACCCCACCTGGATCTGTTGACCTCACATTAAATCGTGGCCCATCCAGACTGGTTTCATATTCTACTTATTTGGTAGTCAGCAATGTCCATGGCTCAGCTGGGGTCCAGGCCACTCACAACCTACTGAGACCTGACTGACCAAGCTCCACACCATGTCCTGACATCGGAGGAGAGAGGACATTGACTGCACTCCCCAGCTCCTGGAGTAAAAGTTGGCTTGTTTGGATAGGCTCCGTTTCCCACTGCCGAGCGTGTCTGCAGAGGCGAGGATGCCCTCCAGTGATCAGATTCGCCTGAAAATCCACGGAAGGCTGTGGAAGATGCGCTCTCATTGTGCCATAAATCACTCCAGCAGGCACTGTTCTGTCTGCTCTGTCCACTGATTTCAGATGATAAATCCAGTTGCCCCACCTGAAAAGAGCAGCCTGAACAGCCGTGGGGAAGGGAGCTGAGCTCTTTGAGAACTTGGGCTCCTGTGCAGGTCCGTCAGGCCACCAGCCGGGGTCGGAGATGGTGTTCTTGTTTTCTCTCTAAGTGAAAATATCCAGTCTGTTTTCTAACGAAATTTACCGTCAATTAGGGCCCACCAAGAGATAATAGCTTTTACATTTTGTGTTTGGGTAATTAAAAAAACTCAAAATCAGTCCAAACCAAACTAAACAAAAATGAAAACTAACCAAACAACCAAATAAACAAAAATATTAAAAAGAAAAAAGCATTCAAGCTGTCAAGAAACCACTCCTTAAAAAATCCCAAGTTCATTAGTAGGCATGGTTACCAGTGTGACACCACTCTGGCCATATTCTCTGTTACTGGTTATTTTTTTTCTTTGTCCCCTGGGTCAGTGTGGGTTGTTGGCAGTTTTTCCTCACAGACAGGGCAGCTCACGGCAGCAAGCGTGCACCTCTGAGCTGAGGGAAGTTTACTTCCTGGCTCAGAGTCGTACCGGGACACTGGAGACTCCGCAGCTAAGAAGGAAGTGCAGGTGCCACTTACCGGATGTGCAATATTGAAGTCGCAGGACAGTGTCACCATTGACTCTGGGGCCTGGAAGTTGCCATTCTTTCTGCTTAGAAGGAAACCTTTTCCACAAACTGAGTGATTCAGCTTGAAGAAGAACAAATATGAAATAAGGAATGACCATACTCATAAAAATGTGGCCGAAAGGCATCAGAAACGATGCCTAAGAGGGAAATCCCAAGCAGTGCTTGGAAAAGGGTGGGAGGCCAGGTGATGGGTGAGGTGTTAGGTCCAGTGAGCGTGAACACGTTGGAGAATTCCAGAGCAGCAGAGGGGTTGCCACAGGCCCATATGGAAGGGTGATGGCATCTCTCAGGCTCTTCTCACAGATTCGTTTGTGGTGGTTCACGCTCATGTGGGTTTACGCAGAAACTAAATGGATCTGTTCTCAGAAATAAATTGGTTGATGATGCTGTGTTAGTTCAAGTAAGCTGATTTACATCTATATCTATTACAGATTGACAAGCAAATATGTACATTTCCTATATCAGCCAAGGAAGCCTTTGACAATCGCTGGATGTGTTCAAACTTGTTTAATTGTGTCTTGTTTTGGTTCAATCTGTATCCATCTTGTGATCCCCTCCCCCAAGATCATGTGTTGAAGTTCTAACACCCAGTACTTCAGAATGTGGCTTTATTTGGGAATAGGATCATTGCAAATGTAATTAGTAAAGATGAGGTCATATGGGGGTAGGGTGGGCACTAATCTACCCTATTTATTGTATTTATAAAAAGGGGAGATTTGGGCACAGAGGCAGACATGCATATGGGAAGACACCACACGAAGATGAGGAGAGAGTCAGGGCGATGCTTCTACAAGCCAAGGAACACCACACACACAAAGAGAGCACGGCTACTGGCAGATGAGTCGTGTAGGTCTACAGCCGGGAATTGAACCTGGGCTGCCAAAGCGGAAAAGCCAAACTTAACCACTAGGCCACCAGAGCTGGCCCTGTTTTGTTTTTTAAGCCACCCAGTTTGTGATTCTTTGTTGTGGCAGACCTAGCAAACTAGTACCCCAACCATGCAGATGGAAACACACTTCCGTATTTCTCTTCTAACCCAGCTGCTGAACAGAGAAGATGAGCGCCATCAGCATGTTCAACATGTAGCTCTGCTTGGTAAATCTCTCAGTGTGATTCATCCAGAGAGTCTGGATTGGTCCCCAGTTTGCACTGAAGACACTGTCCTCACGAGGATCTGGCAGACCTGTGCTGCGCTCTCCATGCTGCATGCTTCAGATGCTCATGGCCTCAGGGTGAGCAGATCGGCCGACTATGTTTCCTTCAACATTGGTTGTCATGTTTTCACTAGGTGACTTGTCACTCTAATCCTAAGTGATTAGAATAAAAATCAGATCCTGAGTCAAGACTGCAATTTCTATGCTAGCCAATGAAGAGACTGCCCAACAGAAGTCCCTGTAGTGGCTAGATCAGCCTTGTGGGGTGAGATCCTGAAACACAAAGAGAGGAACACAGTCAGCAAAGGAAAAGAATCCGAGTGACCCAGGAAGACGGCAGCAGAAGCCACGAGATAAGAGAAACCGTGAGTCAACAGGGTCATGTGGTAGAGTAGAAAGTGACAGACAGACAGAGGAGGAGAGAGAGAAACACTAAGTAAAATATGTATTGTTGGAGCTAAACATAAACCATTAAAGAGAAACTAAAATGGAGGCCGCAGTTTGGATAGAACCCTAGACCAAACACTCACAGTCATGTAAAACCTAACCTAACTGTCCTGATTTCCCCAAAATGCTGATTCTGAACTTAAACAAAACATAAGCTTTCTTCATGTCAGGGTGACCATAGAGCTTCCCAGCCCATTAACCGCTAACAAATAAGCTTACCCAGTGCTATTCCCCTGAAAGGAATGTCAGTTTCTAGTAGCCACCCCCCGCCCATGCTTTACAAACAACCATGAGTGCCGAGAGCCGAGCTTCTCACCACTTTCCATTTGGCGTCTCCCTGTTTTTGTGAGCAATTTGTTTCTTGCTCAAAAATATATTCATCTCTAGTAAAGCTCTCTGAACTTTCTTTAGACGAAAACCGTAACCCAGGCAGTTACCTTGCCACTGAGTTTTTTTCAAGCCCAGTTCCCTCTGAACTCAGCAGGAGAGTTTTTCTTTCAGTATGAAATGATGCTTATTTACATCTGCAGGTCAAAAATACCCCCAGGGACCATACTTCTGTAGAGAACGCATTCTTCCTCTGGTGTCGTTTTCAGGCTCAACTTGGATGCTCTTTCTGGGATGCCTTTTTATCCTCCCACTTAGACTAACGAGGCCGGGGGTCTTCCGGGGTGAGGAGGAGCCCATCCACTTGATCCTTGAGGGTGAGGTCCCTTCAGCCCCGAGGCCTGCCTGCTGTGGGGACTGGAGGTCTTTCCCACCAGGCCAGCAAGTAGGAAAGCAAGTGGAGGATCACATGGGGATTTACGGGCCAGGCGTGGAGTGTCCATGAAGGCTGCCGTGGCGTTCCCTGTCCCCATGACCTGCAGGGGAGGCTGGGAACTGCCATCGAGCACTGGCCCGGAGGTTATGGAGCATGGCGTGAACAGTTGAGACATCACCTTGTAAATCACTGTAATGTTCTGTGAGACGGGAGCCCTGGGATGTATGACAGCCCAAAACATAATACAGAAATGGGGAGCAACACTGTGATCAACCGTTGCAGTGATGGGCAGAGCAAATTTAAGCTCAAACTTTAGGAAGTATTCTTTACATTAAGACTAAGAAAAATGCTGTGATCTTTTTACTCAGTTCTCAGTACCAGGATTTAGGAAGAGTATGGTCAGGCTGGTGTATCTTGTTCATTCACTCCTATATTCTGGTAAGGTGCTTGGTGCACGGTGATATTTAATAAGTATCTGTTAACCCACTGACCATAAAGTGTGAGCCAAGAAGAAATTAAGAAAACTGAAATGTTTGCTCATTTTATTTGATAAAATTGTCCTGATGTTATAAAATGCTGTTTTTCTTTTTTTATCCCCTTTAATTTTCCTAAATAAAGTAGGATAGGGACCTGTTTTACTAGCCAGGAGAAAGATGCAAAAGTTTCAGACCAGAAATAGAAAACCACAGTCATATCAAAAGAAAGTAGATAGCAAGTAAAGATTGTGTCACAGCACTTGATAAAATTTGTAACAACTTCCAGACAAATCCTAAGGAAAAAAAACCTCAAATAACAGAGCTTCAGATAAAGAATAGACATAGTCAATAATATTTTCCAGTGTCACAACAGATAAAATCACATCTTTAAAATTGTTTTTAAGTAATGTCTTTGACTTACAATCTTTTATCTAAGTAATAATAAGTCCAGACAACCCAAAGAACAGGTGTGTAGCAATAGTCAGTTTTTGTTAATTTATATTTTAGTCTTATGTTTTCAAAGAATAAGTTTTACATCATATTTTAGCATCAGGATGTTTTCTACTATTTTTTCATAACATTGCCTACATTATTAGATTATACTAAAAACTTTGTATATCAACTGATGCAAATCTTCATATTTGGGGAAGTTGTCTTTGTTTGAAAGTCAAATAGCAAATATGTTTTGTGATAAAATTATATTATTGGGCAGGGTTATGGCTATCCTAAGAAGTGGCTTCTAATCTTTTTTGTTCAGAGGATGTTACCGGACCCCTCAAAATGCTCCCACGATAGTAGTGCTCTCACCTCAGAAGATACACTGCAAAACAAAAGGAAACGCTCAAATTATCCATTTATTTATCTATTATTTTGTATTCATTCAACAACTATGTATTTACTTCCTCTTCTGGGCCAGACGAGGCGGGCACAGAAGGCTCACAGAAGAGGTAAAATGTGGGCTTAGCCTGAAAGTAGAGGTGAGAGATTAGGGAAGAGGAGAGGTCTGGGAAAAAGCGATGCATGCAAGAACCTCAAAGTGTACCCAGGATGTCCCAAGTGCATAGTTTATTATGTAGGGTGCCAACTGAGTGTTTAGCAAAGATGTGGTAAGAGATGAGATTAGAGAAAGGGGGAGTTCAGTGTATGGGTGGCTTTTGTGACATATGGAGGAATGCATTCCCTTCCGTAGAAGGAAGGAGCCAGGGAAGACTTTGCAGCAGGAATTTGAATCCAGGGAAGACAAGGTTGTAAGGAGGAAAATAATTGTGGGACCATTGTGCTAGTCCCCAAACAAGTAATGATAAGAAGGCAGTGATAATGGCTTTGGACTGGAGATACTGTATTTCAAAACAACATAAAGGAATGCATTGAATCGCCAAGACTCCATGAATGTTGGGATAAGGCGTGTGATGGAGAAAAGAAAATATAGGATGACTGCATAGCCTTGGCTTTGGTGACTGGGCAGAAAATGTTGGTGACGTTAATTGGGATAAAGATAGTGGGTAGAAAAGTAGATTGGAGAAGGAGTGGAAGGTAAAAGAGAGAACATGATCAGTAGGATTTTACACACATTGAGTTTGAGAGTTTTGTTGACCTTTGAATAAAAGTAATAGTTCACACTATGATCATTCACACTATGATCGATTACACTACGATACACCACACCGTGATGGTTCACACTAGGCTAGATCACGCTGGGATAGACCACAAGAGAATAGTGCACACTGTGATAGTTCACAAGCCAAGGAGACAGGCCTCAGGAGAAACCAGCCCTGCTGCCACCCGGATCTGGGACTTCTGGCCTCCAGAGCATGAGATGATGGATTTCTGCTGTTGCGGCTGCCTGGTCTGTGGTACTTTGTTACTGCAGCCCTAGCAAACTGATCCAGACACAGATAGAGAAAACTGGTAAAAAGATTCTCCTAATTCTTGGAACTTTCTCATCACTGTGGAATTGCAAAGCCCTCTGAATGTCTGTATTTTGAAAGATTACAAATCATTCATTCATTCATTCACTTGTTTGCTCTATAACTCATCAGGGTCTAGGACCACATTCAACTTGAGGTTGCTCAAAGTTCTGTTGAGTGTTTGCAACGTGCACCCACGACACAGGGTCTCTGGGCATGACAGTGGGAACTGGTCACTCAGAGGCTCTGTGGCCATTTACATGGCTCCCGAGTCCCTCCCTTACTGTTTTCACAGGGCGCAGCACCGTGGAATGTCACACTGACTTCTCCTTCACGCATGCTGTTTCTGTTGACTTGACCAAGTTTCTGATGTGCTAAAGGGTTTCCTTTGTAATAGCCGCCTCCTCTGGGCACCGGCTCCTGCTCCCCCATCCACCCCTCTACAGCCAAGAGGTCAGCACACCCTCCATCTCTTACTCCTTGGAGTTGCTATTTCTTCCCTGTGCTTCACCAGGGTCTGTGCTACAGGTCATGTGGAAGAGGAAGGGCTTGGTGCCAGGTCAGTTATGGGCTGTGCCTCAGGGCTTTCTCACAATATGTGGATGGAGGCCACTGCATCTTCCGGGATGGCATCTGCAAGGTGGCTCTGGCCAGGCCTGTGCTTTCTCCTTCCTTCTTCCCTGATCTACAGGAGGAATGTCCTGCACTCAACACTGGGCACGCAATGTCAGGGCCACGACCAGGCCTCCTGGAGACCGCGTCTGTCATCTCCCAGAGAGTGGACTGCATGAGCCTCCTCTCCTCACCCACAGCATCACCCGACCTCCGTGCCCACGCTTTTCTCATAAAAGTTCAAATGTTGAAATGTCATCTACTTCGGTGAGTCAGCGCCCTCTCATTTTGGAGACATATGAAAATGTCCATGCATCTTGTTCTCAAATTCTATTAGTTTATTCTATTAAACTCTTTTTCCAAATTATTTCATAGAAAATCAAAGGCAACTGTTCCCACAAATATATTCCTTTTATGGATAATTATGAGTGAAATATATTAATGAAATAGAACATATTAAAAATAGAACCATTTTGGAAAAAAAGAAAGTGTTTACATAAATCCCTTTTAAGGATTTAAAAAAGAAATATAGCGTGATGTGGCTATCATTCTAATATATTTGGTAAATATTTGCAATTTCTCTTTCCATATGGATTTATAGGTGGTGGAAGTTTGTCAGGGAATAAAGTAGAACACATGTTTAGGGATTCCTCCCCCCCCCCTTAGTCCATTAGTCTAAGAAATTGTCGGAAAAGCAGCATGTCATTATTTTAGAGTTAAACAGTTAAACGTTTTAATACAGGAACATCAAAACCATATATGCTTCAAACACCAAACCTTTTTTTAATGGCTTTCAGATAAAACAATTTATTTATGCAATTAACAACAACATGCAATTTCTAATAATTAGCAGATAATAGTTATCTGCAAAGTACTTTATAAAATTGCCTTTGAACTGCATTCGTTCTGTGGGGAATCACTGAAAATTGGACTATAAAATTACCAGAAAATGTACTGCATTAACAAGAATTTTCTGTATTCAGTTTCCCTTCAAATTTATGGGCTTAAATATTTGTAAACATTTGGTTTCATAGACAGAAACCCTATCACCTCACCTCTCTAAAAGGGGAGAAAGCACATTTTAGCACATTTGGTTATTATCGATTTCTATTTTCTTTATTTTAACTTTGCTTTCTCCTCTTCCCCCACCCACCCCCATAACGAGGACATTATTTTGTTATTATTTCTTCTTTGAGAATTAAAAAAAAAATCCCTAATATGCCATTTTTATTGGTATACATCAGTTCTTTCTAATTCCCTGTTATAAACAATATTATACATTCAGCAATTGTAAAACATTTCTATTAAACTGAACTGTCTTTGAAGAAAGAACAATAAAAAACATTAAAGAAATATGTTGAACGAACACCAAGAGCACGCTGAATGTGAAAATCGTATTTTCTGCCCCTTCCTTGTTCTTTAAAGAAACTCCCATTGAGTCATCCACAAACGGTTCAAATTCATCCTACAGTGCTGGAAAAGTTGTTATTTAAAGGCATTTTTTCATCTTGTTTCCAACAGAGCAGTATGTGTTAATGTGTTGCCATACACAGTTCAAAACACAAATCCAGGCTCGTTTTTGCCAAAATGAGAAGAGAAAGATGAGACGCCGTCGCCGTGGCTTGTGGCCTGACTGGCCAAGGCCCCCATGGGCTGAGTGTGGCTACTGAGATGCTCGGATCCAGCTAGCGTCCCGAGGGCCACACTAACTCTTCTGGCTGGTGTGGGCATCGCGGTCGGGATGCAAAGTCCCACGCTGAGCCTCTGAGAAGAGGTGGCAGTTCTCTTCTGCCAAGGCAATTTGCTGACATATAGGGAAAACGACCTTCCATATGAAATGGAAATGCGGGCATTACAAGGAGGGAGGAAATGAAAGCAGAGGGGTTCTCTAGCTGGTCCTTCTCTGGGTGATTCGGCATGTTCACGCCCACGGGGAAGCAGCTCAAAGACAAGGGTGAGGGGGTGTCTATTAAAGAGAAAAATGAAGATCTCTCAGAGAGACAGTCTGAATGAGGAGCTCAGATCTCCTCTCATAGCTCTGGAAGTTTCTCTGGGAAGAGGGGAAAGCTGCCCTCTAAGAGTCAGGCCACCTGAAGGGAGGGTCCCTCCAAAGGCAGTGCCATAAAACCTCCACCCACAAAACATCTCAACCGTGACTGCTGTGTCCGAGTTCCAGAGGAGGCAGGAAGTGACCAAAAGCAGCTTGTTCCTTTCATGCCACAAACAGCGACCCAGAGACAAAATATGAAAAACGTAAGTCAGCAGATACCTCCCAAGGAGCATTGGCTGAGAGATTCAGAGCCCGGCTCATCATGGGGATGCTGATGGAACACCCGTGGGACGGAGGGCCCCAGGTCACGGGTCTGAATGCTTGTGCCCTGGCACCTCCCCTCCCCTGTGGTACAGCTGGCCACGAGCTTCCCCTCTGCAGATCCCTGTCCTCTGTGGCCCCTGATGAGGTTCTATCAATGGTTCCACAGGCAGGAGACTGACAGGAAGGTCAGGTGACATCAGAGATGACCCCCAGGCGCCTGCCAGCCTGGTGGCCTGGGCTGGCTGTTCCCTTGACCAACCCTTGTGTACTGGGGTGAATAGTGTCCCCTCCGCAAAATCCACATCCTCCTGGAGCCTCAGAATGTGACCTTATTTGGAAACACGGTCCTTGCAGTGTAATTAGTTAAGACGAGGTCAGACGAGGTTAGGGTGGCCCCGATCCAACGACTGGTGTCCATGTGGAGTCAGAGACACATGCAGGGAGAAGCCAGGTGACAGCCCAGGCAGAGACTGGAAACATGCAGTTACAAACCAGGCACGCCAGGGACTGCCCGCCCACCCCGGAGGCTGGGGGGGCAGGAAGGATCCCGGGGGAGCCTAGAGCCTCGGGAGGGAGCGCGCCCTGTTGTCACCCTGCTTCTGCACTTCCAGCCTCCAGGCTGAGAGAGAATAGGTCTCTGTTTAAACCCCCCAGCTGGTGGTTGTTGCAGCTGCCCCGGACACCCACAGACCTTCCTTCACAGCTTTCTCCTCTGACTGCAGGTCCAGGGCCAGCTCCTTCCCCTCGCCCGCCCCATGGACTGAGGGGTGGTAATGCAGCCAGTCATCCTAGCTCCAGGGTCCTCAGTGTTTTGTGGCTTCTCTGCGTGGATAACCTTAACTCCGAGGCTGCCGTCTGCTTCCTGTGGGGCCTGAACTGGGAGAATCTGACCTTGTCATTGACTCTCTCGGTGCCTTTTCTTCTGATGCTTCTCCAGAACACTCTGTCTACCGATGATATTTTCCTGGTTCTGATTTTCCTTATAGGCACAAGCTCTCCAGTTTCTCTGACGCCTCTTGAGTGCCCCCGTCTTCTCACACTCCCACTGCCATTACCCCAGCTCAGGTCCTCACGACATTCCACGTGGGTTGCTGCAATGTCTCTGCCTTCAGAATGTCTTCATGCCAGCTGACCCTGCATATGGGCATCTAATTGGTCGTAAAGTAGCTCATCTCCCTGATCAGAAACTTCCGTGTGGCTCTTTGCCTGTCATAGGGGTCAGCCCGGCTTGCCTACCGAGACTGTGAGGGTTTTAGAAACCCAGACAGCCCAGCATTTCCCCCGCCCCCTGCAGCCAGAACGCCGTGGGCAGGAGCTGGTCCATCTGCAAGCAGCGGCCTGTGGGCTTCAGAGCAGGCCCCAGCTCATATTCCAGGGCTGCACAGTCTGGACCCACCTACTTTTTGAACTATATTTTCTCTCACTCTCCCCACTGAATCCCCTCCGCGAGCTAGAAGTAAAGCTTCTGAGAATCCCTCTGCTGACTCACAGGGCTGATGTGTCTGCTCTCCTGCTTCCTGTGCGTGTGGAAATCTCACCCTCTGGCAGGGTCCTGGCCCATAGAGCAGCCCGGGTGTCCGACTCCTGGGTCACTGCCTTCCCTCACGGCCCTGCCACGGGCCCCCGCCACCTGCTGTACCTCCTCACCAATGTGCTTGTTCTCCCAACTGAGAGTGAGGCTCTGTGAGCCAAGGACCCTCACATCCTAGGCCTCTCTGTGTTTCTAGAGCTTACGAAGCCCACACTGGCAGGAAGGTGATGACGATGTACCTGCCAGTAAGGTGGGAACGTGGTGGAAGTGGTGCACTAAGGGGACTGCACATGGAGCAGACAAAAGCATGTCGACACCTTGGGAGTCACAAAACTGGCCTGGCCGATCCACCCAGATTCCCCAGAAGCTCCTGGACCCCTGATACCAGATTCTTGCTTTCCCAGGTGGGGCCAGTCACAGACCTCAGGCCTGGGTGCAGGCCTTACTCCAAGGACGAGACCGCGGTTCCCTGGGGCCCCAGAGAGAGCAATTCAGGAGGGAGGGCTCTGCCCACTTCAGGACACGCTCAAGGCCCGCTCGCCGCCCTGCCACCGTGCCAAATGTCTCTCCTGACCTACTCGTAAGGCGCACAGCGGTCGGAGTTTTGCTGAGGACACAATATTTAAAGCTTGGTAGGGGGGTATGACAGTTTGTTCAGCATTTTGAGCTTTATAAGTAACTAATAGAATTGACAACCCAGGACAGAACCTCCAAGGGTGCAGATGGACTAGTGACAGAGGTCCCTATAAAGAACCTCGAGCTTTTCAACCCGTCCACTGTCCTGCTGTAACGCCCGGCACTGTGACAGCCCTTTCTCTGGCCTGCCTCTCCAAGGCCCAGCCCATCTCCCTGCTCAATGCCTGTATGCAAATGGGGGGTGTTCCCTGCCTCAGTTTACCTTGCTAAGTATGGATGGGCAGTAAGGCCTTGGGCTGAGCAACTTTGAACACTGACCTGAATATGTAAGACAGCCGACCACAGATTTGGGGAAATCACATTTCAGGCAAAGGGAAACAAAAGTGGGAAAAAAATACATGCATGCTTTGGTGTGCTGGGCATGCGCAGACACACTTAAAAATCCCCAGGATTCTCAGACAGAAATCTCAATACCCCTTTCTTTCTCCAGTCCTAAAAATAAATTCCTGAATTAATAGTATTAAGAAAAGCAGCAGACTGAATTTAAAATGCCTTGAAAGAGAGAAATTAACGTGCACTTTTTAAAAAATTTTATAAAATTCTTTACATTTGTGAAATACTCAAATTAGAAATTTATAATTTTGCATAAAATGCAAGATATCATTTGGCAATTTCAGTAGAAGTCAAAATGCTATATGTTTAGTAAGTTCTTAATAGCAATGAGCTTTGGTGAATAAATCATCTGGCAAACTGGTGGGTCAGCAAAGCTATTCTGCCAACTGGCTTTCCGAGATGGGTCTGGATCTACGAATTGGTTTATCAATGGACTGTTATTCCCTAAATTGACTTAAGGCAAATTAATCTTTGATCAATTGACCCAAAGTTGAGTCTTTCATTAGAATTTTTTAAGTTAAACTTTTTATTTTGAGGTCATTGTAGATTCACAGACAGTTGTAAGCAATAACACAGAGATGCTGTGTGCCCTTTACCCAGCTCCCCCAGTGGTAGCATCTTGCAAAACGGCAGCCCAGTCTCACAGCCAGGATGCCGGCTCTGATACGGTCCAGACCCGGGGCATCCATCCCTCAGGGCCTCCTGCTGCCCTTTTATAGCCACAGTCATCTGCATCTCTGCCAGCCCCAGCCCTAACCCTAACCACGGATCTGTTCTCCAGCGCTGTACTGCATCATTCCAGGAATGCTGTGTAGATGCATTCACACTGCTATGTAACCTTTCAGGATTGGCTTTTTTCTTCCAGCACAATTCCCTGGATATCTTCTAAGCTGTTGCATATGCCAGTAGTTCCTTCCTTTCTGTTGCTGGGTAGTATTTCACAAGAGGTACACAGTTTGTTTATCATTCCCAGTTTTTGGCTATTACATTTCTAGAAACATTCACGTACATAGTTTTGCATGAGCGTAAGTTTCCGGTTCTCTGGAATAAATGCCCACGAGTGCAATTTCTGGGTTGTGTGGCAGTTTCGCATTTAGTTTTATAAGAAACTGTCAGTTTTCCAGAGTAGCTGAACCATTGCAATTCCCACCAGTGTGTATGAGAGACCCAATTTCTCTGCGTCCTCCCCAGCATTTGGGGTAGTCCTGGTTTTGTTTAGACGGTTTGATGTGTGTGAAGTGATATTTCACTGTGGGTTAATTTGTGTTTCCCTGATGGATAATGATGTTGAAAATTGTTTTGTGTGCATGTTCGCCATCGGGATGTCTTCCTCAGTAAAACGTCTACTCACGACTTTTGCCCATTTTCTAGTTGGCTTGTTTGTTTTTAATGTTGAGTTTTGAGAGTTCTTTATACATTCTAGATACTAGTCCTTTGACAGCTGTGTGGTTTGCAAATATTTTATCCCGGCCTGTAGCTTGTATTTTCATATTCTAATAGGGTCTTTCACAGAGAAAACTTTTTTAGAACTTTGAAGCAGTCCAATTTATCAGTTTTTCCTTTTGTGGATCATACTTTTGGCATGAAGTCTATGAAATCTTTGCTTAGTTCTTGATCCTGAAGATTTCCTTTGATCTTTTCTGTAAAAGTTTTATGAGTCCTATGATGCATTTTGAGTTGATTTTTGTATTAAGTGTGAAGTCGGGTCGAGGTTTATTTTTTTGGCTATGGATATTCAATTGCTCCAATGCCATAGGTTAGAAAGGCCATTCTTCCATTAGACTGCTTTTTCACCTTTGTCAATAATTGATTGGGCATATTTGTGTGGTCTATTTCTTTGTTCTCTGTTTTACTTCATTGATCTGCGTGTCTATCCCAATATCATAATACCAATACCAAAACCAATATCACACAGTCAAATTATTCTAGCTAGAGAGTAAGCCTGAATTTGACATTTATTCTTCTTTATAAAGAATGTTTTCACTCTTCCAGGGCCTGTGTCTTTTCATACAAATTTTAGAAGAAGCTTATTTATGTCTACAAAAACCTTGCTCAGATTTTAATAGGAACTGTAGTAAATATATAGGTCAACTTATGGAAGATTAACATCTTTACTATATTAGGTCTTCCAACTCAAGAATATGATGTCTCTGCCTTTATTCAGATCTTTGATTTATTTAATAAACATATTGAATTTTTAGCTTACAGATCCTGTACATCCCTTGCTAAGTTTTTCTCTAAGTATTTACAGTAGTCCCCCCTTATCTGCAGTTTCTCTTTCCACAATTTCGGTTACCTGTGGTCAACTGTGGTCTAAAAATATTAAATGGAAAATTCTAGAAATAAGTTCTAATTCATGTTTTAAATTTTGTTAGCTCCCCTCTATTCCTAAATTCCTAAAAGTTTTTATTATGAATGAGTGTTGGATTTTTGTCAAATGCTTTTTCTGCCTCAATTGATGTGATCAATCATATTATTCTTCTTTAGTCTGTTGACATGGTGCATTACATGGATTGATTTTCCAATATTAAAACCTGGAATAAATCTCACTTGGTCACGGTATGTAATTCTTTTTATACTTTATTGGGTCTGATTTGCTGATATTTTGTTGAAGATTTTTGTGTCTAAGTTCATGAGAGATAGGGATCTGTAGTTTTCTTTTTTTGTACTTTTTTGTCTTGTTTTGGTATCAGGGCAATAGTGGATTCATAAAATGTGTTGAGAAGTGTCCTTTTCACTTCTAATTTCTGGAAGCCATTGTGCAAACTTGTTGTTAATTATTTTTTTAAATGTTTGGTAGTATTCTCCAATAAAACTATTTACACCTAGATATTTCTTTTTGGGGGAGGTTTTAAATTATGAGTTCAATTTTTGTAACATTTATCAGATTATTCAGATTATCGGTCTTATCTTGATTGAGTTTGGTAGCTTGTGGTTTTCAAAGAATTAGTCTATTTCTTCTACATTGTTGAATTCATGAGTCTAAAGTGCTCATAACATGCTCTTATTGTTCTTTTAATATGTGCAGAATCTGTGATGATATCCTTTGTTTCATTCCTGATATTGGTGGTTTGTATCTTCTCTCTTGTATTTTCATCAGTCTTGTTAGAGTCTTATGAATTTTATTGATATTTTTCAAATCATCAGTTTTTTGTTTGGTTTTCTCTATTTTTCTGTTTTAAATTTTATTGGTTTCTGTTTTTACTTTTATTATTTCCTTACTTCTGCTGGCTTGGAATTTATTTTACTCAACTTTTGTCCTAGTTTCTTGAGGTCAAATTTATTGATTTGAGACCTTTCCTCCTTTTCCATTCTTTAATGTATAGTGCTACAAATTTCCCTCTCAGCACTGCTTTAGCTGCATCCTACCTATTTTGATTATGTTTTATTTTTATCTTTATTTAATTCTGTATATTTTTTATTTGCTTTATGACATCTTTTTAGATCTATTGACTATTTGGAAGTATATTATTAATTTCCAAGTGTTTAAGATTTTCCTGTTATTGATTTTTAATTTGATTCCATTATGATTAGGGAACTTAGTATGGTATTGGTTCATTCATATTGATTGAGGTTTGATTTTGGCTCAAGATATGGTCAATCTTGGTGAATATTCCAGGAGTGCTTGAAAAAAACCTGTTGTTGTTGAATGTTCTATATATGTAATTAGATCCTTTTGATTAATTGTGTTATTCAGCTTTTCTATATCCTTGCTGATTTTATGTCTAATAGTTCTATCACTTGCTTAGGGGAGCAGGGGTACTGAAGTCCCCAAATATAATTGTGGATTTGTCTCTTTCTCATTTCAAGTCTATCATTTCTGCTTCATGTATTTTGAGGTTGTGTTGTTTGTTGTGGATAACTTTAGGATCACTGTGTCATTCTGATGGACTGAGAACTTTATCATTATGTAATGTCTTTCTTTATCTCTAGTGACTTTTTTTACTCTGAAGCCTACTTTATTTGATATTAATATAGCCACTCCTGCTTTTTTGTTGTCATTGTCATGGTTTTTCCTTTTCTATCCTTTCACTTTCAACATATCTGTGTAGTTGAATTTGGAGTGAGTTATTTTGGAAGGTGTATGTAGCTGGAATATGTTTTTTTAACCCACTCTGCCAATCTCTGCATTTTAATTGGTGTATTTAGACCATTTACATTTAAAACAGTAATTGATATTACGCCTTAAGTCTACCATTTTATTATTTTATGTTTCATCTGTTTCTTATTCTTCTCTTTCTCTTTTTGTGGGTTACTTGACCATTTTTAAGGATGTCATTTTGATTTATTTATAGTGTTTTTGGTAGTATTGCTTTGTATGTTTTTCTTACTGGTTACTCTGGCATTACAATACATACATGTGACTTTTCACAGTCTAGCTCATGTCAAGTGAAATGTAGAAACATTACTTCCATTTAGCTCCATTTACCCTTCCCACTCTTAAACATGGAGGAGGTTCCTAGAATTTCAAGAGCTTCAGTATACTGAGTATGGCTGTCCAGGACAAGAGGTTAGAATTCAGCTGGAAAGAGATTCATGGGCCAGATCATGGACCTACTTGTATGTATGCCTGCTAGGAACTCACATGTTTGCACCAAGCTTTATGACCTCCTGCTTTGTTCATTATTTTTATCAAGGAGTGAGGCAAGGAAAATGCATCAGAGTGCGCTTGACCAGTTATGGAAAGAAAATATGCAAGAAATAACGAAAAATACGTGTTTTGGGCCTCTGGAGTGAACCATGGACTTTTTATTCATGTCCAACTGTATAATTTCACATAGGTACAAGACACTTCAAGATCCTCCTGAGTTGACTGTACTGAGAAAGTGTGTTGTAAAAGCCATGTCTTCCCCAAAGACACTGAAAAGTTCCCCCAAACAACAAAAAAAGTGTGTTTATACCATATCAATTATGGTCTGGATTAGAGGAGGTCCCTTTCTTTGTGTCATTTCATCAGTTGCTGGAGGAACACACCCTGGTTCTGAAGTATCATGAGCACCCCCCAACCCCACTGAGCCGATGCTTCTCTGACCCGGCATCTCTCTCTCCTTTCCTGTTGCCTCCTAAGTTGTTCTCCCACATAACATGGAAGACTGCCCTCGGGCATTGGATATTAGTGGTGAGTACTTGTCAGTCATCTATGAAAACTAAACAAGTTAGGTGCTTTTCCTTATCATCACCTTCTGATGCCACCATGTCCCCACAGAAACATGAGTAGTTGCTAAGAAGTGACTTGGACACTGTACATTAGAGTATTTCCAATAAACAGAACTTAAAATCCCCCAAACAGAGAAATACAGTGCATGCTGATGGAGAAGAGGATGGGGAAAAATAATGACATAGAATTTCCTTCAAAAGTAATAGGCGTCACATCAGATCTAAGACTCTGGACTATTCATTCATGTATTTTTTAAAATTGCTTCATATATACACCATCATTGGGTGATGATAGAAGAAAGTGGAATAGACACAGGGTGTGGACTGACTTTCAGCGTTGCCTTCTGCCACGTGCAGACTTTGGAAATGAGGGTTGGGAGGTGGGAGACCCGGGTGTGACAGCACCTCCTTCATGTGGAACTGTTGGACTCTGGACACGTTAACCTCTCAGAGCTGCTTTTTCCTCATCTTTAAAATATCTGTCTGCCTATTTCACAGAACCGCAAGTTATATTGAAACTACATATTTCTGCATATGTTATATTAAAACTGTAAAATTGCATCTAGATGTGAATATTAATATCATCTTTGAACATCACATAACAATAAAACTAATAAGAGATTAAATACCAACATGAAAACTGCACATTTTAGAAACAACAAAGAGCTGGATTGTCAGAGGCGTGAGTGATGCTAGACCAGTTTTGTGATCTTAAGCAAATAACAAAACCACTCTGAACCATCAATTTCCTTGTTTGTAATATGAAGAGTTTGGATTATGTGTTCCTTTCACTTCAGTGACTCTCTGAGTGGTAAAGGCTATAAGTGGTACAGGCGTTCAAAGAAAAAGAAATCAATAATGTGGGACTAATATGAGGAAAAAAGGGATAAAAATTGCCGTGTAGATAATAGAAAAAAAGAATGCAGTGAAGTTCATTAGAACACAAAGAAGGAGAACCAAATTAGGCTGAAATAAAGACCATCTTCTGGGTTAGAATGGTGATGGCTGGGCCCATTGCAACTTTCCATCTGAATACTGATGAGAGCTTGCATGCCAAACAGAGAGCACGGATTCACACCTGCCAGGGGATGCATACTCAGGTCAGCAATCCGCTGGGGAAGTCACTTTCACCAAGAAAAGCAGGGTGGGGCTGTGAAACCCAACATTAAGGCCAGAGAGAAGAGGAGGAAGAGAATATCAGGCTGTTATAGTTCTCTCCCTCGTGGGCAGTCTTCTCACTGAGAAGCTGAGAAGCTGAGGCTGGTCCTTCTCGTGGCCCGCCAGATGTGCTCGCTCCTGGGCGCCATCTTCCCACGTGTGTCTGGAGACACAGCCCCAGCATTGATGCCTGGCCTGTCATGAAGTTGGCCAGTTGGCATGTTTCCTCCTGGAATATTTTCCTGGACATCTACACGGGCAACTATTTTAAACTTTCAAGAAACATGTCTTTCCCTTTCTATTTTTTCCAGAGAAGACAAAATATGAGTATTTTTGTCCTAATTCATTTTATAAAGCCGATGTAACTGTGATTGCAAAATTCGACAAAACACACACACAAGGAATCCCTAGACCAACTTCAGTCATGGACTGCAAAAATTAAACAGGAGAAAATAAAAATCCTGTAGTATATTAGGTGAAAAATATACTATGATCCATTTTTATTTCAGGAATGTAAGGGTTTTTCCAAAATGAAGAAACTGATTAATGTGATTTTCATATGAAAAGTTTGGATTGAAAAACCCTGTGACCCTCTTAATAGAAACCAATAAAATTGAACATCCATTATATTGATTTGTGGTAAACTATGAATAGAATAATGCATGGAAATAGAAGGACACTAGGAATAGAGGAATAATTTTTTGAAAAGCCCAAGTAATCTTAGTGGTAAAATACTGGCACGATTTTACGCATTAGTGGAGGTGATGGAGACCACACTTCTGAAGAGCATGGTTTTCCAACCTCGGCACTATTGACATTGTAGGTTGGATAATCTTTTGTGGTTGGGGGCCATCCTGTGCCCTGTAGGATGTTGGACAGTAGCCCTGGCCCCTACCTAGATGCCAGCAGCACCCCCTGCCCCAGTTGTGACAATCAAAAATGCCTCCAGACATTGCCAAGTGTCTCTGGTGGGGCAAACTCACCCCATGAGAATGCCCCCTGGAGGGAAATACGTGTGAAAACCTGATGAAGTCTAGAGCAGCAGTGACAGAGCCTCAAGCACTGAAATGCGTCTAGTGTGACCGGGAACCGAAGTTTAATACCATTTCGTTTTAGCTAGTTTAGATTTAGATGACCCCATGTGGCTAATGGTCAGCCTACTGGATGACTCAGGTTTATGACGTTTGACCCAGAATTCCACTTTAGAAAATCGTATTGAAGCAAATATGGGAGGTATGTCCAAAGATGCGTCTACGACACTGTGATTTTTATTAATGAAAAGGGGAAAATAATTCTAGCACAGCAGTAGGAGCTAGCATGGTCTTCATTAAGGTGCTGTTATGGACCCGTCAGTTCTGAGAGCTCTGGAGAGCGTGGGCATTTGTGAGTCACAAGGCCTGAATGATCTTTGGTTTTTCATGTACAAGGAACACCACCAGGCAGGGCCCACTGTTTGGGAAAAGTCATGAGCTTTTCTTGATATTGTCTATTTTATGGTTTTAAGGTCTTCTACTATATCTCTTTGCTCAGAATGGCAAAGCATCTAACTGCATAAATACAATTGTATGTTTGTAAGTATGCCTGTGAATTTATAGTCCTTCACATAATTCCAAATGAATCAAAACCATACAGAATTGGGCGAAGGGAATAAAGGTAGCAGGTTAAGAGAAAGGATAGCTTCACATTCTTCTAGGAAGTAGCCTTAGCATTCTATGAAAAAACTCTATCCAATAACTATTTACTCAGCTGATATTTTTCTGGGAGTGTAACAATCATATTTTTGGAGTTTTAAGGACATCTTGATTCTGAGCTTCTTCTTTAGAACATGTTTCCCAACTATCACAATCCATTCTGTCACCTTTCTATCTTCTGTGAGGAGAAGGTAAAGTCCAATCCAATCCTGAGTGTTTCATGGGTCATATAAGATGGAGATAGATGGTCAAGCTCAGTGTCCTCCCTGTCCCATCCTATCTACTGGATGACACACGTGATTTATCTCGGGGACAGAATATCATCCTGAAGGAACCAAGTGCTAGCATGTCCTCCACTGGAAGGACTACATTAAGGGGTAGGTCCATCCAGCAGGCCACCTGTCACCTGTAGAAGTCCCCACTGCTCTGGGACACAGTGTGGTGGAGATGATGGCCCAGAGTCCATTTTGATAACAGAATCTGAATCAGCACTTGAGTTAAGACTATCAAACACAGAAATCTTTTTCTAGAACAGCATGCTTCTTATTTTGCATTTAAAATACTTTGATATTTGTGATGCATTCTAAAATAAGGGGCAAGTATTGGAAGGCTGATGTGATGACAGAACCGTAAGGAAAGGGAAACTCCAAGACGATGGCCTTGGTAAAGTGCCTTGTGAATTTGCAAACCCTTCAGAGCTGGCCTTTGTTCCACAGTTGTTTATATAGTCTCAGAGATTCTACAAGATGCTTTGATCTGTTTAATCACTTTTCTTCATATTATTTAGAAAAAAGAAGTTAGTTTTTCTGATCTATTTTTAAAAACTATTGGGTAATCTAAATCAACAAACATGACGTAGCTTTCATGACAAATTTAGTTCTGTGTGTTTTCTTCACTTTTCCTTCCCCTTCCTCCCTCCCTCCCTTCTTTTCTTCTGTTTTTCCTTTTACCCTAAAATTCTCATATCTGAGCTTTAAAAGATTGGTGTCCCGTCTGTATGGGCCAGCCCTGTGGCATAGTTGTTAAATTCACATGCTCTGCTTCAGTGGCCCAGGTTTGTGGGTTTGGATCCAGGGTGTGGACCTACACAACTCATCAGCCATGCTGTGGCAATGACCCACATAGAAAATAGAGGAAGATTGGCACAGATGTTAGCTCAGGGTGAATCTTCCTCAGCAACAACAACAAATCAGTGTTTGCATAATATCATAGGAAAAATTTTGCAGTACAATGAAGTATCCATTTGGATAAATTTTGTCTTAAAGTATGTATAATATTCTCCACTGAAAGTTATATTTTACTAAGTGTTCCATTATGAAGTCAAATTAATAGGTGCATCCTTGTCTATGTACACAATTGCTTGACTTCAGGATGATAGTAAAAAATTTGAATATTGGTCTCACCACCTTGTTTGCCTGTTTTAATGGCTACTGGATTTTTATAAAAACTAGGTGATCAGACAAGAGTATGTTTAAAAACCACTCAATATAGACTTATTATGTTCTTGTTGATTACAAGTTAGAAATTGAAACAAAAATTGTAAAAATACAGTGGTAGCGCAATTCCTACTAGAATTGGAAGAGATAATTACAATGATGGCTCAGATATGGTGCTAGATATAATTTTGTTTTCTCTACCTATGTTGAGAGGAAGTCTAAGAAAAGAACCATCACTTATTCACTTTTGAATGTGCATATGGCCCGTCCAAATTAGTGGTTTGATTTACTAAAATAATAAAGTAGCCATATTGCTTTTTGGTTCACTGAATGCATTCAGTTGCAAATTGCTCCCCAAATAACATCATTTTGACATTTAACTTTTAATTTTCTTTATTTCTACCATGTTGCCCAACTGTTTACTTGTAGCTTGCTATAAAATATTTTTTTACAACCCTGAAATTAAAATTCGATGCTGTTATGATTCATGAGATAAATTGTCCCGGCACCCACATCTCACCGTGGACGTGCTCATAGCACACAGACTCGCACGTCAGCAGACTCAGTTACTGACTGATGTCACCTCCAGAGAAAGCTCCTCTTTCTTAATTCACTAATATTAATAGCTTAGACTTGTGTGACATGTCATATTCCAGGCCCTGTCCTAACATTGAGGTGGAAGGGTGAATGGAACAATTCCTTTATTCTTCTTCATATGGTGATTTTTATTGTGTACTTACTATGTGCCATCATGCAGATCCCTGGAGACAGAAGAGCAAATGTGACTCCTGGTTGCCAAGTCTGCATTTAATTGGAGGTATGGGCGTGTAAACAAATAGTTAAAAGACACTGTATTAGTTTGCTGGGACTGCTATATCCAGACATCACAGTCTGAATGGCTTAAACAACAGAATTTTATTTTCTCACAGTCAGGGAGGCCAGAAGTCCGAGATCAAGGTGTTGGCGGGGTTGTTTCCTGTGAGGCCCCTCTCCCTGGCTTGTAGACGGCTGTCTTCTTCCTGTGTCCTCACATGGTCATCTCTGTGTGTGTCTGTGTCCTAGTTCCCTCTGTGTGAACACCAGTCATATTGGATCACAGCCCACCCTAACGACCCTGTCTTAACTCAATGACTAAAGAGCCCGTCTCCAAATGCAGTCACATTCTGAAGTACTATAGCTTCAACCTATGAATTGTGGGGGACACACTTCATTGCATCAAAGATACCAGGACACGTGTGACCAGATTCAGTGGAAAACTTGTGAATATGAGGACGGAGAGGGCACTGAGTCCAGTCTGCAATTCTGTGAGATACGCTAAGTGTCGAAGGACAGAGAAGGATTAGCCAGATTTAAAGAGAGAGAAAGGCCGTGCCTGTGGTGAGCAAGGACAGAAAGACCACAGCGTTTCTGATCCTGCAGCTTACAGAGAGCAGACGTTTTCTAGTTGTGCCACCACTTGTGCGGGTGAGGAGCCCGAAGCTGGGAAAGGTGAGGCACGTGTGTGAGAACAGGATTTTTGAGGGAACTCGGGCTTCATGTGACTCCCTGGCTGTGGCTCCGTCTGCCGCACCTTCTGTTCTCATCTCCCCTGGCCATGAGGCTCAAGGAGGGAGCATGCCACTGAGGGGATGGGAAAAAGGTGTGACAACAACGTCATTTTCTTTGTCAGTGTTCACCACTGCTCTGACGTCTTTAGACTTCCAAGATAAGGAGAAAGAAAGTTGTGGAATCTGATGCGTGTGCAGAGTAATAGGAGACAGACAACAAGCATTGTTTGTTAGTTCTTGACGTTTTATAAAGTAGTTTTACATGCAGTGGTTACTTTTAACTACAAAATGCTCTTGCAATATGTATATAATAAATGATATTACGATTGTTTCCACTTTACACATAAAGAAACTGAAAATCAGGGAGTTTAAATTTTAAATGATTTGCCTTTATCAGAGAGATTGAAAGATTTAAGTAGAAGGAGAAAGAGTAAAGGAAGAAAATGAACATATCTTGAACGAGATCCATTAGCTGTTTCCACGTGCTCTCCCGCTTCATCCCCCAGCAACCTGACAAAGTGGGTATGCCCACCCACCCCCATTGTGTAGTCAGTTTCTGGAGACCTAAGTTAGGAGGTGAAGCAATGTGTCCAGGATTGCCTTTACTGGGTGTGGGGGTTGGTATTTAAACTCCTAGCCTCATACATTTTCCACTTCCCCGTCATGGTGGAATATTTCCGATGCAAATTTTGTGATTATTCTTAGTATTGCTATTGCCTGTGGTCTTGAAATTTATAGTTTTCCAAAATAAGGGCATGTGGTGAGAAGATATAAATCCATTGTATGTGCCAATGGGTAGAACTAGAGATTAAACTTGCCGTCACACTGGTAATCGTGAGCTGTAGAAAACGCACACAGAAACACACACGATCGTCACAGAAGACGTGAGGACGTCAACTCAGAGTAGTCATCTTGTTTCCTCCACCATCCTACTCCTTGATCTGCGGAGGCAATCACTCAACACAGTTACGACAGCTAAATCACATTACCAACCTGCTCGCATTTGCCTGCACGTTAACTGCCTCTCCGGATAGCACTCCACGTGACGAGCTGGCTTCTCTCTCGGCAGGGTTATTGACATGTGTTCTTAAGATTGTGGAATGTTTTATTGACTTCATAATTATTCTGTGTGTGTGGTTAGTTTAGTTTATATCTATGTGTAAGCTTATTTTATGCTCTTTAAAATGTAATAAAACTAAATTATATATGGTTCTCCAAGAGTAGAAAGGGTCTGGAGAAGAGGGAAGAATCCTGACTTTCATTGTCTTGAGTCATTCATTTAAAAAATAGTGAGTCCCTCTGTATGCGAGATGCTATAGGGAACTAAAAACATAGCAGCCAAGTCATGCCTTCAAAAAGGTTTATAGTTTTGCGGGGCAGGTGAAGAATGTACACAGACAATGCACCGTCAGCAAACCGAGAGCTGTGCTAGAAGGAGGTAAAAGTACAGAATTCAGTGCCGAGACCATTATCTTTCCATTTCAAGATCAGGAAGTTTTTATGAAGGCAATATTTAACTAGATTTGAAGGATATGTACAATTTTGAGAAGCACAAAAAGAGAGAATATTCCTGAGGATAGAGAACGAAGAAGAAAGGAACTTTTCTGGGGGAAATAGTGCTGTGTTCAAGACCAAGTTAAGATACTAAGGGGGAGACGGAGATGGACGAAGGTGTAGAAAGCCTCCATGAGTGGACATGGAGACAGAAGTTTCCTCTGCCGGCACGGGTGAAAGCTTGGCTTACATGTCCTGGAGTCAGAGAAACCTCATGTGAATGCTTATTCTGCTGTGCGTTAACTGGGCAACTTCTGTTCCTAACAAAAGCCTCAGTTTTCTGATCTGTAAAATGGGGTTAAAAACAGCTCCTATCTCAGAGTGTCGTTGAGAGAATTAAGTAAGAAAACATATGTGAGGGGCTCAGCACTCTTGTTGGCATTCAGTAAGTCAACGGTGTTTTCTTAAAGATGGAAACATCATGGAAACAGAGAGTTGCTAGATCACCAAGGTAGGTGTAGAGAGGAGGAAATCGAGGACACAAAGCTTTAGAGATTAGGCAAAGAAAGAGACCAGTGAAGAGCACAGAGGAAAACTTTCAAGGGTAGGAAGAAATAGGAGAGCGTGGGACTACTTAAGACAAGGACACGGAAAGTTCAAGGGGCGTTGCTGAGCAATGTTGACTGTTGCAGAAGGATCAAGGCAGGTGTGCACTGAGAAAATTCAATTAGATTTGGCATTTAGAAACAGCTTTTAAGAAGGTAGTTTTTATAGAAATATGAGAAGGAAAGCAAATTAAGTAGTGAGTTGGTGATGAGGAGGTGACATCGGGAGAGACAGTGCTGGAGAATTTGATGGTTCATAACAGACAAATGGACCAGAGTAATCTGGTGGAAATGGCAAGACCCGCAGGAACGTGTTTACGGCAAAGGAGCCCTGAATGGAACCGAGCGCAGTAGAAGAGGCAGTGGAGGTCAGTCTAGCAAAGAGAGAGGAGTTGAAAATGGGAAATAGGAAAAGGAAAGACTTGGCAGATGGAGTCCCAGGAGGCAGAGACTAGGAAGACAGTGGAGGGTGGTTGGGAGGGGGGGAGAAGAGCTGCAGGGAGAGTAATTTCAGAAACAGTAATTTCACTCACTGGTACAGGGACCCAGTGGGAGTCAGGAGAACCGGTTTCAGTCTTGGAGACTTGACCATCTTGCTGGCCTTGGACCATGCCCTCCATCTCAGACACAGTGTTCTCATGGAAAACGCGCAACTTAGATACTCTTAAAAGTTCTTCTGACATTGTTTTTCTGTGGATGGACTTTCATTTTCCTGTAACTCTGGTTGGAGCAAGGAGTTTTTTATACAAACACAATTTTGACTTTTACTTAATGCTGCAGTTTTGTAAGCATTACCTTGATTTGAAGGGATAGAGGTTTGTGTTTTAGAATTCTGACTCAGATTTTCAAATTAAGCTGCTATTTAAAATTCAAAATAATAATACGGAGGGCAGTAGATGGCCAGCATCACCTTTTTGACCTTGTCCTCCTGCAGAGCGGAAGAACTGCCCCTGTGCTGCTGGGGGTGGGATACTCCTAGGCAAGCAGGAGCCCGGTCGTGTGGCTGGCAGGAGGGGTGCAGAGGAGCGCATCTGAGAGTGGGTGTCCACTTGGGGCCTCTCCTCTCTGTTGGCCGGACCCACTTTGCAACAAGACGAAAATTCATGTTTCCAGAGTCACCTCCTGAGCGAAGAAGGGTGGACACAGGTTGGAGAGGAGTGACCGGGGGAGTTGACGTAGTGACAAGACAAGCCTGGAGGGAGGCTGCAGTCCATGTTCAGCTCCCAAGAGGGTGGGAGCTTCCCAAGGAGCTGGACAGCTGTCCTGGATGGGGAGCCAGGGGCAGCTGGGACCAGCTTCTGGTGAGCCAAGACTGCATGCACTCAAGGAGCAAGGATTCTTTGTGTGCGGGAGTAATGCTGCTCCACCAACAGCCGCACGCGCTTGTTGTTTTGTTTTGTTCTTTTAAAAAATTCCCTATTACAAAATATTTTTATTAGGGAGAATTTAACAATCTTTAAAGTAGAAAAAATAACTTATTCTGCTACTCAAACATGCCAACCGTTAACATCTTACTGTATATTCCTCTAACCATTTCTGAGCAAGGATTTTTGGTGTGTTTATGTAATTATAATCCTACCATATTAATGCTTTTATTTCTCTTTTTGTACCTAACGCATGCACATTTTTGTACATCATCAGTGCTTTAACATCATAAGTCAAATTCACTGCGTAGTGATGACCTCAAACTCTGGATGAAAGTCTGTTCTGCTCTGGCCGAGGCCGCACTTGTACAGGGGATGGGCTGGCTGTGGAGCGTGTGGGCTCAGAGGGCCCCCTTGTTGTCATAAACTTCCCAAGGACAGGCCCGGCAGTTGGCAAATTGAACTTGGCTCTCATACATTCAATCAAAGTCAATCAAAAATGACTTGATCGGAGAAACCAGAAAGTACCTAAAAATGATGAGCAATTTTACCTACGTTTAAGTTTGGGTTGTGCAGATGTAGGTGGACCAGCAGAAAAGCCACTGTAGAAATCAAGTGGAGAAAGTCAAGCCAGCCCTGGAGCTCTGGCTGCATCAGTTGTTCAGGAAGCATAAGCCATCCACACTCTTAGTAAACGAAATTGATGGTCTTCACGATGGAGTCGATGTCTGGATGGAGCAACAAATCAAAGACCAGTGCAGGGCTGGAATTCCACACCAGACCCACAGGAGGACCCCTGGTTGTTTCTGCGGAAGACAGGCTCAATCAGAACGCTGTCTTTCCTGTAGGAACGCAGTAACGTTTTCATAAAGATAAGGTTACCACATGTACGGGGGATAAAAGAGCTTTCAAATGGAACTTGCATAACAATTCACAGAAAACAAACAGAATTATATATTTCACATTTTGAGGGATGTGAAGTTAATAGATATATGTTCATGGATCAAGTAAATTCTAAAGGAGTTCTAAAATGCGTTCTAGATTTTATATTTTAAAGAATTACAGAATTATGCTGATAGAACCACAAGCATTTTGTGATGGAGCCTAAGAATAGTAAAAATCAAATTAAAAAACTCATTCTACAATTCACGGTACCGTACATTCATTGTAATTTTTTTGTTTAGAAAACAAAGGAGCCTTTTGGGCTGCTCAAATGTGGTTTCCAAAAGGAGTGGGGTTGGTTCTAAAGGGGTTACCTATAGAACCCACCTCTGAGGGATGCCCAGGGAATTTGCTAGCGGATGTTGCTTATTGAGGTTCCTGCAGATGCTGCTTCAAGCTGTGCCTGGGCTTGTCCCAGTGGAGGTCGAGGGCACTGTCCACTAGACTGCCAGGACCACCCTCATTTCAGACAACGGGCTCAAGTTTGGGGTGCCCAGGGTAACCCTCACTCAGACCAGCTGGCCTCATATTTGGGGGTTCCCACAGATTCCTTCAGGTCTGACAATTCTCCAGAATGACTCACAGAGCTGAGGAAAGTGCTGTGCAGGCAACCACAGTTTCGTTATAGTGAAAGGATGCAAATCAGGACCAGCCAAAGGGAGGGACGCATGGGGCAGGACCTGGGACTGGGTAGATTCCACACAGGAAAGTTTTCTCATCCTCAGGGACCACTCTCTGGGCATCATGCACGGCCATATGCTCAGTGTTGCCAACCCAGGAAGCTGACCTGAGCCTCTGTCCAGAGTTCTTATTGGGGTTTCAGTAGGTAGCCATGACTGACTGAATTATTGCCCACCTGTTTGACCTCTTCTCCAGCCCCGTCTTTCCCCAGAGGGAGGGCAGGTATCACCTGGCCCAAGGCCCCAGCCCCAACCCCATGGTTTGTCCTTCTTATTTTTTTCTGAGAAAGATTGACCCTGTGCTAACATCTGCTGCCAATCTTCCCTTTTTTGTATGTGAACTTCCACCACAGCATGGCCACTGACAGATGCGTGGTGTAGGTCTGTACGGGGGAACTGAACATGGGCCACCAAAGCGGAGAGCTCCCAACTTAACTGCTAGGGCACTGGGGCTGGCCCATGGTTTGTCTTTCTAGAGTGACCAGCCCCAGGTGGGTCACCTTATTAACATAAACCCAGGTGTGGTCCTGGGGTTACTATGAATCACAAAGACCCCTTATCACTCAGGAAATTCCAAGGGTTTAGGGGTTACCTGCCAGGAGCCAGGACAAAGGCCAGACCTCTCTTTGGGTAAAGTAAATTCACAACACAGTTACTGAACTTTGATTTTGATTTTGCACCTGTTGGAGCTAAGACCAGGTGATGTATTTGAAGAGGAGTTTGCACTGGGATTGGCCAGTTGTCAAAGTGGGGCTCCTGCTGCAGCTGGAGTGTATACAATCCACGCTCGTGCCCTGCAAAGTTAAAAGAAGTTACGAAAGGGAGAAGCATGGGGTCGCTGCATCAGCTGGCAACAGATCGTCCCCTGCAAAGGGCAGAACTGTTACTCTGCCCAGCGGTACAGCCTGGCTCCCGCGGTGGGTTGACCATCCACATGGGCAGCAAAACCCCACCCAGCCCATGACAACCGGCCCTCCTGCAGCTTTGAAAAATCTCTCTTTGATTAAAGAGTTCATGATACACAAATGATGAAAGAAAGAGCTCACTTGATATTTGTTGAAAAATTTTTTATATTAAATTTTTGTACCAATTATATTTTTTTCTAAAAAACATTACACCAGCCTTTTAATCCATCCATGTCTCCCATTTTCACATCCTTTTCACATAATTTTAATATGCACTCTCTGACCATGATCCTTAAATATCTAGGGTAGGCTCTTTATGCTCCATTTTGTGTCACATCTCAGATTGCAGATCTAGTCTCAGAGAATAGTAGAACCTGGCAAGTTTCACCAAATATCTGTCCATGGAGAGACAGTTTAGGTATATTGAAAACTTTTCCCATCTTTCAAATGAATTAGTTTATTCATCTGGGGTTTTTATTTCATTATATTATTTGGACTTTGGAATTACGGTAGTGAAGTTGATATGTTCTCTCCTTCATAGCTCCAGACATTTACATAATCTATAGTAATGTGGGTTCTTAGCCTCTTTAATAATGTGAGTTAACCAAATGTGTGATAAATACTGTATGAATGAAGACTACATGAAGGATTTGGAGTGATATGATGGTATCAGCAGAGGTTTATGTAATCTTTATCCTAATCTTGCACTAATATATCCAAGAAGACATACAAATAAAGGAACATCTATATCAGGACCAAACATGAAGCCCCCAAGTGGACCCTGTACCATACCAGTAACTGGGTGGAGAGTCTCTCCCTTGGTCGGACTGAGAAGCCCCAGTGATTGCTGAAGAATGTCTTGAGACTGTAATGTGGGGGCTGGGGTGAGACAAGTGAAGATCTTGCCTCAGGTGCAAAACTTAAGGGAGCTCCCAAAATTTCAGACTTAAAATGTAATATTTATTTATTTTATTATTTTATATATATATATATATATATATATATATATATGTGTGTGTGTGTGTGTGTGTGTGTGTGAGGAAGACCAGCCCTGAGCTAACATCTGTTGCTAATCCTCCTCTTTTTGCTGAGGAAGACTGGCCCTGGGCTAACATCCGTGCCCATCTTCCTCCACTTTTATATGGGACGCCGCCACGGCCTGGCTGACAGGCAGTGCGTCGGCGGGCGCCCGGGATCCGAACTCGCGAACCCCGGGCTGCCAAGCGCGGACTAAACCGCTGCGCCACCGGGCGGCCCCATTAAAATGTAATATTTAAATGCAATTTGAAAAATCAAAATTTATGCAAAAAACCCATGATAAAAAATATTGACATTATAAACAAAGCCAGAGCTGGCGGTCTAGTGGTTAGGATTCGATGCTCTCACCACCACAGCTGGGTTCGTTTCCCAGTCAGAGAACCACACCACCCATCTGTCGGTTGTCGGACTGTGTGGTGCTGTGTGGTGCTGTGATGCTGAAAGCTGTGCCACTGGTATTTCAAACACTAGCAGGGTCACCCGTGGTGGACAGCTTTCAGCAGAGATTCCAGAGTAGGCAGACTAGGAACAAGGACCCGGCCACCTGCTTCTGAAATAATTCACCAGGAAAAACCTATGAATAGCAGGAGAGCATTGTCTGATATGGCGCTGGAAGGTGGGAGCGTGGCGCAGAAAGACCAGGCAGGTTCCGCTCTGCTGTTACACTGTTCTTAGGAGTCGGAATCCACTCAATGGCAGTAACAACAACAAATAAAGACAGGATCGGTGACAACGTCCTGCAGAGCCATACTAAAGAAAAAATCAGTAACACTCATCATGCCTTTTGATAGTTGGTTGATGGATTGTTTTTAACACTAATTTTTAGTTAATAAAAAATATTACATTAAATTTTTGTTTAGTTTGCTGGCATTTCTGATGTTCCCTTAAATGCTGTGCCAGAGGTGAGTGCCTTCCTCCCCACAGTCCCCATGCCTTGGCTCTATTGGAGAGAGAACAACAGGATCAAAAGCAATGCCTGTGTCCTAATTCAGAGTTAATAAATCTGATCCCCAGACAGAGACAGCCAGTGAGGGTGTGTTTAGGTTTATATCCTAGAGTCATTTATTCAGGGATGTTTCTGGAGTCCCTACTGTGCATTAAGTCATGTTGTAAACCCCCTCAGGGAGTTTAGAGTCTAGAGGGAGATAAAGACAACAGGGTTTTACTATACAGTCGAATCAGGGCAGTGGATGGGGGAAGCTCTGATTTAAGAGAACAGAGGGACCCCCACATGATTAGCTTTCACTGCCTTCACAGAAAAGGTTGAGATTTGAAGGCTGGGGGAGCATGTGGGAGGTGATGAGAGTGTAGGGAAAAGGAGGAGAGGGTTGCAGAGAAGGGGACCCAGGTCTGGCAGAAGACGGGGGTTGAGAATGAACTTGACCTTTGACAGATGTGGCCTGGGACAGACTACAGCCACATGTAGAGGGCCGGCAGCTCACCTTCTTTCTGTCTCTGAGAACTGATCACTGGAAACAACCTACAGTGTGGAGGCCCCCAAGTGGGCATCGACATCCTATGAGCTCATATAATATATGCGTTTAATATATCAAAGAAATTTTTAGAGAAGTACATAATGGAGGTAGGCAAGGTTAGCTACAATGCATATTTGAATAGAAAGACTTGGATAAATAAAACAAGGAGGAACCGAGCTAACAGCACATAGATTGATGAATGAACCAGGGAAGACGGCCTGGAAGAGAAAGACCAGTTACTGCGGTCTTGCGTACATTTATGAGGCCAACATTTATTTGGAATGTGGTGGTTGTTAGCCTCTTTATCTTTCTCTCTGAGCATTTCTAGGAATACCTGAAACTTGTACAATTGTTCTTTCCATGATATTCCTCAAAGAGACATAGAGTCTTCATTTAGAACTAGCATAAAACCAATATCCTACTGCTGAGGAGGTGGGGTGTCTCCAGGGCATCCCTCGTGGGTACACATCTCCTGTCCCTCCTCAACCCTTAGCCCATTCTGGTGGCCAGGACAAGTCCCCCCATGGCATGTTGTATATAATATTATAATTTTATTAAGAATCCACGAAAAGACATACACCCAAGATGTCCATAGCAGTTGTGTTTGGGCTGGGGGACTAAACATATTTTTTTAAGGTTTCTATTTTTCTACAATTTTCTAATGTTTCTTTAATCCTCATGTATTACTGACTTAAAAAATAAAACTCATTTCTCATAGTTATAGAACAAAAGTCACATTGATATAGTCTTTTATGATACTAAATTAAAAACTCTCTTCTCTCCCTACTCTTTGTAATCTGCTCTCTTTTATGTCAAATATTCATTTCCAAATCCCATTGCGCTTATTCCTCCCTTTCAGTATCTCTGTTTCATGCTCCATGTTTCATCTTTGAATCCTCTTTTGGTCACCCCACAAGTCATATGTCTCTTAGACCTTTTTCTTCTAAGTTTCCCTCTTGGGAAGCATGATAATGAAGCCTGGAACCTGGGGTAAAGAAGGTTTGGAAGCTAGAGCTATGTCAAGAATCAGAATGAAGAAAGCTAGGTGGAAAAAGGAAGGATGCCAAGTGGACAAGCCTAAGTCCCCCGTTACTCACTCCAATGGTAATTGAGAAGCTGCTCTGAAGGTATTTAGTAAGTGTGGTCAACATCTTCAATCAGTAGACTTTAAGTAAAGGAGGTTACCCTTGATAATGTGATGGGTCTCATCCAATCAATTGAATTCCTTAAGAGGAAAGACTGAGGTTTCCCAGAGGAGAATGAATCTCCTCAAGACTGAAGTGTTGGCTCCTCTCTGGGTTTTCAGCTGGATAGCCTGCCCTACAGATTTTGAACTTGCTGGCCCCCACAATCAGTAAGCCAATTCCTTATATATACTCTTATATATGTATATTCTGTATATAATTATATATAATATACAATATATAAAATATAGATCAAAAGGGCAGAGTAGTCAGTCACATGAAAGGCTCTTTGAAGAGATTGAGGGTGTGGAATAGAGATCCCTTCAATCAAACCAGAGCACATCTAGAAAGCTTAAGGCTTTGTCCCTCAGCTATATCAGCTAAAGTCAAAAGTAGAGATGGCGTTACATAGGAAAATCTGTGCATGAGCCTCTTGTCTAATGGAGCGAGTCCCTGTGATGTACATGGGCGATCCACAAGGTTCCGAGAATTTTATATTAGCAGAAACACTGCCAGCTTTGTCCAAAAGGAACAGAGAGAGTATGAAATAAAAGTAGGCTGTCAGATCCCCAAAATTCAACAGGCAAGAAACATACTAATAAGATAGTGAAGCAGAAAATAAGTGCTATCTTTCATGAGAAAAGAAAAAGGATTCAGAAGGCAGAGCCATGAGTGATGGAGGGTTGATCTCAGACCTTGGGATCTAATGAGTTTCCCCATTTTGAAACTGCTTGAGACTCGTGACTCCATTTTTTCCCTTTTGAACCAAAATGTCTATAATCAGTACCCAATACTCATTATATCATTGTATTTTGAGAACAGACAGCTTGTTTTCTAGTTTCACAGGCCCACCGATGGGGAGGAATTTTGCCCGAATTTGGATCATACCCAGATTCTCCCCATACCTGATTTAGGTTATGATTAATAGAAAACTAATACAATATTTTAGGAAAAGATAATAAAACATATGATCAAGAACTGCCATTTTTATTCAATAGAAATTCAACAGACTTTCTTGAATGCTTATTTATTCAAAGCATTGTACTTAAATACACAGCTATGTTATTTATTTATAGGTAGTAGTTGCCATGATGACTTTTAAAGACCAATATAAATGCAAATCCAACATGGCAATCTTTATGAAGTTTCATTTTCTTTTTAGAATAAAAATGAGGATCATGATAATTCTTCCCATAAAAGATTATGTCATAGTCCCACATTTTACTAAAGTTATTCTTATCACCAATTAGCGGAAAGTCATTTACATACAAATTTTAGACTAGTATAGTCTCATACGAGCTTTGGGAGGTAAAATGAATCAAGCAATATTATCCCATTTCATAGAAGAGAAAATACTCAGAAGAGAGAAAAGCTTGCCCAAGGAAACAGTGCAAGTCAGTGACTGGCTTGGGAGAAGAACACAAGTTTGCTGAGTTTCTGTTCTTTCCTTGTGCATCAGCTACTCCCAAATTCTTCTCTCATGATCTTGAGTGACATTGAGACTGGCCCCACCCTTGAGGGAATTGGTGCCGATACGTTAGAAATCTTTCATTATACAGAACATCTCCATTAGGTACTGAGACAATAAAACTCTAGAGTTATTATATTATACTGTACCCACAAATGGCATAATTACAAATGAATCCCTAATTTGAGAATTTCAGAGAGTTCAAAGAGGTCAAATGTTTAATTGAAATGGAATATTTAAACTAAATTGCTAGTGCACTACTTCAGTATTATTGAAGTACTAATAAATACATTAAAAGACAGTTAGCAAATGTACTTCCTGCTGAAGAATGATCATCCGCAGAATAACATTAGCTCATTTTGTAATACACAGAGAATGTTGTTTCAGGCTAATTAAATGCCATGCATTTTTGATAGCACTTAACAATATGTGGTTAATTATTATTATGCAGGGTTGTTCTATAGCATTAATTATGATGAACTCATTTGGCTTTTATAAGAATAGGAAATGTGCTGGTTTGGGGAGGTACAATGCTTATGGTGTATCTTATTGTAATTTAGATTTAAATTAATAAACTTTACATGAAAAACAAAGTGTTTTCTAAATAGGGTCTAACAAGAATCGTTGTAGATTTGACATCTTTATAAAGTCAAGTTTATTCTACATTAAAAAGCATTATTTTTTATGCAAATCACTGTAAGAAATGAAAAATGAGTTGGTTATACTAGCTGGACTCACGGATCCTGTTACCAGGGTAATTTGAAGAATTTCTGATTCCTTAAACGGTGCGCCCATGAATTATCTGCCCTGGTCCCTCTCCTTGGCTCCTCTCTCTTGGAGCAGACTCAGAGCATCCTCCTCATCAGGGTGGTTCTCCTACCTGGGTCCAGCTGGAATCCCCTAAAGAGGCATTAGAACACAGACGTCAGGATCCAGCCCCACACATCCTAACTCAGGGATCTGCGGTTGGGTTGGGACCTTGTGTTTTTAAAGGTAGCCAAGTGCCTGGGGCTGGGGGTGGGGCTGGGGAGAGACTGCAAATGGGCGTGAAGTCTCTTTTGGGGGTAATGAGGATGTCCTCAAATTAGGTTGTGAGGGTGATTGCACATCTCCAGAAATTTACTAAAAATCATTGAATTGCACACTTAAAATGAGCACATGCAGTCAGTGGTAGTGAATAACCCCTCCGTACAGCAGTGAAAAGAAGCAGCAGCAGTGAGGCCTTCCTCCCCCATGTGCCTCCTTCCCAGGCTCTGAGAGGACCTTGGTCCACACAGCTCTTCAGCCCTGATGGGGCACAGAGGCTGCCTCACCCACAGGATTGCCAGGGACCTGGGCTCGCTGGGCTCCGGCGGACGCACTGTGCTGATGTGAAGTGGCTGCAGTTGGAGAGGCCTTCGATTTTACCCAGTCTTTGTTTGCATACCTTTCTGTAAGATGTCTTTTGTTCCTACAGTACGTATGTGTAATTAAAGGTTAGCCATCTCCAGCAATGCGCAGTGTAGTAAACTTTTCATCCAAACACAGGTTAGATGCTGAGCATCTCTAAGAAGTGCTCGACTGAGACAAGCTAGCTGCTTCTGCAGCCACTGTGATCAGACTGCCAGCATAAGGCAGTGTTGGACATCGGTGCAATCCTAAGTCTAAAAGCAGTCTCATCTCTGCATGGCAAGCCACCTTATTTCGAGTGACGTGTCTTCAGTAGCCTGTAGAATGCACTGTGCCCTCCTCCTTTGGTTCTTGGGGCATCCTGCCTGGCACCACACTTTCTCTCAGGAAAAGTCACCTGGTCACACCTCCAGTTTGAGGTTTTCAGGGCCACAAGGCAGCCCTATGGGAAAAGAAGCTTTTATGGGAAAACTAGAGTGCTTAAGTTTCCAGGGGTCATTTTTGAACATCAGAACTAGTAAGATTATTTTAATAAAGTATGTTGTGGAAACTATTCTATATGGTCATATTATGGGAGGGCATTTCAGTAGAGGGAATACATGTTTTAACTAAAAAAAAAATAACATAATATCTCCTGTGGACTTTGGTCGGAGGCTGTCTGAGGGCGGATGTCGCTGTGATAACTGTATTTTGATAAATGCAGGACAGTGAGACAGAGGAGGGAGCAGGGGTCGCAGGTTGGTTTCCACCATCTCCACTGACCTCAGCCTGGAGATCTTGCCCCTGGGAGGGATGTAGGTGTCACAGGAAAGTAGGTCAAGAGGTCTCAGAATAGCAGCGATGACGCCACTCGTGTCCTGTCTTGTCATTTTCTCTTTCACGGCTCTCGTCACTTGCTCTTCAAACTCCTCTCTGAGTTTTTCCGGGCAAGTACCGTTTGCTCTCTTTTACCGACTAAGTACAAAGGCCGGGTGTGTCATTCAGTGACAGGTGGCAAAGTTAGGCTAACAGAAGGTGCAGAGAGAGGGGCCAGGCAAAGAGTGGAGGTGCCTGGAGGGGCTGACACAGGATCTTCCCTCACCTGCAGAATAAATGGAATGGACTCACTTGGAGTTTGGCTCTTGACAGTCTAGCTTGTTGAAGTTAAGCTCTCAGAAGCGTTATTTCTTATTTCTCAATTTTACGTATTTCTGCGTTATGTTAAGGAAGATTAAATGAAGGAGAGAAGGAAGATAAAGGCTTGGGGAGAGGGTGGCTGTCCCACGTGTCATTCAGTAGAGTGAAGGTCATCAGGTTGGGTCTAACCACCTGGATTCACCCCGATCCCACCAGGGACCAATTGTGTGACCTTGCAAGTCACTTAACCTCTCTGAGTTCAAGTTTCCATGCCTGGGAAGTGGGCTTAATTATTGTCTGAGTTTTCGTGAGGATCAGACATGGGAAGTTGTAAAATGCTTGGCAAACCCTCAGTAGGCAAAGGGGGGCTGAGGCTTGGAGGGAGGAGCTTTTACGAGCCCGCGTGCGGGCGCCATGTGGGAGCTTAGGTGCATGACTCCGTTAGTCCTATTTCCTTTATTCCTCGGAGCACAGCTATGAGAGCAACAGTAGGTCCTGGCTGACTTGGTTAACATAACAATGAGGCCGGGTTCTTCTTGCTGCATAAATTGTTTTTGCTGCGCTTTAAGTTCCCAAGTTCAGGCAGCAGCACTTCAGTTAAATGGGAGGAGTGTTAAAACAACTTATGTGAACGTACACTGCTGCCGGATGGCTCAGGGACATCACGGAAAGTTCTCTTCCTGTACCCCGTATGGTTAGGAGAAATTAACACTGTTAGACAGCAGTGCAGGTACACGGCAGTGTGCAGCATAAATGAACGTCAGCTGGGAAAACACAATTGTTCCATAGTCTGACACAGTGGGACATTTCCATTCATTGATAAGTTTTTAAAATAAACAGAAGAATTGGGTTTTTACTGTCTGATAATGTGTTGTTGTTTCTAAAATTCAGATTTACTTCTAAACTATTAATAGTTAACTCAGACTCTAGTGCTAATTAGCAGCAAAGAAAGGAAGAAGAAAACTAATTTAGACTAGTATAGTAGTCTTCTTAAATTCATTAGTAGAGTACAGAAGTTGATGGCAAACATTGCATGAAATGCTCTTGTCTCTGTCTGCTACATGGATGGTGACTGAGAAAGAGAACAAAGTACAAATATTTAAAAAAATATTTAAAATTATAATGACTATAGATAATGTAATTTTGCGCTAGAGCTAGAATGGCAAAGACTATATTCTTTTAAAATGTTTTTAAAAAATCACATGAGTTACACTGTAGTTTTCATAGAGAGACGGTGATATAAGATATTAATTAAGATAAAGCTGCAAGTACCCGTCAAGATTTGAGGTTTTCATTCAAGATCTAAGTGTGAGCAGGACAAAAGCGCAAAGGCTTTGTTGATGACTTTCTGAGCAAGGATTGCTTCCGTTCTTTGCTCTCTCCTGGGATATATTGGCCCAAAGCAGCTTTGTTTTTGCAGCCTGAAGACATGCAAATGCACATTTAGAAATTGATCAATGTATTTATCAGATTTAAGTAAAACTTGCTGGTACACATAAACAATTTCATACCCTTTGGCTTTTAAACAAAAAGCACAGACTGTCACAGAGCCATTTACAGTTTCTGTTTTTATTCTGTTTTATTTATTTATTGTTTTGTTGAAACAGTAATTCACGATACCTCTTGATGAACTAGAAGACTTAAGTTCATGAACAAGACCTTGAACAGGGATTGTGGAAACTCTTCTTCTAAGTCACTGGATTTTGGTCTGTGTAAGACACCCATGACCCTTAATTATTACAACTGACGACTCCTCAGCAGAAGTGTGAAACCTACATTTACATGCTGCTTGTTATTAATGACCAAAAGTAGAGGAGACTGTGAGAATCCAGAGTTGAAGTTTGGGACTTGAGGTGAGAAGATATGCATGATTCTACTGAATGGGATGAGCTGTCAATTTCAGCCCAGGCCAACTCCCCATGAGCAAGCTCCCAAGGACACTCTGCGCCCATCACTGCATGTCCACCCAATTAATCCCTGTGTTACATGTCCTTTAGAAATTTCTCAAATAACACAAAGGATGTGTAGGAAATTATTTATAATTCCCTCTGATACTTCAATTTAACTATTAACTATGAAAGGTCCATCTTTCCATTGCTTTAGTTTTCTCATGGATAAAATGAGAATGATAAGAGTACCTGTCTTTGGACTCTGTAAGAGAGCTGTGAGAATCATATAAATTAATATATGCAAACACTTAATGTATGACTTTAGTAAGTGTTATCTAGATATTAGTCATCTTTGTCACCAGAACTATCATCATCTAGATGGAATATAGCTCAGAAAATAGGTACTGCTGTCTGAGAACTACAATTTTAGAAATTTGCCTTTTTTCTATCAAAATGTTAATTGAAGTTCATTGCATTTTTTTTCATCATTAATTTCTTTGGAGTTCTTAGGAAATACCCAATAAAAAGCCAGTTGTTTTTGGAGACTCAATGTAGCACATGAGAAAAATGCCCATTAATGAAATTTTCCATCAAGACTGAGAGGTCATCCAAGCTGAGTAGTCAGGAAGGGATGCATGAAGCTCACGAGGCTTCTCTGCTGTGCTCCGTGGATATTGGATAGCATGCTTTCCTGAACAAAATGTGAGAAATAAAGGTCAGATTTTGAGCTGACAAGCTTGCCTCCATGTGGAAGACCTGTTGACACGGCTAATGCACAGAGACGAATGGCAGACAGACTTCAGGAACCGACACAGCGCTCAGCTCAGGTGGAGTCAGTATGTAAGTGAAGTGTTACTCCAACTGTTCCTAACTTTTGGACCAAAGCCTTGTGTTTCCTTCAATAATTTTGTAATTCTTGCTTCATTATGCCTCGAATTCAATTGCACATAGAAACTGATAAATGTGTCGTGTGCTTGAAAAGAATCGATTAATAATGTATGTTTATTATGTTTATAAATTCTTGTTTCCTGAGAGATTTATTTATGTCAATAGCAGGGATGTTGCCGAATAAGAAGGCATCGTCAGTGATCTTTGACAGTAATTGGCAGCAGATTATGAAAACTGTGCAACGGTGTTCAGAACTGATCGCTGTCAGTATGCCCACTGTGTCCCACTGTTTCCCACTGTGTCCATGAAGTCTTCACCTCACTGGATCAGCTCAACTCAGGAATCCTTGTTATTCTGTAATCATTTATTTGTGGGTGTCTCTCTCCTTCACTAAGAGCTAACCCCTCTAGGGCAGGAAAGCAGGACCTGCTTCTCACGTGTCCTGGCTTACCCACCATCTCAACATGTAGTCATAATCGCTGTTTTCTGAATAAATGGACGACGAATGACAATGAACAGAAGCTCAGTAGTAAATGACCTCTGTTGAAATGATGGGTGGTGTGTGAGTTTCCTGGGGCTGCTGTAACAAAGCAGTGCAAACTGGGGGCTTAGCACAACAGAAATGTGTTCTCCTACAGCCTGGAGGCCAGAAGTCCAAAATCAAGGTGTTGACAGGGCCATGATCCTTCCGAAACCTGTGGGGGAATCCTTCCTGCCTCTTCCTAGCTTCTGGTGGTTTCTGGCGATCCTTGGTTTGCAGCCGTGAGACTCCAATCTTTGGCTCCATCATTAGTTGACATTCTCTCTGTGTGTCTCTGTCTTCTTATAAGGACACCAGTTATATTGCATTAGGGGCCCGCCCTACTCCATTATGACCTCATTTTAACTAATTACATCTGCAATGACCCAGTTTCCAAATATGGTCCCTTTCTGAGGTATTGAGGGTTAGAACGTCAATGTATCTTTTGGTGGAGGGGCGCAATTCAACCCTAAACAGGTAGGAAAGTGGCAATTAGCTCTGAAATTAATAGCTAAAACATTTGACTAAGCGAAGTCTCCCCCAATGTGTTTTTTTTTTTTTTTTCCTGCAATGCCATAAGCTAAGTACCTGGATGGGGAATCATGGGTTGATTAGTTGACTTAGCAACTGAAGTTACAGAAAATGAGTAATACATCCTCTTCCAGGGAAAGAAGACAGCAAAAGAGGAGGTAAATTGGGATGAGCATGGTTTGGAAAGCACGAATAACACCTGAGGAATAATCCGGAAAATAAAAAGATGCTTAGTTTGTGGAAGAGAATGTTTAGGGAGAGTGAGTGTGGAGAGAGTGCGAATGAGAAGTGAGTTCAAGCCGTCGAAGGGCTGGGCTCTGGTGGAAGGATTAGACTCGCCTTCTCGGGGCGGGGACTGAGCAGGAAGGGCAAGTTCGGGCGAGTGAGTACAATGTTCTGCTGTCACCGTCTTCAAACTCTTCTGGTTTAGAACGGGGGCCCCCATTTCATTCTGCAGTGGGCCCCCAATTCTGTACCGAGACCTGTGTCGTTATGAGGCGCCCTGCCGCCCCTGCCCTGCTGCTCCGGCCGCCGCAGCCCCGGGTGGGCCTGGCTCACGCCGCCCTCTCTGCCTCGTGGCCTGGCTTCCCCGGACCGCGGCCCGCCCCGCAGCGTGGCTTTCCGTGGCTGCTTCGGCTCTCCCTTACTCGGACGTTTTCACTCTGCCACTCCCGCACCTCCCGGGGTCTAACACAGGAACTTCCCGGAGGAGGGGCCTCCCGTGCTGTGGGCTGTTGGTGAGGTTAAGTGCCGCCCGTCCTCGGGGTCAGCGCTCCTCCGGGGCACTGTGACTGGGCGGTGGTGCAGGGCTCGCCGCAGGGCTGGACGGGAAGCCCTTCTCCCCCGTGAGCGGAGACCCGGTTGTTGCCCTGGCCAGCGGCCCAGCCCCGGACGCCTGACCCTGACGAAGACCCGCCGCCCTGCGGACAGGCCTCCCCTGTGCTCGCCTTCCGGCGGCGTCGGTTCACAGTCCAGCCCGCTCTGCAGCACCCTGGCTTCCGAGATTCCACAGTGTCAGTGTTGTCCCCTCCCTCCCAGGAGGAGGACGTGACTGCTTTTAGTTTTAAAAGTTTTGTTTTGTCGCTGAGAAGGATCAACACAAATATATTAATTAGAACCTTCTGTCTTTATTATCCAATCATGACCAATCTTATGACATGGTAGGGTTGGCAGCAAAAAATATTTTTCTGAGTATCCGGGCGTTATGTCTTTTTACCATATAATTCTTCACATGTCATCCAAAGATTTTTTTTTTAATTGTCAGAAAGAGACTATGAATGACATTATTTCCTTTTATCTGCTGGCACAGCAGAAGACGAGAGGATTTTTTTCTCCCCTCTCAGGAAAACACAAGTGCCTGTAGATTATCTCTCAGACGTCTGGATTGTTTTCATGGATCCTTAATTTTCATACGTTGAAAATAGTTTTCCCCAGTCACCTTACCCTTTTGTATATGAGCCTGTTTATAGGTAGACACTTGGAGCTGTATCTACAACTGCAATCATTAGTATCAGGCACTTCATAAATGTCCCTTTAAGATGTTATTTGATACCTTCTATAGTCTTGGAGGAACAGACTGGGTACTCCTGTTTCCAAAGCAGCTACATGTATTACAATAAATTTGCTTTCTCTGTGCTGTGGAATTGGAAACCTATAAGATGTTGAATAAGAAAACTGATACCACTGCTTATCTGTCCAAAAGCCAGTGGTGTTAGGAAGCCCAGTAATTGAAAAATGGATAGCATTGATATTTGAACCTTTTTATATAACCTTTGAAGTGTAAGCCTTTTGGGGAATAAATTGCTTTTTGTAACAAGAACAATGTCAGATCCCATATTTAGAAACCGTGCACTTAATTCATTTTCAGACGGAGAAACCCGTGTTGTCTTGTTGGGAAAAACATTGCAAAATGGATTAAGCTTCACCCTGGAGAGATGATAACCTAATATAAATAACTGCAGGCTGATCTGTATTAGTTACTGAGCAAATATTGCCGAATAGGACAGGCGACCTTCAATGGTGATTGATCTAGGATAAGTCATCGGCAACATTGTCTTTGGAGAATAACTTTGGGGCATTTGGGATCTTTAGTCTCCTCTTATTTAAGGGGACGCGAGGAAGCTCATGTTCGGGAAGGTCGGTTCATCTTAGTTAATGGTAAGATTAGAGCTCACACTGGGCAGAGTCAGGACATCCCAGTCCAGGGTGGGCAAACGGCTTGGTGTTTGGTGAACTGATCAGAACAGCAGGAGCAACACACTCAGCTGAAAACCGACACCTGACAAAACCTCTCGAGTTTAGGGAAGTCTGCCTGAGCTCTGCATTTCATCAGTTCTGTCACAATGAAAAATTCACTCAAGGTGGCACGGGGTAACTGGACGTCGCAGTACAATATATGGATCGGTCATCTATTGCGGCTCAGCACAAGGCAAAGATGGGGAAGATGTCAGCCATGTCTGCATTACACTGAAATGTCCATCAATTCAAAGAGGAGGAAGATCCACCAGCGACTGTTATCAGAAAAATAAAAGATCACTAAAAAGAAACAGTAACCAACTCGGATACTCCCTGATTTACACATTCCAGATGATTGGCTCATGCAAAGAACAGCTACATTGTTCCGTTTTCCTCTGATCCTCCTTAAAACTTTTGCTTAAAATGTAAATTTCTACATTTCAAAAGCTTTGGCAATACCTTCATATTCCTCAGTCTTATTCACTCAAAACAATTGGACCCAAATGACACATTGCTGTATGCACCGGTGCCCATCCGGGTTCCTCAGCTGCACCCTGTGCACCTCACAGCGAGTGTCAGAGGGGCAGCAAGGGCCGTAGGTCAGCACTGGGCACACTGGACGGTCTGTGCAGTGTTTCGGCAGAGACTGCTTTTCTGAGATAGTGATGACTGTTTGTCATCCTGAAACTCTTCCTCCGTGTGCCTTTTCATCAGCTGATGGGGAGGACTTGAGGATGCAGACATGGGTGGGTGGGGCAGGGCTGAGTCAGGGATGTGCTCTCTCGTTTGGCAAGAGCAGGGCCCTTCAAGGGCTCCTCTGGGGGCCACCTTCCCCGTCATAGCACGGAGCCAAACACGAACATCAATGGCAGCCCCACAGAGGAATCACAGTCCTGACGGTGCATGGTCTGGTGCATGCAGGAGGGAGCCTGATGGTTTGTTTAGGTGATGTCAGCAGGTTTGTACACCCTATTTCTTAATCTATAAGCAGGTGTTCTTCAGATAAAATAATAAGTGGTAAATTTATCTCTTCCTCCATTACTAACTAAAACTGTGAGTCATCATGGAGCATCAATTTCATTAGGGTGAATTTTGGTAATTAAGTTTCTAAAAATAAATGTTTTATATTAGAATATTTTTAGAATTATAGAAAAATTGCAGATAGTACAGACAGCTCCTCTATTATTGACATGTTACATCAGCGTGGCACATCTGCTAAGGTTAGTGAACCAATGTTTATACAATTTTATCAACTAAAGTATATACTTTATTTAGAGGTCCTTAGTTTTTACTTGAAATCTCTTTTTTTCCATCCCAGATCCCATCCAGAATTCCACATGACATTTAGTTGTGATGTCTCATCAGGCTCCTCTTGGCTGTGACAGTTTCTCAGACTTTCCTTGGTTTGGGTGGCCTTGGTTTTGAGGAGGACTGTCCAGGTAGTTTGTAGAGTGTCCCTCTGTTGGGATTTGTCTCACGTTTTTCTCATGATGAGACTGGGGTTATGGGTTTGGGAAGGAAGACCACAGAGGTGAAGTGCCCTACGAGGTGAAGCGTCACATCGTATCCAGGGTGTGCACTGTCAACGTGACTTATCACTGTTGACATTGGCCTTGATCACTTGGCTGAGGTCTGTTTGTCAGGCGTCATCACGATAAAGTCACTCTGATTCTCCCTCATCCCCTTTCATGCTGTATTCTTCCGAAGGAAGTCACCTGCAGCCCACGTTTGAGGAGTGAGGAAATTATTCTCCACCTCCTTGAGGACAGAGTATCTATATAAATTATTTGGAATTCTTCTGCACAGGAGATTTGCCTGTTCTCTCCCATTCATTTACTTATTCCACATTTGTTTATGTCGATACGGACTCATGGGTATTTATTGTATACTGCAGGCTATAATCCAAGATTCTTCATTTAGTTTGTTGATCAAATTCTTCCAGCTCTTTCACTTGGCTCCTCTGTCCCTTCGACATACCTCTCTGCTGCAGTATTTTGTTTTGTTGGTTTTTTTAAATACATCTCTCCACTTTCTGGCAATATAAGATACTCCTGGCTTATCTTGCTCCAGTCCTATGATCAGCCATTTCTCCAAGCCCTGGTTCCTTTCACTGGAACCAATTAGAAACCACGACCTGGGTGCCAGGTGAATCATTATGTTTTAATTGAAAAAAATAGAAACAAACCTTTACGTGCACGCAGTGGCTGGTGGTGGACTTCAGCTCTGAGCGTGGATAATTCTGCTGCGGTCACTCACTAGCTACGTATGGGGTTGGGCAAGCTGGTTGATGACTTAGCTCCCTCGTCTTTAAAATGGAAATAGCAGTAGCACCCAGCTCACAGGGCTGCTCTGAGGATTGCGTGTATTAAAGCCTGTGCAGTGCTTAGAACAGCGGCTGGCCCACAGTGAGTGCTCAGCAAATGCAAGTTTATTTCCTGTAGTGTCTCCACCCCATTCTCCGCCTTGGGCATTCTCTCCACTGCTGGGTGGGGGGGTCAGCAAATTCCATCAGTTGGTTTTTGCCAGTTGGCTTCTTGTTAGGATCTGCCAATAGGAGTCACTGGGGGGAGATCAAAAGGCAGGAGAAGGAGAGAGGCTTCCTGCCTGCTGCCACTTGTGGGCAGGTGCTGGCATTGGCCGTGGGCCACAGGAGTCCAAATTCTATGGTGAGGGAGGCACTGGCAGCACCTTTTCATTGGCCCTGCGGATGCAAGTTGCCCTTCTTCTGGGGACAAAGCTGAATGTGGCAGTGTCTCCAGCGGCAGATGCACGAGGAGCCCCATGCAGGGTGCCAGCCTCCAGGGTCCCGAGCATCAGCACACTCTCTGCTTCCCCAGCATCTCCTTCTTCTCTCTTTTTCTCTTACAGACATTTTAACACCATGGCAAACAACCTTGTGTGTTATATCCCATGTCTTTCAAATAGCTAGAGAAGTATTGTTTCCCTGGCTGATAAAGCATTATGATTATTATATTTTTACCTTATTGCTATTAATAATAAATAATTAAAAGAGAGAAGCAGGTTTTGCATCTGTCTATTTTCATTGGCATATTGTGCGTCTGGTTTACACATCTCACACACAGTCACCACAGTTGTCTCCAGGATAAGATATTTCTGAATTTTTTGGCTATCCCCAGATTAGAAGTCACCCAGCATGAGGTAAATGACAGTGAAATGGCAAGTAGACAGATCCATCACCCCTTATAACAACTAAAGTTGCACACAAGTTTTCCTGTAATACTACATCTTCAGATTCTGATATTTATGGAATCAGGAGGAACAGCTCCCACTGTCAGCTCTGCCTGTGAGGGCTGCTGTGGGTACGAGCAGAGTGTACCCGTGCTGGGGATCGGCTCTTGGCTGATGCAGTTTTCACAGGAAACGTTCTCGCTTATGAACAGGAAGATACTCTGCCCCACTGCTGTCTCCAGGGCTGTGGAGTGAGTGCTACTTGAAGGTTCTACCAGAATAAAGAATGTGTCCTGATGCAGAGGAAGACACCAGTGGGACAGTGACTATGAAAGCAAAGCTCATCTTTTTGAGTTTGGCAAGGATCCGTTATGTTCCTTCTGTCATTTTATAACTCTGAAATAAATCTCACTGAGGTCTTCCAGATGGTGCTGAGGATAAATTCTATGTGAGCACTTTTCTGTGTGTGTTCCAGGTGATATTGACATCACTATCACAACCAGTTAACACTTTAGTCTTTTTTTATTAGATTGCACAGTGCCAAAAATGTTTGATTTTTTAACTCAGTTGGGCCATTTGTTAAGCTGATCAAATAAATCCATTATTTTGGCCCTCTCAACTCACAGCATTTGCTCCTCAAAATATATTCTCGGTATTTATTTCCATGAAAAGAGAAGGAAATAACTGTTGCAGTGTGAGAAGTCTTGTGGCTGAACACCCCGATCTACCTGCACCGGAACCCCAGCTCTACTACCGCAGTGACCTCTTGGGGTCTAAGTTTCCTCCTCTGTAGAAATGAGGAGAAAGGCAGTGTTCACATGTTTCATTGAGGCCCAGACTGGCTAATAAATATGAAGACAGAACAGTGCTCGCGATAGTAAGACTGGGCAAGTGTAACTCTGTGCTTTCGATAGTCTCACCCTTGTTCTAAATTATTTTACTTTGAATCACACAGTGTCTTTATGCCCTAATTTCTCCATCTGAAAAATGAGGTGTCTGAGCAGCTTCCTCCAGAATTAAAATTTTCTAAGATTCTGAAGAAAGTGTTCAATGAATGCACTTCAAGTTTAACCCATTTTTGCATCACCTCTTATATTAAGCATGTGGATTGTTGGAACATGATTTCTGGACCCCGCCTGCCTTATAAATGCCTTTTCTCTGCATTTCCACTCACTGTCCATGCTCTGACTGCCAGGAGCAGGGGTGGCCCGCCCCCCGGGGCCCTGCATGCTCATTCTCTGTCCACTCTTTCCCATCCATCTGTACTTATGAACCTTCCGCAATTGCTGAAACCTCTGCAGCTGCTGACTGCAGTTCGAATTCACCCTGAGCTCCTCCTCCTTGCTCCTGGGCCCTCCATCATCTGTCTCCTGCCCACCCCTGATGTATTTCCCATGATGCTCTCCTCTGCTCAACAGGCTTGAACCACCCCGTCTTCTCTCTGCTCCTTCACTGTGCTTGGCTCATTTTCTCTCAGTGTGCTAGCATTTGCCTTTTTCTCGGCCTGAACTGTCTGCCCTGTAAACCCCTCCTGGCTGACCCCCCATCAGGGTGAGACTGTGCATCAGTTTCTCAGACAGGTCTTTCTGACCACCCAGCACCCGCCCACCACTGCAGTGCTCTCAGCACCAGCACTGTCTGCAATGAAGTAACCCTTAAATTGTCCATTTCCTTGTCTGTGCCTGTCTCCCTCGCTGGCAGGGGCTGTGGTTCTCCTTGTTCAGTCCTGACCCGCTGGCTGACCAGAGCCCCACACCCAGTAGGCACGATGAATAATGAATACATGAACACCAAGTTTCAATGTCCTTGCCTCAAAGAGGCGTCTGATTTTTCCAGGCTAGATGTTCTCCCACACGTCTATCCCCTCCTACGTTGTAACTGAGTTAATTGCATTCTAATAGACTGCCCTCTTTTGAGGACAAAGAGAGACCACTATTTGTGCCCTTGTATCTCTGTCCTGTCTCCTTCTCCACCTCACTGTGCATAACTTCTAGTGAATTAAAGAATGGATCAATTGGTTTCACAGGAGGAGAGTTTGAAGGTACATGAATATCTTGACTTACATATTTCTAACTTTTTACTTTGAAGTAAGTATAGATTCACAGGAAGTTACAAAAAAAATTGTGAGTTGGAGTCCCGTGCACCCTTCACCTAGCTTCATCAATGGTAACCTCTTGATGTGACCTTGACAGAACACCATCAAAAACAGGGAGCTGACATTGGTGTAGTCCGTAGGGCTTATTCAGATTTCACCAGTTTGACAAGCTTTAATTTGTGTGTGTGTGTGTGTGTGTGTAGTTCCATGCAATTTTATCGCCTGTGTAGACTCATGTAGCCACAATCAAGATTCAGAACTGATCTATCACCACAAAGCTGCTCCATGCAGCCTCCCCTTGTAGTCCCACTGATCCTCCTCTCTCCCATCCTCAGCCTCTGAGGACTACTAATCTGTTGCTACAATTCTATTATTTCAAAAATGTTACATAAATGGAATCAGTAATGGGTACCTTTTAGAGTGGGTTTTTTCAATCAACATAATTCCCTTGAGATCCATCGAGGTTTTTGCTCTATCAATAGTCCGTTCCCTTTAATTGCTGAGTAGCATTCCACTGTATGGATGGGCCACGGTTTGTTTATCATTCCGGGCTGGTTCTAGGTTTTGGATCTTCCCAACGAAGCCGCTCTGAACATCAGTATACGGGGATGTGTGCGAACAAAGTTTCTGTTTTTCTGGGGTAAATGCCCGACAGTGCGATGGGTCACGGTAGCCACGTGTTTGGTTTTGTAGGAAAGTGCTAAACTATTTTTCAGAATATCTGTATCATTTTACATTCCCACCTGCAGTGTATGAGCAATTCAGGTTCTCTGGATCCTCCTCCTGGCACTCATTTTAAATACTTAGTATAAATTAACAGCTCTGCTTGAACTGACAGTTAAGGCAAATCACTTACCAAATAACAAGAATATGCTCAATTTTAGAACTCAGTGCAAATACACTAAATGTTTGCATGCACATATAACATCGGATACACACATACAAGCAGGTATAGGAATGTCTCAAGAAAGGAACCATTTTAAGCATTGTTTTACTATGTAGCTTGCATTTTTCTTCATGTCCATTTTAAGTCAATTTTATACTTAAGAAAATAGAAGGAGATTTTCGAAACCTCTGTGATTTCAGCGTTTTAGGAAGACCTTTAATTTGGCGCAGATGTGCCAGGGCTGCAGCAGAACTGAGCGTCCCATTCAGCTGCCTCCACACATACCCTGAACTGAGGGGGAAGAGGTTTCTCCTGTGTTCTTTCTGGATCTTGATTGTTATAGAAAAACCATGAAATATCCCCAGTCATTTATTGCAAGGACTTGTCGATTGGTGAACGCCTCTTGGTTTAGATAAGCGATAGGAGTATACTTAGAGCCTGCCACGTGAGCTGCACTGGGGCTGGCAAATGCCGAAGCTCAGAGGCGCACCTGCTCTGTGAGGTTTACGTTTCCTTCTCTTCCACACTCGGTGGCTGTCCCAGGGAAAGGAGCCTCCCCCCACTGCTGCCACTGGAAGAGGAGATTCAGCCTGCAGATTTCCATCGCTGCAGTGAGAACAGCTTAATAGTTAAGGCTTAGTAGGAACACAAGAAGAGTGGAATAAGAACACAATTAAGAAAAATGCAAATGCAAATCAAATCAGGATTAAGTAGAGGAATTCACCAATGGGTTAACTGCAAATATGGAATGCTTTTCTTACTTAACACTGCAATGAGGTCAACTCTGCTATCTGGTTCTTGACTGTATCTCTCCAGTCTCCTCTTCTCTTCCCTCTCCTTCCTTCGTTCCTTCTTCCTTCCTCCTTTCTCTCCTTCCCTCTTTCCTGTCCTTTTCCTTCCTTCCTTCCCTCCTGTTTCCTTCGTTCGTTCGTTCCTTCCTTCCTCCTTCCTTCTTCCTTCCTTCCTTCCTCCTTTCTCTCCTTCCCTCTTTCCTGTCCTTTTCCTTCTTTCCTTCCCTCCTGTTTCCTTCATTCATTCCTTCGTTCGTTCCTTCCTTCCTTCTTCCTTCCTCCTTTCTCTCCTTCCCTCTTTCCTGTCCTTTTCCTTCTTTCCTTCCCTCCTGTTTCCTTCCTTTGTTCCTTCATTCCTTCCTTCTTCCTTCCTCCTTTCTCTCCTTCCCTCTTTCCTGTCCTTTTCCTTCTTTCCTTCCCTCCTGTTTCCTTCCTTTGTTCCTTCATTCCTTCCTTCTTCCTTCCTTCATTCCTTCCTCCTTCCTTCCTCCTTTCTCTTCTTCCCTCTGTCCTGTCCTTTTCCTTCTTTCCTTCCCTCCTGTTTCCTTCCTTCTCCCCTTTTTACACTTATTAAGAACTGTTTTAAGTTTGCAGAAGAGAATAATAAATGATGTGGCACTTATGTAACCAACTCCAGCTTTATCAAATCTTAATACTTTGATATATTTTCTTGAAAGATTTCTCTTTCCCTCTTTCTTTTTAATTTAAAAATAATAAAGCAGAAACATTTGTAGCCCCCTGTGTTCCCTCCTCCAGTTTTATTCCCTTCCATCAGGGTAATCTCTCCTGAAATTGAAATCTCAACCCCAAGCACAATTTAAATTTTGTACTACATATTTGTATAACCGTAAATGATGTGATAAGGTTTTGTGTGTTTGTTATAAATGTGATCAGTCCACTCATTTTCTGCAAGCTTGCTTTTTCCACTCTATATTTAATTTTTAATATTTATCCAGGTTGATACACGTAACTGTAGAACTCATTAATTTTCTACCAGAATTTTTCCATTCTGCTCTTGATAGAAATTTACATTGTTTTCTTTGTTTAAAATCAATTGCAAAGAATGCTATGGTGAACCATTTTGCACACACGAGAGGTTGTCTGTAGGATGGAGAGCAGGTGGCTGTGTCCCTGTTACATGGAACAACACGTGGGTCCGTAGGAGACACTGTTGAACATCTCCCCAGGGGCTCTAGCACGTGCGCCATGTTACATGGTGCTGTGAGCAAACATTTGTGTCTTCACTTGTTCAGATATTGTAGTCTTTCAAATAACATTTTATGAAAAAAATCTCTGTCATAGCCTGTCTCGGATTTGTTCCTAGCTACTTTATAATTTAGGATGTTATTGTAAATTAGATTTTTTAAGTTGTTCTCTTTAACTGTGTAGTTGGTGTACAGGGAAACTGCTGAGCTGCCTTATTATTTCTAATGATTTCTTTGTGGAGTCTCTTGACCCCCAAATGTCATATCATCTCAAAATAATCTATTATTTTCAGTCTTATCTCAGTCGACAGATTTCCATCTCTCACACATGTTGAATTGAGGTGGGAATAATGGGAGAGCTCATTTGGTACCTGTTTTTCAAGGAAGTGCTTAAAATGTTTCACAATTAAGCATCTCCTTTGCTATAGGAATTTGGTAGTTAACATTTATCAGAATAAGCAATTGTCCTCTAGTTTGCTAAGTTTTCTTATTTTGTTAACAATTAATTAATTTAATAAAAGGTTAAGTTTTATCGAATGTTTCTTTCTATACCTCAATAGGTAATTTTAGACTTTTTTTCTCCTTTAATCTGTTAAAGTAGTGAATTCTATTAATAGATACTTTAATATTAAGCCATTTTTGCATTTCTGGAATGGACCTAACTTGGTCCCGATGTAACTTTTTAATACAAAGCTGGATTTGTTAGTATTTTAATTTGGATGTCTACATCTATGCTCTGTACCTGAGATCGTGCATAGTTTCCTTTCTCATACTGCTTTGGTCTGAGTTTGCTACAAAGTTTATACCAACATGTTAAATGAGTGAGGAGCATCTGGTTTTTCCATTCTCTAAAAGGGATTATATAAACCTGTATCTTGAACGTTTAGTAGAACTTTTCTGTAAAACTGTCTGAGCTGCTGGCTGTTTGTTTCGCGTGTGTGTTTTGTTTTGTTTTGGGGTTTTGTTTTTGTTTTGGTGCTAGATTTTTAACAGGAAATTCCATTTTTGTAATTATTTTAAATCTAGTCAGATTTTCTAATTGGGCTCAACTCTGTATGATACACTATATTTTTCTTGGATATTATCTATTTCGTCTAGACTTTCAGACTTACTGGCATAAAGGTACTTATTTTATTCCTGTGTAATGGATTGAATCTCTGCTGTCAGGCGCAAGTCCCCTCTTCATTCCTGACGGAGTTTCTGCGCTTTCTTTTCTTCCTGGATTAATGGCGTCAGATGTGTGACCATTTAATGATCCAAAGAACTAAACTCATCATTCTTGATTCTCCTCATTTATGTTCTATTTAGTTAGATTTCACTCTTTGCTATATTATTTCTTACCTTCTGCTTTTTTGCCTGTACTCTTTTTCTTGCAATGGTGTTTTTATGACTTAAGTTGGACATTTGGCTTCCATTGGCTAGTGCAATCTTTAAGGGTTTAAATCTCCCTATAAGTGCTACGTAGGTAAAGTTTTGGTGATAATCCACTATCATTCTATTCTAAATGCTTTCTAACTTCTATCATGATTTTTTGACTTATAGATTATCTAGAAGAACATTTTTAAATTTCCAAATAAATGACATTATTTTTTGTCATCTTTGGTTTATTAGATTGATAGGATGTGGTGTGTTATTACCAGTTCTATGGTAGTTAGTGAGGTTTACTTTTTGGTCTAGTACATGATCAATTTTATAAATAGTCTATGTATGCCTGAGAAGAATGTGTATTTTTCCAATTGTTGAGCACAATGCTCTAGGTTGTCCATAATTTGTTTGATAAATGTGTTGTCTTCCCTATACATATCAATCTTTTGTCTATTACACCTATGAGTTATCAACAAAAAAGTGTTAAATTATACCACCATGATTATAGATTTTTTAAATGTTTTCTTTATATATTTGAAGCTATTATCAAGGAATTGAAAGTTTAGAATTATAATATCTTTTTAGTGAAGTGGTCCATTATCATTAAATAGTGACCATTTTTAATATCAGTGTCTGTTTCCTGATATTAATATAGCCCATAAGCTTTTTTAAAATTAAAATTTCCTTACATATTATATCTTTTTCCATTATTATCTTCCCAATGTAACGGAATTATACATTATATTTTTATTTGTTTAGTGGTTTACTGTAAATATTTAAGAAGTGTTCTTGACTGGACAATTCTAAATATAAGCTGTCCCTATGAATTCACAGACTTGAAATTAAGAAACAAGGGGTTTGATTTTTCTCTTGTAAGGAAATATACATTAGTCACTAAATCTGGAAGTTCTTGTCAGTTTTTTCTAATAGTCATTGAGTTTTCAAGTATTTCACGTACTTCACATGATACATATATAATATATATGACCACAAACTCACCTATGCGCCTGCATTTCACCCTCGCATAGTAATTACAGAAGTAGCATGTTGTCTGGCTGGCAATGGTTAAAATACTGGTTTAGGAGATCTGGGGGTGAAGCTGTGAGTGTGACTCTTCACACATTGTAATGTCTGAATCCACGTGGAGAGCACTCTTACCGTCGGAGTTCAGATACACCGTAAAGAGCGATCAGAGCGCGAATGAATGTGAACCCCCATTTTGCTAACATACTCCTCATACATATGCTAACATATGGTGTTTCAGAAGGAACACGGCTTAGTGGTTGCTCAGTCACCCAACAGCTGAGCATAAAACAGGGTCAGAGGCTACAAGTGTGCCTTCTGCACGTGTGCATGTGCACGTTTGCACATACGCATGCCTGCACACATGTCTGTGTATGTGAACGAGGACAGGTAAATATGGGAGCTTGGCAGTGTGATGGTGTGATGGCCACTTGTGGAGAATAGATAAAGATGTGGCTGACTCAATATTCTGGTGGCCACCTAATTAGGAAAAGGATGAAGAAACCACCCGTCATTTTGAGGTGACTTCATCACGTGAGTCGCTAACACTGACCACCAGTCCAAGCTGATACCAACTTTTCCCAATCCCTTTTGAGAAAGAGACTGTGACTCACCTTCAAGAATGGACTCATTTTACTGTTTCTTCAAGACCAGTGTTTCCTTTTTTTTTTTTTTTTAAGGGGTTGATGTTACAGGAAAAGGTCAGGGTGATTATTTAGTGGGAAAAATTGTATTTGCTAGGACTTTATTGGTTCTCTTTCAGAAATCTGACTTATTTATGACATAAGTCATTTTAGGGCAGTTGATAGGAGTTATTTCTCTTTTATGACACTTCTTCCTTTGTGTCAAATTGTGCCATAAATGATATTGACAGTGTCATACAGTAGTACTGTATTTTTTGTATGTTGTAAAACTTTGCTACTTTATGGTCAAACTAAAGTTGTGACTGTCAGCTTCTTAGAAAAAAAGCACCAGGGCCTTTCAAGTTTTGAAGAATGCATTGAAGAGAGTAATATATTGAGGAGGCAATTCCGTAAAAAGAAGAGTAACCCAAGCTTTTATTTTTATGTTTCTTCCTAGATGCAGGATTAGTTTGGGGTCGTGGTGCACGCATTGGACAATAAACACCCAGGGGTCAGCACGTTTCTCCTGCGCCCTCAGTTCTGGTTCAGGGATGTCCATGTCCTCCCTCTTCCACACGTTGTCATTGCACTGGGGTGACTTAATCAGCTTCTCAATCTGCTTGGACAGTCAGATATATTACTACCCTCAGCTTGACGCAGCCTACTGAAAACCCTGTTGACTCCTGATTCAAGGAGGAGAAATAGCTTTTTAAGTTCCCCTGGGACTTTTCCCATCAATACTTCTGTCTTGGGTCGATTGGGGCTCTCCAGGCTTCCCTCCAAGGTCAAGGGCACCTCAGGATAGCCGCTTGTTGCTGATCTGAGGGGGAATCCAGTGGGGCCAAAGGAGTTCTCAGATTCGGCTTTCATCTGTTTATCAACACAAGTGGCTCCTTTTATTAAGTAAGATTTTGTGCTGGTTAGTGCATTTTCACAGTTTACTGGTCTAAGGTAAACACATAACCACACAGGTGAAGCATGGCAGTGGCAAGTAATCATGCAAGTGACAGTGTCCTGTAGTCATGCCTGAGTTAATAGTTTTCATATAACCATATAAATACATTTTTATATATTTAAATTTAAATATATAGTTTTTAAAATCTTCACCACAAATATGGGAAGAAGATGGGGAAGTGTGATCATCTCCAATTTTTAGTTGAAGGAACATCCTTAGAGATTCTGAGACTTACTATGTATCACACGGCGAACGACTGGTGAGCAGTGACGAGAATCCAGCCTGAATACAGGTGGTGTTCTCGGTCTGTCAGAAGGAACGGTGTTAACCCAGAAGACAGCGGAACCTCAAAGTGCAGCCAGCTGCCGAAAGTGCCTGCCCGGTTTCTAGGCTACCAAAGGGGTACGCACTGAGGACAAACCATCGTCCATCTTTGGGGTTGGTTTAGACTTTAACCTGTGGGTGAACTCAAAGGAATGGAATGACAGACACTTGCTTTTGTCTTTGACGTGACTAAGGCTGATGAAGGGAATTCTCTGAGCCAATAAAGAAATGACACTCTCTCTTAGTTCTGAGGGTGACTTGGCAATCACAGCAATAGGTGATGTCACTGCACGTCTATGAATTTCTGTAGGATCAGTGTTCCCACTTTTCTCTTATTGTCTGCTTATTAATTCCACAAAAAACTGTATGTCCCAGGCAGAGGTGTGCAGAGCATGTGTTGGGAGAGGAGACAAAGGCAGACACAGCAGACTAAGTAAGCGTTAGTGAACGCACGGCCGACACCTTTACGTTCACAGTCACACTCTGCGTGTAGACGGCAGCCCAGGGGTACAGAGGGGACACTGGGAGCCCCCAGCCCTGCTCCCTGGGGGACGGCCCTTCACAGGCCGAATGCCGGGATTCCTCTGGGGGGCCTGGAATTTGCTGCATCAGTCATCCTTGTGCATCTGTTCACCCTCTGAGCTCTGTACTGGGGTCCTTGTTTACTAAGGGACATCATCCCATGGTCTCTTCAGGAGCCTCCCCAGGAAATCAAGCCACTTCCCAAGTCAGATCAAGGCTCTCTGTCTGCCTGATTTGTTTTCCTCCCAGACAATCAGTGCTTCGGGGAGCCACTGTGCGCAATACCAAGGGTGGGACACTTTTCCAACTCTGTCTCTTATTTTGTGTCTTTGGCTTCCCTTGTCCCATGGGGCAGGGCAAAGTTGACATTCTGCCAGAATACCGCACATATGCTTATTCTAATTTTTTAAGTCCTACATTTTAGTCCATTTTTAAATGGTGAGACTCGGTTTTTTAAATAAAGTGGTATTTCCAATTTTAGAAAGTTACGTGTAGGGCTAGGAGAAGATTTTGGAAAACAAAATGTCCAGTTTTTCTTTTAACTGAAAAATAAAATAATTCCTTAGAGTTTCTTCAAGCCCATTGTTTGTCAATAATATTCAAATGAACATTCCTATCTAAATTTAATATGTAGCAATAAATAAGCTCAATCTTTTCAAATGTCTTCAGGTGTTTAATTCAGTACAGCTCAGGAGGGAGGGTGCGTGCGGGTGCCTGGATGTCTGGGAGGAGAACGAGGCCGTCAGTGGTTCCCCACGCCAGTACTCGGGGCGGAACTGGACCATCCAGCCGGCAGGGTGCTTCCACCAGAAGGCGTTGACGTGAGCAGAGCACGGCCAGCCACAGTCCACCAACAACACCGTGTTCTGCCTCCCAAGCCTGGAGAGCTGATGTTTGACTCCCGCCCTCTAGGAGTCGCTATGTGTGTTTGTGTCTCTGTGTGGTGTGTGGTGTGTGTGTGCCTGTGGGGTTCCTGGGGCCTCCAGAGCAGGAAAGGTTTTTGAATTCTTCCAGTTAGTCTCCTCGAGGTGACCTCTGTACCAAGTAAAGCTGAGCAAAAGCTGTGCGTGTTCCCAAGGGAGGCAGACAGAATGAGCAGGGTCCCGAGGAGAGAAGGAAGGAGGTGGACATGGAGGAGGAGAGAGAGAGACAGGGAGACAGAGAGATGGAGAGAGATGGGAGAGACAGAGAGAGAGGATAGAGACGCAGAGACAGAGAGTGCGCCAATTTTAACCCTCTCTGTGTCACAGGCTCGCCCAGTAGATCCGGGACCAGTAGGAGAACACAGAAAAAAGACTTCCATAAACAGCTCGGCGTATTTGTTCTAGAACCTGCCTTGCTCTCCCTGAGGAGACAAGTTCCACTTTTCCTTTGCACTGTTTTGTTTCGCCTTTCCTTTCTTGTCATTTATGGTGCCCTCGACAGCGCCGGCACGACGCCCGCGGTTCTGGAATGCCAGCCTGGCACTCGGGCGCGGAACAGCCAGCAGTGGTGTAATCTACTAATGGCTTCTTTTCATTCCAGCCCTCCCTGAGAGACCCAGTGGCAGATTGCAGACTCAATTACTCTCATGTCAGGTGATTATCCTAGGTCTTAATGTAATCTTCCATTCACACATACCATATTTCAATTACGGCAGCTATGAAACAAGCTGTGTATTCAAATCGCCAATCACCTTATCACTGCTGAGCAATGTCAACTGTAAAAAACGCCAGCTGAAGGCAATTACACATGTGTTGAGAACCGATTATGATTACTCTCTGTGGTATTTGTGATGAGCTGGGGAATGTTCTGAAAATTTAATTTAATGACAATATGCTTGCTGTACAATCCATAATACCTCCTGAATCCAGCATGGGGCTATTAAAACCGAGAGGAGCATATTATCACCGTGCTGAAAGGCTGGGCCGGGACTGTTGCTGGATGCCTCTACAGGGAATGCGAGGTAATTTCTCCACATATTTCTAACGGCTGAGGCAGACAGCTTCCAATTCCAGCTGCACTCTGAAGGTGGTCCCCCCTCTCCCGAGCTGAGTTAAGGTGTTTTCTCTGCTGCCGCGGCTCCCAGGAGCTGGGAGGATTCTCTGCCCCACTCGTGGGACCCCAGGAAGGCCCCCTTGTTGGCCACCCTGCCCTCTCCAGGGACAGGAGACCAAGCGAGGGAGTCCTGGATTGTTACACTTATCCTGCCTCAGAGTGGGGTCTCCTGGACACCCCCTTCCTTCCTCATCACAGCCCGCTGTGTAGCGGTGTCTGCAATCGCTACACCACACCTTGGAAAACTGTACAATCGTCCTGATGGGGGTACGTAGCCAAAGAATGATTTCAAATGGCTTATATTTAAGTGGCCACTGTCAAAGGCCCAGTAAAAGTTGTTCACATACGGGGCCACGTGACATCCCTCTGGCCCTGGATAACCAGCCGGGCTGGGCTTCCTCCCCATCAGATGACTGCGTGCACACGTTTGATTCCAGCCCTGGAGGAATGTGTGCGTGCTGTCGGGGTGGGGACGTCTGGGTGGGTGAGGAGAGGGGCCAAGCTGGGGGAGGAGAGGACCCCAGGGCTGGGGGGAGCAGAGGCAAGGCGTCGCAGTGAAGGGTTGGTGAGACCAGCATGAGAGGGGCGGGTGGTCTGCCAGGGGCGGGAGATCCCCATCACCTCTCTGAAGACACTGCCACTGTGCTGCTGTCAGAGTTGTCACACACAGAAAGAGGACTGCACGGGCCAGCTTCCTCCAAGTCCTACAGGTTTTTCCCAGTTTGACACGGCTATCCACATTTTGCTCCATCCCCTGAGCTGCAATGTCCTAATTCACTCAAGAATCACACAACTGTCCCACCTAAATTAGTTCACTAACTGAAGCTATGGAGAAAATGAAGACACAAACTGTAGTTTACACGAAGTTGGTGATTTTCTTTCAGCTTATTAACTGAAGAATATACCTGCCACGTGGCTGTTTCATTACCAACTGAATTCTCCAGATCCACTGTAGTTACCTGCTGTTATAAATGGGTGTTTGTGTTGGAACATATTTAATACTGTATTTTTTTTAACAGAATGTATTCCTTTAAATTAGAGTGTCCTAGTATTTAATTCCTTTAATGAAAACCTCATCATGACAATCAACACGCATGTCTCCGGTCTCTCTCCTGCTTCAAGTTTCTCTGCGAGGTGTTATTACCATCTAATGCTGGAAATATTTTCCTTATTTATTTTATCATTTGTCTCCCTTTGTCAGAACTTAAGCAGAATGAAGACAGGTATTTCTGTCTGCTTTTCATTACTGGAATATAGACATCTAATACATGTTTGGAGAATGGATGTCTGAATATTTAAATTTAAATACCTATCATTTATTTAACACAATCTTTGTTTTTTGATTTATGCAATGAAAACTTGGCCTGGTATGAGATTTTCAATTGCCAAGTACCCCTCCCCCCAGATTATTCAGGCTACAGTTCTGTTAAAATAGATACACTACCTTTTAAAACCTGGTGGGACTAGAGTAACTACTACTTCTTGTTCTCTACTGAGTGTATCCGTAGACCTGGAGAAGGAAAGTGTGGGAGAGAGCACCAGAGATGAACAATGGGACTCTGATCTCAGAGTCAGGAGACGAGGCCGGGGCGGTTCTGCAGCTTCCTACAGCACGAGGCAGAGTGGCGGCTGTGTCCAGGGGTGTCAGGGCTCAGGGCTCTTTGGCTTGGAGTCCAGGAGTCTTTCACTCCCCACCACCGACTACGGAATGACTTGATTGCAAACACCCACGTCGTTTGCCTCAGTGCACACAGCCCTGACCCCAGCCCTGGCCACGGCCCATGTTAGGAAATGAGGTGAGGTGGCTCCTGGGTCTCTGACACAGTGATTGAGATTAAAGCTAAGATAGTTTGCTGAGACATTTCTTAAATTGAAGGGTCTGCCATGGAGGTACACTGTAAGTGTGGCCTGCTTCTATTAGGACAGTTTCATGATTATTAAAAAAATGAAGGGATTTTCTCCTTTTAGGAATTCTGGAATATGTACATTGGATAGATCAAAGCTGATTGCAAGCGAATAGAGCATTATTTAATTGTGATTTATTTGAAGTTTATAAAACATAAGCTAAATTATTAATGCAAATATAGAAAGTTAGGGAAAACGTTATATAACTCTAGGCTTCTTTCTTAAACTCCACTGGCATGCTCCTTTTTTAAATCCTCGTTGCCCTGGGTGGAGGGTAGATTTATACAGAGTAGAGCTGCAGAGTGGATATAATCCAAAGGCCGTGCTGATGGCAGAGGTTCCCGTTGGGGCAATTTTGCCCACAGGGGAAAGTTGCTGGGGACACTTTTGGTTGTCACACTTCGAGGACGTGCTCTGGTACTTAGCGAGTAGAGGTCAGCGATGCTGCTCAACACCCTACAATGCGTGGACTGCGGCCCTGAAACGTCAAGAGTACCAGGTTGGGAAACCTTGCTAGGAAAAGGCAGACCTAATTATCAGAGGGGAAAACTCCTGGAAGAAATTGAAGAAAACTGCAAGCAAAATTGGAACAGATCTTTAAATCTTCAAAATATTTTTGCATAATCACCATTACTTATGTTTCCTTCTGTGAATTACATTTTCTGCCCATTTTGTCTCTGTTGGTGCTTGTCTTATCAATTTGCGTGTGTTCTTTACACACGGAGGGCAGCAATCCTTTGTCGTATTTGTCACGGACATTGTATGTGCTGCCCCCAGATGTGTGACCCTCTCGAAGGGACCTGTTCACGAGAGAGCTTCTCGTTGCAACAGGCACAGTGACGACTGGAGGAAGAAGGCTGATTCCCCGTGTTTCCCCCATCATCCCGAACTCATGAGGAAGCAGAACCGAAAGGCCAGTAAGACGAGCCTCTGGATCATCGTGAAAGTGGACATAGTGTGACCGAGTCGTGTCTTCCCGAGGGCGCTCCAGCAGGGCGGGCGCCCAGCACCCCGGCCTGCTCTAAGCCGCTGCTGCCGCCGCGCTTGCTCTGTGCACGCCGTGGGCCTGCGGGCCGACCGCTGCGGAACAAGCCACCGGGACTCAACCATCCAGGGTGTTTCACTCCTGGGTGTCCAGACACCTGCTGTAAAGCAGTCCTGGGTCTTTTCCCATGGAAAATATTTAAAGAGTCTTTTTTTGAACTTATGTATTAATAAATGTTGCCCTGGCGTGCTGACCTAAAATTAGAGAGCATTTTTTAATATGTCTTAGTATTATTCTCGAGATTACCTTAAGATAGAAAAAAAGAAAACCACACAAATGCAAGGAAATTGACTTCCTGGACACCAGGTATTTTTTTCTTTTTCCTCCAAACTTTATGGGTAAACTAATATTACGTCATATAAAGATTTCAAAAGCAAGCACTTGATTCTGCATCACTTGGATTTGAAAATTTTATTTTCAAAATTATGTTTCAACTATTACTATACTATTACTTATGATATGTTGTATTTTTTACAGGTATAAGAATAAAAGCATACTATCTTCATATTGATGTGTAGCTTAGCTATTAACCTCTTTGAATAAAAAACAAAAATGTGTTTGTTATAGGATGGAGTGCAATAATTGTACTTATTGTTTGTCTTTTAATCATGTATAAAGAAAACAGGCATTTGCCCTTAGATACGATTATATTTGCAAAGACAAGCAGTTGAATCACCAAATAAATGTGGGATCTTTATAGCAGCCTGTATTGCTAGCTGTTTTTCTTCATGTATAATTCTTCACTCAGAAAAAATGCTATCTGATTACAAATTATGTACCTATTCTTACTTCTTTTGCCCAAGGCAGCAGTTAATTTTTGCCATAGGTCATAGAGGATAAAGCCCCAAAGATCTGGGAGCTTCTTAATTGCATTGCATACAACTAGCTGTCGCCAGGCATCTCAAAGGAGTTATTGCACCTTGCAGATAATGCCCTTTCCCTGCAAGCCATGAAATAGATTCTTCCTCTATTGCTATATTAATTAGACTTCAAGGATGTTAGAAAAATTATAGCTTAAGCTTCTGTTCAAAAATTTAGGCAATATTACAGAAGGAATCTTGCCAGAACTTACAGGGAAATGAATTAACCTCGAGGCTTTTTTGTTTTGGAAGGAGAAGGAAAAAAGAATCCCAACAATGCCCAACTCCTGCCCCTTATAACAATATATAAGTTTTGATAGAATTCCAGGTTAAGTTTATCAATTCTGATGTTGTAAAAACAGAATGAATTGGCACGACCTGTGGAAATCTTCAGACACGTTAGAAATTTCCTTAGCCGGCCATATATCAAGCGTACAGTGAGGAAGGAGAGGGAAGGAAAGCCGAAAAGAGGGGCAAAAGGCGAAATGGTTTGTGTCCATTTAAGAAAAAATCAATAATAGCATAAAATTGATTTAGTGCTTGTCATAAAACATAAGTAAGTGCTGGAAAATAGAGAAAATTGAGTCTCAATTTAATCTGCACAAAAGCCACACTGTACTGATGAAGTGGCTGGGGTGGGGGGAGCCACATAAAACCTAAGGACAGATAGTTAATTGTCATATTAAAGACTCTTTCCAGGCTGCAGCCGTCGAGGGGTAGGATCCATTAATCATGTGGATAAGGGGCATTGAAATCAAATCTCAATTAAAATCTGTTCAATAATGTCTCTAATATGTTTTTCAAGCATTAATTTTTTCCCATCGATTCTACACCCCATAAATCAGATATGTTGCAGCGCATGTAATAGTTTATGGAGGAGAGGATTGTGGCTTTATGAAGTTAATGCAGCAGAACCATTTAATTTACACAGGCTAAAGTTTTATGTCTGTTGTTCATTTCTATTATTTTCTTCAGCTAAAAATTATTTGAGCTATAAAACTAAAACTCAAGTTCATTTTTTTCCCAAACGTCTGTATATTTAGCAACCAGATTCCAGGTTTCTATTCCCAAATCTAGCTGGGGAAATGACACTTTGAAGCCCAGAAAGCCGAGTTCTCTGCGGGCGGGGGGGTTCTGCAGGGCTGTCTACGCCTGTGGAGAGAGGGGTTTTCTGTGCGTGTGCCTACAGGGCTTCAGAGGGATTTAATAGAAACTGCTGAAAACAAAAACGTCTCCGTCTCTGCTTTTGAACATTCTCAGGTACCCTCGAAGAGTTTACACCTTCTGAACAAAAAGCTGTGTCTACTTCCATAGCTGTTCTGGAGGGTGGTTGAAGCCATCTGCAGTGGAAATAAAGGCGAATTTGCAGTTGGAAACCAGTTATATAGATTTCTCATTGTCACCAACAAATTCACAGAGGACGTGAAGCTCTTCAGAAAGAAGATGACGGTTTCCTGATGTTCTGTGACACTGGTGTTATATTAAAGCTCTATGCAAAATCGCAAGCGATAGGAAAGAGGATGAAAAAAAGCAAAGGATTTCTGAGATGTTAGGTTATCAAAGTGGAAGAGGGAGCGTGGAAAGCATACTGGCTCTCAGCTCCCCCTACTTGGCTGTGTAATAATTAAGCAAATCGCTAAACCGCAGTCTTCTCACCTGCAAAGGCAGGAGTCTGCCCTGATGATCTCTGCGTGCGCCCCAGCTCTGGGAGCCTACGACGTGCAGTGTGTGAGAAATGGCTCTGTGATTTTCCTGGCTTTGAAATTCTTACAAGCACGTCTTCTTGAAGACATTCAAAAGTTCATTTTGAATGTTTAAATTTTTGCTTGATGAATTCATATCCCTACATTTTAAACCACGATGAGTTTGAATTTAAGTTATGTTGTCATAAACTAGGATATGTATGTACCCGAATGGTTTTCTTCCAAATCATTCTCCATGCTGTTGGTTGAGAAAGGGGTCTGGGGCATGCAGGGTGACAGCCACATCCACTGGCAGCCCCTGACCCAGGCTGGTGTCAATTCAAGGTCTGACAGGGCAACAGCACCTAATGGATAGTAAATCAAGGCTTCCTAATGGGTTATTTTTATCAAGTCACTCTGCTCAAAAACCCTACTTCCCAAACCTCTTTACCTGCCATATCAGGTCCTTTCATAGTGTCCCATAGCTAACTTTTTAAAAAGTTTTATTTTTTAGAAGAGTTCTAATTTGACGGAAACAGTGCGACGAAGTGCAGAGAGCTGCCATACACCCCACACCCACTTTCTCGTGGTGTTAACATCTTACATTAGTATGGCGCATCTGTTCCAATTAACGAATCAATATTGATGCATTATTACGAGCTGAGGACCATAATTTATTCACACTTCCTTACTGTATACCTAAAGTCTTCTTCTACCAGGACTCCATCCAGGACACTGCATCACCTTTGTTGTCATGTCTCCTCAGGCTCTTCTGCTCTGTGACAGTTTCTCAGACTTTCCCTGTGTTGTCAAAATCTTGACAATTTTGAGTAGCACTGGTCAGGAATTTTGTAGTGTCCTTCTGTCGAGATTTGCCTGGTATTTTTCTGAGGATAGACTGGAGACATGAAATTTTGGGTAGAAGACCACGGACTAAGTGCTGTTCACATCCCATCCTATCCAGGCACATCCCTTCACCATGACTTTCACTCTTGGTGTTGACCTGGATCACGGAGCAGAGGTGTGTCTGTCTGTTTCTCCCTTCCCACACTGTACCCATTGGAAGGAAGTCGCTGTGAGCAGACACGCTTGAGGACTAGGGGTTACGCTCTAGCTCCTCGAGGACAGAGTGTCTGTGCAAGTTATTTGGGATTCTTCTGCCTGGGAGATTTGTCTCTTCTCCTCCATTTATATATTTATTTATTCAATCATTTACTTTAATCAGTGTGACTCATGGATATTTATTTGTTGGGTGGTAATCCAGGAGTATTTTATTTATTTTCTTGCTGGATTGTCCCAGCTTTGGCCATTGGAAGCTCTTTCGGTTGGCTCCTGTGTCCCTTTGACACACCCCAATTCTGGGTTTTTATTTTTGTTTTTGAGTACTTCCTTAATTTCTAGCCCTACAAGATGATCCGGGCTCTTCCTGTATGTTTCCTGCCCCAGTTCTAGAATGAGCCATTTCTCCAAGGAGCGCTGGTTCCTCTTGCTGGACAGTCGTATCAGAAACCAAGGTCTGGGCACCAGGTGTGCTCCTTGCTCCTTGACCCTCTCAGCTGACATAACAAGGAGATATGTGTGTGTATACTAAGCCCTGTCTATGCAAGTATCCAGAACTATTTCTGTGTGTGCCCGTCTGTAACCATATTGAGCTATACAGGAGTTCACACTGAAGTCTCCACCTCTAATCGACCACCACAGAGATCATTCTAGCCTCCTCCCTGGGCTCGTGTGCAACCTCCCACTCCAGCAGTGTGGGCCTGGCTTCTGCCATCTGCCACCCCAGTATACCTGTATGGCGGCATCAAACCATCAACCTGGGCCCCCATCGTACGGTGGACTCTCAAACTGCTGATGTTGCTTTGACCCCAATACAAGATTTGCTCTCACCTCTCCTCTCTTTGAAACTGACATCCAGCCTTGGGCCAGACCCCCAAATTTTCATGCCCTCTCAGGGCTGCTGACAGGATTTAGCATCACAGGTTGTGCACATGTGTAGACATGGTGCCCCCTGGATGTGTGCAATGAGAATCAGAACCACTCTTTATTTGTGGCATCTATAGTTTTTTCTGGAATCGATGGTTACCATGATCTCTCCATTAATTGCTTAATTTCTTACAGGTTTTTATGCTTAATTTTAAGAAGAGATAAAAAATAACATTCATGTAATAGTATCTATCATTATTGTAACTGATGAGTCAAACTGTTAGGAAGACGAGGACAGAGCCCATTCTTGATTTATTTAGGATGAAGTAACCATTAGGAAGAAAAGAAGCAAACACAGGCAACGAGAGGAAGGAACCAGAAACAAAGGCACCCTTCCTGTGCGCATGGAAGAAGAGGCCAAAGGAGGTGATCAAGAGGGAGGAGAATTAAAGGCGTGTTGTCTAGGAAGCAGATTAAGAAATCAAGTGTTTTTTGTCCCTGCCCATGTGTTCCCTCTGAGGGGCCATCAGGGAAGACACCTGTGGGGTCTCTGGCTCCTCGTCTCCACTTTGAATTAGCCTGAGAAGCTGAGGGTCTCAAGGGGGGAAGGGTAAGGCCAGTGGATATGAACGAAGCCACCACAGTGTTTACACTACTCCATGAGGGGTAGAGAGTGAGCGGTGATGGAGAACACCAGGACCAGCGTCGTAACGCAAACAAGTACGCTGCCTCTGGCGTGTCCTCAGCCGGCGGCCTGTCCCTGACACCTGCAGCTGCCTTCTCACCTTTTCAGAGGACTGTCTTCCTGTCTCGGCATCTTCACATGGCTCTGAGGAGCATCCAAAGCAAAGACAAGATGGCTTTGCTCCAACATCTAAAGGAGCCCAAACACAATCATTACTAAGAATTTTGTATTACATGATTTACCCATCACCTTCCACATACTTAGCCATTTCTGTGTATTACCTCGTCACACTCACGAACGCCCCACTGTATGCCGGCACATGATGCTGGGCACCTTGTGTAGAGAGATTGGTGGATGAGACATAAAATAGGTTGTGTATGTGCTGGTACTGAGGAAGAGGATAAGAGTGGGCCTTCAGTCCTGTTAGAAGCTTGGGGACCAATTCTCCAGACGGTAATATCCAAGCGGAGTCAGGAAGGATGAGGGCATTATTAGCAGAGCAGTGGCACCATCAAGGCAGCGTGGGGAGAACTGTCAAAGGAAGTGAAGGAGGTCAGCGTGGCCGGAGCAGGGAGTGCCAGCACCAATGAAGAGACAGTCAAGGGGGGAGATCCCATGGGACCAAAGCTGCCTTGGGGACTTGGGATTCATCTTCAGTAAATGAGAATGGCTTTGGGCAGGGACAGCACGGTACCATTTGCCTTCTTAAAAGATCACGGATGGGAGAGAGCTCCAAATGGGAATGGACACCAGTTTGAAGCTATTATGGGAACCCAAGTGAGACCATGGAGGCATGACACTGCTTGGAGGTGGTAGACACGAAGACACGGACATCTCAGGATATATTCTGGATCATAAATCAACAGGACTTAGTCAAGGGTTCGTGTAAGAAGAGAGTCAGGGAGGGACCCCTGACATGTGTAACTGGATGGTGGAGGTGCTGCTTACCAAAACGAGGACAAGAAGACTGGAGACTGAAGGAGGAAGCACAACATGTGGGTTTGGTCATATTGAGTTTGGCAAGCTCATGAGACACGTGCAGGGGAAGGGCGTACAGGCCACTGGCATACACGGTTCTGTAGCTCAGGGGTGGTCTAGAGGGAATGGTGCTGAGTGATGAGTTAAGACTGGGATTCTAGGGAAAAAATGATCCCAGGCTAGCTGGAGCTAAGACACCGGATCTGAAATCCCACTGAGGCGGCTCACAGGCGTCGCTCGCTTGGACTCATGGGCTCCCTAAAATTACTAGGAAAAAAGGAATTCTGTGACAAGGATCAATATTTAGGTCAACATTGTCTTGTTCTGGCTTCCCCGGCATGGTGCAAACAGCCGTGATGGAGGTGGCTTCCCTCATCAGCACCAGTTCACTCCCAGAGCCTGCCAGAGAGCCCCACCAGCTCTGGCTCCGAACCGGCCCAGCTAAGCAGAGCAACACAGACCACAGCCCACTTCTTTATGCTCCCGTCAATAAAGGCTCGCCTCCCCGGCATTCACTGCAATAAAACCAATCACAATGGAATCATTTGATATGTATGTGACTCACAGATATAGTTCCCCAAGCCGCTGTTCTAAATTAGTAGAAGTTAAGCACCCATTGATGGAAGCTTAAAATAAAGTGCTACCCAGCGGGCCCTCACATCAGCCCTGCGTCACCCCAGAAAGCAGAGAGACTTTTAGAGGAGTTGCCATAAACTGCATACATTTGGAACTTTGCCAGAAATATTTGGGGGACCTATTCATTCTTTTCCTTCCTGCAATGATATAATGATGTCTGTCACAGGAGCATTTTTATGCCAACAAATCCCGATGTCACACACGGGCCTTATAGAAGCTGGAGGGTTTTTTTTTTTTTCCTTCTCCTTTCTTTTCTTCTTTGAGTCTTTTCAGACTAGAATACTGAAGTCTGAATTAGATGCAAACGGATTCTTTCAGACCTTCTCTGTGACAATGCGAGCTTGAAAGGAACATATTTGAAAGCTCAAACTGCTCCAGTTTTCTTGCAAAAAGGCTTAGGTCCCCTGAGTAGGCCAATTATAAATTATAGTGTAGGTGAACTCTTTCTCTCCCATTCACTGGAGCTGATTCTGTGTCATTAATGTTACTACGCTGATACCTTGCAAGTAGAGAAAAGGCTTTTCATATCTCATTAACATTACAGAGGACTGAAATGAATTATATGATGGATGAGTGCTACGTAGGTAGAGCTAATGCAGTTCCTACATTTTAATAAGCGCTGTGCCAGACCTCTCCTCTTCCAAAGAGCCTTCTAATCCTCCGGGTGCTCTGCACTGACCTCACTGGCACAAAGATGCCATTGGCCGAGATTCCGGCACCTTACATGGAAATCAGCTGCCGTGAAATTCCAGCCGCGCTCCGGGCCCAAACTGGGCTCCATACCCCTGCACGTTCTCCACCGAGTCCTGAGCGCGCCACGCAGATGGCCACGCGGGGCCGGAACTCAGGCCCCAGGCAGGGCATTGGAGATCTTCAGGGAAAAACACTCAAATTCACACACAGAAGGGGCCAAATCTGTTTTTATAACTTCCCGCCAAAAAACATACAGTAAAAAATAAGCATGCTAAAACAACACTCATTCATCTCAAAGATAATTCACTTCTAAGATTATAGAAATTCTACGGTCACTTACCAGTACCCCACCTCTGGGCTGGAAATACATAAATTGTCACAATTAGGAATGAGGTCAGGCTAACTTTGAGGTTGACCTTGAAAACAGTCCTATGTGCGCTGCTCCTTTTATAACAAGAATGCAATAGTCATGCATTTATTTTTCAGCAAATTCTTAACTGGATTAAGCACTTTCAGTTAGTACATTTTGCTTACATTAGGTGTGGCTAGTTACTAATTATTTGCTGTAAATGAATAAAAGAGGCTGAGAGGTGTTGAAAATCAAAAATGTGGATGTTTATGTCAAATTTAAACTATAGTAAGAAATACCCACAAGTAATAATAATTCAGGTAATTAGGTAAGAAATGAGCAAACAAAAAACCAAACAAACCGAAAAAAAACCTTATAACTATCCACTAAGCAAGAGTCATATTTTCTGAATTCAGGTAATTTAAAAATGTAATTGTTTACTTCATCTAATTAATTCTAAGACCACGTCCCTCATAAACCAGCAGCATAAATATCTGACTAAAATCTCCTTGCAACTGTCATATGACGGCGGGAGAATTGTCTTGTCATGGCTGTGCCACAAACACCAGATTGTTTCCCTCTGCTGAGGCTTGATTAATTAAATTAATTTAGAGACGTGCTCCCTTTACATTAAAATTAGCCTGTCGCAGTAGCGATTGCTCCTTGGTCACCACACTCTCCGCTGGCAGGTTCCCCAGCCCACCGTCTGGCCCCTTCCACTGCCTCAGTGAGACTGCCCCCTGCAGCCCACTCAGGGCTCGGTCCTTTCTGCAAGGTGACACCCTCTCAGGGCATGTCCGCACGCTGTTACCAAGCACACTTCGTGCAAACTACAGTTTCACGTACGGATGTTATCATGGAGAAAATTGCATTTTCTCTCACTGGGTTGTAGAACTTGTGTTTTTCCTCGTTGTAAAGTGTCTCTGCAGCAGAATGTCTAAACATCGAAACTTTTTTTAATCGATAGGTGATTTCAATTATCAGACAGATTTGTTCTAGAACCTACAAAGACTAAATTCTGCCTTCTAGAAGCTTACGTCTAACTAAACCAAATTTTTTCAATGTTAACTTTTTTTGTTTATGCATGGGAGTCGTTCGAATTCTTTTTAGCCAAAATCTGCTCTCTATGCAGGGAAAGGATTAACTATCTCATAAAATCATCTAGTTCTCAAAATACGTTTTGAGGTAGGCAGTTTCCCAAGAATGGTGAATTTTTGAAAATATTTATTAATGGCTAGATCTTCTTTCTAATAAAGTCTCACAGAAAACCAGAATATCATAAACAAATAAAGGCCATATTTCATTAGCATAAATGTGTAGTCCAAGTAGGAAGGTCAGTTATGAGCAGGACTAGGGAGGAGGAATTACAGAAAGAAGCCACATTCTGCCACAAAGTTCAAATGTTTCATAATGATCAATTACAAAGTCAATGAAGGGCTGGCAATATTGGAAACCTGCTACATTACTGCTGAAAATACCAGAAAACATATTTTAGCTATATTTTTAAATGCATGGTTGAGGGATCAGAAAAAAGAATTCCTCAGAAGCCAGAAATGATAAGAGACAATCCACAGGATGAGCAATCTTTATTCTACACCCTCATACTGGATACTGATCCCACATGGAGGCTACACAGAGGAAACCCCCGCCACTGCTGAGAGGTACTGACCCACACTTGTTTGGGTCTGGGAAAACACGTCAGCTTTGTGGGATAATTTCAAGCAAAAATTTTTGTTTTTAATTGTCCTAGTTTGGTATTGCTCTCATGAGAAGAAAATGGAAATTTTCCCTGGGGAATGCACTTGGACTTAGGCTTCAATGACTTTGCACAGAAGTAGTACTGAGAAACACGAATTCAAAACCAGTCACAAAACATAGGCAAGAACTCTACACCCTGAGAAACAGCCAGCAGAAACCATAAAGTCTAAGACCTGCCAAGCATGCAGATAGCAGAATTATCAAATATGGAATATAAAGTGAGAGCATTTAATAGGTTTAAAAAAATTGTGTTCTAAAAAAAAAAAAAAGAAGCAACAAGAGGCTACCAAAATGGACCAGGTAGGTTTGGATTTAAATTGGAAATTCATTCGTGGATTACACAGAGAATAACCAAACCTAAAGAGAGAAGTGAGCCAGAAGATGGAGCTGAATGCAACAGAAAGGAAAAAAGAAATTGAAAAAACAGATAGACAATATGAAAGATTTAAAAACATGGAATATGGAGTGAGAAAGTCTAATATATGCCTGATCAGAGTTCCAGAAGGCGATAATAGAGAAAATGAGAGAGAGGCAATGATCCCAGAGACACAGCTAAAAATTTTCCTGAATTAATGAAAGACACCAATCCTCAGATCTGAGTGGTCCAATGAATTGCAAGCAGGATATATAGGAGCATGCATTTAGCCGCATCATAATCAAACTGCAGAGCTGCAATGATAAAGAGAAGTTATAACAAGCAGCCCTAGAGAAAAGAAAGTTTGCATCCCTAGAAATAACAGATTTCAGCTGACTGCTGCACCATAGAGGGAGAGTGAGGAATTCTGCCTTTGAAATTCTGAGGGAAGACAACTGTCCTAACATTCTGTCTTTCAAGAACAAGGGTGGGAGGATTATGGTTCCAGAAAGATAAAAACTGAAATCCTTTACGACTGTCAGATACTCACAAAAGGACATCCTAATGGATGAACCCTGGAAAAAAGAAGATAGACTCAGGAGAAGGATCTGTGTGGGAGAAGATATTGTGAGTAAAGAAGGTGGCAAACATGCAGCCATATCCAAGAAAACACAGCTGCGATGGGGTCACCAGGAAACCTGATTTATGGGTCAGAAAATGAAGATGGCATGAAGAATCCTGGACAACGGCATCTGAAGGAGGTGCAAAGGGAGGACACTGCCCTCTGCATCCATCGCAGGGGTGTGCGCTGACGCATGGCTGACGGGCCCATTTGTGCTGCTTTGTGGGACTGTAGGAGAGCACAGGGGAACTTCCCTGTGCTGAGGTTCTCCACATGTGTCCAGCAGCATGCCTGGCTGGCAGGGGTCTCTATGGGGTGGGGTGGAAATCCTTGCTGACTTCCCACATACAAAGACCATCTCTTAGCCTGCACCAAGTCACCTTGTGAAAGTCGTAGCAGGACAGGTGGACACTGTTGAGCACACATACAAAGATACACACACACATATATATAAAACACATTCACACAAACACACAAGCATACTGATCATCAAGGGGAGAGGTTTAGAGAGAAAGAAGAGGAACGTACAGAAGCAAACCTGGGGAAATGCCACCATAGATTTAGGAGTAGGCAACAGAATAAGAAAAGCAGCAGAAGGGACTGAGAGGGAACAGTTAGAGCCATAGGAGAAAGATGGAGAGAATGTGAAATCACCGAGGCCAGGAGGAGAGTGAGTTTAAATAAAGGAGGACGTTTCAATTGTGCTGCTGATAGGTCAGATCAGAGGGGGACTGAAAGTGTCTATTGGATTTAGCAACATGCACATCCTTGTTGGTCTTAGCCAAGACAGTTTCAAAAGTGACTGAGTTAAAAAAAGAGAGAATGCATCATGACCAAGTGGGGTTACAGGAATGTAAGTTTGGTTCAACACTTGAAAATAAATCAGTGCAATTCACTATATTAACACACTACCAAAGAAAAACCACATGATTATCTCAATATATTCAGAAAAGCATATGATAAAATTCAACACCTGTTCAGGATATGAAGTTTCTTCCCACTAGGAATAGAATCTAACTTTCTTAACCTGATAATGGCATCCACAAACACTACAGCTAACATTATACTTAACCATACTTTCTGCCTAAGAATGAGAAAAAGGCCATGATGTCCATTCTCACCACTAATGTAAACATCACACTAGATGTCGTAACCAGAGCAATAGGGCAAGAAAAAGAAATAAAAGGCATGCATATTGGAGGGCCAGGAATAACACTGCCTTTCTCTGAAGATGCCATGAGAGTCCACATAGAAAATCCTAAGGCGTGTGCTAAAATGGTATTGAGACTAATACACGAGGTTAGCAAGTTCAAAGGGTATGAAGTCAACACGCAAAAGTGAGTTATATTTCTGTCTATTAGCAATAAACAATCAGAAATTGAATTTAAAAATACCATTTATGGTAGCATCAAAAAGTATGAGATACTAAAGGGTAAATTTAACAAAATATGTGTAAGACATACACTGAAAACTGAAAAATATTACTGAGAGAAGTTAAGGAAAACCTAAGTAAATGGAAAAAATATCATCAAGATGATTCAATACTATTAAAATGTCAATTCTTCTCCAGTCAATCTTCAAGGCAATCTAAATCAAAATTCTGTTTTTTTTTTCATAAAAATTGAAAAGCTGATTCTCAAATTTATGGGAAAATGCAGAGGACCTGACTAACCAAACCAATTTTAAAAAAGAAGATAAATGTTGGAGGACTTTGATTCTATCTGATTTCAAGACTTGTTATAATGGTACCATAATCAAGACAGTGTTGTACTGCATATAGAAATATAGATCAATGGAACAGAATAGTTCAGAATAGACTGACACATATAGGGTCAACTGATCTTTGGGAAAGGTACAGAGTCAATTCAAAGAGAAAAGGATAATCTGTTGGACAAATGGTATTGCAACAATTGGATATCTTTATACAAGTATGTAATAATATGTATATATACAGTATATATAATATACATTTTTCATATATAATATATGGTAATATATGTAATATACATTGTATATTTGATCCCTACTTCATATTATGCAAAGGTAAACTTAAAATGCTGAAAATGGATCATGGACCCAATATAAAAGCTAAAACTGTAAATTTCTGGAAAAAATAGAAGAAACTCATAAAAACTTTAGACAAAGATGAAAGATTTCTTCAATAAGACACAAAATTTACAAATTATAAAGCAAAAAATGATAAATAGGATTTTATCAAAATTGCAAACTTTTCAAAAAACACAGTTAAGAAAAGAAAAAGGCAATTTGAAGTCTAGGAGGAAATATTTACAAAATATGTTTCTGAAGAAGCACTTGTATCTAGAACTGTGAAAGGACACTTACAACTCAATAAAAAACAAAAAGCCAATAAAAACATGAGTAAACAATGTATTGTATTGTATTCCTCAGTCCCAACATAGTACCAGCACATGTAAAGGTATTTAGCATCACTGGACATCAGGGAAATGCAAATCAAAGCCACAAGATATCACCACACAACCTCTTGAATCACGAGAAATAAAGGACTGACCACACCCAGTGTTGGTGAGGATGTGAAGTAACTGGAACTCTCATACACTGCTGTGGGGATGCAAATGGTGCAGCCATTTGGGAAAATGGTTTGGCAGTTTGTTATTAATTGAAATACATATTTCCACATGAGGCCGAAATGCCATTCTTAGGTATTTACCCAAGAGAAGTAAAAACATTTGTCCACAAAACCAAAATTGTCAACAAACCAAATGTTTGCCAACTAGGGAATAGAAAAACAAATTTTGGTATATCCATACAATGGAATACTATTTGGCAATAAAGGGAGGAAAAAATGTTAATACCTGCAACAATATGCATTACGTTAAATGAAGGAAGCCAGAATGACTACATATCTTGAAAATCTGGTAGAGACAAAGCTATGGTGTAGACAGCCAGCACCCAGAGGATTGAGTGGGGAGGGCCACAGGGGGCTTGGGAGGTGATGGAAATATTCTCTATCATGACTGAGGGATGGCTACATGGCTATTTCCATTTGCCTAAACTCATCAAACTTTGTGTTTTCAATTAGTGAGTTTTATTGCCCATAAATTATACTTCCATAAAGCTGACCAAAAATAAGGTGCAGTCAAGTCCAGAGAAGCTGAAGTGAAAGCGAGGTGACAAGAGAGAGAAAATTCCTTTGAAAAGTCTGAGTGTGAGCCCAAGTGGAGGTAGGAGAGCAGCCCAGGGGAATGTGCATTCAGAATCAGGCCTCTTTGTCTTTGAGATGGAAGATGTCACAGCATGTGTGTATGTGAAGGGAGGGGTCTGTGACTCTATCACAGAGTGCCTCCACCTGGAAATGGAAATACACCTTCCACCCGCCAACAGCTTCTCCTTGGTGTCTCCTGGCCCGTGTCCACCCTAAGTCTGTTGTTCCAGCCCTTATGACCTTTCTCCTAGCTCACACTCTAGCCCTCCTATTTCTGGTTCTTTCTCCTCCACTCACCTGCACATCACTGCCCAGGTACTCTCTTTGGGACAGTGTCCATTATTGTACTCTCCCACTCCAAAGAGAAAGTCTGTTGCATTCTGGAATGTAGTGGCTACTGGGAGAGCTACATCCACTCTCTGAGGCTCGAGTGGTGGTGGCAGCTGAAACCACCCACCAGCAAAGGGCAGCTGTGCCCAAGGGAGAGCTGTGGGCATCAGATGGTGCAGTGTGACGCTGTGACCAGGAGGCTGCAGAAAGACTGTTGCTGAGAGTATGCAAGGCTGTCCCCTTGAGTTCAGGAAAGAATTGCCGGTATTGTGACGAGGTGGGCTAATTAGGTGGGCGAATCTCCAGTAATAAGGATGTCAGGGCAGGAAGGGGACTCTATCCATCAAAATGTTGAGCCCTTAAAATGTGACCTCATTTTGTTGTCATCAAATGGCGAGAACTGGGATACTGGAGACATGAATTCACGGAGTTCGGAAAACCGACCCTATAGCGTATGCATGCAGAAGACTAGAAGTCAGTCTGAATTATTTGACCATGTTCTGAATAAAATGGAGTTAGGTTGATAAACATGAGACCATGGAGAAGTTGAATGCTCAGCCACGGATCACAAAACTCATTCTGTGAACGGGGGAAACAGTCTCTGAAAATTAAGGATTTCAGATTAGAGGGCTTCTTTTCAGAAGCTGGATGCCAATATCAAGACTGACAGAGACACTGATTAAGGGGCCATTGAAAAGTCCAAGGCAGAAGGTTCTAGAAAGACATAGACATTCTGTGGCCCTGTGTTGTATATTAGGAGCTCTCAAAGAGCACCAAACAGCTTATGCTGTGTTGAATACCATATCGCAGATTTACAATTCAAATTCAAGTTTCAATGAAGAGTAAAATAAATGCTTAGAGGTTTAACATTATGTATTTCATCTTTAAGCAGACTAGTGCATGGGCACCATGAAACGGGCAGACTGTCGATCACAACAGTGAATCCCAGTGGTAAAAAGAGCAAACTAAAGTTTGCTTCTGCCAGGAGACCTTCATAATGCCATGCATACATTATCAGACCTTGAGCCCCGCTGGCCTGGACCAGTTACACACGATGACGAAGACAACAGGAAGTAAACACTCCTCTTGTTCTGGCAGTGATGTTTAAATGGGAATCTGAGTCCAACTTGTAGGCAGTACCATATTCCTCTACGACAACCATCACCATAGCTCTTCCAGAATATTGTATTTATGATTCACGTGTGATGATAAAAATAGAGTGTTCTGATTCAGCTGGGAAGACTATTTGTGGACATGAGATTGAGAGGATTCCATTAGGGCGATTCACTCTTAAATTATTATTTTCTGTAAGCTTTAGTGTTCTAAAAAGATTTTATTTTAACGGAAAGTGCCTGATTCTGCAGTCTTCAGTGAGGCAATGACTTTTCATTAACTTCATTTTCCATTTTTATCTTTCTTTGAGTGTTGCAGAACATAGCATATGATTTTGAATGTCATGTAATAACAACTCTCTGAAATTATCTGCCCTTACTTCCATTTGACACTAATATTTGATCTGTTAAGTTAAGCAGATCCACAAATGTAGGTCTACATCGTTTTGCCTTGGGTGATAATAAGAGCTGTCAGTTTTACATTTTCCCTCATTGAATTCATGTGGCTAATGACTACTGATCGTCTTTTTTACAAAAAAAAAATTGTGTGTGTGTGTTGAGAGAGAGAGGGAGAATGAGAGAGAATGAATTTCAACTGGAACCAAAAAAAAAAAAAGAAAAAAAAAGAAAAAAAGCAGTATTTCATATTTTTGATTTGTTTAAATGATTTAGATTTTGCAGAAGGGATTAAAAGTGGATTCCAAATTAAAAAACATGACTGACTTCCATTTTAAAAATTAGTGTGGATCCACAATAAAAGTTTTATGCATTTTAAAATGTATATATTGTTTAATCATATCAAAATAATACCTGTACATGGTTTGGTATATTAAACAGTAAGGAAAGAGTCATAATAAAAAAGTACCCTGCTCCTCCCATATTTAGTCTGTTCTCAAGGGAACCACTTTGAATCTTATGTTAATATTTTAATATCTAACATGTGCAATTACTTGTTGACTTGTCCCTTTCGACACTGTGGATGGCTTTTCTGTGATGAAGCCCCCACCCTGCTGTAGTTGTAACACTGCCTTTACAACCCTGGGTGACGTATGTCTTCACTGATTTCCTGTTTTATCAGTTACAGACATTTCTTATCTGCCTACTTCATAGAAGAGGGTCTTAGAACCCTGTTCTTTGTAATCCTTTCCCTATTTTTGCTTCCTAACTTCTGTCCTCTGTTACTTTTACCTTTAAGTTGTCAAAGTTAACAACATTTATTTACTTTTTTTCCTCTAATTGCATGTAAGTTTTCTAAGCGTTGTCAATAGGTGGATTCTACAGGCTGAAAATCAGTAGAAAGCTTTTATGCTTTGTGAGTGTGAAATGTTATTCTCTGCAGAGTCTCATAGTTGACTATAGCTGTGTCTATTCCCAGCTCTTCGGGTTTCCTGGAGTTGTTGTCTGCTCAGGTTATGCACTGCACGGCTCCAGGAGCACTGCTTACCCAGACTGCCGTGAGCATGAACCCCCAGAGCAATGCAGTGTGGTGGCTCTATTGAATTGCCTTTCTTCTTTTTCCATTCACTTTTTACTCTCATTATAGCCCCCTTCCCTTCTCTCTTTTTCTTTCCAGAGTCTTTAACATATCATGGACATCACCTATTCTTCCAAGTCCTCCTCTGTTGCCCCTCAGTCTCTGCTCACTAAGGCTCTGCCTCTCTGCTCTCCTCTACCTTCTTGTTCTCCAGGCCTGCGATGGAGCTGGCCTATGGGGTTGGATCCCCCCTTATCAGAGATCCCCAGTTTCATGTTACTTGTCCATTGCCTTGTTCTACTGGAGGAAGAATGTGTGCACTGCCAGTTGTCTCCCTGAGAAGTCGCCTTATACTTGATCGATAGTTCAGTTCGGCATGGAATTCTAGGTTGAAAGCCAGTCCCTCTTAGAATTTTAAAAACAATTACCTAAGATTTTATTTTTGAAGAGAAATCTAATGATTACATGATTCTTTTATATGTAGAGAACTTTTTCTTTTTCTTGGGGAGCTTTTGGAATCTATCCTCGTACTGAAATTTCAAATATTATAGTCACTTCTTTCTTTTACACATCTTGGGTTGATACTTCACAGTCCCTTTCAATGTAAAGATACACACATCAGCTGTGAGGAATTATTCCCACTATTCTTTGATTATTTCTTCCCTCTTCAAATATCTGGCAATCCTTCTGTGCCTGTTCATTAGGAAGACAGAGCAAGTAGAAAAGCAGCCTGAGAGTTCTAAGAACGTCCATGGGGCTTCCCTACTGGTAGCGTTTGCTTTCATGCTTTACAACTTCTAAATGCCAGATTGGGGAGGGCTCAGTTTTAGGGCACTTTTCAGTTGTTTAGTGCATCTTCAGAGAGAGTGGGTTCAATTTATTTAGAGGAAATTTTCCCCCTGCAGAGTGAATGTCTGGCTGCTGAGTGGGTGTGTCAGGGCCCCCAGAGCTGTCCACCCTCATCCCCAGAACCTGTGAACAGTGACGTTACATGCAGAGGGACTTGGGGATGTGACTAAGGCTCTGGACTTCAAGATGCGGAGACCGTCCTGGACTTTCCAAGGGGCCCGATGGAGTCTCCTGGGCTTAGGGGTGGCAGGGAGAGAAAGAAGACTCAGTGAGGTAGGGCAGGAGAGGAGGTGAGAGAGGCTCCAAGTCTGGGCAGGACTCACCCCCTACCACTGGCTTTCAAGATGAAGAGGGCCGTGTGCTGGGGCACAGGCAGGACAACCCCCAGCCAACAGCCAGCCAGGAAACAGTAGCCCCAGTCCTACACACACAGAGTGAAATCTGCCGACCACCTGGATCAGCCCAGAAGCTGACTCCTTCCCAGAGCCTCCAGGTGGGAACCCTGCATGCAGACACCGGAGTGTGGGCCTGGCAGACCGGAGCATGAGACCAGCAGGGCTCCCGGGCTCCTGACCCGCAGGGCCGGGCTCCAATGAGCGGGCACAATTGTAAGCGACTAAGTTTGTAGAGAGCAGTAGACACAGATAGGAGGGTGTGAGAATGGGATGCGGGTGTCAGAGGAGGAGCTTCACCGACCAATACTCAGTGCCCCGATACACCAAGTCCAGGCCTCTCTGCAGCCCCTCCACGCACACCCCCGACTGCACGGCCCCTGTCCTGTGCTGCTGCCAGGGCCCTTCATGCACCCTGAAATGTTGTGGGAACTCTTTTCAACTCTTAGCCCTCCTGTTCTCTTAGTGCCTGCTTCTAAGTGCACTTTCATGTGTTTTCTACCAGTTTAATGAAGTTTCAGGAGGGAGAGGGGATAAATGGCTATGCTTGCCATAGTGTCTTGAACCCAAAGTCCAAATGACGTATTTTAAAATTTTGCCAGTGAGGTTCAGTATGCTAGATTGGAATAATCCTGCTCTCCTCATAAATAACAAAATGAAATGTGAAATCGATGTACTTAGAAATAGTGAATTTCAGTCTTTGGCAGAGCTGACTTTTGTTCCCAGCTCTGCCGACTAACAGTGTGTGACCTCCTTATGTCACCGTCCACACAACAGAGGTACACAGATTGAATCCACAGGGTTCTACAGGGAATCACATGCACTAATGTCAGCTAAGAGGTTGACAGAGGACCTGGCGATAATCAGTGTTTCATGAACCACCCTCTGTCGATGTCACTGTGCCGGGGTGGGCTTGATCTCTGTCGCAGAGGAGTCCTGGTCCGAACCGGGCCCAGACACTGAGAATGCCCCAGAAGTGGAGTGTTTGCCTGGCTGCATCACTTCTCGGGGCCACACCATGTCGCTGAATTTTGGCTAATTCCCCTGTGGTGTAGAGTTGATATTAGTGTCTGTGTATAATGTAGAGGGTGACACTCTTTTCTCCTACACAAAACAAGCTATATGAGGAGATAAGCTCGTGTTTCCACAGGCCCACTCCTCATCTCCCATGGTGAGTGGGATGGAGAAAGGAAGGCATTCAAGCAGGACTGCCTCTGAAGGCAGGAGGGAGCTGGTCACCCCCACCATGTCCCAGGTGCCAGCTCCCTCCCTCTCTCTCTCCCTTTCTCTCTGTCTCTGTCACACACACATACCCTCTTGTGAAAATGTCATTGGTCCCCAGCCCTTTTCTCTGTAGTAATAACAGGAGTTTGGTGTAGGTTGGGATGAAGAAGAATGGGCTCCTATGCTAGTGAGGCAAACACATTTCATACGTCACTTAATACAGCCATCATAGGAGGTGGGTGTTATGTCGCCTCTGGGCTGACTGAGAGTCGACGCTGGCCAATGCCCTTCTCCAGGAAAGTGGGAGCTGAGATTCCACCAGGCCCAGGCTCCACACCCTGACCCACCCTGACCTTCTGCTGGAAGGTGTACGGCCAAGCTCCCCATCACCGTCCATCCCATGGCCAATGTGGGCTGCTTGCCTGCTCCCACCACGCCTGCTGCCCTGTGACCTTGGGCGACATGCTTACTTTTGGGGGCCTCCGGCTCTTCATGTTTAGAAGAGGGACAGTGACCCCCATCATCTGGGCTGGCCGGCAACCTATAAACAAGAATCATCCCCTCCGCCCCACCTGCCACAGAAAAATGCCTTGTGCTCCCTACTTGAGGAGGCGGGGCTGCCCCCAGGCCTCACCTGGCTCTGCCTGCGGACAGCTCCCCTGCTCCCTTAGTCATCACTAAAGGTGGCCTAGAAGCAGAGAGCACCAATAATCATCACAGTAACCATACTGACATTTAAGAGTAGGCAGAGGCAAAGAATCTGTTTAAAGTTCATGACTTTAAATACGTGCAGACACTGGCACCCATAATCAGTTTCACGTGGGCACGTGGGGAGACGCTGAGAGATGAACCTATGGAATATACATATACATATATCTGTGTATGTGAGGGCATGTATGTGCATATAGAGCACCTCTGCTTCAGCTGCGTTTTATTTCTCCGTATCGATTTTGAGGTTTTTGTTTTAGTGTGGAGAAATGCACTAGGCATGATAAACCCCTTTCACAAACCCAGAGAAATAAATACTCCCCACAAAGTGGATCATGAAGTATATTTTCCCCAGGGAGCTCCATTATTTTAAAAACAGTTGCTTTTTTTTTCATTTTTATGTTAGGGGCCAGGCCAGCTGAGCTCCTGCTTCTGGTCTCAGCAGTGTGACGGCTGTCCCCCACCATCACTCATTCTCAGTGGGCCAGGGGAGCAGGTGGGGCATCAGATCTTCACCCAGCCACCCAGCCTGACACTCTGTGAAGGGGAGATGGATGGTCAGTTGGCTCCACGGAAAATATTCCCCCAGAGAGTTCCCTCCACACCAGACTGCTTCCGTCTCTTTCTTTTCCTCTTTTCTGTTTTAAATGAAAACGGTGCAGTTGCCCATATTTCTTGTTGGTCACCATTTGGTGGCATGTTTCACTGAGAGGAGCACAAGAGGGAAGGGCAAAGGACCCTCGTTCAGGATTTAAACCAGCGGAAGCACACACACTCCAAGAAGCTGCTACGATTCCTTAACTTTTCCTAGCCCCAGAAGGCAAGGAGGTTTTATGTCCACATCCTTTGCAGAAAGGGGAGCATATGAGCCCATGCGGCTTCTGTTCATGATCTTCTCATCGTTGTTGAACCTCTGCAAGAAGGAACACAGAAGAGGGGCACACATTGGCAGTGAAGACGGAATGCTGCTCTCACACTGCTTCTGTGAAATGGGCACATTGATTTCTTAAGAAGAGTACAGAGGAAGCACCAAGCACCTTCCAAAGAAGCAATGATAAGGATGCTCACCTGATGCGTTCCTTGCTAGGGCCTGTGTAATAAACTACTGCAAGCTGGGGGCTTTAAACACAGACATTTATTCTCTCTCCATTCTGGAGACTAGAAGTCTGAAATCAAGGTGTCTGCAGGCTGTGCTCCCTCTGCAGGCTCTAGGGGATGATCCTTCCTGGTGTTTTCCAGCTTCTGGTGGCTGCTGGCAACATTTGACTTGTCGCCACATCCCTCCAACCTCTACCTCCCTTGTCACATGGTCTTCTCCCTTCAGGTGTCTGTCCCCAGATTTCCTGATTCTTATATAGACACCAGTCGTTGGGTTTGGGACCCACTGGAATCCAATACCATCTCATCTTAACTCGATCATTTGCACAAACCTTATTTGCAAAGAAGCTCACATTCACAAGTACTGGGGTTAAGACGTCAATACACCTTTTTGGGAGACACAGTTCAACCCAAAACACCAGCGTTCCTGATGAATACAATTTCCTGTCTTGCCAAACAACTTCATGAACTGACATGCATAGACTTTTCTTTTTTTTTTTTTTTTTGTGAGGAAGACCAGCCCTGAGCTAACATCCGTCGCCAATCCTCCTCTATTTGCTGAGTAAGACTGGCCCTGAGCTAACATCGTGCCCATCTTCCTCTACCTTATATGGGACGCCACCACGGCGTGGCTGACAAGCAGTGCATCGGCGGGCGCCCGGGATCCGAACCTGCGAACCCCAGGCTGCCAAAGTGTGAATTAAACTGCTGTGCCACCAGGCGGCCCCGACATGCATAGACTTTTCTTTGCATGTATTCTTTCAGCCACACGGAGCTTTACAGTTATTCTTAGGATCCCGAGTGTCAGAAAGCGGGAGGTCACAAATGGAGTTACCTGCCTCAGGTGACCTGGCCTCCATTGGGATTGTATAAGTTGCAGGTGGCTGAGAAGCCTAGAAAACTACCCTCCTCAGTCCACTTTAGGTCAATAACACTTTTGTTCTTCTTAGGCTTAGAAACGCTTCTCTATTCTTTGGCATCACTTCTACTTATTTTCACCCCCTTGTCTGATCAAACCTGATACCTTTTAGGTACATAAGCTCAGAATTCAGCACTGCATTTCTTTGGGAAACCCACCACTCATACCAATCTGATTGTAAATAATTTGGTATGTTCCCATTCTGAAATCAATAAAATTAACCTAAGCCCAAGTTTGGCTTATACCTGTTTCAATAATATCAGCACCCTGCTGAGGCAAAGTCAGCCGAAGGGCCACGAATCACCCACGTCCACTCCCAGAGCTGCAGTGAAACTATATCCCAGCAGCATGAAGAAAACCAGTGGGGCAAACCAATGGGACAGGCACTAGTACGCAGGCAGCAGCAATGGAAAGGAGGAAAACTCTCCTCATCATATAGAATAATGCTAATCTGACACAGAATCGGTCACTTATACTTATTCTTTTCTCTGATCTTACCAGAAGGTGATTGGTCCCAATTCAGATTTGTTTTGGATGAAGCAAGGACAGCATCTTCTCAAGGCTCCCCTTGTTTTATTTGTATCCACTTTTATTCTAACTCAGGACTGCCACATCAACCCTTCCCTGGGTCTCCAGGCTGCCAGCCTGTCCTGCAGATTTTACACTTCCAGCCCTCACAATCTCGTGAGCCAATTCCTTAAAATAAATCTCTCTCCACACACACACACACACACACACACACACACACACACACACACACACCCCATTGGTTCTGTTTATCTGGGGAACACTGACTAATACATTAACCCCGGGGCTCAGAGGACCGGAGAGCTGTTCCCACTTCGATGAAGTCAGTGACTGTACCTGGGATGAGCCAACCAGAGCTCTGGTGGCAGGTTGGGGACCCCACCTGAGTCCAGTCAAGCTCAAGGCTGTGGAAAGGGGCAAGAACCCCCATGTTAGTTGACTAGCTGGACAATCCATCAGTGCAGCCCTGCTCAGGCCCTTGTAGAGCACTTTCCATACATCAGGCACTCCAGGGGACATAAGGCCTTGGGGAAGTGAGACAGACCCCAGCCCCTGCCTTCCAGGGTCCATGTGCACATTCCCCAAGAACTCCTGGATTGCAGAGAGTCATGTAACCACAAGATGCTAGGCGGTTTACAGTTGACAAGGTAGTGTCATTATCTCGATATCCCTTACAACAAGCACTGTAGGCCCGGGATGTGGTTTCCATCTTGGCAGCTCAGGAGAACTAAGTGACTTGTTCAAGGACACACAGCTGGCCATTGACAAAGCCAGGACTTAAACTTAATGCTTTGGACCCCATAACTCCATCTCCAACGTGTGGCTGATGCCCCAAATCCTACCTAACTTTTGGAAAGTTAAACAGATGTGAAACTTTAAAATTCTGTTCCTAAGTATCATCCTCAGATAATCTTTCTGTAATTCAAGACAGCAAAATGCATCTATATGCAACTTTTGCATGTGTTTAGCTCTCTACCAATCACCCCATCATGCCTGGTGAGCACCCCGTTTAGGAGCTGGGCATCTCCGTGTTCTCTTGGTGACATCACCCAGCGTGGACACAGGTGGCTGTGCCTGCCCTTCGTGGTGCCCTGTGAGGGTCGTATGTGAGTTGACTTGGTCCTGTGTGCTCAACAGGCCCTGAGCCCTCCGTGAGGAGACAAGCAGCCAGGAGCCCATCAGCATGGGGTCACAAGCAGAAGCCGTAACAAAAGTGTCCAGCCTGGATGGAACGCTGCTGCTGTCCGGTTTCCTGTGAATGCTCAGTCTGCAGACTCTGCTTCCCCTGTAGCCCCCGCATTCGTGCAGACGCACCGTTTCTGCCCAGGACGAGCTGTGCAAGTTCTTGGGAAGACTCACAGTGCCTTTGTCCTGTGGTCCCTGGCATGAAGTTTTGAATGTGAAATACAGTAAATAAACCTGCCTTGGGTAAGTCGATGGGGTTTATTTCTATCACTGTGGGACCACAGTGATGATTAGCAAAGGCGGTCCCTAAAATCTCCTATTTCTTCCCACGTTTTTCTGTCCCCTGGAGAGGGGTGGGGACCCAGCTGATGGAGCACCGCCATGAATCACTGTTCTTTTGTGTTTTGTCCTTTCACCAAGGATTCCCGTGCAGATTCTCCCACGCAGACTCAGTAAACTGAAAGCGTCACAGTGTGCGGGCCCCTCCACACCCTATTTACTGAAACCAGCTGTAAGTGAATATTTATTACCTGGAGACATGAAGGGGAGGTACAGGGTGGGGACAGCACTGCCCGCGGCCTCTGCAGCGGGGCTGGTGGGGAGGCTGGGCGGTGGGCCCTGGGGCTCAGGGCCTCGGACCCATGTAGACCGGCTCCCATCCAGGTCTGGGCTTCCTGGGCCTCGTGGACTTGAGTTTGAAATTGTAATCACAGCTTCACTAACCGATGACACTTTGCTGAACTTATTTCCTCCTAGTGAAATTCTTCCCTCAGTTCTTGCCCTGGGAGCCTCTGGAAGGCCCCTGTGCTCTCACACAGCCCCACTGCAACCCCCCTTACCCCTCCCTGCTCCTCGCTGCTGCCTTCTGGTCCTGCCTCCTGTGCGCCTGTGCTGACACCTGTCTGCAGGCGCTGGTCTCCAGACTGCCAGAAGCATCCATCTCTACCAGCCCATCTTCCTGTGCCCAGAATGATTTGCAGCCCCCAGAGCCCCATGGCCTCCTAGTGCCAGGTTCCCAAAGCGGGGAGAGCGCTCACGCTCCTGTGCCTTATTCTCCCCCGTGGAAAAGCTCTCTCTCTGGGTTTTTGCCACGTCCTCTCTTTAGGACTTGGGCACATGTCCATGGCAGCTGGGCTGGGGACCCACACCCACCCACCCAAGTGCTTGGTGCATTGTTAAAACAACCCTCTTCCTTTGGGCAAGCTTTCTCAGGACACATGATGCCTCCTGTAAACAGATTCCCAGTCAGGGAGCTCACATCCCTCCATTCACAACAGGAGTGATCCAGGATTCAGAAATCGTGCATTTGGAGCTTTTCAGAGCTCCCTTCTGCATGGCCCTTGCCCTGCTCAGCCAGAGGATTAGTATAATAAGAATGCAAAAAGGATCAACTTCTAGTTTGTTTTCTCCTTAAACTTTCAAAATAAGCTATTTAAATGAAAAGGCAAGGTTTTGAGGATAAAGAAGAATGGGTCTGATGCCCTAATACTGGTGGAAGAGAATAGAGGAGGAGCTAACTGCCCCCCCATCCCAGCCCAGCTGTTAGGTGAGGTCACATGCTTTGGGGAGAGGGAGAGAGGGAAGAAATCCTGTGAGGGTGTTGATGCGAGGGGACTAGGGATGGTGTTGGGGGAATGGATGGATGGAGAGTTGGCCAAGCCGTGCTGGAGCCTTCCCTCCTGGCTCGAGAGCACAGGCCACACGTGAATTGTAATCCGGTGTACAGAGTTGTAATCCTGCTCGCTGTGCTCTTCCTTCTGTCAAGCAGTGACCTTCTGCTGATGGCTGACCCCATGCAGTTTGTGGTCACCCAGCAGGGTTACCCCCTCACAGAGCCTTGACACTTGGTTGAGCCCCATCCAAAGCCCGCCTCTCCAGCGGGCGCTGGTCTGTTGTTCCTCCCATCGCCCCCCCCACCTGCCACCTGCAGAGACCTTGTGGGCTTATCTGTTTATCCCACCGTCCCCCATAACCTCACGTTCCCTGAGGGCAGGGACAATGTCGACTCCACACCACCTGCCCCGGTGCATCTGGTGCAAACAACAGGTGCTCAGTGCGTGTTTGTGGGAGGAGGAGGGCATGACTGTCCACGGCTGTGAGACGGCTGAGGGGCAGGTACTTTCTGGACTTAATTCTTGGGACATTAAGTCAACATAAAAGAAAAATATTCATTATGAGATTGGAGCTAGTTGTGAGTTTCTGTTTTTCTCTGCTCTTCGGTTTTCCTTTTGATCCTTATAGATCAAACAGCAACTTTCTTTAAAATTAAAACATCATGCAAATAGATCGGTTTGTCCTCTGTGGCTCTTCTTGACCTCAGGACCCTGCGGATGTGAGTAGCTGGAAGGGGAACGCCTGCTTGGCCCACGCGGCTCTCGGGGAGGCAAGAGAGCGGAACGTACGGTGGAGCGTGGAGACAATTTGGTGAATCTCTTCGTGACCATCATCAAACCACAGATGCCAGATGATGAAGAAGGCTTTCGGTCAGCTCTCTGTGTGCTGACCACACACATAAATGACCACAGTTGTTTAAAGTCAGACTGACCTGTTTTGCCTCAAAGAACAGACCCCATTTGTTCTCAAAATCAAATCTGTTTATAAATATTTATTATACAGTGTAGGCTGTGTGAATACAAACCTAATTTTGGAAAATGTTTGAAGAAGTAGTCATCAGTGTTTTTGTTGTTACATAGAGTGTTTTGTCGTATTCCAAAAGAAGCCATACTTTCTGTCCAGAAGTACATTGTAATCGTGAAGAGACAAACACAGTATTTTTGAAAAAAATTAATGAATATACATAACTGAATTTCCACTGAAAGAATTGATTATGAAAATACTGCTAAACATTAAAGCAAAATGGGAACTTTTCCATTTTTTAAAAGTGGTCATATTTTAAGAAATATTTTATGAAATCAAATCACATATTAAACCCAAAGAGAATGTTGTTTTTTAAATTAAATGGCATCCTGAAAATTTTAAAGTGTGAATGAAAATATTGACAGTTAACCAAATTTATACCAAACCCGATGAGAATGCTGCAGATTCTCATACATCTGAACAACCATTTCTTTGTCAAAAATGTACCAGAAAACTGGCATTTTCCAATTATTTAGAAGTCTGTTCTTGATTTTCACTTGATGTTAAAAGTTTCTTCTTATAATAATTATGTCCTTTAATTATTCAATTTTAAAATTATGCTGCAGTTTAGTTTCCATATTTTAACATATTTAAATTAGTTTGAAATGCCAACTCAGGGAGCTTAGCTGCATCACATATTTTAATTGGTGGCTGAAAGTTTATACTCGATTCGGAAAAAAGTTTCTAATTGTCTTAGAGTATCTGGATTTTAGTTTGTCAGAAATAACTAATTGTGGACAAAGTACACATCTTGTCCTGTTTATCAGACTCTGAGCATTGTGTCGGGAGCTTCCACATTTTGCTTAGTTGTGCCTTTATTTTTAAATGGTGGAGGCAAGCTTGTCTCCTCTAGGATCCAGGGGGCACTGGGCTGCAGAAGCCCAGGGTATAATGGGCTTTCCATCTACGGAAGGGGTGTGGCCGAGACAAGTGGTGCCCGGAGGGAGATGACCAGCTCCTGCTCAGAGACCGTGCTTGGCGTTTCCAGGTGTACAGGTGTTTAAAAGTGGTCAAATTAAGGGGTCTCTGTGTAACATTATGTCCAGAAGCTGCAGAGTGTACTTTAGGACATCGTGTAGTTACAAATTTGTCCCATGACATTTATTTAGAGATGATAGCAAGATTATTTTTTCAAGTACATTCTCTTTCAAGTTCAAAAATGTCATCATTAATTAATGTATTTGGGGTTTGATTTTCAAACATAGGCCTCACAGCTGAATATAGACTCATAAGCCATACTTCAAATGTAATGCATCCTTGCACTGTTAGACATACCATTGACGGTCAAGGCCCTGAGTGGAGCCAGGGAGACTGCAGGCCAGACTAGACTGTACTGTGTTCTTTCCTCATACTGAAAATGTTTCTCCCAGGAATCACATCTTTTGAAAGAATTTGTCTACCAAACAGCATATCTTAAAGAATAGTCTATTTTTATTAAAAAGAGTATACAAATATATAATAATTACAGAAGCATATGCATATATGTACATGTGTATCTGCCATCTTCCCATCGACCTGAAATAACTGGTCTGATAAGCTGGGTTGATTAAATTCTGGTGGAGACGTTTCCTTTTTCCTTGTCATTCCCTTCCTGGACTTTTCACCCCAAAATCCATGAGATGGGACCAAGCAAGGCAGGTGTCTGAGCAGGTGGGGGGTGGGCTGAGGCAGCCCACTTGGGGTCCCAGTAGGGGTGTTTCAGTGCTCAGCGGTTGAGGGAGCATTGTCCAGGGGAAAGAGCCCCTCGCAGTTGCTTAATGCAACAAAAGCTTGTTTTTCTCTCATGCAACGTCTGCTACAAATCCAGGCGATTGTCTAGGTCAACACCCTCTATGTGGGGCTCCGCATCGAGGCTGCTTCTATCCTGGGGTTCACCCACCTCAACACGCACCGTCCCTTTCACAAAGGGACAATGACACGCAGGAGCCCACCCTGAGTTTTCTGTGCCTCTCTCTGCGAGTGGCGTGCATCACTACTGCCCACTTTTCACTGGCCAGAGCAAGTCGTACTGTCCTCACTTCCAGGGGCAGGGTAGTAAAATAGCTCTGTGCATCCAAAAAGGAGAAAAGAACCAGAACATTTGACAAACACCAGCGGTATGCACAATCTACTCTAGAATGTGTATGGGAGGATGATTGAAATAATCACTTGACAGAGGAGGGAATTCAAGTTTGTTTAAGAGAAAAGGAAAATATAACATGCTTGATCAAATAACCAGAAAACTGCAGCCAGGGCTCAAAAACGGTTCTTTTGCCCCCAAGTTCGACACTCCTTTCACGAACGACGCTGCCTATCATGATGGTTAATGTTGCTTCTTTAAATGCGAGCGTAGCACTATGGAGAACACTGGTGACATGACAAAGAACAGTGCAATGGAACTGAGCAGGGAGAGGATGGAAATACCAGGTTACAATAGATGGCAGGTGGATGCCTACCTTTTTTAGGGAGAGTGGCCTATGAAAGGGAGCAGAGGGGTGGATGGTAACCAGGTGGGATGTAAGGTTGTGGAAGATTTGCTTTATTTTGCTTTGTTATGTTTTTAAGATGGCAGAAAACTGAACTTGTTTATGTTGAGGATAACTGATGTCCTGAGGTTCTGAGGTCCTTTCAGCTCTGAAAAATAATAGTGAAGAAAAGTGATTAACCGTCTTTAATAACCCAGGAAGCTTGGGTCCTCATCAGTTCTACTAGCTTGTGTCTGGGCAACGAGTAGATAAATTATCCTATCCTCAGGGAGTTGCTGACTCTGCAGAGTGGAGAGATATTAGACCAGCACCCTGAACTAGAAAGCTCTAATGTGATCCCAGGACATCCAGCATGTGCATGGCTCACCAGTGTCTGACAGTCAGCAAGAAGTGAATGAATGAATAGATGAATGCCAACTCTGTACAGTGACAAAACTATGCATAAACCACAAAAAGTCAAAGAAGAAAAGCAGCTCCTCTCATACACAGCCGCCATAACACGAGAAAACCTGAGCAGCCAGTGGAGAGACCCACGAGGTGGAAGATCGAGGCCACTAGCCACCAGCCAACACCAACTCTACAGCTATGTGTGCGCCATCTTGGAAATAGATCTTCCAGTGCCAGTTGAGCAGCCCCAGCTGATGCACTCAGACAGTGTACCCTCTGAGCCCTGTCAGATTACAAAATCATGAACAAATTAATGATTATTATGGTTTTAAGCCACTAAGTTTTGAAGTGATCTGACCTGCAGCAATAGGTTCTAAAACAGACCTCATTCATTTATTCTGTCCTAAAGCAAACATTTACTGAGTAATTCCTATGGAAAGACAAGTATGTAGGAACCAGGGATTCAAATTATATGACACAGTCCCTCCTCTTGCAGATCTGTGATCTGGCTGTGGGAGAAAGAAGACAGAGCTAATGCTGTTAATAATAATTGAATCTGTAAATCAAATGCCTGCTTTTCTTCACTCTTGTCTTCATGGGCCCCATTACTCTGGCATCTTTTTCTAAGATGGTGCCTCCGTTCTGATTCCTAACCCCCCACGTTGTCTCAGTCACCCTGGTTATCTCCAGGAACTCCAGGACCTTCTTTACATGCCATGCTGAGCTGTGATCTGGGCATCAGCAGTTCATGCCACAGGTCTCTTACTGCTCAACTTTTCTTCCCCTATGTGGAATTTTAATATAGGGCAAAAACCTCTGGATAAATAAAGTGCTATGCAATCTCTAAACTTAGCTTTCTTTCTGGCCTGGTCTGGGCCACTTTCTCTTCTTTCACTACACTTCCTCCTGGCTGCATTGCCGTCTGTTGGGAATGACTCCCAAATGTATACAGCTGGCTCATTCTCCTCTGGGTGTATATTCATCTGCAAGACTCACAGGCATCTCAGATTGAGTCTGATCCAACATCATCTCTTGAGTTCTGACCTTTAACCCACCACAAGCCTCTCTTCCTACTCCAAGATTGTCCACAATAGGAAATAGCCCCTACCCCTATGTAGCTGGTCAGTGCAGGATTTGCCCTCACCTTTTCCCTTCTGTCACTCCCCATCCATCTAGTCCCTCAACAGGTCTTGCTGATTCCACTCCAAAACCCAGTTTGGGGTCCGCCCGTTCCTCTCCACATCCACTCCCTCCAACTTAGTCCAAGTCAGCTCACCCCACTCACAATGTCTTACTTCCACTTTGCCACTCTGCCCTCTGTGTTCCCTATAGCAGCCAGCAACATTTTTATTTCTAAACATAAATCAGATAATGGAACTCACCCACTGGAAACATTTCGGCGGCTTGCTTTGTATGTAGAACAGCGTCTACACTCCTCCCTGTGCTACAAAAGGCCCCACGGGGTCTGGTGTGTTCTCTCCGTGCTCCTCCCCACTTACTACCAGCCAGCTCCTTGATTTCGGCCTTGAGAAGGAATTACTGACTCAACAAGTATTGATCATTGCTGTGTGTGTTTTACATGTTAGGGACCCAAAAATTAACGCTGGGCCTCATGGAACTGATATTCAAGTCAGGAAGGATTTACTCCCTCGTCCAAATTTACTTGGAGAAGAGAAAAAAATGTTTATATGTTTGGCCATTGTGGTTTTATAACATCAGAATCCATGCTGTCAAATTATTTCATTGTGACGTGACATACTTTATGCACAGCCTACTCTCCTTGGGGTATTTTCATTTCAAAGGGGCAAAAGGCAAATGATGAAAGAACAATCCTCTAATATCAGAAGTGGACATCAGGGTCTGGGTGGTTGTAAGCCTGGGGGTGGAGACAGGACTTGGGAGGTGTTCCGGGTCACGCAGTGTAGGGAATTACTGCCTCGCACCTAGTGGGTGTCAGAGACAGCATGTGTTACTTAGGGCAAGGCGTTGAACTTCTCTGTGACCTGTTTCCCCATCGCAGCATAGGAGCTGCACTACTTTCCTCATTGGGGTGTGTGTGTGTGCATGTGTGTGTGTGCGTGCATACATGTATGTGAAGAGTGGATGATATAAACATAGTGAGTGGTCAATAAATCACAGCCATTTTTCGAAATATATGTTATCCCTACTCCCTCCAAAAACTATTAAGCTCAGCACACAGTGTCTTTCTAACCCAGCAAATACACGTCAGAGAGCTAGAACACACAACAGTCCTGGCCAGTGGAATCCAGGTATACTTGTTCCACGAAGAAGATGCAAATGCGTATAAATCTTACCACATATAGCAATTCAATAGCCTGGCTCTCTGCATTTTTTTCTGGGGTCCTTACGAATGCAGGGCCTCCTTTATTTGGGGCCCCAGGGGCTAGATATACAGGCATCCTTTACTTTTCTTACAAATAGAGAGTTTTTGGCCCAGCAGCCTGCCCATGGCATCACACTACTAAATTCGCATGACAGTCATGAAACGTTCCCATAATCAGTGACATGGGATGATTTTCCGCTCCTGACAAGCCCTTGTATTGAGTATCATAACAGTCACTCTGTCTTCATCCACTGCGGGAGCATAATATCAATCCATTTGATGATCCAGCCAACGAAGCCCGGCACTTCTGTATCCATCTTCATAGAGGGCTGCTGTTGTCTGACAAAAAGCCTGAAATGAGATCGTTCAATCACTTTCTGCCGGCCCGGCTGCTCTCCTGAAGGAGCTCGAACGCCCTGTCACTTTCCCACTGTCACACAGTGAAAACAGGGAGGCTAATTGCAATGGAAGTACCTAAATGCCATCAGAACAGGGCTAACTTGCAAACCGCATATAGGAATAAAGAAGAAACAGCTTCTGGAGTATTCACTACTTAAAAATAAAAACATTCACAGTGGTGGTGTGAGGAGGAGAAGGTCTACTTTCCGTTGACCAACATTCTTGAAAGATGTTCTGCTGGGAAAGTATTATGCTGTTTCCTGAAATGGATGTTTATGTCACACAGCGTTTTCAAAAATGTTTAAATAGGAAATCCATTTTTGTGTTGGAGCAACTACCCCCTGAATATCTTCTTGAGTTTTTAAAACAAAATAAAAACTGCTTTACAAATCTAAAATCAAAATAAGAAATACATCATATCTAAAATATGTAGTGATAATATCAGAGGGGCAGGGTGCATTCGTACATATTTTGTATTGCTTGCGTATTTAATTAGTCATAACAGTAGGGAGAGGAAGAAAAAAAATCCAGTGTCTATACCTCATTTTCTCCATTCCTACTCCACTTTGAGAAGTTTTAAATCCTATGAGGATCAATTTCTTTGTGTAATCTAAGAAAATGAAGACTAAAATGATAGCTGATACATCTAGAAACTTTTTCCGCAATAAGACTGGGGGAAATGGAGTTGTGCTCTGAAAAGTAGAAATAAATTTCAGGACCATGGTCATAATTCTTTATTGAAAGTGTCTGAGGTATGTCTACATTTACATTTCAAAATTGAAGTCTTTTCAGCTTTTAGAATTCGTTGAAAATTTTCCATTTCTTATTAATGCAATAGCATACAGTTTTTGAGAAATAAAAGGATGCCAAGTCATGGTTAGTTTAAGAATAGAATATTCCATTGACCTTCAGTGCCCTTGAGTAAGGCTACTCGACATCCACACCGTGAAATCATATCGCCGTCTTCATGCGTGCATCATCTCTCTACCTTTTGAGAGGGAGGGCATACTATTACAACCATCCTTCTGAATCACTCCAGCAATCACTCATGATGATGCGGGATATGAAGAGCTTGTCATCTTCGGGTGATATTCTGTCCCTGATGGCCAGGTGCCAAGAAACACGTTAATTATTTCCCTTAATACCAAATCTTTATGCTTTAACTACAGTCTCTCAGAAACCTGGGAAACAGATGTGCAGCAGTATAGTTCACACGAAGAGCCCAGCCTGGTGTTATTAGGTGTGCCAAGGGGAATTCCAGGGTGTCGGCTGTGCACCAGAGGGCTTTTGTGCACAGCTACAGCTTAGGGTCTGACCCCTGTTTGGCTTTTCATGCATTTGTTTTTCTCCTACTTGTAAGCAGCACAGGAAAACCAATGTCCCAAATTATTTCTAGCTGATGTAATTTGGGTATAGTTTACACACACACACACACACACACACACACACACACACACACACACACACAGTTCTTGGTCCAGTATTAGAAAGACACAAAGTGATATTAAAACACACAGAATTCATAACATATGAGTATAAATGAAAAATGGGAGAGAAGATGCAGGAATCATTTCCCTGTTTTCAAGAAAAATTTGCCTTTTTGATGACACTAAAACCAATGTGTGTATCAATCCATTCAGTTTTTTTTTAAAGGTAAGAAACAATGAACAGCAAATACATTAACGATGGGTTCATTAAGCATTACCAGCTTCTATAAAAGGTGTGTGAACAAAATTAGTAACTCTTCTAATCCAGGCTATTCCCCCAGGTCCGAGCGGAGTGAGAGTCCCTTTGCTCCGGAAAATCTAATGACCAGTTTTGCAACGTCACCAATTTTTTTCAATCATCCAGATACTACCAATTCAATTAAGCTCATAAACTCCCTACCCATGGTTCTCCTGGGTAAGTAGCTCCATCGGAGAGTGAATGTGGACGAGCCGGGGCTGTCCCTGTGAGATATGGTTCAATCAACAGCCAAAGTTTTACGTGTCAGTTTTGATATATCCGATAATAGCTGTAGGTTGTTTTGCAATGTCCAATGTTCTGTGAAGATGGGCTTTTCATATTCTTTATTGTTTTTTACTGACAAAATGTTGCCTGGATTTTTGCCGTTTTGTGAAATGAAACAACAGTAAAAACAATATATAATTTAACCCTCATCCACCTAAGTGGACTTCCCCATCCTTGTGGCTAGTTTTGGCCAGGATATAATGAGTTCCTGTTCATTGATCCGTCATAAGCGGGCCTGGTGATTGAACATGACCCCACAACCAAAACACTACAACTCATTCCGGTCCTCTTGCCCCACGCGGATCCATACGTGACTTCAGTGGGCAGCTTAGCGATCCATAATTATATTTCACTGCCTCTCAGAGTCGGGGCTGACAGAAAAGGAATAAAAATGGGTCTTTCCAAAATGTGTAAAGGCTGCCGTGGCTTTTACTCATCTGGTGGAACTATACATTCAGACTGCAGGTGACTTGTTTCTTCCCTGGGGAGCCTAATCTGTTCCCTTTTCATTCTTTACTTTTCTGGTTTTTTTTTCATTTTATGTGGAGACACTAACACACAAGGTTTTGATACATTTGTTAGCAAATTCTGGTACTTATTAAGCCAGTCCTTGCTGCCCCTTCCCCAAGGACACACACACAGTTGCTCACATATGCAGACACACACACGCATACATACACAAGCAGATATACACACAGACCACGTGTGTGAGACACAGAGACACAGAGACACACAGTCATACAGATACACATGTAGACATACATACAGACCATATGTGTGTGGCACAGACACACACATGAAGACAGACATTGATGTGCGCGCACACAGACACATACATGTTAACATGTGAACACACTCATTTATATGCTCATATGGAAGAAACATGTTGATATTCACATATTTGCACATATATTGTATACATAATCATGTATTTACCATCATCACACACACATGTGTGTACCCATGATGTGGATTGCCTCAGCTTTTTGGTAAATGACTTGGTTCCATAACTGTGACAATTATTTAAGCCTTAGAGTTACTCCAATCCAATGACTAAAATCAATGGATAAATGGTTTCCTGCTTGTGAAACATCCCTGTGATTGGTGTTACTGATGTTTTCTATCTCTCGTTTTTCCCACAGCAGTTAACAGGTGTGAACTGGTGTTTGTGAACTGGGTACCCCTTTCATCGTTTTAGACTACTTTTCCCACTTCGTCATATCAGATTTCCTGAACATTTTGTGATATAAAGTGTATTTTTTTTTTGAAATAGATTATGTGCAAATATATTCCACAGATTGCTAATTAGGAACACATATAATTCCCCAAAAGTAAGAAAAATATTCGTAGAGAGTCTACTCTCTTTTTTGGGGGGGGGGAGTAAACCGACACAAATAGAAGTAGCTTATGTACGTCTCTGTCCTGCGATGGAAGGGTCGCTGATTGCATGAGGAAAAACCATGTTCCAGGAATGAAATCCACAGCTGTGATTGCACCCAATTCCACAGCCCCTGAGATGAAATTCTGTGTCACAGAGGAGGAAACAGAGGCGTTGAGAGTGGAGGACTGTGCCCAGAGTAAGTGGTGGATGTGGAATTTGGACTAGGGTCTGCTGGATCACAAAGCCCACCTTTGTGGTTCTAAAATGTGTGGCAAACTCTCTTGGCTTTCTCTGAGACCAAGAAGTTAACACATGTTTTTTCCCTCTCTCAGACAGTAAGGTTCTGTCCTCAAAGTCGCTCCCCTTGGGCGTCTGCAGGCCATGATGCTGGGCTGTCGTTTTCGGATCTGGCGGCACTGTGGGCCATGTCATGCCAAAAATGCCTTTCACAAGTCATTTTTACTTTCACACTATCTGAACGTTAATATCTGACTAATAGACAGTGTGGTTAAATGTATTCAACCATTTCTCTGTTCTCTTGGGTGCTAACATGGTGGGATAAGCTCTGGGGCCACAGCCACGCTGCAGCAGGAGAGGGACTGGTGGGGGAGTATTTAAACATGAGAGCGACACAAACTGGTAATGATGAAAGATAATCAGATGAAACAGTGTTAATGTTAACCTTAAGAAGTGATTTTTCCTGAAAATATAAGAGAAAAGTATAGGGGTTTGTTATAAGTAACCTACTCATCAGTTCAACAAGTCATGACTAAGACCGTTTGTGCTTCGAGGGACGTGAAGGTGAGTGATGCGCTTGGCCTGGGTCTCTCAGAACCACCTGGTCTTGGGGAGCTCCATCTTCCTCTTTTGTAAAACAAGGTGGCAGGGAGGGTGGGAAGACTGCTCTCTGAGGACACCCTCTGCTGCAGAGTTGGACTGTGTTGCTCTATGTGGTGGGAACTGGTGCTGGCCTCCATGCCCCAGGTGCGCTCTGGGGCTCACTTGCATGTCTCATCTAGCCTGCCTGCCGCTGCCCAATGGCCTCTCTCCTAGTGGTCCCGACCTGGGTACTGGCTTCTCCTGAATTCTTGATTATGACCCCTCCACCTGTCCCTCAGGTCCCCACAACAGGATCCAGGTGGGGACATGGATGTTTTCCTGGAAATTGGGGCATGGGGGTAGGAGGAATCTCGGGCAGAGCCGCACAGCAGCAATTGTGACAAGAAGTCAGGCGTCTATTTTAACACCGTCAGCTCTGCCTGCCCTGTTCTCACTACCCCACCCTCTCTCACCGGCTCCTCTGCTTTGTGTTTCCCTGTTCTCACTCTTCAGCTCTTCCTGACTGAGAAATCACTACTTATTCTATACACAAAGCAATTTAGCAATCTCTTTATTGTTTGCTTTAAATACATGCCTTCCAAGTCTCATCCCAGAGTGACCTATCTGTTGACAACTGCTAAAATAATAAATGCTACTATCCCATTGTGCCCATTTTACAAACAAGATCACCGAGGCCAGGAGGATGGAGTGACTTCCCCAGGGTCACAGGGCTTCTAAGTGGTGGGAGTAGTTCACACCGAGGCTGTTGGATTTCAAAGTGCTGGGTTGAAAATTACCATAATTCTAAAGGGAACATCAGTTGCCCCTCAAGTGTCAGAAACACAGTCCGGTGGGGGTCCTATCAGGGTGGAAGGACAGCAGTGGGGAGTTGGACTGAGTTTGCAGCACGAGGGTTTCAAAAGCCAGGCAGGAGTGAAGCATAGCTGGGAGAGCCCCTCGGTGCAGGAGGTGCCGGGGCAAAGGTTGGCAAGGGGAAGAATGGAAGCCTTCAGGGACAAGCGAGCTGCTTCACGCAGCAGAATGGAGGTGAGCGTCGGGACCAGTGGGTGACAAGGAGGTTGAGCCCAGAGCCTGAGAAAGTTTGAGGGCAGGTTAATGTCTCTGCTTTAATTTGAGAGGCAATAGGGGAGTTTTTGAGAATGCAGGAGACATATATAGCAACGTCTAACTGAGTCTTTGTGAAATTTAATCTTGTGGTTTTCTGAAATGATTTCAGAGGCCTAAGGAGAGTCAAAACGTAGTTGAGAAGTTCATGCAAAAACAGAGTGGAAAAGATGAAAATCCAGAACAATGCTGGGCAGGGTGACGAGGAAAAGGAAAGGATGATGTGAGAATATCTCACAGGGGGAAGAGGATGTAGCCACTGATAATGGTGGAGGATGCAGGGGCAGAAGTGATCAAGGTACCTCTGAGGCTTCAAACTGGATGTGGGAGCACAGGGGATCAATGACAACAGGGCTGGTACAGGTGGAAGGTGGCCTGGTCTGGGGCTTATTTGTGGCCCCTGCACTAGGGGTATTGATTGAATATGTCCACTTCGTCTTTGGGTAGAAATTAGAGATAGAGAAATAGATTCAGGGAGTCATGACATAAACTGTGGGCTACTATTACCAATAAAGGTCTTTTAGAAAGAGGGGAGGAAGCTTGGGAGAAAATCTTGGAGAAAACTCCATTTAAGAGCACAGGAAGAGGAGAAACCAGTAAATGACTAAATCAGGTTGAGGGAGAGGAGGAGGGATGTGAGAAGATGACGAGACTCACTGTGGTGCACGTCTGGTCTTATTTCCTTAAGAGCTTTCCAACTAAGCACCCATCCACTCTCATACTTCCATTGTTTTCTTACTGTTAGTTCTAAAAGTTTCTGCATTTTCACTAGCACCATTTCCGTTGTCTTGAACGTTCTCCCCTCTGTCTCTCCTAATCCCCCTCAGCCTGCGGGCTCAGCCTCCATCACCTCTTCCCTCTCCTCTACCCCACACTGAAGAAATCTGCACTGCTGATTCCAGGGGCCATTTACTTCTTGTCCTGCTATGCCATTTCCTGTGCTTGTGGCTGTTCACTACAAATAAACTGTATTTCCTTGATTTTGAGAACTCATTGCACTTTGTAAGATCTATGCTCATGGAAGAGACAAAGTTTTTTCTGGATAAATGATGAATAACTGAAAGCATGACCATCAAATGGATAGATTTCCATTTGCAGCCATGGTAGAGCTGTGGAAGGTAGGGGTTTGCCTTCAGCCCTGAACAACCAAAAACTGTCTCAATGTATGAAACAACTGTTTACAGACATGGATGGCAAGCAGCACAGAACTGTGATCCCCTGGAGAAGGGACATGAGAGGATTGAGTCCTAACATTGCCCCACTGTTTACCTGGGGCCTTTCTGAACTTCAGCACAGGGAAGGGAAACTGAGCAAAGCACATTTTGCTCACATTTGAGGAGACAGGGACCTAAGATCAGGGGGGCTGAGGACTGTGAGATTTGTAGGACCAAGGTCTGGAGATAGCAGAGCTACATAGAAAAAGAGCTCCAGCAGTCTGTGTGGGGCCTCTTGAGATTTCGCTGAATACTTCTGCTTCACATGCATAGGGTTGAACTCCACGAAGCTGGGGTGGGTAAATGGGACATTCTTAGAGTTTACACAGGGCAGGAGGGACTCCAGTTCCAGCTAGCATAGTAGAAACTACTTGTTAATCAGCCAGGACTTTCAGTAGACACCCAAGAAAAGTCACACCTTAGCATTAAGGCTAAACTATGCCCAGAGCAAAGGCCACTCTAGTAAATTCATGGGTACTAACTGTCTGACTAAATAAAAACAAACTTGGCCTTTCTTTAAAGCAAGAGTTGGCAAACTATGGCCCCAGGGCTAAATGTGATCCATTGCCTGGCTTTGTAAATAAAGCTTTATTGGCACACAGCAGTGCCCATTTGTGTGCATAGCATCTGGCACTGCTTTGGCACCACAGTGGCAGAGCTGATAGACACAACAGAGACCATGTGGCCCACTAAGTCTAAAATATTTGCCACCTGACCCTTTATAGGAAGGGTCAGCTTCAAGGGAATAAAAAAACCCCAGGCATTCCAAAACATAATATTCACAATGTCCAGGGTCCAAAAAAAATTTATCACCTATGTAGAGAAGTGGTAAATGTGAGTCATAGTCAGTAGGAAAAAAAGCAACCCATGAAAATAGTCTCACAAGTGAGAGAAATGGTGAAATTGGTCCCAAAACAATGAGAATAAATATGTTCAATGTTTCCAAGGTTTTAAGATAAAACATCAGCAAGATCTGGAAAGTAAAGTATACATTAAAGAGAGCAAATGGAATTTTTAGAACTGCGAAGTGTAATAACTGAAATATAAAAGTTCATCAGAAGGATTACAGAGGATTAGATACTGCGGAAGACAAGATCAGCAAACTTGAAGACACAGCCAGAGGAGATATCTAAACTGATGTCTAATTGGACAGCTATCTGAGGCACATTTAGAGAAAGATGGAAGAAACAAGTGAACAGAGGCTCAGCGGCCCTGGGACAATATCAAATGCTCTCACCCAGGTGTACTTAGAACCTCAGAGGAAAAGAAGAAAGATTAGGACAGAACACATTTGAAGAAATAATGGCTCAACATTTTCTCAATTTAATAAAACAAATCACCCATACTCAGAAAGTTACAAAAACCTGATTAGCTCCGTATTAATTAAAATTTTAATTTAAGAATTTCTTGTGAAGAATGTTCAAAGTCCAGAATCACTGGTGAATTCTGTCAAATATTTAATGAAGAAATTATGACAACATGAGAACTCTGTAGAAAGCTCAATTAGGAATGTACTTTCCAATTCATTTTATGAAGTCAGCATTTGCCCAAATACAAACTAAGACAGTGCAATAAAAGAAAACTAGAGGTAAATAAACCTTGTGAACAGATGCAACTATCTTTAGCAAAATATAGGAAATCAAATTTCAGAGCACATAAAAGATAACATATCATGACAAAGTGGGGTTTATCACAGGAGTGGAAGATTGATTTAACATTTAAAACCTGATAATGTAATTCACCATACTAACAGAATAAAGTAGAAAAACCATATGATCATCTCAATAGATGCAGAGAGAGCATTTGATTAAATTCAACATGCATTCAATATGAAAACACTGACTAAGCTTGGAATGGAAAGCAACTGCCTTAACCTGACCAAGGACGTCTATAATTCTATGACAGTATCATTAATGCATAAATTTCTTAAAGATAATTTAACAAATTATATTCAGGACCTATACACTGAATACTACAAAATAAAGTAAGACCTAAACAAAAGGAGAGACATACCAGGTCATTAAGAGGTCAGTTCTCTCCCAAGTGATCTGTAGATGCCATTCAATCTCCCCAAAAACCAGCTTACATTTTTGTATAAATTGATGTGTTAACTCTAACATTTATGTGAAAATGTGATGAATATCTATAACAGCTTTGAAATTGAAAAAAATTTTGAGGACTTATATTACCTGACTTTAAGACTTACTATAAAGTTACGATAGTCAAGAGAGTGTGGCATTGGTTTAAGCATAACCATGCCTATTGATAGAGCGAATGGAGTCCAGGAGTCCCACACACACCTGGTCAACTGATTTTCCCACAAAGTTGCTAAGTAATGAAATGAGGAAGTGATCATTTTTGGTATATGGTGCTGCTTATCCATATGAATAAAAAAATTAACCTTGAATGTTATACCATGAAATCTCAAAAATAAAATCAATATGAATCAAACATCAAAACATAAAAGATCTGACTATAGAAAAATCTAGAAGTAAATACAGGAGATAATCTTTGGATCTTCATCTAGGCAAAGGTTTCTATATAGGACACAAAGTGCAAACCATAAAAGAAAATTTCAATAAATTGGAATTAATTATTTGAAATTAATTATTTGAATTAATTATTTGAAAGATATTCTTAAGAAAAGATATTCTTAAGAAAATAAAAATGCAAGCTACACATTCAGAGAAATATTTGAAAAACACATATTTGACAAAAGCTTTGTATTCAGAATATATTAAGAAATCTTTCAACTCAAAATATTTTTATCAAAGAATTACATAATAAAGCAACATTGGAGGTATGTGTGACAAAGGGCTAATAATGGGATTTTGATCTGCTTGTAGATATTGGTGTGGCTTCTATGTTAGAGTCCTAATTGAGCTGGGATTTGAGAGTAGACCATCCAAGGGAGGCGGGATGCACATGTGTTGCAGGAACTGAAGGATTCCTGGAAACTTCGGGCAGCGTGGCCTGGACAGAAGCTGGATTGGCTGGCAGGGCTGGGCTATAGGGGGCCTGAAGATCTTGGCAAAGATTGTAGTCTTTGTGGGTGTAATGAGGTTGCACTGTGTTCACACTCAGCAGAGTAAACAGTGTGGGGACATGACATGAGCCCGTTCATGTTCTTGAAAGAGTAATCCTGTGCTGCACCAGGAACTGATATGAAGGGTAGAGGGCAGAGCAGATGTGAGGAGTCAAGTTCGAGGTGATTCGGTTGCCTAGAAGAGAGTAGCTTAGACTCTAGTGGACCCAGTGGAGGAGCAGATAAGTAGACGTCAAGAAAAATCTGGAGATAAACAGACAGGATTAGGTGGTGCACTTAATATGGAAGTAAATGTGGATAACTGGAAATGATCAAGTTTGGGAGCAGAGAAGGGAGGAAATCACAGTTGGACACATCCACATACAAATGTCCCATGTTGGGTTAGACAGCCAGGTCCAGGGCTCAGCGGGGAAGACCAGGAGGGAAATGATGTATTACTATCCTTGCTTGGACAGGAATGGAAATCTTGTGGCCACCTGGGGAGACACTATGGAGTGAGCAGAAAAGGAACTGGGGCTGAGGGAGGAGGGTCACCAGAACTGAATGGCTGGGAAGAGGAAGACACAAACCTACAAATAAGAAGAGAAAGAAATGCGTGGAAAGCTGAGAGGAATTCCACAGAGGGTTCGAAATGGAAGCCGAGGAGAGAGTATTTCAAGATGGAAGGCGTTCCACCAAAATGATAACAGAAGGATGCCCTGGATTTCGCCATATAGAGGGTCTTCCTGATCTTGTAAGAGTTTCTTCAGTGGAGTAGTGGTTCTCCAAGTATGGTCCAGGGACACCTAGGGGTCCCAGAGACCTTGCAGGGGTCCACAGGGTCAGAGCAATTTTCATAATCCTGTCAAGACGTTACTGACCTTTTCTATTCTCCTTGTCTCACAAGTGGGCATGACTCAGTTTCCTTAAACTTTACTGATTAATTATTAGATTATTTTTTAATCTGATAAGTAAAAAGTACTAACATTTTTTAGCTGTCATTTCTTTTACTATTTGTGAGATGAACATTTTTCAGATATTTTACTTGCTATTATTTTTCACTTCATCTGATTATCTGCTTATGTCTTTAGAATGACTAATCGTAAGTATTTTTATTTGTTAATCTTTTGTCATATTTGTAAAATATTCTTTAGTCTTTTTCATTTTTTGGCTTATAAATGTTTCATGATGTTTTTGTAGTTAAGTTATTACAAATCATAAAAAAAGTAGAGTGCAAGGTCTATTTGAAATGCTATTACTGCAAGGTCTATTAGAATGCTAGGTCTATTTGAAAAAGTGATGACAGTTGTAAGTATGTTTTTTATGAAATTTTGGAACTTTTGGTCAAGTGGATAACTTATTGGAATAAATTATTACTGTGCTAGAAATGTGCTTTCAATTTATCTAAGTTATTCTGAAGGAATACTGCAAGCCCATGAGGATTTTCAAGGATTATATTAAAAGGAAACAAACAAACAAAAGATGTGGGGAAAGTCTGTCTCAGGGTGGCGGTGCAGGAGACGTTCACCGTAGCCCTGGCTCAAAGCTTTCAACAACGCCCAGTGGTAGAGCAAAGGTGAGGCCAATGACGGCACACCAAAACGTGGATGTGCATGCAGCTGTCAAAACAAATAAAAATTCTATATGTTTGTATGGTTATTTTTAACCTATGCAGAATTATGCATTATATTAATGAGGACAGGAAGGAAAATGAGATATTTTTTCCAATTCCATTACTGCCATTCTAAATTTTTTTCCCAATAAAATCTAAAATTAAAAAGAATTCAACAAACAACAAAGAAGTTAAAATTGAAATTGTTTTGGAAAACATTTTTTAAATTAATGAAAGCTCAGTGGCTGTCCACAGATATTTTCAAGCTGTATTTGTTGGACTGAGACGGGCAGCCACGTTGCGACACAGATTAACACGTGGTTCCTGTAACAGAATACACTACTGCTCTGATTCTGGCCAAACTGAGTATTTTCCTAGTGTTATTTTATTTTTGTTGGATCAAGTCCATATAGTTGATACAAAACAAACACAAAGAATTAAAGGAAAATCCCTACTTTCAAGGAGCTTCCTACTTAAAGGTGTAAAGCCATAAGAAACAAAGGCACTCATAATAAAAGTGTTCATCCACATCGCCCATAATAGCTTAAGTTTCTAATTAGACCTTTTAAACATACAGTCAATGCAACCAGGATGTGAAATGTGTTTAAGTTAATGTTACAATTAGAACATTGGCATTTGCATTTACTGACTTTTTGTGCTTAAATTTGTAATCTTAACTTTGCTTTAACAAGTTTTTATGTTTAATTTCTTCTCCATTTTTTGAAATTACAGAAAGACTCAGACAGTGCTTAATAGTGTTTGCATTTAAATGGCCTGTGTGGGCTGTGATGCTGCCACCTCATTGAGTTCAAGAGACTAAAGAGGGAAATTCTCCGTTTGCGGCTCCTGCCTTCTGCAGCTGCTCATCCTTTTCTGCCAGGCTACCTTCCCAGCAGCACACTGGATTTTGTTCTGCTGTCTGGAAATCTGCGACTGAAAAAACGGGGAGACTGTAAGTTTCTAAAAGGTTTTGGATTTGACAGAAAAGGACAAGGGTGCAAACATTGGAGTGAAATTATTAAAATAATATTTATTCCCTCAATCAAAAACTATTTTTAAAAATTGTAGGGAATTTGTTTAATTGGTGAGCTACTGATGGTGACAGAATTGGATAAGACCAAGACATCTGAGCCCATCAGGCCCTCTGTGTTATTAGAATTTCAACAACTGCATCTGCCCCACTGGACTTAAGTAAGTCCAAAGGACTAGTTAAGATGGAGTCCACTGTTGGCTGCTCTGTTCTTGTCAGGTACTGGGGCTCCTTAGCCCAGGAATGCGACACGGCTAGTGATACTGACGCTTAGGGTAGGGGCCCTCCTAGGTCATCCCACTCTGTAGAGTGCAGCCGCGGTCAAACTGCGTGTACTCTCTGGTCAGATGGACGACCTTCCTCTGAGTCCTCCACCTTCAGCCCCATAACTCCCTTTGATTTATGTTCCTGTTGCCTTTCCTTTCCCTCTCTCTCTTCATCCAGTTTTGAATGTATTGGCCTTAAATATTGATGCTCATTTCCCTTTCTTTTTTTATCAACTCAACACAGATTATGAGGCATAGAAATTACACGAAGTCACGAAGTAACCACAAGGTACCTCACCGTTATAACACTGATTATAATTGATCGGCTTTCTGTATTCAGGCATCAAGTTGTCACTTAGGCATCAACATCGGTTCCCGGACTTTTTTTTTCTGAAAGTTCCCGTGGCAAGGTGGCCATAGGAAAATGTTAGATCTGATTTATTCCTTTTCTTCTGGGATCCCCAATTGGTACTTAATGTGAAATAACGCGGACGGCGCGTGAAGACACCTTACCCAGTGTGGCTGATCCCCGGTTAAATTATCCGTGGTATTGGGAACTCGCAGGTCGTTGACTATCCCAATTTAATTTGGGCAGTACAGGACATTTCTAATAATTAATACTGTAATAACACTTAATGATCTGCACTCATGCAATCTGAAAATCCAGCTAATGGTGCAGTTTTTAGTGATTGCACAAACAGCAAGTTTTAAATGTGTCAAATGCTGCTATTTCAGCATCCCAGTGCCATGCAGGAGACCCTGCCCATGGGCTCTCACTGACTCCAACCCAGAGCCTAGACGTGTATATGACGAGTGATGGGCCTGGTCTCCGGGGAAGAGCTGCCCGTTTGGAATTGGATCTAAGGCAGGAGAATTGTAGGGAGCCATTGTGCCTCTTCCAGATGGGAGGTACATTTAAAAGCTGTGAAGATAGTCACTAGAGAGGAAGCAAAGACCTTGGAAATAAGGCACAAGATTGTGAAGACCCTTTTACCAACTTCATTAGAAAAGAATTAATATTTTGAAGGCCTGCCCAGTAGATAGCAATGTATTCATTAACCTTACCCTCTGCCAGTCTTACTGTTCTATTTGGCATGACACAAAACCCCCTTCTGAATGCTCTTCCACAGACACAGACAATCAGGCCTTTTCTGGAAACCCCCCTTTCTGGATCTAACGTCAGTAACTTTATATTTCATTGAAGGCTGTGGTATTTTCACTTTCTTCTTTTTTCTTCTGGTGAGGAGGACTCTAAATTGTATACCATCCATTATTTCCATAAGAACAGAAAATGTTAAAACTGAATTTTTAAAAATGTCGTTAAAATAACTATGGTAGCTGTTAGCAGCATAATTCTTATATTTTGCTATTCTGTTGTGCACACCCTTACCGAAGCTTCCATTTTAGGATTCTAATCACCAATCATTACTAAAAAGATAGAAAAGAAAACATAAAGGAATGTACAAGGAAAACTCTATTCTAACTTCAGACCATTGAAAATCCCCTCACTCCTCTCCTTTGCAATGCCCCTGGAATGCATGAGATCTGACACTTTCTGGGCTGATCTTCTCATTATCCTGCATAAATGGAATGTCATCCACTATCAGCTGGTGGTGTGGACCCACAGGCAGAGATACGTTGATTCGTGTAGTGTTTCAAAGCCTCAAGTATTTAAAATACTTTTTGTCAAATGTCACTAATTCAAAACTGCATGAAAGTATTTTAAAATTCATTTTAGTTTATATTCTGCATTTACATGAAAGGAAAGTAGTGGGATCTTTTTAGGAGAAGATGATGTAGTTACAGTTAACATTGTAAACTACTAGATTTCACTTTTCTTTTCTACTTTAAGCCCAAAATATTTATGCTGTTTTGTTGTTGTTGTTGGAATCAGATAAGTTCCTGGAATGGGAACTTCGGCTCATTGATTGGCGTGGGTGGAGTCCATTAAAGAAGTCTGCGGAACATGAGGAAGACAGAGATGAAGCCTCAGTAGCTTACTGAGTGAAGTAAAAGAGAAGACAAGATGAACGCAATCAATTCTCTGACACAGAGGTACTAAGAGGACCAAGTTCTAACTTTTCCAGAAAGCTCTGTCCCTCTATCGGAAGTCCCTTGTACCTCGCCACCCCTTGTCCTCAGGCCTGCACACTCGGCTTGCATAAGAGACAGGATTTCATTACCAACGAGAATTAAATTAACTACTTAAAAAAGAGCCAACTCCATTAAAGTAGCATTAAAGGTGCTTCAGTACACAGGAGCTTAGAAATTCAGAAACTTCAGGCCAAAACCTTGCCTTCAGTTAATCAGACTTAGCACGCCATCCTGCTATTCATCTATGGAGGGCTTTCCAAAAAAAACAAATCAGCTAAATGAATCCACACAACCCTACTGTGAGTTGGGTGAGATTAACCCCATTTTATAGATGGTTACACCAAGTCAACGGAGAGAATTAAGCACTTGCACAGATTGCAAAGGGAGCCAGATTCTGAGAAATGTCCCAAATGCAGTTGTTCCCACTCTTCGTGTTCACGCCTCACCAGGGAACAGAGACTATTTCAGGGTTACAAACACAATCGCAGCAGCACAACACACCACCCTAGGGGAGCTTGATAAGGACCGGGCATTTGGGATTCTTGCTGCAAAGTAAAAATTCCACACCTGCCCACTGAGTTTATGACACAATCTGGTTTATGTAGGCGGTAAATAGATTTTGAGGTTAAGTGCTTGGATGTCCATGCCAAGTAGAGGAAAGAGGAACTTCCCAGCTTCATCCCACTGAGGACAGGGCAGCACTTCAGTAAATTGTCCTCACAAAGACTGGCAGATGGTCTCTCCACCACAGGTCAAGCTTGCAGAAGTCATTGTTTGACATGTGGTTGGTTTTTCTGTCTTTTAAGGGAATTGTGCCTTTCCAAATGCACATGTGTACTTACAAGGAAACAAGATCAAACTGGCCCAATGTTCTGCTCTCTGTGGTGTATACGTATTGATCACCTTTATTAATTCAGCAAGTGTTGAGGACACACTGTGTGCAAGCAAGCGCTCTGAAGGAAGACTCAAAGGTGAGTAGAGGGGCCGGCCCGGTGGCGCAGCGGTTTAGTCCGCGCTTGGCAGCCAGGGGTCCGCGAGTTCGGATCCCGAGCGCTCGCCGACGCACCGCCTGTCAGCCATGCCATGGCGGCGTCCCATATAAAAAAAGTGGAGGAAGATGGGCACGGATGTTAGCCCAGGGCCAGTCTTCCTCAGCAAAAAGAGGAGGATTAGCAACGGATGTTAGCTCAGGGCTGGTCTTCCTCACCAAAAAAAAAAAAAAAAAAAAAAAAAAAAAAGGTGAGTAGAGCATCACGTCTTTCTGTGAGGCCCTGGGCGATGTATAATGTGGGCGTGGATGTTCCAAACACCTGCATCGTGGCACTGGGATAGGAGGCAAGAGGGAGGTGACAATGAGAAGGAAGGTGAGGTGAGGCTCTCTGCCCTGTGTGACAAGCCTGAACACCCTGAGACGGAGGTGTGCAGAGAGAAGGTGACCCTCCGTGAACCACGTGTGTGTGGAGGTTTTAGTGAGTGAGGCAGGGCCTGGCACATGGCAGGGCCAATGGGAGGGCATCGGATCGAAGGGACTAGATTTCATGATCTGCCCGGATACCCTTTTATAGTGGCAAACCTTACAGTCGGCTGTCATGGAGGAGAACATCACAGGTGAGAAACGGCGGTGCTGTTGATGAGCACACAGTTTGAGGAGACACGTACGGGCTGTGTAGTGAGCAAGTGCAGGGAAAATCAAGAACAGACACTTGCCAAGGTCTACGGCAATGCCTTTTCAATAGTGTGGTTTAGTAGTGGTAACAGCCAGCGCTTTCTGAGTGTGTGCGGCCCATGCTGCCTGCTCCACGTGCATCAGCAGACGACCACGGAGCCAGGCACTGCTACGAGGCAGGCACTGCCCTTCACCCTGGTTACCCCCGAGGAAACGGGCGCTCGGACAGGTCACGTCGCTCCCTCAAGGCACAAGCTCGTGATGGCCCACTTGAATCAAAGCACATGATCAAAGCCCCTCTTCCTTGGGCTCTAGAAATGGAATAAAATGTCATAAGTGTGATCAAAAGGATAATGACAACAAAAACACATCAAGACCTTTCTCCAGGACCTCACAGCTAAAGCTGGGAAGTTACTCTGGCCCAGGAACATAGAGATTCTCTTTATTTACACAAAACAACTTTACTAATTTTCAACTTTTAGGATTCACTTCTGTTATGTAGCTAAACACTCACGTGGCCTATGCGGCTACTTTCCTCCACTTCCAGCCCCTTGCTGGGCTCACATTGTGCAGACCCTGATGGCTCCCTGCCGGCTGCTCCCCTGGGGGGTGGTGACTCAGAGAGAGGACCGGGGGTCTTCCCAGCCAAATCCCAAGGCTGTGACAGATTTGGTTACGAGAGATGGAAGAGGAACTCCCTGTTTGTGAATTTTATTTTAAGTGTAAATACTAGAAAAGTAAAAATGAATTTTGAAAAGGCTGACTAGGAACCAAGCATTTGAGTTGCTCCTTATGGACCATTGTGCTGACACCAATACGTTCTCTAGAAATTCATGCATTTGCTCTCACAGCTTTCTCTGCCTTGGCCAAAACTTTTTATTTAAAGAGTGGAAATGGGCCTACTTCTGCCCAGCCTGGATCACCATCATAATTGCTGTGTCAGCAGCAGCAGCATGCACAGCCCATGCCCACTGTGGGAATGTTCCTGAAGTTTTCTGCCTCTGCTTTTCCAGCATGAAGGGGTGCAGTACGTGCTCTGGGACGATAATGAGGAAGGCTCTTTCCTGCCCTCATCTCGTAGAAAGACACAGGTTCCACTCCAGCAAAAATCAGTGAGCTGTATTTACGTGAGCATGTATCTTGAGCCGCAATTTGCAGACCAGAGAATTGGGCTAAGAATAGGTTTTGTAAAGAGTAGATAAACGTGTTTGTGTAGGACATCACAACTCTGCCGACTGTCATAAAGAATTTAGAACATCTGAACGGCTGACGGATGTGCTGGCTCAGGTGAATCATGGCCAGATGTTTTGCATCATACAGAATACAGACATGGTGGAAACGTCAAGGAAACTGAACTGAGGCGGGTTATCACTGTATAAAACAAGTCACGGCTTTTGGTTCATTTTAAATAAAAACAAAATTAAACCACAGAAACACCTGCCATGAAATGAGGAGACTGCATTTAGAGGTTTAAAACATATACGAGAATGCATTTGTAGCTTTTCAAAATATCAGTAGATACTGTTTTTGTTTTGCTCTTAAAAATACAAATACGGTATTTGAAATGATTGTACCTATTTTAAATCGCAGACTTAGCCCATTAAAAATATAAGCTATTGGGGCCAGCCCAGTGGCGCAGTGGCTTAGTCTGCGCTTGGCAGCCCGGGGTTCGCGGGTTCAGATCCCGGGCGCCTGCCGACGCACTGCTCGTCAGCCGTGCTGTGGCGCTGTCCCATATAAAGTAGAGGAAGATGGGCACGGATGTTAGCCCAGGACCGGTCTTCCTCAGCAAAAAGAGGAAGATTAGCAACAGTTGTTAGCTCAGGGCTGGTCTTCCTCACATACACACACAAAATATATATATTAGCTATTATGCTTTGACAAAACATCATATTTTTAAATTCCAGAAAACTGACAGGAATCATAAGACATTTTAATTATAGGTATATTATAATAGATATAATTAAAATTTTACAAATATAGATTCTAGTCATTTAAATATCAATATGTTTTATGCAATCTCTTGCATTAAGAAGCACACTGACTTGTGTTATCATTTCTTTCTTTACTGACATATTTTAAATTCTTCTCTTTAAAGTAGATTTGTGTTTACCCGACATTCACACACAAATTGATGCTGTCATCCCCACTGCACTCACATATTTGTGTCACTATGCCTTCAAATAGCTGTGTTAAAAACATTAGTTCATGCTATTCAAATTAGGCTCTTTTCTTCTTCTTCTTAAGGGTGATTTATCCCTGGTTTTATTAGAATAGAGCATGAAATGTTCAGTAATTGTAAAATTTGAGATCTGATATCAAAGGAGTAATTCTCATCAGAAACAACATGGTCGGGATGCATTCTTTTTCTTTTTCTCCTTTTTTTCCTTTTCTAAGAAATACTCTTTATATTGTAGCTCTTTCAAACATGTGTTTGAGATTCTGTATGCCAAAGGAATGTATACCCATCAATAATAAAATTTAAATGGAAAATAAGAATCCTCAAAGGCAAATGAAGCTGATGTGCTAACTGGTTGGTTAGTCAATATAGTTTCTAAGAATAAATGCTTTTATTTATATAGAGTAAATTATTGATACAGGCATGGATCTAATTGAGTATTATTTGGGTTAAAAGATGCCACTTGTCAACCATTGATTTTTTCATGTGTTAATGAGATGTTTCCCATTTTATCTTAACATTAAAATAAAAAGTTCCAAATGCTTCAGGTAATTTATTTGGGAGAGATATATTTTGAAGTCTTCATGCACAAACAAGGTACAAGAAACCTCCAGCTTTCATGTCGGGATCCACTTAGAATGACCACCTTCATGTAAGTTTATTTTTAAGTAACATTTCAAGAATTTTTTAAGACAGTTCAGTCTTGGATGAATTACCTGCCTTTAGGAGCAGCATTAGAAACAAGAATGTCGTCCCTGAAAGACTGACAAACTCAGCCATGGAGCTTTAGAAAATAGTATCTCTTTTCTAAAAAGGGTTCCAGTTCACATCAAGCCGCTTTTCTGTTGTTTTCAGATTCCTTTCAAGGTTAGATCAGAAAATTAGTAATTATAGTTAAAACTAATAACAGGAAGGTGTCAGATTCTGTGGAAGAGACTGTTCCAACTGGATAATTTCAGAGCTCCTTTGTAGCAAAGATTAAACAACAGTGGCTTTTCCCCAGTGTTTATCTGCTAGAAATAATATCTGGAGAACACGTGAAAGATCCGTAATATAAACATAACGAAGAGAAACGTAGTCAGGGGAAGTGAGTTAGTAGAAAGCTGATGATTTTTATCCATTAACTTGCTTTTTCTTTCAACCTTGACATTTTATCCCATAGTCTTTCCAAATCGACTTTCATTTCTTGTCGTTTACCAAAAAAGACATCCTTACAGATTCAAATATCTTTAAGATTTTGGTGCATGTTCAATGTAGAATTTCAGTAAACATATATTATGGGGCCATGACTTAGCTGGGAAAGGCAGAAATGAGTTGTATTTTACTTATTGTAGTTAATTTTGGGTTTAGGTTGAGTTGTTAAATTACGGAGGGCCAGCATTTTTTCCTGATGTGTTTGCAAGCTTTGACATAAAAAACTACAACTGCAACTACAGGCAAATTTATCTTTGTGAGTGAACAAGTCTGTATTAACCTGATATAATATCTCAGGTTAGTTAAACTGGTCGCAATGACTTTAGATGAGGGATAATCACATGCACTTGACACTGTAAGTCTCCAGGGCCCTGCCTGGCTATACCTGCCTGGAGAAGAGGCATTGTCCACTTTCCCACACCTCTTGGAGCCTCCCTTCCTCCTCTGTGCACTTGACAACGCCCACTGCCCACGTGTCCATAGAGGAGGGTCACTTGGTCATTCCTCCAGCCAGGCAGTCCGCAGCATTCAGCAAAGCCCTTCTCCACCCAGGCACCCTGTGAGGTTCTTCCCCTCTGCGCTTCTGGCTTTTGGGGAGAATGGGCAGAGGAGCATGTGAGGGTCGTCATGGAGGGAAGCACATCCTGGGCACACGTGTTTCTGAGACAAATGAAACCTTGATTTTCCGTCTAACTCCAACCACTGACAAGCCCACTAATAACTTCAGGATCACGCTTCCATTTTATGTAAGAGACAAAGTTGTAAATACCCCCATGAATGATAGAATAGAAAGCGAAGGTATCCCTGGACTTGTGTGTTTCATCTCTAGAAACACTTTGCCTGTGAAAGGTACTTCCTGTATCCCCATTCTAAAGCTGGAATTGGCCTCAGAGATGGTTAACCCAGACCATTATTAACCCAGCTCATTTACTGATGAGGAAACTGAGGTCCCTGCAGGCCATGGGTTCTGCTCTGCCATTTGGTATCAGAGCAAAGACCAGAATCCAAGTTTCTCGACTCCCAACAGGATTTGTTGCTGATGTAGAGCTGATTTCACTCGCTGAAATGCAGGACTATGTGTCCTGCAGGAAATGGATTTCTCTTCATACTTCTCTTGAACTGATCCCTCTCTTATTTCCTCATCTTTACATAACACATATGGATCTCTTGCTTTACTTTGTAGTTTTGGGAAAACCACACTTTGATCTAACATCATAACTGGAATGTTTCTTAGGAAGATTCTGCCACCGTGTGTGTGGATGGAAGACAGCTTCTGTTTGGATGTGTGTGCCATGGGCGATACTTAGTTGGAATGAGCATCATACAGCCCACTGGCATAAACTCCTGAAATAGGTGCCTACTGTCATGCAGGCAGAAAGGACTCAATGGTGACCCAAGATGGCTGGGACCAGTGGCAAGAGCCAGTTGCCAATAACGTTAGGTCGAGGTGAGCCCCTCTTTCTTCAGGATTCATCGGCTTATTTTTATGTGTTGAAGATCTTTGTGATTAATGTTCCCTTTGAACTGGGCAACTTTCAAAAGCGACTTCCCCACCAGTTCTCTTCAGTGGGCTTCCTCACGGCACTAACGCATTTAGGGCTCGTTACCATATTCCCAGTTTTCATAACAGTCACCGAAGTAGCCCCGGCACCCCAGACCGCTCAAACCCTTGAGAGTCGTGGCTTTCACTGCAGAGAGTCAGACCATTTTTCATAACCCTCGTTTCCTTGTCAGCATGTCACAGGCAGTAAGGAGCTGTGAGATCCGCGCACATCTATAAATCTTTTCTCAGCTTCACCTCACCGCTATTTAATGCCACTTTGCTCGGCCACTGTGCTCACGAGCTTAAAATACCTTCTGTTGGGAGAAACGCATACTTATTATGATTATGGAGGAGCTCGTGTGAGATTTCCCCCAGCACAGGCTGACAGGCTGCCTGGCACATTGTCATTTATCATTGTACACTACATCTGTCAACTAGAGAAACAATTTCAATAAAAAATTTCTCCATGAAATTACTTCGCCAGAGAACAAACCGGTTCTGCCTTTGTGTACTGTTCTGTGTCTCTGTCGTTTCTGTTTTTTCCTTCTTCTCCTTTTTTTTAATTTTGGCTGTGAAAGGTACTTAATGTACCAAAAACAATTTGTACAGACATTATTTTACCAATTGAAAGTGTGCACGCCTTGCTGAGGCCCCTTATCTAACTGTTGCTAATACACTTTCCTGCTGTGCTCTCACGACTTCATTTTACAGCCGAGATCACCCACTCCATGCTGCGCGGGAAATGGGGCCCTCGCCACTCGGGCCCGCAGAGTGCAGTTAACATGTGAACAAGCAGCGGAAAGTTGAGACATTAAAGCATCTTCATTGCCGTTATACTTCTTGCTGCAAACTTGGCTTGTTTGATCTCTGGTGTCTCTAGAAAGCAAAATACAGCAACCCCAAGCAGCAGGGACACTGTGTTGATCAGAAACGGCACGACACCTGCACGGACCGCGGCCAACGGGCAGGCCTCACGGCGGGCGCATCCGGACGGCCAACGCCACGCAGGTGCTGGGGCCCTGGTCTGCCGTGGCTCTCTGCTCTGCAGAGAAGCAGAAATCATTTCTGTGGTTCACTGATAAGCCCTAATGACTCTTAGGTTTCTTGTGTGAGCCCAATAACGAGAAAAGACTGTGAGGCCCACAGTCAGTAGAACCAGCTGGGGCAAGAATTGCTGTGAAATGATGTTCCAGACAGCTGAGCGGGAAAGACCAGCCTCAGAGGCCCTTGTTTTCCACCCCGTCAGGTTTCTACCCAGCTATGGATTTGTTGTCATCGGCTCCTGATGATTCTGCTGACACCCCTGTCAGAAAATGAATTTTTCACTCCCCACTTGGTTGACTCCATTCACAGGGTGTAACTCTGTCAAAAAATGCCACTCCAAGCCTGCTCACTCATTTGCTGTGATTCCTAGACCTTCTGAAGCATCCTGCTGGATCCGGCCTGCCTCCCCTGATCCCGTGCGTGGTCTTTCATATCGTGCCCGTTCAGATGGGATGTTCTACCTGGGCTTCTCATTTGATTACAGTGAAAAACCACAATAGCCTCTACTTGCTGTAGCATTCATGTAGAATGCAAAACATTTATTTAAAGGAACAATTGAGGCTTGACCAAAAGATGGAATTGGGTATAAATCTTATTTCTTGTGCACCTGGAATGGTTTCAAAGTCTGTAAAATACATTTGCCTCACCTATAATATCTAATTGACTCCTCCTGCAAAACACTCCAAGGAAGGAAGACAAGATTCAAACCAATCCACAGTAAACTCTAGGAGACATATATAATGGCAGATAGCCCCCAGACATTTTCTCTGCTGGATTTATACAATGATAACAAAAATCTTACGCCATAATCTCTGTCTGTAATGGAGACATAAAAGGAAAGTAGTCATCAAACAAATATTGTTGAATATTACTGAGGGTGAGTTATATATCAGTCAATGTATAGAGACTAACAATGCACATAAATAAGTCAAAATAGCCCAAGAGTAAGCCAAACACTGACAGTAGAGGCTTGCAGGCACATGAACAAAAATGGCAGTTGCTACACTTGTTGAGTATTTATTCTGTATTTGCATTTGTGCGAATTATATCTCATCATCCCAGCCCCTCAACACCCCTGTGGGGAAGGACTATGACTGACACATTATACAGATGATTTTAGTGGGGTGAGAAGAGTCCCTCCCCAAATCCCTGTCCCAGAACTTAGAACATGACCTTATTTGGAAATAGGGTCATTACAGATGTAATTAGTTATTAAAGTGAGAGATGGATGTAGAGATGGGAGCTGTGCATCCACCAGCCAAGGAGCACCAAGGATGGCCAGGAGCCACCAGAAGCTGGAAGAGGCAGGAACGATTCTCCCCCAGAACCTTCAGAAAGAGTGTGGCCCTGCTGACACCTTGATTTCAGACTTCCAGCCTCCAAAACTGTGGGAGAATAGATTTTTGTTATTTTAAGCCACCTTGCTTGTGGTACTTCTTTGTTACAGCAGCCACAGGAGCTCACACAAGAAGGAAAGAGCAGCTCCTTGCCCAAAGTCACAAAGTGATCTGGTGGATGAACCAAGATTCACATACCTATCTGTCAGGTTTATTTGGTGCTTCTGCATTAAACACTGAACCATGTGGGAAGCCAGCAGTGAGGGCTCAAGCAGAGGAGGATGTGATGGGAGACATCAACCCCAGTCAGGTGAAGGGATTACAACATCTGAGAATGTACGTGATGCACTGGAACTGCGTCATTCATCCCAAAGATACCTGCAGACGAGGACTAAATGCTGGGGACTGTCAGGGGTGGAGGATGAAAAGCAAACAGGACCGAGGCCCTACAACCAAGGGACTTGATGGTCACCCTGGTAATTAAAGCAGCATCGCCGAACATTGACACACTCATGGGCCACCTGGAGATGCCATCAAACTGTGGGGTCCACCTCAGTCTGTCGAGAATCGGCATCGAGATTCTGAATTTCTCAGCAATCTTCGAGTGATATTGATGTTTCCTCTCCATGAAACCCACTTAAAGTGGCAAGATTTTAGGCACTGCCATTCGTAAAATACGTGTTCCATTGTCAATGGTCTGGTTGGGCTCTAATTAGATGTCTTGGATGAGAACCTTATCAAATGGTCAGTTATTTAAAACTCAGACGAGATAAAAGCAAGGCAATTCTGGAGCCTGTTAAGCGTGCTGTCTTCTCTCCATTGCCTTCTTTCTTTCCTGATCTCACTTACAATGGTCCAGCATTTCATAAACCATCATCTGCAGAAGTCTTACAAGATGTTAATTATATTCTTCATTAGTTCACAATTTCAACAAATTTCTGTTGAACAAAGACTCTGTACTGGCCCTGTGCAAGGTTCTGAGGATCGAATAATGTATAAAATAGACAGCCCTTATAGTGTGGACAAATATAGCAAAAAGCTAAAAGGATTCTATATTGTGGCAAGCACCAGGAATGAGAGTATGCCCCGAGAGCACAGAACAGAAGGACTCCATTTAGTCTGGGGTAAGACAGCCTAGAAGAAGCGACATTAGAAGGTCTTCCATCTTCCCAAGACTAGCTCTTTTTGTCACTTACGTTAGCTCTTCATAAAGACCTTTTCTGGAGTTATATGTGAAGCTTTATGACTGCTAGAGTCCGGTCCACAGCCCCCAAACAGAAACCAGACCCTCATCACCGTCCTCAGACTCTCCACCCTAGTGGGCCTGGTCTGCACGCACCCCTCAGCTCAGGGCTGTGGAAATGGGGCAGCTTTCCAGCTATCTCTGGGAATCACACTAGCTGGCCTTGGGGGCTGTTCCAGCACTAAGCTCCCTGAGAATCATCTCAGAAGCAGGGGCGGCAGGCCCATCTAAACCCAAGACAGGAATCTAAGACCGATGCCAAGTCCAAATGCAAAAAAGTCAGTGCAGAAGCTGAGTCATTGAACTCGACAACCTGGAGGTAGCACCGTGTCCCGCAGGGTAACTGGTCAAATGGCGTGTTCAGTATCTGAGGGAGCTGGTGTCCGTCTACAGGGATTCCAGGGTCTGTAGGAGGAAGGTGCTCACAACTGTGGGTGGGTCTGTTTGCCCGTTTACGCTGTAGCCTAGATCCTGTGTGGACTCATGAGCCCAAACACCATGTTTTACTTATCCAGTGCTTGGCACACTGTGTAACCAATTTTGTGAAATGAACACAGAAGGATGAGTCAAAACCCAAGATGAAGATATCTGGGCCTGACATCAGATCTGGGCAGGAGGATGGAAGTTAATAATGAGCCAACTGCCATGAGGAAGCTCCCTGTACATGTTATTTTTATGATCAGAATTGGTCTCAGAATCTAGAAGGTCCCCGTCCTGTAGATTGAATCAGAGCTGGGGAGGAAAGGGACAGGGCTTCAGATTCTCTTTGACACCTATTCTGGTCTCCACCAAGACATCTGTTCAAATAATATCTACCACATGTAGAATAATACATAATTAAAGGACTTATATAGGCTCTGCTGGCCTGAACAGTGAATAGATTTCCTTTTACAATTTTTTCCATTAAAAATTGTGAAAAAAATAATACAAAAAAACATTTAGTAAGAAAAAAAAACCCAATCATCTAGTCCCTACCATCCGGAATTAACTACCGTTTACATATTTATATATTTACTTCCAGTCTTCTCCTGTTTTCTTAAGAAAAATTGCCCTATCATTCTTGTAGAAATTATGCATCCATGTAGTTACAAACAATTCAAATAAGGCATAACAGCATGTAAGTATAATAAAATGCAAAAAATTGTAATCAGAAATAACCTTCATAAACATTAGTGAATATTACTCCAAATATCTTTCTATGGATATACTTAGGTAGAAAGATGGACGGTGATATTTCTATGAAAATAAGATAATACCATAGATATTTTAGTGAAAGCTAATATTTAATTTTATTTGAATGTAAGTAAATAAAATGAAATAAAGAATGTAGTCAAAATTCAAACAAATTTTTTTATCACAAGACAGGATTCCAGAAAATTAGGGAAACGAACTATGAAACACAGTGAAACAAAATAAAACAGAACATTGATTGCCTTCCTACGAAAGGTGAAGATACAAACACTCTTGTGCAACTTCCTATTGAACGTTCTCTCACCTCCTAACTTCAAGTGGTTGTATTGTATTACATTACATTACATGACCTATGTTACATTATATTACATCATGCAGGTTAAATTCACATTTTGTTCTGTAATTGTTCATTCCCTGAGTCACTTAGTATTAGCTTTTTAGGTAAACTGATTCAGGGTTAATCTCAGTCCTTCTAGCAGGTATGTACAGTTGTAATTATTTTAACCGCTGGATTCCACGTTTGTTGCTGGATGACTGTTCCGTTTCCACCTCCCCTCCAGCATGTTCTCTGCTACTGCTCTTCCTTCGGGAATCACATGTCTCTGCTTGAACAGCATCATGGCCTGGTGTGCAACTCCTGCTTCCTCTTTCTCCAGAACTTGGAAAACGTTGCTCCATCATCCTCTGGGACTTCACGGATCCAGGGACACCCTGAGCTCCAGCTGGTGTCCCCCCGTGTTGGAGATGTGCTGTCACACGTCTGCTTGGGTGCTTGCAGTGTTCTTGGCTTTTCCTGAACTTCAGTAGCTTAACTAAGTTGTGTCCCCTGACTGCAGATTGTGCTTCATGTTTTCTTGGAACATAGTGTGCTCTTTTAATCCAAAATATTTTTTCCTTCAGTCCATGAAAAGAAAAATGTCTTATAATAATTAAAAAAATCAAATTTAGGTTTTATTTGTTCCCCAAGGAATACATATACATGTTATTAAAGTTCAGACAGTTTTAACAACTGATAACAGAAAACTAGCAGATCCCAAGCCTTACCTTCCCCATGCCTGGTTTCCATTACGAAGAGGAGGGGTTGGCAAACTCTGCCTGAGGGCCAAGTATGCACCATCGAATGCTTTTGTGAACAATGTTCCACGAAAACACAGCCGTGATCATTCTTTTTTGTATTGGTGATGGCTGCTTTTATGTTCTAACGTCAGAGCTGATTATTTGCACAAAGTCTAAAATATTTACTGTCATCCTCTTCACAGAAAAAGTTGGCCAACCTCTGGTCTAGAGGAAACCACTTTCAAATATTGTAGCTGTTCCATCTGATATTTACCACCTTATATTTAAAGAATATTCTTATGCGGTCATGTGCTCTTAGTTTAGAGATCATCAATTGACATCCCACAAAGGAATAAAATCTGGTTGTCTTAAATCTCCCCATAAACACAAAAGCACATACTCCTCTTCATCCTCTAGATGTGTTCCTATGAGATTTATTGCTAAGTCAAAATCAACACAAACATCACATTGTGCTTATACATTTGTTCATTGCCAAGCCACCTGGTATCGTTACATTTCTGTACAAATGTCTTTTATTCCTGGGATTAATAACTGCCTTTTTGTTAGCTTAATTTTCTGTGTACTCATCAATAATTTAGCCCTAATATTCTGACAAGGCCATGGATCTTCTCAACGTGGTCAAACTGACGGTATTTCATTAGTGCCATTAAAGCATTTTTGGGGGCAGTGGTTATTCTTCAGAAGACCTCTGACCTCCTGCACCTGGACTAGCTGCTCTGCAGGCCTGTTGCACTGCTGCCATCCTCGTTCTGGAACTTTCTCACATTATTCTGTTGAAAATTCTCTTTGCCTCTCTCCTGGGTTAAGGACCCTATCTCTTAGCTCTCATGTCTTTCCTTTTGTGGTTTACTCCAGATGTGCACAGGAGGTAACTTTCCTGAGCACTTTCCCAGTTCATAGCTCAGCTGGGTATAAAATTATAAGCTTTAAATAATTTTTCTTTGAGAATTCTGAGGAACTGCTGTGAATTCTTTGAGTTTCCAGTGTCCCTTTGGAGAAACTTAATGCCATTCTAATTCCTCATCCTTCCTCTCTGAAGTGTGCGGGACTCTCCTTATCCCTGGGAGATGAGACACTTGGTGAGGACGCGCCTTGATGCGCACTGTTCACAATCATCTTCCTGGGGAGCTATGTGCCCCTGGGATCTTTTCAGTTCTAGGAGATCCCTTACTTTACTTCTCTGTTAATTTCCAGTATTTCTTTGTCTCTGTCCTTTTTTGACTTCACAAATTGTAGCTTTTGCATTTTCACAGAACACACAAACTGTGACTTTTATGGTACACTTCTTAGGACATTGCAGCAGGCCATTGTTTGAGGGCTGGGGGCCATGCCCATCCTGCTTCCCCAAGCTCCCTGCATGCAGATGTCTTTGTGAACTCCCCAATGTTCAGATGCTCTGCCGGCCTGGCTCTGTGTGGTTCCTTACAGCACCCGCGGCTGGGAATCTTGTCCCTTTCGGCCTTGCCGCCCAGGTCCCGGGCTCTGAACCCCTGGGAATCCTGCTTCCAGTCAGCATGCTGGGCATGCTCATAATAAACATTGGACCTGAAGAGTGAGAGGCAGCGACTGCAGCTGGCATGGGCCCACTGGAAGTGGTTCCGTGGAGGAAACAACTAGTTTCCTAATTACTATAAAAATATTCAACCTAGAGAAACGTAATTTCATTAAAAGCTCAAGAAGATGAACACCTATATGTTCTGTGTTATTTTATTTTCAAACGGAATTTTTATTTATTTTATTTCTTCTTAAACTTCAAAGCAACTATGGGATGACATTCATCATAAATAAGAAGCAGAGCTGAATGAACTGCAGTTCACAAGTCTTAAGTGAAGAAAATGTTTCAATTTTCTTGGTTTAATTCAATTACTCTGCTCTTTTTCTTTCAATAATAAATGAATTAAGTTTCATTTCCTTTTCCTTTTTGTTGTTCAGTGAAATATGTATTTGAAGCGATGGGAGCTGAAGTGAAGGAGAAAGGGAGGGAGGTGTGCCTCTCCTGGCTTCACAGGTCCCTGTACTATCTCTCCTGCTTTCTTGGTTGATTGTATTGAAATGCGGGCCCTGCTGGTTACACTATCACGCCCAAAGTGAGTTGTGCTGAATCAGGAGCAAGGCTTATGAGACGGGACACATTGGAGAGTGAATCAAGATCCAGAGAGATTTTTCTAACCACTTTATTGAGATATAATTCACATAATATACAATTCACTCATTTAAAGTTCATGATTCCATTTTACATATATGGAATCATGTGGTGTGTATTCTTTATTGTATGGAATCCTTCACTCAGTATAATTATTTTGGGATTCATCTATAGTGGTATATCTACAAATAGTTCATTCATTTTCAGAGCTAAGTTGTATTCCATAATATAGATATACCATAATTTGTTCAGTCATTCACCTGTTGATGTTTCCAGTTTGGGGATGCTATAAGCATTAATGCACAACTCTTTCCATGGACATATGCTTTATTTTCTCTGGGCAGACACCTAAGAGTGGAGTGGCTGATATATGGTAAGTTAATGCTAAACTTACTACAAGAAATGCCAAACTTTTTACTTTATATATTAGACTTTATTTTTTAGAGAAGTTTTAGGTTTATAGAAAAATTGAGCAGAAAGTACAGAGAATTCCCATACATCCTCTCACTTCCCCCATTGTTTTCCATATTATTAACATAATGAATTATTGTATATCTGTGATAAGTGATGAACCAATACAGATACATTATTATTAACTAAAGCCTATCGTTTACTTTGGAGTTTACTCTTTGTGTTGTATATTCTATGGATTTTGGTAAATGTACGACCTGTATCCACCATTACAGTATCATACAGATTAGTTTTGCTGCCCTAAAAATCCCCTAAATGATAAAATGCAATTATAAGAAATGCACAATAAATGAAAAGAAAGCAGGAAAATAAAGGAAAAGGGAACAAATAAAAGATGGGACAAATATAAATAAATTTCAGGATGATAGACAAACTAGCCAAACCAATAATTACATTAAATGGAAATGGTCTTAAAACTCCAGTTTAATGGCAGAGATTGTCAGTTAGATAATAAAGCCAGCCCCAGCAATATGTAGTAGATTCAGTGCAATTCCAATTCAGCAAGCATGTTATTATTTTTTTAGCAAAATGGACAAACTAATTCTAAAATAAATATGGAAATGCAAAATACCTAAAATAGATAAAACAATTTTTAAAAAGAAGAACAAAGTTGGACGACTGAACACCTATACCAGATGTATGGTGAAGACACAGACACAAAGTAGGATGGTATGTGTAAAACTTGCCACACCAGCAGCCGTTACTGGAGGGCTGATTTGGCCCCATCGCTGAAGCAATGCACTTGTGAATATTGAGCCTGATACCACTTTATTGCTGGGCATCTCTGCTCTAGCTGGTGGACAGCAAACTCTTCCAGCCCATGTTTGCTTCAGTCATTGTTCCACCTTCTCCCCTGGTGGCCCTTTCTCAGTCCTGGGTATTTTCCTTCCAGGCAGTTTTGCCCAGCACTCAGCCGAGGTGAGTGGTACCCTCCCAGTTCTCAGGTTCTCTCCTTCTGGAAAACTCTCCACAGTCCTTGACTCTGTTCTGTGAATTCTAGCTGATTTGGCTTCATGTACATGAGCTTCATCTCTTCAAGTCAGGAGGCTGCTGGGATCCATTTGGGTCCCCTTGCTTGTGCTTTGCTTGGGGCCTCTCTTCAGCAACAAGCCAGGCCAAGTGCACGTAGGGCTCACTTCGTCTACTTCTTCTTCTCCCAAGGATCACCGCTCTGGACTGTCTGTCACTTCACACAAAACCATGGTTTTATATATTCTGATCAATATTTCCGTTCTTTAAGGTGGGAGGGTAAATATGGTCTCTGTTATTCTGTCCTGGGCAGATGGAGAATTCCTAGGTGTGTATCTTTTATGAGAAGACAGAGGACGTGAGAAGATGCTGAGAATGAATGGTCAGAAAATTCAGAAAAGAACCAGAAGATTAGTTTCTTTTAGAACCAGATTGTTTCAGGATTTCCCCTGAAAATATTCCAGCAGATGTAATGAACTCTCAGTTAGAATATGTAAAGAATTTTTATGTCCTTATATAAAGATAGTTTTATGTCTGGTATGTTTAACAGGGGTTTATGACATCAATAGATGAGTTTCAGAGACTCTGTAAAGTTTCTGAAATTATACACAAAATTTTGCATATTTGGTCATAAATGCAGTTTTCCAGGTTCGAGGCTTCAAAGATTTTTATTATGTTCTTATGAGGGATCTTGACCCAAGGATGTTAAACACCAATCTCTTCTATTCTGTATGTTTATCTCTCTAGCTCTACACATTGATTCCCTTCAAATAGATGCTAATTCCCAACACCTCCTTTCTCAGTGTGGATTTATATATAATTTCACTTCTAAACCACACATGGATAATTTCAAAAAGGCAAGCAACCATAAAAAATATCATTTCTTTAGGGCTTGAAACTTCATTCGTATCCTCAAATATTGAGTCAAGTCTGTTGGACTAATATCATCATAAGTGCAAATATTGTCTTGTGCCTGCACAGGAATATCTCATTTCATTAGCCCAGAAAAATGCACTATAAACAGACATCTAAGGGATAAGGGAGAATTCCATGGATTAGAAAGGGAGCATTTAATATGAACAATATATGTGTCATTCCAGTGCATCTGTTAGGACAGGAAGCAAAGTGATCATCTGTTTTACAAGCCTGCTCTGGAATTATCTTTTGGATGATTTTATATAAAAGACAGTTTCTGATAAATCTGGTTCAACAATTAATATGCTGTGTAAGTTGTGATTAGAGGGGCTGAATTGGAAGTAATGAAGGTTTAAAAATAGAAAACAGATGTAATATTTTAAATGACATTTTCTTGGTACTGTATGTATTTCCCCCTTTCAGTAATTAGTAAAATGTTTTCAATTTTTTAAAACAGCTTATTACTGTGAACACAATAAACCCATATGTGTAAAAAACAAATAAAAAATTATGAGAAACAGATGATACATACTTTGGGTTGTGTGAATAAGAAGAAATGGTGAAAAAACAGACTAACACAAAAATATAAATAATTAAAATAATTCAAACAAAAGTAACCAATATTCAGGCAATTCTGGGAATCTGTTCTTTTTTCATGAGAATAAATGGTTTACATTATAGAGAGGAAGATTATAAATCAGAAAATAAATTTGATTGGGATTTTTTTTTAATTTCTACAAGTTAAAGATTGAACAAATTCATCTACACTCTCATCTCTTGTCATCCATGGTGGAGTTCTTTAAAGAGACCAAAATGACCAACTGAAAATTCAAAGTCAGCAAAGAGAGTTCTTCTGGAATGACTGAGAACCACTGAAAATGGAAATCTACTTCTTCATCCCCTGATATAACGGTGATTGCTGGAGGGAGCTTGGGTCTGAGACCTTGAGAGCAGCTCAGGAGGCTGCCCCGACCTCCCCAAGCTTCATTGTTGCTATCAGATCAAAGGAGCCTGAATGGATCTGACAGTTCAAGGGTTTTCTGGAACTCTCCAGTGAGCAATTTTCAGAGCAAAGTTATTGATATGTTCATAAAATAAATAACATAGGTAACTTTGTTTTAAGGAAATGTCAATTTTGTTTTATTTTTTGGTTTAATCTGTGAGTTTTGGTTCCAGCAAGTGAGCTTTTGCTTCAGGCCAATTATAACCCTAAAAACAAATGAAATGTAACTACCTTTTATTGACACATTAGAAGGAAATAAATAGTATAGTCAGTAGTTACATTCTTTTCTGAAGGTGTTACTATTACCAAGGCCGGACCTAGTTCAGGCCAACCTCCAGGAGTGGTGTCCATGGGAATGGAGAGCACCGGCAGGGCGGAGGGAGGGAGGGAGCCTGAGAGAGCCCAGAGAGAAGCAAAAGGTCGTCCCAATGCAAACGGATTTAAAAAAAATAAGAAAAGTGCAGGTCACTTGACTGAAACACATCGGGGGTAAAATCCTTCTTTTTCAAATGCTACATGTGGTTGCTTTTCACTCTCAGTGAGAATATCTGAGCCGCTTGGTACTCTGCCCGGGCCTGTGCCTACTCCACAGTCTCCGGTGCCCTCACAGTCTTAATCCCAAATTAGCAGTGCTCTGGTCATTGTCCCCCAGCCCGTGGGAATGGCGTCACAGCACAGTAAGAGACTGGAGAGTACAGGAGCGGGAGCTGGGGCACAGGTGTGGAAGGAACCCCAGGCAGAGGGTGACTCAGAGCTCCCATCCTCATGGGGCACAGCCGTGGGTGACAAGACAGAACGTGTCCCCCACCCTGAGTTTATGTGACTCCAGGGTCCAGGAGGGACAGAGAAGCGTGGCCTCAGCCGTCACCACTGCCCCCCAGTGGGGCTGCCATTCTGAAGCATTCTTCAGACACCGAATGACACTTGTGTAATCTTCACAGCCGAGCCTGAGGCAGGTGCTCTGGCCCAGGTCAGAGCAGAGCAGAGCAGAGAAGCAAGGACAGGACCCTGACAGAGCCCTGGACGGTGGTCATGAGCCAAACACCATGAGCAAGACTCATGGTCTGTGCTCTGTCACTGAGGTCCCTGTTACAGGAAGATGGTGATCAACGGCTGTCCCCAAGAGGTCCCTATTCACAGAAAATGACTGTTCTTTGACAGACACACACTAACAACTTAAAAGAGTCAGTAAGACAGATGCGCCTTCAGAGAGGACAGACAAGGACTCACTGGGCCCTCAGCTCTGGAATGCATCCTCTGCCCCTCAGCTGAGCTGCGCTGATCCCTCCCTCACACCGCTCCACCCCTGTATGTCAGCCTGGAAGTCAGGAAGCATGTTTTATTCTTCTTTTCATCCCCAACTATGTAGCAGTTTTGACTGCCTATAAATCTCACTGAGTAGTCAGATGAAGGAGGCAGTGCTGGCCCCAGAGTTTACTGATAAAAGTTCGCTTTTGTGCTCCCCTGCCTGGAGGAAATATAAAATGCCCAGACAAGGAGGAGCTAGCAATGAAAATGACCACAGGGCAGTGATCTGAACAGAATGGCTACGTGGACCAGCACAGGCCCGGAATCACACGTCAGACAGAGAGGGCCAGCCCCTGACTGGGGAAGGTATGGCATGACTAGGAATGATGTACTACAATGTTTTAGGGCCAAGCAGTCAAGTTGTCCAAATATGTTTTTCCTGTAAAACCTTATCTTTATTCAAAATTGAATCAGGGCTAATATTTCTGCTGTTTTGATTTTGAGTCTACATACAGTAATTGTGGTAAAATGGTCTTAAATCGAAGCATAAAATGTAGATTTCATGACAATCAGATTTACATTGAAAGTCAGTCTTGTTCAATTCATTTGAAAATGTATTTGTGAAGAATCTGCTAGCCACAAGGTACGGCCAAGTGCTAAGGGGGCTGGGGGAAGAATTGAGTTTCTGTTCTCATCTACTTAAAAAATTCAGAGAAACTAAAATAATTAGAAACATTTAAATTTATGGTATATTATTAAGCTGTTCACATTTCCAATAATTAACTCATGTTTCATCTTATTAATAACTATATTCCATATTTATGCATATTTTAACATCCAAGACTAAGGCAACTCAATAAAATAAGAAAAGGCTTATTGCCCTTTCTATTGTTTTATGCATCACCCTATCTATGGTTTTATGTGCACAAGCTATAGCTGATGGTTTCCATTCTCATTTCCCCTAGAATACAAAGGTAATTACTTACGTATATGATATTTGTGTGGACCTCAGTGGTAAGAGTTATACTATTTGGGATATTTATGATTAAACACCATTAACATCAGTGGTTATCCCAAAGATTGTCTTGAAAATCCAGCCCACTCATTTTAGGAGATAAAGTTTCAGACAGGTAGTGTTAACATCTTTGGAACTTTCATGAATATGAAGATCTTTTTGATAAGCCACAGAAACAAATTATGACACATCAGAAAAGCCTGTCAAATTTCACACAAAAATATTGTGAGGTTTTGAGAAATGCAGTGATGTCTACAATAACTAGTCACTATCTGGAATTAAGCAAGTAGGGGCCATTCCTAGTGTGTCAACAAATGTAAATAATTTAATCAAATTTAGAGAGTCCAGAAAATATATTAAATAGTGATAATAACAAATGATGCATATAAAGTACTTACTATGTGCCAGTCACTAATCTTAGCACTTCGTTTTCCTTAACTCACACATTCCTCTTGATGATCCTCAGATGTAGGTACTGTTTTTTTTCTGGTGAGGAAGACCAGCCCTGAGCTAACATCCGTTGCCAATTCTCCTCTTTTTGCTGAGGAAGACTGACCCTGGGCTAACATCTGTGCCAGTCTTCCTCTACTTTATATGGGACGCCGCCACAGCATGGCTGACAAGCAGTGCGTCGGCTGGCGACCAGGATCCGAACCTGCGAACCGCAGGCTGCCAAGCGCGAACTTAACCACTGCGCCACCAGGCCGGCCCCCCAAGATGTAGGTACTGTTTTAATCATCACGTCAAGATTAGGATCCTAAAGAAAAGGTCCATGGAGTATTCCCCAGAAACACATAGCCAGCTAATGGAGGAGCCTGGATTCAAACCCAGGGCCATCTGCGTTCTGTCATGTGTTCTTAGACTCTGTCTACACTGGTTCCCATAACAAATAAACTAACCAATTTTGAACTTAGTACCATATGAACTTATCCACTTAAAACATGCCATGAAACCATTTAGAAAAGAATATATCAAGGATTTAGCAACAAATCTCAAACTATAACATTAGGCTATTGCTGAATCCAAAACTATCAAACATAAAGTTGTAGAACAATTGGGATTTAATCAAATAGCAATTAGTGGCCCTTGCTTATGAGAAATCAGAAAAAAGGAAAAATGTTTTGGAGAAATATGGAAAGATAAATAAAGAAAATGCCAATGGTGAGTGCAAACAGGTTATCTACAAATCATTCACATAATTCAAAGTCATATTAAGGTGCATGTCAATTCCACAAAATAATATCCCCCAAATGAATAGTTTTGGGGCCAACCCAGTGGCACAGTAGTTTAGTTCATGCTTTGGCAGCCTGGTGTTAAAGGTTTGGATCCCAGGTGACTGCTGACACACTGCTTGTCAGCCATGCTGTGGTGGCATCCCATATAAAGTAGAGGAAGTTGGGCATGGATGTTAGCCCAGGGCCAGTCTTCCTCAGAAAAAGAGGAGGATTGGCAATGGATGTTAGCTCAGGGCTGGTCTTCCTCACCAAAAAAAAAAAAAAAAGAATAGTTTTAAGAATCTAAGAAAGACTCAGAAGGAAATGCTAAATGCTAGCAATCAAAATAATACTGTTAGAGAAAAAAGTATTTCTTTGACAGGCTTTCAGTAGATGCACACATCTGAGAAAAGAACCAGTGACTTTGAATATATGTAGGTAGAAATTCGCCAAACAGAAATGTAAATAGGAAAAAAAGGAAAATGGAATGGAACATTTGGAAATTTTAGGACAATATCAAAAAGTGTAAAATACACATTTTTGGAATACTAGGAGAAGAGAGAATAAAGCAGAGAAATATTTGAAGTAACAATGGCTTAGAACTTTCTGAAATTAATGACAGACACAAAACCATGATCCAAGTAGCTTGGAAGAGACCAATCAGGATAAATATATATCATATTAGAACTACAGAAAACCAAAGAGAAAGAGCAAGTCTTGAAAAAAAGTCAGAGTATTAAAAAAAAATTACCTGTAGTGGAACACAGATGAGGATTTCAGCCTACTACTTATCAGAAACTATGCAAGGAAGAAGAAAATGGAGTGAGCTATTTAAAGTGATGAAAGAAATATTCAAAGTACCACCAACCTAGAGTTCTATAACCAGAGAAATATCCTTCAAAGATGACGGAAAAATAAAGCATTTGTCAGACAAACAAAAACTTGGGTAATTCATCACCAACAAAACTTTCCTGCAAGAAATATTAAAGAAGTTCTTCAAGCAGAAGGAAAATCATACAGGTCAGAAACTTAGACTTACATAAAGAAGAGTGTTGGAGAAGTCATAACTCAGGGTGAAATAAAATATTTTATTTTTCTTATTCTTAATTCATCTAAAAGCTAATTGTTTATTTAAAGTAATAATGGTAACAATGTATTTGGTGATAATAAGCAATGAACAAGTGCTATAATGACAGCAATGTCAGAGGTGAGAGGGAGAAAAGGCAAATGCTCTGATGCAAAGTGCCTGCACTGAATGGAAGAGTATAGTGTTATGTAAAGGCAGAATTAGTTAAAAATGTACATCCATGTACAGCATTAAATGAATTTTTCAGAAAAGAAGCAAGATCTAAAACTGATACTACAAGCTTCCCCCTTTAAGAAACTAGACAAAGAGGAGCAATGAGACCAAAGCCAAACAAAGGAAAAGAAATAGTAAGAATTAAAACAGATAACAATAAAATTAAAAACAAGAATACAGTAGAGAAAATTTAGGAAAAAAATGACAAAAGTCATTTTTGACAAAATCTCTAAAACTGACAAACCTCTAGCCAGGCTAACCAAGAAAGAGAGAGAGAGAGAGAGAAAGGAGACACAAATCACCAATTTCAGAAAACAGGGGACACTGTAGGTGGTCGTATGGACATTAAAACAGGGAACACCACAGGTAATTCCATGGACGTGAAAACAGGGGACACTGCAGGTGGTCCCATGGACTTTAAAACTGTGGACACCACAGGTGGTCCCATGGACTTTAAAACTGTGGACACCACAAGTGACCCCATTGTCATTAAAAGGATAACAAATGAATAATATGAGCAACTCTATGTCCCAACATTTGATAACATAGAAAAAATTCAACCAATTGTTTAAAGACAAAAACTACCAACTACCAAAACTCACACTGGGAGAAACAGATAACCTAAATATCTTCATATTTATTATGAAATTGAATCAAAAATTATTTTTAAAAAAAGGATCAAGCCATGATGGTTTCACTGAATTCTACCAAATATTTAAAAAAGAATGATGCCAACTCCCCAAAATCTCTCCCAGAAAGTAGAAGCAGAGGAAACACTTCCCTCCTCATTCTACGAGGCCCCCTAATACCAAAAGCAGGTAAAGACATTAAAGGAATGAAAACTACAGATCAATACCTGTAAGAAATAGAGACGTAAAAATTCTCAACAAAATATTATCAAGTAGAACCCAACACTGTATAAAAAGAATTATATACCATTCCAGTTATGCAAAGTGGTTCATCATTCAAAAATCAATGTAATCAACCACACCAACAGATAAAAAGAAGAAAAAATCATATGATCACATCAATTGATGCAGAAAAAGCATTTGACAAAATGCTTAACAATTATTCAAGGTAAAAAGTCTCAAAAAGGTAGGAAGACTTGGGAAATCTCCAAGCTTAATAACGGATATATATACAAAAAAATCATACAGCTGACACCATCCCACATGGTAAGAGCCCCAACGGGAACAAGGGGAAGATGTCTGCTCTCACCACTCCTATGAGTAGTACAAGTCCTACCTCCTGCAATTAGACAAGAAAAAAGAAATAAAACATGTAGAGATTGGAAAGGGAGAAATAAAACTGTCTTTATTCACAGGTGAAATACTTGTTTCTGAAGAAAACCTCAAAGAATCTACTAAACAAAAAAAATCCCAACTGCTAAGCTAATAAGTGAGCATAGCAAAATGTCAGGCACACGAAGTCAATTGTTTCTCTTCCTTCCTTCATTTTTTTTCTTCTTTCTTTTGTGATAAGAACACTTATCATGAGATCTACCCTCTGAACAGTAGACAATATCTTATTGTTCATTATAGACACTATGTTTTACAGCAGAACTTACTCCTCTTGTGTAACTGTGATTTTATACCCACTGAACAAATCCCATTCTTTTCTTCTCCTTCCCCTGGAAATTATGAAAACACGATACCATTTACAGTAGCATCAAAAAAAAAAAAAAAAAAAAAAGAAAAAAGGAGAGAGAAAGAAAAATACACACAGAATCTTTATGAGAAAAACTATAAAACACTGAATTAAAAATCAACCTAAATAAATGGAGTGATATTCTGTGTTCATTGATTGGAAGACTTAATAAAGTAAATATGTCAATTATCCCCAACTTGTTCTATAGATTCAATGTGATCCAAAACAAATTCCGAATTAGCTGTAGTGTCAACACTCAGAAACTGTTTCTAAAATTAATAAAAATGCAAAAATCCTAGACTGGCCAGCACAATACTAAATAAAAAGAACAGAGTTGGAGGACTGACACTACCCGGCTTCATGACTTACAGTAAAGCTACACTAATCAAGACGGTGTGGTACCGCTGAAAGAACAGAAACATAGATCAAAGAAAAGAATAAAGGACCAGAAACAGATCTATGCAAATGTAGGCAACTGGCTCCTGACAAAGGAGCAAAGGCAATTCAATAGAGTTGGCACAGTCTTTTCAGCCAGTGGTGCTGGGACAACTGGACATCCACATACAAAGGCTGAACCTACACGCAGACTTACACTTTACACAAAAGTTAACTGAAAATGGGTCATAGACTGCTATATTCTCAACTTTCTGTAAACCAAAACTATGCTTAAATTTAAAATTGTTTTAAGTTTCCCTTAAAAAATTATGAGGCTCAGTTTCTCTATTTTTCCCCATGTCTTAAAGAGCAGATAAATCTATTCTATATGAAATTTTCCCCAGAGTTAAAAAAGGAAAACTACAAAATTATTTTTATCAAGTGCATACAACCTAAATCCCCAAACTGACAATGATTGCATATATTCACACTTGCACAAGAAAACCTTTCAACCAAAATCACAAAAGATCCTAAATACAACATTGGAAGATGGAATTCAGCATCCTTCTGAGAGACTTAGTTGGGTTTACTCCAGGAATGCCAGATATGGTTGTTCTGCTGAGCTATTTAGTGTACTAGAATGATGTTTCTGTTCTCATATCATTTTTATTTCTCTGGAGCTAATAATTACTTCAGCTGTTCATTTATTTCATTTCTTAAAATTTGCTCATCATGTTTTCCATTTTTCAACTGATGAGTCAAAAATCTGTTAATAATTCTTTTAAATATTCAATAATATCAAACCTTTTATAACTATTTTTTTGCTAAAGAATCTTCAGCCTGCAAGCTTTCATCTTGTTACCTAATTGATTTCGGAGATTAGTTCTCAACCACTCCTCCTGTGTATTAAATGAGCTATTTCTTTGACAAATGAGCTTCCAATGACAAGTATTGGATAAGAAAGTTCTGTACGGGGCACATTGAAAAGTTATGATATGGTCTTCATTGTAGAAATCACAAACATACATTTATAGATTTTGTAAAAGCTATCAAAAATACTTATGGCTTTGGTTAAAATTTCCAGTGAGAAAATAGTGTAAAGATTTCAAATGAGCTGCATTTAAAATAAGTTAGATATAAAACAAAAGTGATATGTTCTGGACAAACACTTTCTATAAATCAGAGTTATTTTGGTACTGATTAAGAGACTGCTATGTAAGATTCTTGTATAGACAATGAATAAAATTATTTCATAATAAGTGAGAGTAGAAATAATTGATATTTCTAAATTAATACATGTCATACTATGTTATTTAAACACATTTGTTCAACTAATTTAGTAAATTTATACTCTCAATAGAATTTCACCATTTTACCTACAATGCCACATTACAGTTGACCAAAACCATTTGGAGAGTCTTTTCATTTCTTCGTTTTATATTTATCTGTGTCTTTTATTCTAACATTTGTGGATGATCCCTCTAGATATTTTTCTGATTTTGAAGTTTCATGGGATAGAAGGCTAAATAGCTAAGCTTCAACCTCTCAAGGTCAGAAGTTAATTTCTCACAGTCTTTAAGGGCTAAGAACACAGAGAACTCCTAGGTTCTCTATCAAAACCCTGGAAGAGCAATGTCTGGAGAACAAGGATGAACCACAGACAGACTGAGTTTTACTAAAATTGCAATCCATTCCCAACCCTAGCCAATTTCTTATTGGATTTAAATGAATAACCCTTCAGCATAGCCATCTGATAGAGGAAAGGGCAAATCTTCCTTGGGGGAAAACAATACCATTTGAATCTGCTGTAGTTATCTCATACACAAGATCCTACATACAATATGGGTAATGACCTGTGTATAAATTCAGGAAACTGTGACTGATAACCTCTCAAAAGAAACAAACAAAAAAAGACAACAGAAGTTAGTAGAAAAGGACTTTAAAATCACTATGCTAATGAATTTGACAAAATGATAGACATAATAAATGAAAAGATGGAGAATTTTAACAGAAATCCAGAAAAATGGATTTGAAAGAAGAATTAATAGATATTCTAGAAAGAAAAAGATACATAGTATCAGAAAATAAGTATTCTTTGGCTGAGTATCTCAGAGACGAGACAGCAGAAAACAGGATTAGTGCATCTGAAGACAGGTCAACAGAAAATTTGCAAACTGAAGCACAGACATTTTTTAGAAGAGGATTAAAAAAAAACAGAAAAGAGCATAAGGCACATGCAGGACATGCTAAACAGCCCACCATACGTGTAGTTGGAGTCACAGAGGAAGAAAGAATAATATTAGAAGGACAATGGCTCAGAATTTTAAAAATTGATTAAATACATTAGCCCACATATTCAAGAAACTCAGTGAATCACAAGCAGGATAAATAAAATGAAACCATATATAGAAATATCATAGGCAAGTGGCTGAAAACCAAGACAAAGAGAAAATCTTCAAAGCAAATTGAGCAAAGGCTCCATTGTCTGCAAGGAGCAACAATACGTATGGCTGATTTTTCAATATAAAATCAAAACCAGAAGGCAATGAAATAGAATGACATGTAGATCTAGAATGTGAGCAATCTTGGGGTCAATTTCAACTGATTGGTTTCTTTCCTTGAATAAGGGTCACATTTCCTTGGCTCTCTTTACATCTAGTAAGTATTGACTGTGTGGTGGACATTAAGTGTATACATTACAGAGACCCTGGGTTCCACTATATTCCTCTGAAGAGTGTTGTTTTGTTCAAGCGCCCAGGTCAACTGCTGACAGCACTGTGACCTTCCCTAGGCTTGGTTTCAGAATTTTCAGTGTAGACCCGTAGAAAGCCCAAAGTTTCCCAAACCTCTAATTCGTCAGCTCTCAACTTCCCAACTCGGAATCTTCTGTGGTTCTTGCCAGAACGTTCTTTTACTCTAGGTATTTAGAGTAGTAGACTAACATAGGCCTTTCTCTAAGACATGATCCTCACTTTCAAGGCTTGGCCTTTCCCAGCTGGATGCTGGGCTGTTACTAGGTATTGATGAGGTTCCCCCATTCTGCTGGGACCAGAGCTTCAACACCCCCAGACTCACTCAACTCCCCTCCTCTGTCCACTTCAGATCTGCTGCTCTGTCCAGCCTTGGGTTGTCTCTTGAGCATAGGGACCCATGGGGACCCCCATGCACCATGTGCTTGGTGCTAGTTTTATTGCAATATTATTTAATAATATTTTCAAGTTAATTCAACTAACTCACAATAATTTATAACTTTCAATTTTGACTTCTTTCAAATATGACTTACTGAACACAAATTTAACTTTTATAAATCCGATTTTTGAAAATAATAAGTTAATATATGACAATTTAGCAATGTAGTGTTTTCACTGGTTGAAAGAATAACTTTTGTTCCTCTCCTTATGTTGAATAATAAGATTGACCACAGATAAGGAGGACAATGCATTTATGAAATCATATGATGCTTTGGAAGAATTAGAACTCTTGACCTAAGCTGTTACATTTTCAGACAACTGGCAGTTTAGTTTGATCAATGCTATACATCTCTTCTGCAAATCCCAGGTGTCCGAGGTTCACTGCGTTCTTTGCAATTAAATGTTAAGTAATGTTAATGAGTGATGCGCTAGAATCACAAAACAGGTTCAATCTTACTACTTTCTGGTTCTGTTCAAATCTCAGTGCATAATCGAATAATCTGACCCATCTGGTATTCTTCCCCCACAAGCTATGGCGGGGGGATGCAGTTCAGGTGTTTAGTTCATGAGGAAATTACTTGAAAATGATAGTTTGGAATTTAACAAAAAGCAAATCATCAACATTCAACATCAAGATGATAGCCTCTCACCAAAGTGATCGATGGGAAGGAAAGAAATTGACCAATTGTGCCATCTCTTCTAAAAGTCATGCTCTTTGCAAATGTAAACACCGCATCAAAATAAAATGTAACAACACAGAACGATACACTTGTAAAACTTCAGCCAATGGCTAGGCTTGTTTTTATTTACTGCATCTCAATGCACTAACATGAGGTCCACAGGCTGTATGCACAGGTGGAAGTGTGAGCATGAGGGCCATTGGAGCTGTGAATTTTCCCAACAAACTACAATTACGGAACTGTGCTGCATAATTTGAGGCAGATTCATAGCTGAAGAATTCTTGAAGGAATGCCTACAATTACACCTGTGCCTCATTAGCTAAATTGATATTTGCCATGTTGGAAGGAGAGCAAAATAGACTGGAAAGGAGGTTCCATTAGAATCCAAAAAGAGCACAAAAAACACTAGTCAGACTGGGGAAAAAGTTCCAAATTCTCCCAAGTAGTATAAAACAGAAGAACAGCTACAGGCTAGTTTGAACCCAGGAGCCCCTGAATCACAAACAATTGCGTTTCATTAATAAGCCACATGTGTGCACTTATGGCGCAGGTGAACAAGTGTGATCATGAGAAGTGCGATGATATGCATGAGTTTCCATCGTTTACACCCAAGATGCATTTGCGCATCTTAAACCCCTTTGAATGTGTGTGTAAGTTTATTCATTCTTTGTTGCAAGTAGCAGAAATAATTTTCCTTTTCTAAATTTGAAAGTTTAATGGCAGGATGGCTGGGGCGTGATAAACACTAATAGAAAGTTAGCCCTGTGGTCCATCGGGGATGAAAAGTTTCATCAGATTCCAGCTGGAAGCTCCCTATACCACTGAGTTTAGCTGTCACCTTTCAGGTAACTTTCATGCAGAAGGGATGAAAAAACCACTTCTGAACCACTGAAATCTTTCAAGAACTTAAGGAGTCCACATCTCAGAAAGTAATATCTAGAAAACTTTTACTTTTGTTCAAATACATTAATGCGTTACTGCTTAAACATGCCGTCTGTTCTCTTTCACACATATTAGATTTACTCATTTTCTGTATAGACTGACCACGAATGATGAGAAGTCATTTCTTTACTCAACTGGTGGAATAATGGATTAATGGTCTGTCTTAGTCATCTTGAGCTGCTGTAACAAAGTACCACAGACGGGGTGGCTTATAAACAACAGATATTTATTTCTCACCGCTCTGCAGGCTGGAAGTACAAGATTAAGGTGCTAGCAGATTTGGTGTCTGGTGAGAGCCTGCTTCCCATTCATAGACGTCCATCTTCTCCCTGTGTCCTCACGTGGTAGAAGGGACAGGGAGCTCCCTGGGTCTCTTTAATAAGGGTGTTAAGCCCATTCATGAGGACATCAAACCTCATAACCTCATCACCTCCTAAAGGCCCCACCTCCTGATACCATCACCTTGGGGTTAGGATTTCAACATATAAATTCTGGGGGGACAAAAACACTTAGTCTATAACATAGTAATTGAAATAAATTGTGTTATTTAGGAAAAATGAAAAACTACTCTATGTAGTAGCAAAAGTAACTATGAATTAAATGGCGTCTGCTGTGTACGTAGCCAACTGAATCTAGTCTGTTAATCAAACAGGGTCAAAATGTAATTTCATCTTTTAGAAACTGTGAACCACTGGGCTAGTGTCCATGTCCAGCCCCACCCCATCAAGGGGGTGGGAGGGTGATCTTGGATGGCAGAGGTTTGCACAGAGCAGTGACAGCAGAAGGGAGTGGTGCTGACCGGCCTGGCCCCCGACCTCCTGCGGGCTCTGAGCTGCGTCTCCACTGTCTGGGCTGGGACCTGATTACCTAGTTGGATCTGCTGGCCACTGCCCCTTGTCCCTGTCCATGGAACCCTGCCCACATTGTGCTTTCTCTCTGTGGTGTCTGTGAGGCTCTTTGGGGAAGATTCCCATTTTGCTGCTTTTGAGCCCTGCAATGGTGGGCCTGTGCAGGGGTGGAGGTGATGGAGAACCGTTTTGGCTATTTATGGTGCCATCTTCCTAGAGGCCAAGACAGCAGTCCTTCCTGGCAGCTGGGTAGAGCTTCTCCCGTCCTCCTACCTCTTCATCCATCCTCTGCAGCCAGACCACTGGATCTGCTTCCTCCAGACATTTGCCCACTCCAGCTCTCTGAATTCCCCCAAGTGGTTCTCTGTAAGGGGAGGCCAGAGATGCTGAGGAGCTCTCCCTGCTGTCTATCTTACAGGATCCTACCCCTGGGCAGTGTGCACAGAGACACAGGAGAAGAGAAGAGGGAGAATGACAGAATCAACATTTCCCTGCTGGGTTTGAACCCACACAGTCATCGATGGACATTCCGCTGTGCCTGTGGCAGTGCAGGGGAGGGCTTCCTTCTCACAAGTGAGCGAGAATGGGACTTGGGGACAAGCATGTCGGTGACAAGCTGTGGCTCCTGACCCACGGCCTGGTATGACTAAACAGTAGGAAGAGAGGCGGCGTGTTTGAAGAGAAACATAACACGAAATGGAAGGATGAGTGTTTCACGTTTTAAAACAGAAAACGGGCCATCTCCATCTCTTTTGCACTCTTGCTAAATTTGATTTTAAGAGTTGGTTGTTGCTGGTTTTGTTTTGAGACATGGCTGACATATAACATAGTATCCGTTTTAGGTGTACAACGTAATGATTTGGTGAGACGGATGTATTTTTTAACAGCCTCGTTGAGGTGTAACTGACATAGGAGACACTGCACAATTTGAAAGTGCACACTTTGATAAGTTTTGATACATGAACACACTTGTGAAACCATCATCACAATGAACAGTGAGCACAGCTGTGTATCCATTGTCCCCAAAGCTTCCCGCACCTTCTGCCCCCTTCCACCCCCCCTCCCGTGGGCTCTCACCCTCATTGCCAGGCTACTTTCTCTTACCATAGAATAGGTTTTCTTATATTAATGGAATAATATAATGGAAACTTATAAATGGAATTACACTCTATGTACTCTTTTTCTTGCCTGGCTTCTTTCACTCAGCATCATTAATTTGGGATTTCTCCATGTTGTTGCACTTACTAAGAGTTTGATCATTTTTGTTGCTCAGTAGTGTCCAGCACACGAATGTGCTTGATTTGCTCATCCCTTCACTTTTTGATTGGGTTGTCTCCTGTTCTGGCTATGACAACAAGGCTTCTACAGAAATATGTAGGACATGTTTTCATCTCTTGGATGAGTAGAAAGTAGTTCACCAGAGAAGATACATGGATGGCAAACAAGCACATGAAAAGATGCTCAACATCATTAGTCATTATGGAAATGGAAATTAAAGCCACAATGAGTTAGCACCACACACTTATTAAAATCCCCACAATTAAAAAGTCTGACCGTCCTATGTGCTGGTGAGGATGTGGAGGGACTAATATATATTTTTAATGAAAAAAATCACTCTTATTGCCTTGAAAAGCAATTCTAGTTTGGTTCAGTTGGTACTAGGCTGGCTTAATCTGGAGAAATAAGAAAAACTCAAAGCTCTTGTAGTAGGGAGTGACAGTGGGCTTCCCCTGAGGGCCCCATCAAGCTCTAACAAGGGCCTCTGGTGGGCATGAAGACACAAGAAACACACTTGCAGAGGTCAGAGTTACAAGGGTCAGAGAAATTAAGTCTAGAATTGCAAGAGCCTCTCCCCTGGGAATCACCACTGTCCCACTGTAGACATCTGTGCTGTGGCTTATTGGCTCCAGCTAATTTGGAACCTCTTCTGTTTTCATGGGATGACACTCCTGTGCCAAGCCCCTGAACAGAACACATGTGTTTGCACATGGGGGCAGATGGGAGACTGTGTGGGAGAAGGTTGGAAGGAGGTCACTGATCAAGGAGGCTATAAAATGACCTCCCCCTCTGCAGTAATAATTCAAATCAATCACTTTATACCTCTTTCTTGATCAAGTCTATGTGGAAGCAAAATAAGAGAAAGTGGAATCACAGATGGGAAAGTGAAAGACAAAAACCAACATTTATTGATCCTGAGACAAAAAGTTTGTCAAGAACTAGGTGGGTGTAAACATTAATTAGACATGAGGAATCCAGGAAATCTTAAAGACTAAAATAGTCCTGTCATAGACACCTGCCATTCATTGGATGCTTGCAATGTGCCAGGCACCAGGCTAAGCATTTTCTGTGTGTAATCTCATTTAGCTCTCGTAATAACCCTGTGTGGTTGAAGCCATGGTACAATCTACTGTGGGTCACTCAGTGTTGCTCCCTCATTTCCTCATCCTAAGGACAGAAGTTTCCTCATTGCTGCCATCCTACAAGGTGGACACATAACTAGCCATATCCAAAGGGCAAACAGGTGCACCCAGTCCTAATAATATTGCTCAGGGAGAAGATGCCTGTGGATGGAAGCAGCAACTGAAGCACTAAGGATGTGGGCCAGGTGAGCCTGAGGTGGTGGGGTGTGGGGTCTATTTTATGGGGTGGATGGGATTCAGTCTTCATATCTGTGCTACAGATGTCTATCTGCTGAGTTGTTGGTATGGAGAAGGGAAGACAAAAGAAAATGATGCCAGCAATGAATGACCCAGAGAGTAGAGGAGTGATAAGAATTTACATCAGTCGTTAGCAACCTGCAGCTTGTCTGGGGGATGCTGTGTGGAAGTACATAATCGCTTTAAAGTATTAGCAGAGACAAAGCAAGTAATTCTGCATTGATTTCGAATTTGTTCTCAAACTACCAGGTAAATTCCCCATCTCCACTGGAGAAGAGGGGGCTGGCTCTTACAACCTCTCTTCCCTTTCTGCTTTTCATTCTCAGCTGGCAATAAAAAGGGAAAAGGAGTTTCCTGGCCAGAAACTGATAAAGAACACACAAACAGGATCATCTGGAAAGTCCAACCTTAACTGTATCCTTTTGACATTTTTGAATATGTGGAAAAAATTCAGTGTCAAAATTCCCCAGTCTTCACAGCATTTACAAAAACCAGAATATCTGGTCAACATCCAAAACTTCCTCCCGGGAAGCAAGGTCTCACAATTAGATAGCAAAAAGGGAAACACATTTGTTTCCAAGTCTGATATGGCTCTGAGAATTCAGAGAATGTGGCTGTGAGTTCATCTCCCCTCCTCTGTGTCCAGGCTTTGCAGGCGTGTATCCTGGAACGCTTCCAGGAGTAAACTGTGATGTGCCGAGTCCACAGAGATGGACCTGATTGCATTTCACGGAGTGCAGGGACCCATTCTTCTTTCTGACTGCTGCTCAGATACAAGACTGACAGCTGGACTCCATCATTTGAATTAATGGGTTAAAACTTGACATCTTTTTAGTATTTTAGGTTTTATTTTCTTTATCAGCTTGACTTTCATGCTCAGAGTGCTCTTGCTACAATATTCTTTTAAAAGTACACTTGTCAGGGTCCATTTGCTACCAGCTACCTCGATGGTGACATCGGCTGTGCCTGTGGTTTACCTTTTGACCTTATAGAGGCAGCAGATGGGTCCAGTAATAAATCCCGATTATTAGTGAAGGAGCCAACAGCTTGGAGAGGCAGAAATAAGAGTGGGGCAGTTTTACACTGTGATTCTTGTCACCTGCTCTGACCTGGAGTTGTGAGCCCTGCCAGGGCGGGTGGCCACTAAGACTCCTACTCCTTCCAGCCGCCCACCCGCCCTCTCTGCTTCCCTCTTTCCTTTATTCTTCGTATCCTCCCCTTGTCGCTCCCTCCCTCTCTTACTTTCTTAGTTCCACATTTGACAAGTGGCTGACATCCTCTATTTCACAAATTCACCTAGAGTTTAGTTCCTACTAAACTTCCACTGCTGTGCTGCATGACCTGAGCAAATTCCACAACCTCTCTGCGCTTCATACCTATTAACAATTCCCAATGCTTCAGAAATAGCATATGAATTAAGGAAATACATTCATAGCATGATTGATGCTCTTTTAGTAAATGTAAGAAGTCTTGTTAGTTCCTACTTTTTAAAGTGAGGCAGCGAGAGGATCTGAAATGGTTTGAACAACAGAAGCAGGGGCTTTGTGCCTCTAGCTGGTCAGACAGTGGTATGGGGAAGGGAGAAGGTTTGGGTGTTAGCTAGCAGACAGGATTCTGATTTTTAAAATTCTTAGACATGAACATTGTACACTACTAAGAAGTAATACATATATTCGGGTTAGAACTCATATTTACGTATGAATTTTGAAATTGAATAATAATGTATCAAGGTTCAAAAACCTCTTTTAAATTTCCTTTGACAAATGAACAACAGGTGAAAAAACATTAAGAACTATTATTGACATGTCACATTACTTTTCCGAAGAGGACTCCAGATTGGCCTGACTTAATAGGAAAGTTCAGTCTGTGCACTTTCTCTTTTGAAACTTGTGTTTAAAGGATTACCAAAAAATGTATATCTTCAAAGGATTTTGAAAACTCATAAAACAAGCAATGCTTTTGTGAAAGTTTTTTTCACTGTTGAATTCCTTATTGAGCTGAAAGTTTTGCTATCGTATTCATAAAACTATTTTCATTTAGCCCCGTAATTTCTGTAAATGAGAATAACAGCTTCTGATGAAGGTAGTCATCCAGGCTTTGAGCGGCACGTAGCATCTATATTAACAAGTGTACGTAGGAATTGAACTTTGGGGGTAAAGTGACAAATGATGAATTTACTATGTTTCTCTATTTAAGTGATAAATATATCCCCAGTACAAACTGAAATCATAGCTCAAAAAAAAGTGCTTGTCACAAAATTAGTTATTATTACTCCTTAATAGAAAGTTACCTTCTACACAATAAAATTAACAAATAGGACATTATTTTTAGTGTCAAGAATTGTCTTGTTTACAAACTATTTTTTTCCAGTGCACTGTCACACCATTCCTTTCCTAATGCTGAAACGTAGCAAGGGGATTACATTGTTTCATTGATGATCACATCGAGGAGGCTTGTTATAAGACCCTCTCTGAATATTAATTTAACAAATCAATAGATGTGATTGAGCCAATGAATAATCTCACATGATGCTTCATAAGTAAAACCAAGGGCAGAAACTGTCATTTTGAAATGGAAAGAGTGAGCTCTAATAAAGCAAAACATGCAAACAAAAATCTTGGTTATTTATTAATGTGTGTGAAAGAGACATTTTAATTGGAAATTGGTACAATGTAAGGCCATTGGTTTTACTTTATCAGTGTGGAGTGCATAAATTATTTCAGTTCCTGTGTGCAAATTAGGTTTGTCCAAAGGAGTGTGTGTATGTGTGTTTGTGCATTGTTAGTGTGCAACTGTGTGTTTAAATTGAGTGTGCTATTTGTGTAAACGCCTAGGTTTTTTTTCTTCAAACATATCCAGGTGTTCTGTTTTGTTTTATTTTTCCTTTTGCAGAAACTCAAGGAGAAAACAACCCAAGGGCTAATGTACTAATTATCAGTGACTGTGCAAGCCTCCCGAAAGCATCTCCTCTATAACCCCTGGAAAAATTCTGACACATTATAAACTGTTTGAATTAGCGTAAATCAGCAAACACAAATTGGTGCCAGCCCAATAATAGAAGAGTGCAATGCATGCTAAGTGACTTAGTTCAGCAACGCCAAAATCGCTACAAAGCACAACCAATTTAATTCAACTCAATAATACCTATGAGTTCCTAGAATATGGAAGGCGCTGCAGAGGATGCTTCGGGGATGACAGGAAAAATAAGGTGCATCCTCAGTTCCCTTGTCTAGTGTGCACGCGTGTGTGCGTGCATGACTGTGTGTGTAATCCAACAAAAATACATGAATAAACACAAAGAGAGACAACTACAAGTAGTACAAGTGAGGTCATTGTGTGTGTGTGTATGTGTGTGTGTGTGTTTAACACAGCATCTCTAGAATTTAGGAATAATTGTTGTGACTAAAGCACACACATGGCCAGGCTACGAGTGCTTCTAATAAACAACCTCCCCGGCCTATCCAGGCAACTAGTGAACACATACATGCTAATATTCACAATATATTCATGTTTCTATTAAAAAATTTTCCTTCAAAATTTAAACCTACTGTGATGCTGAAACTTTCTCTTCCTGGTAACAAAGGCATTCTATCAAATATCGACAATTTTTTTATGCCACACAGCCTCATTAATTTCAAATTATTTGACTATTTATGATAAATGTAATTTTGAAAATCCTGAAAGATTCAGCTATGTAATAAACTATAATATTTTTAATAGCATTCATCAAGTGTTATTCATAATTAAGTTGCCAGCATCGAAAACAGTGGATGCTCAATCAGTTGCATAGAATAGATGCATTTTTAATCTGAAGGACAAAACATGCAAGAGGGAACAAATATTCTCAACTTTCAGGTAAGTTTAGAACAGTTTAACATTCTTGGTCATTTTAGGCCTATTCTTTTCTCAGTATAAAATCTCTTTGACGTCAACAGAAACTGTTTTGACTTTTGTCTTTTCTACTAAGATTAGCACAATGCTGGGAGGTGGGAAAAGTTTAGAAAAATGTTAGCTGAGTGAATGAATTAATAAATGAATGGATGGGTATCTCCACTGTTAAATGAATATATCAGTTAAGAGAAGATGGGAGAAAGATTCTTAAGACTAAATCTTAATTTCCTCTGTTAAAGGAATTTTAGTATTCATAAAATAAAACTTGTTCCATTTCAGAAGACTTGGAAAAATACAACTGTCGCAGTAGAGGAAGGATTCATTGGGCTCTGCAACCACAGGGTCCGTGCATCTGTAAAGGTTTACAGGACTTAAGAGATGATTGTACAGGCATATGGTTTAATCATGATGTAGTTAAGCTTTTGCTCATCTGCTTAAGAATTTATTTTTCCTCTAATTTGATTCATTGTTATTCTAACTTGAGTCATAGTTTTTCTTTTCTAAAAGGAAAAAAATATATATTTATATTAGTATTAATACAGCAAATGCAATTTTTCAAAGTGTTCCAAACTAGAACATAGAATGTCTGATGGGTTTTAAGGAAAGATTGTCCACTTTTGACAGTGTATCAACACGGGTGGCCATGAGCAGGGTCTCCACAGCGTCTCATTGATAGCACAGTAATCCCGAGAGGAAGATAATGAAGACGGCAGAAGGACCCTGTGATTTATTTATATCTTGATGTTATTACGTTTGTCTCAGGTCAGCCTCCTTATTTCCCTAAAACTCTGCCTTTATCATTAGTCCTGACAAGTCCCCTTTTTTCAGAATAGATTGAAGTAAGTGGTAAGAACTCAAGTGAAACAAGGTTGCAGGCTCTTCTGTCACATTTCTGTTTTCGAGCATTAGCAGGGTCTCTTCCACGAGTGAAAACTCCGAATGTGGATGGCGGCAGTCAGAACAAGCAGCAGAGACGCCCATAGGAGCTGTGTCGTCTCAAAGAAGAGAGAAATCAAGGCAGGGGACTAGTTTCACCTTCTAACAAATTGTTGCACATTTCAGTAAAGAAGCAAAATGTTGTTTGATTCCGAAGGATAAGGGCCATCTACAAATTAGACAACTAACTGTAATCACACATGGAAGGCAATTCTATATGTGTTTCAGTTTGAAAACTGGAAGCAACGATTAGGAATTTCCAGTACGAAGAGGAGTGGACTATTGCTCCTGTTAGATTGAAATTTATGAAACTGCTAATATTCTGATGTGATATTGTTGATCATCTCTGACCTGTAAAAATAGCGGTCTCCTATGGTTCAACCTAATAGTTTAAAAAATTAAATCTCAACACTGCCGGTGTTTATAGCTGGAAAGTACAGTGCTGAGCACAGTTTTTATGTGATCGCAGTGACAGCAGGCTTTGGAGAGGTGAGAGGGGCAGAATTTCTGCAGTGGGCACTGTGTGTGTGATGAGAGAGAAGCAGCCTCTAGAACAGCTCCCTGGATTCCTGTTTGGGATTGAAGCCTATGACACAATCACTAAATTCTGGAAACAGAGGAGGCGGCATGAAGGGAGGAAAGCAGTCAGTGAGTACAATTTAACATGCGTAGTTTGAGGCTCCTGTGGGACACGCAGCTGGAGCTGGACAAAGAGCCAGGAGCCTTCAGCTGGATGGTGGCTTGAGACTGGAGAGTGAATAGCCCAGGGACTTCATGGCCCGAAAGAGCAGTCGACCCAGAATGGAAGCTTAGGGACAAAGCGTTTACGACACGGGCAGAAGAAAGAGTCCCAAGTGGAGGAGGCTGTGAAGGAACCACCTGAGCTGTCTTTTCCCTCCAGCAGGGGCTGGAACCCCAGAGGATTGGGATTGACGCCAATCCTGCCCTCAATCCACGAGGCTGCGCCATTGGCTTCTCAGTACGGGTGTCTGCATCTGCTTTACATGTTGAATGTTTGATCAAAGGATTGCGAGGCCAGAAATACACACTTTGCAAATGGTGGGGCCTCCACCATCAAATATAAACTGCTACAGCACTGGCCCTGCCCGTCCTCCCTGCCCAGCCCACCTCCTGCCCCTCTGCGCCTAGCCCCGGGTCTCCAGCCTACCACCTGCTTGCAGCCCTGAGCCCAGAGAGCCATGCTGACCCTCCTGAGTGTGACCCTCTGTCTGTCTGTCTGGCTGGCAGAGAGCCATCCGTGGAGACTCAGCTCAGATGCAGCATCTCTGTGAGGCCTGACCCGACCTCTAGACAGATTCAGGAATGCCTCCTACGTCCCCTCACCATCAGAATCATCGTCGTCATTATCCTGTATCATCAGAGTTTCTTGTGCTGCTACTCACAGGTAGTTGAGTTCACAGGACCCACGTCTTTCACTGTCCCATCCCTGCCCACAGTGGCTGATGGTGACATGAGCAGTCACACTCAGCTCTCCTCGCTGTGTTCCAGGACTGATCCAAGTGCTCCACTCATGTCAGCTCTGTCAATCAACACCTGACTAATTTCAGTGCTTGATGAATGCAGGACCTGAAGGCTAGAGGACATTCAGGAATGTTTGTTGAGTGAATAATGGCATTAAATAATCAGATCCAATAGTGTTTGTGAAATTTAAAGGTGATAGCTATTGGGTTCACATTAAAAAACCCAGAAAAATAGACAAAGTCTCATTTAAAATATACATAGTCTCATGAGATAACGTCTCATTGTATAAAATTAGTACATAAAATATATAGTATTTTTGTATAAATATATAAAGTAAATACATAAAATATTTTACATAATTTTTTGTGCAAATATATAAAAATGGAAATCCAAACCAGTACAGGTCAACTGGCAGAATAAGCAGACACCGGAAATCACCCTCTAGCATGAAACACTTAGAATATGTGTGTATGTGTATATGTGCACTACACGTGTGTGTGCATGAGTGTGTGTGTACCTACATTAGAAAAATACTTAGCAGGAGTAAGAAATGATAGAGGAACAGTAAGGGGCTGCTGACTTCTAGAAGCCCACGCAGTACCAGGACTGGATGGACGCCCATGTTTGCGCTACCTTCTACACTGCCACCGAGACAGGACTGGAAGTTTTAATCTCACTCAGGACCAGAGAGGGGGAAGAACTGTGCCCTATGTGAACAGGTATTGATGAGGAGGATGATGTGAATAAGAATTAAATCACTATTTTATAAATTAGAACTACAACAGATATTTCAATAATATAAGCTTCATTTATTGAGTAATCCTTGCAGAAAATTTTTTCACTAAAATAGTATAAGTGTTTTCAACATTAAGGTTTCATGTAGAACCAAGTTAAACTGTCATGAAAATATACATCAGGTGGGGCTCACTAAGGAGATGTTGGCAATCACACATCACGAAATACTAGGAGTGAATGGAACCCAGGGTTCCTTCATCTCTTTCTCCCCATGTGGAACATCGGCTCACTATGTGGATAGATTATGGACTGGATGTGTTATTTATATCTTTCGCCATCAATGTTTTTGATAAATTTCCTCCCTTTTATAAAGAGGTCTTGATTTTATGAGGCAAAAGAAAATGTAATGGAAATATCTGACACGTTCATCTTTCCTCAGGGACAAAGGAGCTTATAGAAAATAAATATTTACAAAGAGGGAAGTACAGAGAGGAAATTCAAATGACTCAGCTCTCTGTTCTCCTGACAGTCTCCGAGTCCCAGCAGGTCTGAAGCCAGGACGCCTGTGTGGACACGTGGTCTGACGGGGTGATCTGCCCGTCCTGCAGCAACCTGAACCTCGGCCTGGTGCTCCGTGGACTTGGCTCCCAGGAGATACTGTCAGAAATGTCCTCAGAGAGGAAAGCCTATGTCTGTGGTTTTGCCTGAGATGTTTGTCTAAATCTTCTGAATTCTGAGATAAAAAGAAGTAACTCTTGATGACGATTGTTAAGGGAACCCAATATGATGTAGACTTGAGTCTGAATAGAACCCTGAGCAGTGTGCCCACCGCCTTCTTTAGCCAAATCACAGTTTATCATACTTACATCTTCTTAAGTGGTTTCGGTATTGACGGATTGATTTCAAACTCATTTTATGGAAATCTTGCTGTTTAATTAGATTGCTTTCCAGTACCTGACAGTCATGCTTTTCATTAATAACAAGTGCTGTTGTGGTCATAGAAAAGGCTGTTATAAGTTTTAAAAGCCTACTTCACATACAGTCGATCAAAAGCCAGAGACAGCCCATCTCCAAGCCCCTGCATCCACACGCATGGCCACCTCATCAATTAGGAGCAAATGGCCAAGAAAAGATGTGTTCTTAGCATTTGAGTAAATAATGGAGACGGATAAATGAAATTTACTAAATCAAGATGAAATACATTTCTGAACCTGTGTCAGCCCTGCTCTCAATTGCAGGATGGAAATAAAATTGATCAACTGGCTACAATGCAGGAGCAAAGGTCTCCATTGGAGTCTGCTTATGCTTCCGTTAATGGCATGTTTTAAAATGATAGAACAAGAGCAATATTACCTCTAGTATATCACTCAGGGTATTTTTGGTTGTTTATTGATTGATTTCTCTCTCTTTCTTTCTTCTGACAATATGCTAAAAGTCAGTGTGGACGGAAGTTCAAGGTTTTCTTCAGGTTCCCTAAGAAATCTCAAAAATATTCTTTGATTCGCTTGAAATAAAAATTCTCCTCCTCATGTGATGCTTAAGTTTTGCACACATATTTTAATGTGTGGGTACTTGTGCATTTCCTGAAGACAGGTAAATGTCTCTGTGTCCTCTAAAACCAAAGGCAGGTGGAGCACAGAAGATCCATTGCAGGGGCCACATGGTGTTTGCAGCATCCATTCCGAATACCCAGGAATTCTTTGGCTTCAGGTGTAATTTCAGTTTTAGTGATGACAAAACGCGTTTTCTGCCTTTATAATTTAGATCTCCCTAGATTCAAATCTTTTTTTTTTTTTTTTTTGTGGGGAAGACCAGCCCTGAGCTAACATCTGTTGCCAATCCTCCCCTTTTTGCTGAGGAAGACTGGCCCTGGGCTAACATCCGTGCCCATCTTCCTCCACTTTATATGGGACGCCGCCACGGCATGACTGACAGGCAGTGCGTTGGCGGGCGCCCGGGATCCGAACTCGCAAACCCCGGGCTGCCAAGCGCGGACTAAACCGCTGCGCCACCGGGCAGCCCCTAGATTCAAATATTATGATGGCAAGAGAGAGAGAAAACCAGGGCAATCCTGTAAACAGTGTGACCAGCCAGCCTGGGTGTGGGGTAGGATGCTCCTGGGTGGGGCTTTCTGCAGACATTTAAGGCCGGGCACATCTGTAAGTGCTTCACAATTATGCTCATTCCTTGTCCCAATCTGAAGTGTGTGCCATAACCGGCTCCACTCTGCAGGTGGGGAAACTGAGGCAATGAAGCACGAGGTCCAGGGCTGAGCCAGCATGAACTCTGGCATCTGTCACTGAACTCAGAGCACCATCCTGCAGTCTGATCAATGTATTCAAATATATCCTTGCTAATTGAAAATTACCCATATGCCATCACCCCTTAATCTCTCATTCACCATTTGGAATAAGGTAAAACTATAGATTCTGTTCTGTACCCTGATGTTCTGCATTTTCTGTCACAAACTTAAAAGACATAAGATTCACTCAGTGCGATTTTATCTGAAAATGATGTTCGGTAGATTTGAGCGTCTCTGTAACTCATGGCCATTCCAGATTTCTGTTGTTTCTTTGAGCTCAGCGTGGCCTCTGCTTGTCAGTCTAGAGACGCACTGTCTCCTGGCCTGGGACAGGCCAGTGGTCCCACCGAGTGGTGTCACCTGCCCTCCGTGGCCCCTGTAGCTTGCCTGCTGGGCTGACCTTTCCAGTTCAGTTCATTCGTCCTGGAGGAGGGGACACTGTCACCATCCAAGGTCTGCGTGGCATTCTGGTGCCCACTGGTGGTCCTTGACTCCTCCCCACGAGCCCAGTGGCAGGATCTGAGCACTGTCAGGCTTCTTTGCAAATACACATTCTAAGCATCATCCCCCACATCCCAAGAGTGGATGGAGGGAGCAGGCCAGACTGACTCAAAGAAAGAGGAGAGGTACCATTTAACCCATTTTTGTTTAGCATTCACAATGTGCTTGAGATCATGTGAGGTGCTACTCAGAAAATTTAAAAAAAATCAATATGAAAAATTTTTAAACGAGTTGTTTTACAAAACAACATAAAGGTCTTGGTTACCTAGAAGAGACGAGGCGCGGAGCCGCCAGCGGAGGGGCTGGAGGCTGGATTTGGCTCCCGTGTGGTGAAACTGGATCCCACGCTGCCACGTGTGAGCCGTGCGCCATGCAAAGGGCGAAGATGAAGGAGCTGAAGGACCCTGGAGCCGCACAGGGCACCCTGCCATGAGCAGGACCTAGAGGGCTGGGGTGTCTAATCTGTTCCTCTTCAAGACCCTTGGGGGAGGAGGGAAAGTGTGAAGAGAGGGTTCCCAGTGCTCCTATCAGCAGTGGTTCTCCTCCTGGAAAAGCCAGGAAGTACGGATTACGAGGTCAGAGGGCATGGGGAGGGGATGGCCCTGTGCTGGGTGAATCTCAGTTCAGCTGATGACTTGAGGGTCACAGGTTCAAACCCCCGATCCTCACTGACCAGCTGTAGGTGACAGAAAGAGGTGGCAAGGATGCAACCTCAACAGGACACATCACAGACGGAGTGTGAACAGAATCCCCCTTGGAAGGTGCACGAGGGAGGTGGGATGCATGTGCATGGGCAGCCCCCACAAGATGGGTACAAACAAGAAGCCACCATGGCCAAAGGGGGCCACGGGGAGAGCCTCTGCATGCCCATGGTATTTGGCTCAGTACTGGTTGTCATCCTGACCAAGCCAGGAAAGAATGAAGACCCAGTTCCTCCTGCTTTAGAAGCTGAGAACAGAAGGTGGAGGAGACCCATTCACAGGCAGCGGAAGCAGGAATATGTCTACAAACCAGAGCCTGGATGAGAGCCCCGTTTCCTGAAAGTCCCGCTTCTATGAACCTTGCAGACTTTAATGAGTGCAGGATGGCTATAAATACATAGAGTTTGTGTCCAACAGGGGACAACCACACACAGGAACTGCATCTTTGGTGATTGACTCATCACCCCGGATATGGAGGAGCAGCCAGTGCAGAGCATGAGGGATGGCTCTATGTGGGACAAGAAGATGTTCGGACAAATCGTAGAGCGCATGGTCAAAAGTGCTAAGAGGACGCGGAGGAGCCAGCGTGGAGACGCTCCTGCCCTTGCTCTGGCCTTGGGCTTTGTGACCCTCTAGTGAAGGACTGAGGTCCACCAGGGCCACACAGTGGTTACACGATGGCAAAAGGCCGGCTGAGGCGCTATAACGAGATCCTATACATGCTCATGTGTTCCAGGTGCCGTTAGGTCCCTACACAGGACAACGTGCCCCTTATCCTAAACATCACCCCGCACCCTGCTCTTCATGTATACTCTACAGAGCAGGCAGCCGGGCTCAGCCTGCCCCTCCAGGAAGAAGCAGGTACCGGGGCCTCACTGCCTCTGCCTCCCTTCATTTATACTTCCTCAGGTCTACGGTGCTTTTGCCCGGGTTCCACTCATTTTCCTCTCAACCGGATTCCTCACCTGAACCACAGAATATGGAAATGGTCTGAGTGACTGCTTCTCAGTTCCCCTAAGCAAGGTGCATCACTAACACCGTTCTCCACGTGCAGGGGAAGCTCAGCTCAGAGCCTGCGACTCTGCCCTCGCCCAGGGGAGAAGGGCCGCTAGTCCCGTTGTGGCTGTTAAGAGTCCTGCGTTAAAAGTTCTCGGAAGGGGTAGAAATGCAACACCAATCAAACCCAGCGTGTGACTGTAGTAAAAGTTCGAGTCCCGAGTAAGCAGATAAGTAAGGAGATGCTTTCAAGAGAACGTGCGGCTGGTCGTAGGAAATGGGCCGCTCTCTTACATTGCTGGGCGCTCTCTGTGCTTCACCTTCTTCCATGCTCACCACTTCTTAGACGAGAACACTGAGACTCAGGGATTTCCTCACCCGTCTTGGTCCCTCCGGTGGCAGGTGGGGCTGGGGCAGAAGGCCGTCCTCTGCAGCCTGGAGTCTGAGGGGCCCTTCGACTCCCGACTGTCTTGCCCCTGCTTTAGCGGTGCCCATGTCATGTGAGCGCTCTCATGACTGTGCTGATCCTTCTTGTTATTGCTGTCGTTTCCATGATCTTCACTATTTTCTGGATTGGGCGGGAAGGGTGAAGGGAAGTGGGAGTCGCCACGGATCCTTGTGGAAGAGGTTCACTCTGCTCAGACGTCATGGGGGCAGCTGGCACGGGCTCTGTGCCCAAGAAGACGAACATCACTGAATCCTGCCAGCCCTGGGTGCAGGGAGGGCCCACTGTTCTAGAAGGAAACATGGCGGAGCGGGAGAGGATGGTGGTTAAACACATGGGTATCAGTGCAGAAAGGACATTCAAATTCTTGTTCTCCCAACCTTGGACAATGTACTTCACCTCTAAACATCTTAGCTTCAAGTCAGTAAAGGCAGGGTGGGGCAGCACTCAGCTCATTCTGATGGGACCATGACATCAAATAATGTCAGTTGAGTTCAGCACTCTCTCCTGCACCCCTTCCCTTCCTTCTCAATTTCTTTATCTTTTCCCATTTATGGGGTGAACACAGGCTCTTGAACAGCACCTGTAGGGTAAGGACAAGACCCCATAGCCTTCCTTCGGAGGCAATAATGACAGTGTAGACCTCACCGCAAACATAAAGCATGTCTTTGCTGTTTTGTGAGTCCAACCAAGTTCTGGATCTTTGGCGATGTTACATCATACAAAATTGTGTTAACAGTATAGCCCTCATATTACGTGCAGAGCGAGTGACTTGAAGTATGTGCCAACACTGGGGCCCTAATATTTGTCCTGAAAACACCTTAAGTTCTAGGAAGCAAGTTAGTGGAAATAGAGAGCTTAAGTTGATAATTTTCTTTAAAAGTTATTTTAAGCAAAGAACACCCTTTCCGTATCCCGGCTGGTCCTCTGTTTGGAAAGCAGTTTACCCTCTACCAGGGACAGTCTGGGTGCCATTCTCATGCTCAAAGTATCAAAGAAATACGCCTAAGCCTTTTTTAATGCTACATTAGAAGGCTTCCAGCCCAAAAAAGACAAAAAGAAAGATGTTTTCTAACTTACGTGAACTTTACTAATGTGGATTTCAGATTAGAGTCTCTCAGAAGGTGTGGATGTAGAAAATAAGAAATATTGATAGACGGATAAGAGGTGCATGACTCTTACAAATAGGTGTGATGCACGGCTGCACACGTGGGACACTTCCTCAGTTTACCTCAGTTTGTCAAAGGAAGCTGGGAAAAGTGGTGCGATGCGAACAGCTCCCTTGGCCTTCCACACCCTGGAGGGGCACGCCTGGTTACACGCGGCCCAATGACAGAGGCACCCAGAGCCGGAGACTCCCCCGTGACGACGCCACGTGCTAACACCCATTGCCAGGTTGCCCTGCCATTTATTAAACATTTTAACCAGAAAGGAACATTAAAGGGGTCTTCAGATTAGGAAGACAATTGAAAAACCTCTAAGAAAGGAAATATCTTATTAATTCATTAAGTCAAACTGCTTGTATCTACACTTGTATGACTAGAATTATGGTCCATTAACTTCATTTCTTTATATGAGTTAATTAGCTCAGAGGAGGCCAGAAATTAATTACCAGCTTATATAGTTTGTGCAGAATGGCATTCTGTTTATTTAGTTTCTCCTATTAACTTTTAATCTCTTCAAACAATAAAAGAGGTAATTAGTATTTTATAAACAAAAATGAAAGCAACAAAGGGAAATAATTTCCCCAATCCTGAAGCTCCTGTGAGGACCCTGAGAGTTGGGCGGTTGAAGTTACAGACCTTTCCAGTGTGAACCATGAGGAAGGAGAGGCGGCACGTGCGCAGTCCTGAGGGAGGGCCCACCATCCGTCATTAGAGAAGGACATTCAGAAATACCTCATGGAGCCAAAACACGAGCCTTCAAATGTCTCCTGCTGTTTGAAAATAATTGCCCATGTATTCAACTACAGTGGCTGTGTAAACTCTCTCTCCGAAGACGTTAGCAGATATACTTACATGAAACAAAAGGCATGCAGGAGAACTCTGCTTGAATAGCTAACGCTTTTTGAAATTTATTTACTCTATTATCATAGATATTTACAGTAATAGGTTGGCTAATTTTGCTACCTGGAATCGATCAGTTCATATAACTGCCTGAAACATATCATATACATATACGATACCTATTAAAAGAAAAAAATGACACAGAGTTAAAATTTTGACTTAGGTTGAAATTGATCTTTCTGAATGAGAAAGAGCTGTATGTGTTTTATAAGAACAAGCGTTCAGTACTGACGAAGACTAAACACTCTGATATTTTCAGCGTAATGTGTTTTCTGAATTTACAATTATTATGTAATTTTGAAACTTCCAAGGGGATTTTCACGGTATGTAGATTTAGCTCCTTTCTAGCAAGATAGTTAATGAATTACAGGAGTTATATAATCAATGTATTTGTTAGCATAACATTAATATTAATTAAGTGTTCATTTAAAAAAATTGGATCCTTAACAGCCTAAAACCAAGGGCTCTGAATGCAACGTGGCGTGGCTGAAACCTCTGTACAGCACCCTACCGCCTCCTCGAGATGCTTTTATCGGACACACTTATGATAGGAGATGTCCTACATGTTCTTTTTAACACACATTATATTTAACACACAAAATAATAACTTGAACTGAAAAGGTCTGCTGCATTTGATTTCCCCTCTGCGGAAAATGTGAGCCTTTTCTCCTTCTTGGGAGATCAGCTTTGCTAGGTTGTACATGTGTCCACTCGATCCTGTCAGATAATAGAAGAAAGAAAAGATATCGGTGTCCCAAATCTTTTAAGTCTATAAATAATGTCGAAAAGGAAACACTGACTATATCCTTTTTTCCTGGGAGGAACAAAAAACAAAACTGAAGCTTATTAAAGGAAAATCTTAACTTAGATAAATACTGTAAGGGTTCTTCTCGTCTATTGGTCGAAGAGTTTTCAAAGATAGTCCGTGTGCAAGCTGAATTTCAGAGCCGATTCTAGATTCTATCGATACCTCCAGATTGAAACACTGTATTTTTCCCTAGCTATGTGGGAAGCATCAAATTCTTCATTAGAAGGGTTTCAATCATCAAAATTGATTTTAACCTGCGACAAAAACAGGATTTTTCTTCCTGAGCTCTGCTCTGCCCCGAGTCTTCCTCTGCTTTTTCTCTCTGTCCTCGTGATGGGGACACCTGCCATCTTCCCCTGATTAACCGATAGGATGGGCACTTCACTGCCAACAGTAGCCCCCCAGCACAAATCACAGAGCTTCCAAGAGGCAGAGGACCACCTGGCTGCTCACCGTCACCATCATTGCCAACAACTGGGGACCCGGGAGAGGAAAGACTTCGGAAGGAGGCCCGCCTGAAACGCTGGACAGAAACCGGTGCGAACATTGAACATCGTGTAATTTCCATACCTGGAGGCTTTTTCAACATGGAAACAAAACAAAGACTTCCTGAGTGTGGGTGTGTGTGTAAGTTTTGAGAGAGCTGGACAAAAGAAATCGGGTTGTGTTTGCATTCGATATGATCCCCAACCAGTGAAAAAGGGCTAATAGGCGAAAGTTCCACTCTGCCCTTTTCCCTTTTCCCTAAGTTGTCTGGATCAGCCTGCAGTCACCACATGCAGATAAAGTAAATAAAATGCACGCAGGCGCCCTGGGGACACCTCCTCAGGTCTGCATAATCACTTTGCCAGACTAAAGGCCCCACCTCAATTGCATTTTCATGTAAACTTGTGTAGTCTCCCATCCTGAGGCTTCTTCGTTTCCCACTGTCCTCACCTGTTAGGTGTAAACAGAAGTCTCTAGGACCCTGGCACTCTTTGCTGGTGTCTGTTGTGGTTTAAAAAGCTACACAGTGTCCCCATGTTGGCAACTTCAATGCAGCCACTCACCTTTTCCTTATTTCTTCTATTGCTTCCATTAATTTATTTATTCTTCTTAAAAAATAGTGGTGTTTTCTCACTGTTTCTAAGATGTATTAACCCTTAACATAAATGTATCTGCAAGTTCCCATGGTCATCTCAGAGGCCGTATGCTGGCTGCACTCACAGCCTTGTTCTCTTGTCTGGATATTCGGGTATTCTAAGATCAACGACTGCAATATCCAGAACCAGAGAACCAAGGAAAATGAGAGACTCCATTTTTTTTCATGCAGTGTGAAATTTCTCGTAGAATCACCTTATATCTGTACATATTTTATTCCCTAAGGCAATGAAAACACTGAGTAAATACTCGTCAGTTCATTGGTTACTCCATGTAATGACACTTTAAAAGGTTAAAAAATTTTCAATTTAAAAATCTCAGTCCAGGGGAGGTGAAAAAAATAAGGCCACATCCACACAGGTGTATTTCAATCGGATTCCATCTGAAGTCACTATAATTTTTTGGTAAAGTTATAAATCGATAATTTTGTGTAATACCTACTGAGATTTTTTTCAAAATTCACAAATACACCTAAAATATAGACCAACCGCCAAATTTAATCTAAATTTAAAATTTAGTGCTGTGGGTGTTGGGGGTTAGACCCCGTTTATTCGCTAGTGAATGAGACCTCTCTGGCAGCACAGGCACGTCCTTCCTGCCCAGAAACGTCGCCTCCCATCGCCCGATGCACCTTCAGCCTTGCCAGACACAGTGGAAACTGCTGCGGTGAACGTCCCAGTTCAAGTGACCCCACAAAGCAGAACCAAAAGTCCAGAGACCTGTGCCTGGAAAGACGACACACACAGCGGGGAGTCCCAGCAGAACTCCGTCACTCCAGTCCTGAATAGACTGGGGGGCCCACCTAGGACTTCTCGTACCCACCACATCCTCAGTCAATGCAGCATGCCTTTGTTTAGGGTCCTGGTCTTCCCAGCAGGCCTTCATGCACACAAACCTCTTAGCCACGTCACCACCATAACTCCATCCATCGTCACAAAGCAGATTTGGGTCAGGGTCCCCTGGTCACCAAATGTGGGCTTACAGAGCAATTCCCAGACCTTAGACCCTGACCAGCCTAATTCTGCCTTCGTGTAGTCACTCCAGGAGGACTTCAATCTGGGAAGAGCCAGGGTTCAACGTGTTTCCCAAACTGTGGTTACTCTGGCCCTGCAAACAGGAGAAAATGGGATTCTTGTGGACACTTGTTGGGCAAATGGTTAGTCTACGTGCTCTAACTTTCAGAAACATGGTTTTCAGATATGATGATGTTTAGAGCAGTGGTGTCAGCATCAACTTTCCTCCTCCACCCTATGGTTTCAAAAGAATATTTTCTTAGAAATATAAAAAAGTCAATAATTCATCGAGCATAAGTCAGTGTGATCTTCATATTTATTTAAACCTCTCTATTAAAATATTTTGGGTAAGGAATCAAATTGATTTTAAGACAATTCCATTGTTTTGGAATTTCAATTTATCCCAAGCCTTACAACAAGGTCACAGTCCATAACAGTGTGTTCCAAGAGCTTCTCATTAGATAGTGGACACCGTTCTCAGGCAGGACCCACAGAGGTCCACTTGAGGGATTTCCTTCACAAGATCCAATTTCCCTGCTACACTCAAGTAAATTTAGGATCATTAGAACATATATAGACATTTTAAAAAGCATAGTATGGAAAATACTTTACCCCATTATTTCCAAGTACATAGACCCTGATGTCATATTTTAAGCCTTTTTTTTAACTTGTAAAAAGTGTTGTAGGAATTAAATGAGATTGTAGATCTTAATATACTGTGACTGGCATACAGTAAGCACCCGACAAATGCGATTTTGCGTTATTGTATGGTAAAAACAAATTATTCACAGCTCGAACCTCTGATAATTCTATTTTTCTCAATTGTTCCACAGCTCATCCTGTTGTGCATATTGAAACCTTTGAGTTTACTTCATTGATTTAGGAAATTATTCCTTTCAAGGAAAACACAATTTTTCTATTGTGTTCTATTTTGAATTTTTTACTTTTCTATTCTCTCTGCCTGTGGGAGGCAGATACTGACTCCCAAAGATGTACGCATCCTAATCCCTGGAAATTGAGAATAGGTCATGTTACCTGGCAAAGTGAATTAAAGTTGAAGATTAAATTATATTCTAATTAACTGATCTTAAAATAAAGAGATTATCTTGGATTATCTGGGTGGCTCCTTCAAAGTGGAAGAGGAAGGAAGGAAAGTCACTGTCAGAGATGCTGAGTAAGAAGGAACCCCCCCCCCCCGCCATTGCTGGCTTTGAAGATGGAGGAGGTGGCCAAGCAGCCTCCACAGTCTGGAAAATAAGGAATGGGTTCTCCCCTGGAGCCTCCAGAAGGACAGTAGTCCTGCAGACACCTGGATTGTAGCCCTGGATTGTGAGGCCCCTGTTGGACCTCTGGGCCCCAAAACTGTAAGATAATAAGTGTGTGTTGTTATAAAGCACTGAGTTTGTGCTGCTTTTACAACATATTAGAATATGAATGCACTGCGTCTATATGGACTGATTTCTGGATTACTGTAAATCCTTTGTATTAATCTAATTTTTTTAGCCTCAATTCTCTTGAATCTATCCTGTACATATTTAAATTAATATTTTAAAATATTGCATTAATACATACTGCTCAAGAACCTTCTGTGACCTCCCTTGGACTCTCATGCGAAATGAAAACTTCTTACTTTGCTATGTAAGTGTGTTTCTACTTAATTTACTCAACATTAACTCCCGCTGCTCCATTAAAAAGTCTGCTCTTGCCACTACACCTACTCCACCCTCTGCCTCGCCCTCATCAGACACATCTGACCTATGGGATTCCTGCTTCCCTATCACTAACTCTCTGGTCAGATCCCCATTTAAGCCCCTTCCTGTTCCATGAAGCATCTGTAACTTCTACGACCCAAGTAGTTGGGCCATCCATCCATCCATCCATGCATAAATATGCACCTGTAAGTAAATGTACTCTGCCTAATGCTACGAGCCCAGCAGTGGCTACTGGCTGAGAATATAGAACAAACAACCAGCTACACAACAATCGCACAGTTTCGAGAATGGGGTATAGTGGGAAGAAACAAGTTTTCTAGGGTCTAAGCCCAAATTGCATTGATATGAAGAATAATTTAAGCGATCCAAAAATTATAACTTCAATTGATTGTGTTCTACATCATTTAGTGACCACAATTCTAAAAATATAACTATAACCAAGTGCATTTGTTTTATTTTATTTCACTCTGTTTAACTTTTCCATATTCCATATCCATATGTTCACAGCCGTCTATGTACATACACATAGATAGCATAGCAATACCATATATGCACATTTTATATCCAGCGAATGGTCCAGGGAAATCAGACACCTTACTGTGGTAAACTCTCTGCCACCCTTCCCACAGAGAGGATGTCGTCACGGGTTCTCATCAGGTGCTTCTTGGGATTCTTCACACAAACTCCGACGCTTCTATCGTGGTGATGTATCTGTGTGCACACCAAGGCAAATGGACAGCAGTGGGTCCCTACCTGGGAACGGAGGAAATGATCTTTTTTCTTTATTCTCACTCTTGACCAAGGTTATTCTCTTTATCATGTGCAGATTTTATTGAGTGATGCCAAGCGAGATGAATAGAAGCAAATAATGACAGTGCTGTGGTGATGAAGTACAAGGCCGGGGTCGCCAAGGCTTTACACGGAACAAATTGACTCACATCTACTTCTCATCCATTATTTAGGGGTGATTGGCCAGGCTGGGCTCCTATAGATTTGATAATCATTCAGATGTCCATATTTAATATGTAACATAAATTTCTCATTTGGACGTCGATGGCTTGTCACCACAGAACAACAATGCAGAGAAGGAGAGGTAATGTATGGATTCTCAGAAATATTTGACATAAATAAATATGTAAGAGGGAGATAATAAAATCTGTTTCTGTCTGCCTGCCAGCGAGCCTTCACGTCAGACTGGACAGCCCCATCTAATACTGTGATTTTATGCAGCTGGATCCTATGAATATTGGCCTGCACACTGGAGATTAAGGCACAGCAGATGTTTCTCTGCAGGCTAACAAATATATCACCCCTGATAACGGATGACAAATGTTGTTCCATATTGTGTCAGACAAAACCAGGGCTCTTGTAAAACAAGTGTTACAGCTGGAATAGGATATTTTAACACAGTAACCTGAGGAGAGACACACAGGCAGTCGCCAGCCCGAAAGGTACCTGGACACCAAGCTGCGGTTCCCACCAGGCCCGGAGAAGTGCAGCCCAGAAAGTGCTAACAATTAGGAGCACGGGTCTGCTGGGAGTCGTCGGCTGCCCCAGAGCACACGCCCCAGTCTGCAGCCAGTGTCCAATTAGTCACCAGCATCTCTCTTTCCAGGAGGGTCCAACGGCACAGACAGGAAACGCACCAAGGCTGCTGCGGGGAGAGACACGAGGACAGCAACAAAAATATGATCAGAATACCTAACCACTGTATTTACTCTGACAATCTCGTGGCAGCCAGCTAGATTTATGACTGATCGAGAGTTAAATGTCACTGGGATAAAGCTGACAAAAAAAAAAATGCTCCCTTTTTATGAACTCTTACACCAGGTTAATTAGCGAACTTGGTGGTTACGTATCGCCACCTTATTTGGGTCATTTTTCCGTCGTGAGCTGTGCTAATGTCATGTCCTCCACTGAATCTCGGCAGAGTTGGATAATATTAATTTCTCCCACTTTACCCATTTGTTTATTAATTCTATGTCTTTTCTCTCTTCCTTCCCTGCAAAAAAATAAATTCTCTTCTGTAACCTTCACGACCGACAGGCTTGCAGGCAACTCAGCAATTACGGAGTTGGGCGTGATGCTCTGAGGCTTTGCCTTCCTCAGGACTGGGCCGTGGATATCTTCCAGGACTCCTGGACTGGCCTCGAACTGTGCATTCAGGTCAGTCCGCCTCCTCTCTTGCCACCAAAGACGCCGAGGAAGAAGCAGATAACAGGAGGCGGCAACTTTCAATCACTTTCCGACGAGGTGATGAACTTGTTCTCACCTCCCCTCCTACCTGAGCCTCCGCTCTCCAGTTACCGTGTTTTCCCCGAACAATCCTATACCACGAGACGGTAACAGTTGTTTGTCTGATAAAGCACGTACTATTTAGAACACAGATGTTTGATTATTATTTATTTCTCTCTGAAGCCCACTAACTCAGTCCCAAATGACCTCTTTTTCCCTTTTGCTTAAATTTAATTTGGAATGTATGTTGTTGGTAAGTGACAGACAGTTTAATTATTAATAGGATCCTGTAATGCACTGCACCATAGTTTTAAACTCTTTGGGGGACAAAACACCACCACCTCCTTCCTCCCTTATGCTTCTGGGACTCCTGGGTGAATACAAAGGTAATTACCAAACACACGACAAACCTGCACGTATTGTCTTCTTTCTTCAACATTTGTGCTTGCCTATGATTTTATCAAATGCCACTCAAATTGCAGAGCAGCCGTGAATCAGTGAGGCCTTTGGCGTGTCCCTCTCTTTGGGACCAGGATATTTATCTATACATGCATGTATATCTAACCGTATTTCATACACAGATCCATGGATGTTATGTTTATAGTCACAGAAGAAGAGTTCACCCAAAGATGCCACTTGCCTAAAGTCACTGCTAGGACATCAGTAAAGAAAACACAGCAGAGCAGGTACATGCACTGAGATAAAAGAAAGCAAGGGGGGAAATAAAAAAGCCCATTGGGAGCATCATATAGAATCTAGCAGTCAGCTGGTTTCTGTGGCTTGTTAGCGCAGTAGCAGCTGGGTGGTAACAAAGCCCGGCTCCGGTGTGATCCCTGGATGGGCCAGTTAGTTTCACAGATTGAGTCTCTAATCCCTGCAGCAGTCTAGCAAATGTCTACCATTGGTCAGAAGGAGGCTGGGGCCAAGGAATGTTTAAGAAGCAGCCTAGCTCATCCCCCAAAATAAGGTGGCAGAGCAGGGCACATGTTCTGCTAACTATGGCCAGGGTCTCTCTGTGGTGCACGGAAGGCAGGCCTCCACGGCTTGGAGTACGGTGCACAGAGTGTTTCGGTCCTGAGATCATCCCAGCAACTGCTGCCCTGACCATTTATGTGACATTACTATGTGCACATTTTTAGCAGTAGAAATGTTCGGTTTTCTGCTTAGTGGAAACAGGCGCTCCGGAGAGAGCCTGACCTGCACCCATCCTTGCGCGTGGGCTGTTCTGGGTTCCTGATAAATGCTGTGACATTAACTAGCTCTCTACTCATTTAACCCTCTTTAAAAATCCAAAACACTTGGTTCAGAAGTGCATTTTCCACATAGCGACACTGGGGACGACTCGGCCGTCATTAAGCCAAGAGCGCCCACATGGAGATGGAAAAAGAAGAGGTGAGGCTCAGGGGTGGGCCTTGATCCCAGCAGGGCCGAGGGCGCCTGGAGAAACGGGAGGCCGTCAGGTCATCGCGGCCAGCTCTCTGCCTCATCATCAGTGCTAGTGGCCCGAAGGAAGAGGCGAGCATCAGCAAAGGGGACAGAAAGGGCTTTTGCTTCTGGATCATCTGTGGCCTCCAAACGTGCTGCTGAGTTAGGTCACCTCTGTAATCTGCAGACTAAATTAAATATTGTTCACAGATGTTTTAAAATTTAAAGTGGCACAAAATTGAACTTTAGTAACATTTGGACTCCATAGATCTTAATACAGTGTCTTTATACTAGTAGGCACTTTTGTGTGTGTGTGTGTGAGGAAGACCAGCCCTGAGCTAACATGCGTTGCTAATCCTCCTCTTTTTGCTGAGGAAGATTGGCCCTGGGCTAACATCCACGCCCATCTTCCTCTACTTTATATGGGATGCCGCCACAGCGTGGCTGACAAGCAGTGCGTCGGCGGGCGCCCGGGATCCGAACCCACAAACTCCGGGCTGCCAAGCGCGGACTAAACCGCTGCACCACCGGGCGGACCCAGTAGGCATTTTTTGTTTGATATTCCCTAAATTACTAATCCTTTTTTCACTTAGGAAATATGAAATCAAACAGTGGGTTTTTCCAAGGATCCAAAGTGAAGGTTGACATGCTGCATAGAAAGTGAGGAAGAGAAGGCAGAACACTGGGAAGGATGCTGTCGCTGAGTTATTAGGATCTCCCTGTCTCCAGGAAAAAGTCATTAGTGACCCAAGTGCACACCCAGTTTTAAAAATCTTGCTCTGACTTCTAGCCTTCAAAGGAGAGATGTGTTCTTTTTTCTCTTCCTTCTGTGGAAGAGAATTCCTTTGAAGGAAGAGTATTCCTTTGAAAAATGAAACAGTGTTAAAGCAGTAATCAAAGAACTGAGCAAGCAGGAGGCGGGAGGGCTGGGAGGATGGAGAGAAGAGTGGGAGTCTCTGGGTGCTGGCGCCCACCCGGCATGAAGGGAAGCCGGGGTTCCGAAACGGAGATTTTCTTCCTGTGTTTACAAGAAGGAGAAGAGTCTACGGGACCTTGGAGCTAACATCTTCTTCCTGTGATCCTAATGTCAGAACACACAGAAATGGTCTGTACATTCGGAGGTGTTCATTGTTTTTGCCACCACTACTTTGATTCAATATATTTTTCCTGATGCTGCTTATTTTTTCCTCTACTTCTACTGGCAAAAAACAAACAAAATGAGTACCTTCTCGTCGAGAAATGTTTGAGTATGCAAAAAACAACAGAAACCAACTGAATATTGGATCAAAGTGCCCTCTACTCGTTATCCCTTCTTTGAATACGACCCTCACAAAAGTACTATGAATTTGATTATAATACAGCAACATGAGAATATTATGGGTTTTTTGCTAACTACCATAATCTAAGTAGACTCTACAAATACAGGCATTCATCGTCTAAGGACATTTAGGTCAACGATGTACTGCATATATGATGGTGGTCCCATAAGATTAGTACCATAGAGCCTAGAGGTGTAGTAGGCCACACCACTAGGTTTGTGTAAGTACACTCTACCATGTTTGCACGAGAGGAAATCGCCTAACCACGCATTTCTCAGAACATGTCCTCCTTGCTAAGTGGTGCACGACTGTGTCAAATTATTTTTAAGCTTTGTCTAGATTTTCAATGTAGCCAGGGAAATGGTAAGCCATACCTTGCCAAAAAGGCCAAGATCCAAATTCCTTTGAAATGGATCTGAATGAATGAGTATACCAAAATCTTTGTTAGCAGAGAAGGAAGTTTGAGAGTTAAATGAATAGAGGTGATTTTTATGGTAAACTGGAATTTGCTGAAGCTTTTGGGAGTTGTGCCATTGCAACCACTTGCTAAGACATTTTCCCAAGGCCCTGCCTCTTCCCAAAGGGAAATGTGAAGATTATGGAATGAAGAAAGGGAAATGAAAACAGGAAGCATCCCACCAGTGAGAACTGGCCTTGGAGAAGAGAGAACCGTGAGGGGAAATCACCAACGTGCAGTGCAGCTTTAAGGCTCCAACTGTATTTCAGCTTCACACACTCTTAAGTGGATGCAGCAAATATGACCCGAACAAAATTCCCCTCGGTAAGTCACTACAAATAATTAGAGCATGGACAGTAGATTTTAAAGGTTCAACAAACACATGATAGATGGATGAAAGTGTAAACTATTGCATTTCTAAAATCTCCACATCTTTTATTCTTGTTCAAATACATTATATAATTATATAAACTTTCACAATCCTATAGATATTTTAAAGCACATATAGTCACAATTGTAATATTATTAGAAATCTGATTTGAGATGATATAGTACAGTATGTGTTAGCTTGCTTCTTTTTAGCTGAAATTAATGAGTTAAATTTTAGTGATCTCTACATAGCCCAAAAAGCATCCTTCTCAGGGACTTGCATGCCCTTTGGTAAACATCTGGGATACTTTTGGGGAGCTGTCTAGGCATAAGCTTCCAGAAAAATCAGTCCCCAGAATGCAAGGTTGCTCATTTGAGCTTTCTCTTGCCACGTATAATCATTCCCCTATAAGGGATACTGGGGAGAAACAGGGCCCCCCAAACACAGATTTCAGAGACCCTGCAGCTTGTAAGCAGCGCCCCCCCCCCAGGAGAGTTAACGTACATAGCGATGCATGGGCAAGTTCAGATGGTCGTACTCTGGAAAGTTCTAGTCATTTAACACAAATAAAACACCATCTGAAGTCAACATAAGGCATTTTCGTTCCTCCTGCCCTCTTATTCTTTCAAAGTGTACTCAAATAGGACTCCCAAGAGAGATGTATGTATTTGGCAAATGATTACCAATTCCTCGTTCATCTAATCCATTTACTAAAGATTCACATTCACCTATTAGAAAAGCAATTTTATTTTTCAGAGAATACTATAAACATAACTAACATAACATCATATCTGTGTGATTAAAGCTATTTTCTGTGAAATTAAAACACTGATTTTACTACTGATTTTCCCATTAAAATAATTAAGGAATTGCAGCATAATACATATTTTAACAACCATTTCATTGTATACAGTATGCATTCTGAGAATGAGTTATTTTTCTCTTCCCTATCTTTCTGAACGCAATCTCTCATGCTTTGGGTTTTCTTCTGAACTTTTTGCTTCATCATATGAACTTGAGTATCAAAGTAACTGAACTTCTGCACTGATGTGTATAACATATGAGTAAAAGGAGAAAGTAGTGATTCTCCTCCAAAAACATGACCGTGTCAATGCATAGACTCTACTGTATTTTAAGAGCGTCCTCTCTCACATAATGTGTCAAATTGGGCAGATTATAAATAACTCAATGCAGACATATCGAGCTCACGAGCACCACACTAGCCTATGCTGAAGGAGTTGACATTTTTCAGCAAAAGGTAAAAATGAATCATATTTGGAACGTAAATTCTAATTCTGCTACTCACAACCGATGTGATCCTAGACACTTACCCCAACTGGACTTCAGAGGCTGCATATCTGACGGAGGAAATAAAATAACACATTTTAAATCTGTTGTGTGTATAAAAACAAAATGTGTGAACAAACATTTAGCTATGAAATGTCCAGAATTAAGGTAAACTTTTCCCTTGACTTTAAAGAGCTTCCCAAATACTTTTATCAAATTTGACAAAATCAAGATGAGTTGGGGAGAGGTCCACCCTCTCTCAAGGTCTCCTTACTTTCCAGCTGAAAACACTGAGGTGACAGATTAAATCATTAAATTATATTAGTTTTCCAAATTTGATTTTCAGTTCACTGATAATGGGAAATCTTAAGCCATGTGGATGGAATGAACTCTTACATGATTATCTGATCCTAGTTTACTGATTTTGCCATTTCCATTAAACAGTGGAACTATTAGTTTCTTTGCACAATGAAAGGCCTGATTTCAAGGAACGAAAGCATCCTCCTTCATTTGCCTTTCCATGAACATGGAAAAGATGAGTCCCGTCTCCAAGCAGGGTGGTGAGAACAGCAGTTCTCTGCGTGTGAGGAGTCCTGCCTTTGCGGATCAGGATGTGTTGGCTTGTCTGCTTGCTGAAAGGTGAAAGGATGTTGTTTATGGTAAGTCTTTTTGCTTTGGAACTCGGTATTTTAAAAATAAATTACTCTAAATTTGTACGGCCTTTTTACCATAATCATGGTCGAATACAAAAATGTTTAAAGTCAAAATGGAGGAGATATTGATCAGGAGGCAGAAGTCAAGTTCTTGCAGTATATTAGCTGTGTGATCTTGGACCAGCCCTGTGAACTGTCTAGACCTTCAGGCTCCCACCTGTGCAAGGCTTTTGCATCCTACATAGTCTATGCATTGTGCCCCCATATGAATGGGGGGCACCTTAGATGGTGAGGTCTTTGTTCAATGTCGATTTAGGGCACAGCCTATTGCAGCCTTCCAGTTAGCATCACTAGATTTGGAAAGACACAGTTACCATTGTAATTTCTGTCTGATGTCTTAATGCACAGTATTCTCTTTGCTGAATGTTTAGGTCTTGACATCCTCAAAGATCCGTGGTCCTCATGATGCTATTTTATGATATTCTGCTCTGCTACGAGAGCACGGTGAAGAAGAAGGGAAACTATAAGGAGAACACCGTGCAGAGGAAAACATGCTGTTCTTAATTAAGCAGAGGACGAGAAGGAAGCTAATGGCGATGATGACAGTGATAATTAGAGCTGCAGAGAACATGTCAATTTTACCTCACATGAGTTTAGCTGACATTTTGGAAGATTTTTATTCTCATATTCTCACACCCCTTGCACTTCCTTTGTGCTGTATTTGTTTGCATGTTCATGGTGTAGGCAAACTCGAGGGAACCAGGGTTGTTTTCTCTGCCAGTAGTGATGGTTTCTGCCACTGTCTCAAGGTGTAAGGAATGACATCAACTTTGCAGATTCTGACAATCCCACAGGGTCTACCAGCATGTCCTATGAAACAATAGAGTTCCAAAGTCCCGGAAATCCCATATCTTTCAATGAAAGGAAATCTCATGTCAACAATTCCTTAATCTCAAAAATTAAATATGCCTACAACAAAACATACTTTAGCTATTTATTGAAGGCATTCATGGTTGTTTTTATGTTCAATCACAAATTTTTCCATTTTCCTCTCCCCATCTTTCCTCATATGCTTTGCTTCTGATAGACTCCCAAATACTGAATCACTTGGAGCATCTTCTATCTAAAGTGACTCCTTATTCAGCCATCCTTTGTCACACATCAAATCCATCCCATCTAAAGGGGATCTGGAGACAAAGACTGGGGAGTGGCTAAAGATATGGCGGGGGAGGTCCTCAAGGAAAACAAGCCGTGGTTTCCCTCCTCCCTGAAATGCTGTCTCCTGTCCTGATATGCTCTCTCTTTTGCCAAAGCAAAGTAGAGAAAGCAAGAGAACCAAGAGAATCACAGACTCTGTCTCAGGAAAAGGGTGGAGGTGAAGTCAGCTGTGTGATTTGTGCAGGATGTGTGGACAGGGAAGCAGAGCGTAGACAACCAGGGGGAAGAACATGTGAGAAAAAAACCCACCCTTAACTCCCCAATTCCCCCAGGACTCATCAGGACATTGCTCAGTGTGCATGAAACATGCATTCACAGACGGTTTCTGCTGGTCAGGGAATGCACCCTGACCAAGGCAGGCACCCCCAGGGCCCCTTGGTTGTGCGAACACAACTATGGACATATGGGGGTCAGACTGCTATCAAAGTGGATCTAGTCGATCCAGTCGGCAGGTGAGTCCTTACCCCTCCTCATCCAAAATGCACACTCAGACCAAGAGGTCTCTGAAGAGCTGTTCAGAAGTGAGTCCAGGAGTGCCTGCCTTTCCCTGCTGGAACCCTCAGATTGTACCCTAAAATGCTACTAATGTCATTGAAAGCACATTAGAGATGAAACCAGGAGCCATTGACACCCTTGCCTCATCCTCCATTGAGGGCAACGATGCCTCTTGGGAGGGTGTTATGTGTTTGGGAGATGAAACAAGGCACGTGATCGGTCTCCAGTGCATGATTATGGATTAAATTGATACTTTTTAGGTATTGCAAGACATACTGTGGTGATTAGTAATACTAATACAACTGTTGGAGAAGTTCTGATAACTCAAAATTATTGGAATTAATAGTATAAAGTTCTAGTATTTACAAAGTTAGACAGGTTCAGAACTTTTATCCCAAGAATATGCATCTAAATATCTAACACATATTTATAATATAAATCCCATTAAAAAAAAGATGAAAACCTTGCTGTTTTCTCCTATCCTTTATGCCATTTTAATTCTTAAAATGGTAAATGTAAGGGGGAATATTATTAAATTAAAATATGTTTAGGAAAGATTAGATTTAAAAATCATACAGGTGGCTTATATTCTGTGCACTTGACTCTCGTCTTCAAACTGCAAATTTGTGATTGCAAGATGCAAATTGCTAGACACCGGCTAGTGGAGGTGGGTGGAGGAGCATGGAGCGACCACACAAAAGCCCATGCAGGTTCCTCTCCTGGGGCCCTGTGATCAGGAGGATCACAAGGAGTATTTTAAAAAACCTTCTTTTTCTTCCTGCACAGGTGTGGTCCCTAACTGTGAACCTCAATGTTTCCTCCACCTGCTGGAACTTGGATCAACAGCCTTTAGTTTCTCAAAATCAGTCAATTTTATGACCCTTCTGCATGCTTATTAGGTCCTATGCAGAATGCTTCCCCTTGAGTCCCTCACTTCATATTGCAGCACTCATAACGGTGACAGTAAGATATACAGATATCTTTAGCTACAGTGGAGAAGAGAGGCAGAAGGTAGGAAAGGTCTTTTTCTAAAAAAAAAATTTCAAGTATTACAGAGTAAACGTATATTTTTTATCTATGTAAAAGACAACAAAACTGTGCATTCCAAAATGTTCAGTATTTGAATTTAAACTTGTCTTTTGGAATTTTAATTTTGGGAACTACACAAGTGTCTTTCTCTTTTCACCACTTTTGACTAGATGGTTCAAAAAATAAGCATTGCCTCCTTTCATAAACCCAGAAAGAACTTCCCTCCCTCCAGCTGAGGCATCTTCGTGAGGGGGCCAGATTTTATCTTTAAGTTGGTCAGAGAAGTTGATTGACATGTTGTAGATAAATATTAGTTGATCTATTTATTTTTCATATTTTAGGCCAGTCGCTCACATCACCCCTTTCAACGATGTTATTGAGCCATGTTCTTAGGAACTGTGTGTAAACATGTGAAAGAGGAGGGCTCAAAAGCAAACCTGTAGCAAATGTTGTATCTAATTTTCATGGATGGACATAGATTGGACAGTTTATTCTCAGGCAAATTCCAAATGCAAATTGCATTATAATCTCCCCTAAGGATTTTGTGTCTTAATAGTTCTCCATTCCTCCTTAGCTCCCCACTGTCAGTGACCCAGATTTCCTCATCTAAAATGAGCTGTCCTCTGCAGAGGAAGTAATGCTACTGGTAAGGAGTTAACGCCGCGCCGTCTGCATGCCCTCGCCTCCTCCCTTCACGAACACTGATGTGTCTTTATGTAGAGACTAGTTTGGGGTGAAGCACACGTGCTGATGATTTATGGACCACAGTTTTCCCAGCCTGAAACTAACTGGCTGGCGTGGGGACCATGACCCATGACCTCGTCTGGTCATACAGGAAGACATGGTTTAGCACACCCAGCTTCAGAGTTACGTGACCATCAAGTGGCAGACACATCAAACATAAGGATTGCTTTGAACAAGGGGAGGCAGGGAGGAACTCAGGGTTGAATTCTCTCTCGGCAAAACCCTGAACACTGAATTAAAAGAATGTGCAACTTTTGATAAAGGAGAGAGGTGAGTTCTAGTTAGGGGGCAGGAAAATCCCACTTTGACAGTTGTGCTAAATTTTATTGATTCTAAGTCAGCCACATATTGACATTAGAAAACAAAATCAGATTAGCTGATAGATTATCATGCTTTAATCTACAAGTAGATTTAATCTACAAGTACGTGTTTTCATGGTAGATATATGTCAGAGTAAGATGGCCAGGATCTACACAAAGTCATCCCAAATATTTGAAAACAAAGAGCAATTTTTCCTGAATAGGGATGTGGCTGGAGGTGTGTGTGTGGGGTCCTTTACTTCCACGAATACAGAAACACGGATCTCATCCAGATCAGTTCAAAATAACAGAACATACTGGCTGGGATCCCATTGTGTAGCTGGAATGAAATCAGTGCAAACAGCTCTTTCCCTTTACAATTTGGATGTAAGTAGATTTAACCTGGGCTCAGGGAAGAGCGAGGTGGAGGGACACACAGCACGTCCCCCTCCCTGCCACCCCTTCCTGCTGAAGTCCACCATGCAAGGAAGACCACGACGCGGGCTGGTGTCCAGGGGCGAGCCTCCTCCAGAACAGTGGCGAGGATCGGTGTTTCCCCTTCCTCCTGCCCCCTCCCTTTTTGGTCAGATCATCTTGGCACAACCAGCACAAACAAACTTTGTTAACAGCTTTAAACTTGGAAGGCTCGCTTTTTAAATATTTGCCGCTACATAATTGAAACAGCTGTTTTAATGAGGTACCTACTGTCATCATTTTACCCCGGCTGAGCTGGGTGACAACAAAGCGGTAATAACGAATTCAATAATAATTAACTCGGGTCATCTGCTCATCTGTCACGGCCCATCAGCTTCAGGGAGAAAAATCCCAGTGAACTTCTCTCTTTTGTGAGCTTTCCAAAACTCTGCAATAAAATGCTTAGAGAGGACTCTAGGTAGCCCTTCAAAAGTTCTAAGCAAACTGGTAAGTAGGTTAATTAAATTTTATGCATGTTTAAATGCTAATGATTACATTCCTGACATTACAGTGTAATCTGATATGGAATGATGTCATGCAAGCGGTGGTTTTAGTGCCTGAACACATCTCCATCCCCGCGTGGAGCAGCGGCCCAGAATCATTTATCGAAGGGCAGGAAGTTGACAGCTCTGGAAAGCCAGGTTTTCACTCAGGTCCCTTAACTTGCCTGATGCATGTTAATCAGGCAAGTCGCAGGAAACAACAGCTCTAAACCCAGCAGCAAACTGGGAAGGGTCGTCAAAAGGTCCTCATTGTGCGCCCTGCTTCTAAACGCATGGTCCCGCATTTGCGTAAGGAAGCTTCCTGCTTGCTGGTCAGGAGTCGAGAATGAAAGGAAGGTCAAATAGCCTGCTCACTCCAGCGCAGTCACCTTCCGCTCTGCCCTCCACCCCACCCCACCTCTGCTTTTACAGCGTTTCACAAGACCGTCAAGATTTTTGAGCAAGAAAAAGGCACGGATGCACAAGCTTTTGGTTATATTTAAGAAATGGTAGACATGGATCAATTTTGTAGGCCAATGGTTCCAACTTCACTAGTCACACTCTCAAACTGTCCTGGGCACAGGGACCCTCTGGGGTGTGTTATGACGAGAATCATGATTCTGTAGATCTGGGTTCCAGCCTGAGAGTCTGCACGTGTGACCAGCCTCCAGCTGACACTGATTGCTGGACAGACAGCTGTGCTTTGAGGGCTCAAGAGTCCAACTTTGGTCAGTTCTGGACAAAAGGAGGCAGAAAATGTGAGATAATTATCCTAAAACTTGGGGCCACCTTTCTCATTTCCATTCATTTTTCACTAACTGGCTGCATAGTTTCTAACAAATATATTCAGAACTCTATTCTCTGGACAGCAGCCTTGGTTCTACACATTATTCAGTCAGACAAGCAGCGATCTGACAGGAGACGGAGGTCTTTTCTGTGCCACTGTGAAGCTAATTTTTATACTTCCCACCTTCTCCTCTAGACAAAGCTTAGCTGATGGAGCTCTTTGCTCTTTGGAATTATGTAAAGTGGAGACTACAATATAGTTAAAATGTTAGACATCCAATCAGAGTATAACAGCACTATCATGACAGCCAATAATCATTATAATAGTAAACGAGCACAGTGGTGGTTGTAGCGAGAACCGCTGAAACCGGAGCAATTCTCCCATTCTTGAGCCGAGACGGAAACTCTTCACAGCACAAAAGGATCCTATTAAATTACTTAGTCTGGTCACATCTCCTAGGAGCTCAGTTTTGATCCACGTTTGAGAGAAACTGGAACTAATAGCAAGAACACAACTCTTCTGGTGTAGACAGTGAATTTCCAGGTTAGGCAAATTGGTGAGTTCTTGCTAATATCTCAGCATTGTGTTGTATTGTGAAGGAAAGTTCACAACTCAAAACCAAACAGCCCACACACTGCTAAATGCTTGATTCATCATGCAATTTTCCCCAAATTAAGCATTATTTCAATGTAGGGTTTTGTTTGTTTGTTTTCCTGAAGACCAGTCAGCTCAAGCCTTATGTGCATGGGATTTGAACAAGGATATTTAAGACTAACAGCACCAGCAGGGAAAACGTGTGGTGAAATCCCCAGTCACTAGTAAATAACCATCTCTGTCCCCATAGCTCTTCTTTCTGACACACCAAAAAGACCTTTGAGACGCCCAGCATGTTTCAGTGAGAGTAGAATGGGGGTGCGGCAGGAAGCCACCAGGCACACCTTGACTGGGAGTTTTACTGTTTAACACCGTCTGCTGACTTCATCAGCTTTTTGAAGAGGTTCAGAAGAGTAAATAGTTTTGCATTTCAACATTAGCCCAGAAAAAAAGTGTAAAGTGACAAGCATTTTTTCCCTTGTTCTGTACACAAGAGAAGAAGATTTGGTTTATTCTGGCTGGTATTTTAAGCTTTAGTAATGCCAAAATAGTTGGATAGTCTAAGATTATTAGCTATTTATCACTCGGGTAGATTATATATAAAATACAGTCTCACTGATAAGAAGCTATGAGAATCAATTCAGCCTCACTATCAGAAGAATCCAGACCAAACCCCTAAGTATAGAGCTACAACTATAAAACTCCACATAGGAAACAGGTGAAAAACTTCACGATCCTGGATTTGGCAATGACTTCTTGGACATGACACAAAAAGCACAGGCAATAGAAGAAAAATTGGCAAATGGGGCTTCATGAAAGTTATAAAATTTGTGCACCAGAGGACACCACCGACAGACGGAAGAGGCCGCCCACAGAATGGGGAATTGCAAATCATATACCTGATAAAGGATTAATATTCAGAATATATAAGTACTCCTACAACTCAACAACAGACAATCCAAATTAAAAATGGCAAAGGACGTGAATAGACATTTCTCCAAAGAGACATACGAATGGCCAATCAACACATGAAAAGATGCTCAAAATTACTGATCATCAGAGAAATGCAAATCAAAACCACGAGGTACCACTTCACACCCATTAGGACAGCTGCTGTGAAAAAACAAAAGATGAGTGTTGGAGAGGATGTGGCGACATTGGAACCCTGTGCACTGCTGGTGGGAATGCAAAACAGTGCAGCTGCTGTGGAAGACGGGGGGGTTGCTTCTCAAAAAATTAAACATAGTGTCACCACATGATCCAGCAGTTCCACCTCTGAGTATATACCCAAAATAACTGAAAGCAGCGTCTCTAAAAGATGTCTGCACACCCATGTTCACAGCACCATCACAAGAGCCAAAAGGTGGAAACAACCGAAATGCCCACAAACCGATGAAGGGATCAACACAATGCAGGATGGCGGTACAATAAAATGTTTATTCTGCCATAAAAGGAGGGAACTATTGCCACATGCTGCTATGTGGATGAATCTTATATATATGTGTCTACTCATTCACTCAACTGCATTGACCCTGCAATGGGGCAGACACTCGATGAAGCGCTCATGAAACAGAGACATGAAGCACAAAGGTTCCATGCAGCTTGAAAACAGTTTTATAAACAAAGCAACGCAGCACAGTGCTCCAAAGTGCCACCAGATCACAACGAAGAGATCTTCCCCATGGAACCAGTACGTACAGATGCATGCCTTCATTCATCCAACAAACATTTCAGGCCCATTGTGTCCACATCCTATCCCGGATCAGAAGTAAGAGGAGTTTTCTTCTGGAGCTTCTGACAGCAGGGGAAATAGGTAAACATGCAATCACAATGCTCACATGCCTGATGAAACAGGCATAGCAACTGCGTGTTTAAATGTCTGTTAAAAGTGTGTAAAACGTGTTACCTTGTTGCACATCAGGGCCACCACTGTGTGGCCATTTCCTCCACTGTTTGATGTTGGCAAGTGTCTGTGTCAGGCGAGGGCTCCCGGCCCAGAGGCCACGCCATCAGCTCTGCAGTGAGTGAGGGGTAAGCGCTCACCTGCACTCAAGTGTGTTTGGAGTGAATGGATGCTTTAGCCATGTTCATAGGGCAATGGCTGTGCCATTTATCTCTGCACGCCCAGCGGAGTGGGTGCTTATCTCACACGTAGCAAATAAATACACAACATTTACTCAGTGTGAGCCAAATTAAAACTGTGCATATAATTTAAATTTCTAAAGTCAAAGTAAGTGGTGAATTTGAAATACTTGTTCATATAAAACAGGCCTATTTAGGATATTCTTCTCAAAGTAGGTGGGACTGAGGGTTTCCCCCCAGTTGTAAAAATAAAACAGTTCCAAAGGGCATAACCTGATAAGTGTGCCCACTTCACAGTCTTGCCCCTCTCTAACTCCCCAGGGGTAACACGGTCTGTGTACACATTTGATACCTCGTACACAGTGCTCTTTGTTCCTGCAGCAGAGGGAACATACACACACTGCCTGTCATTGGCATTTTTGCTCATCCCTAAGAACCTTTCTTTTCAACAGCCCTGCATACATAGCCATCTTAGGAAGTTTTACAAGTTAGAATGGATTCCTTCCCTCTAGAAACTTGCAATCAAACCTGAGAAGCAAAACAATAAACAAATAAAAATAAGCGTGCCCATCCCTCCCACGATGACGTTAAATTCACACGATTCCTTTTCCTTACCTTCAAGTCCTGGGCTCGGGCTGTGTCAATGCTCCTCAGAGTGCAGTCTGCACGTCTGCTCCGGGCTGGCCGCAAAACCAAACAAAATGATGAGGGTGCCTGTCAGGAAACCTTCATGGCTACGCAACAGAACAACTGTATGTCCATTGAATCTAATAATAAGAAAAAAATCAGGATTATATTTCATAGGCTTTTAACTTTATTTCTCTAGTGGTTCATTTCATTCTATTTTAAAAAGATGCTGGTCAGTGACGAACTGGGAGAAAACTGTCCTTCACCACAGATAGTTTAAGCACTCCACTCACCTCCTTTTCACAGTGTTAATGGCTTGAGCAAAATGAAATTTTCACCCAAGCCACTCTACTGCCCCAATTGCCATTGACACAGTCCACTTCTATCCCCTCTTCCTGTTCTTCCTGCACAGAGTGACTTCCTCTCTGTTTACTCCTCCCTCACACCTACATTCCAACTTCCTGTCAAGGCACACTGTGGCCACATATTCCCTGTAAGTGGTGGTGTCTAAGTGCTCTCCCCTTAAATCTGGGGGTTCCACAGGCTCAGTGACAATACAATATGGAAGTTCCTGGGCCTGGCCAGCTTCTACTTCCTGCTCGCTAGTCCATGAGCTCTTAGAACCAGTAGCAGGACTGTGAGAAATCCCACAGGGAGAGGCAGTGCAGGTGCTGCATCAACGGCTCCACCCGAGCCCCCAGTGGAGACCCACATGCAGGCCATCTTGGGCTCCCCCTCCCTAGTCAAGCATTTGGATGAATCCAGACCCAGCTGCTGTGAGACTGCAAATGCATCAGAGACCCCAAGCTTGAAACCACCAGCTGAGCCTGCTCAGCTCACCAAACTGTGAGGGTTAACGATACCTAGGCCTCCAAGCTTTGGGATGGCTTGTTACACAGCAGTGGACAACCAGAACACTGTCCTTCTTTGAGGTCTTCCCTGCTCTTCCTCATCCCAAGGTGGACACTCTGTCTCTGCATTTCCAGCATTTTCCAATGACAGCAACCGCTTGGAACTTCTATCTAATTGTTTCAGAGTCTTCTCATTGTGTTCTATGGGCTCCACTACATTAAAAAGAACTTAAGAGGAGAAATCATGCTTTTTCTGTCTTTGTATTCCTCATATTTCTTAGCATATTGCTCTTTAGCAATGTTTGTGGATTAGTTACTTAAAATTATGTCACAACCATGGATATTAGGGATGAAGGGTGAACTTTGGGAGAACAGTCCTCATGAAAGTGGAAAGTCCGGACTCAGAGCGACAGAGGAGTGTCTACAAAGCTCAAAGTCATTAGGAGACACTAAATTAGGGGGTCATGACGGACCTCCTTCAGGCTAGGCAAAAACATGGGCAACTTAAGGGGCAAATGGCATGTTTCCTCCCAAATATTTATTTACAAACACTCAGAGCTACTGTGCACTGCATTCCTCCAGGGCTGTTTACTGAGGATTAAAATAGACTAAGTAACCGCCTGCGGTCACACAAATAATAGCTGGAGGATTAAAATGTAGGTCACGGAGGGCCAACTGTCTGGTTATGATGGGGAAACGAGATGTCTGGGTACTATGGGGACACTTGCTGTCTAGGTATGATGGGGACACTTTAGCCTCTTAAGATTTTTTTCAGAGTGCTAAATGAGAGCTGGTCTAGCTGGTCTGCAAATGTCTCTTCCAACTTAGTCACCTGGGGTAACTTCTGAAATCCATGGCCACTGCTACGAGGTACTGCCGAGAAATTATTTAACTAAATTAAATATAGCAGAGGCAGCGGTGATGCACTGTATTAGTCAAATTGAAAATGCAAAAATTGAAGTGTAATTTCAGCAAAGGAACTTGTGATTATATAAATAAAGAATTTATGTATGCAAACAATGGGAGTAGTACAAGCAATATTTTCTCAATTGTCATTAGTAGAGTCTAAATATTTTAAAAAGTAGTGTCGTTTTACCCTTGTTAAATTCAAATAGTAACCCAAAATGAGGTTAGTGTGTCGTTATCTGTTAGAAACCCTGCTGTAATGAATAGGTAAAAGTTTAATTAGCATATGAATTGTTTGCATGGAAGTGTAATCACTAAATAACTAAAAATAGTTTGTTCTCTTAAATAGGTGGAATCTCTGCTTTGAGATTACACTAATAATCTGTGCAGAAAATCTTTTTCCTAGATTGCACAAGGACCTGTTTCCAAATGACCCACGATTCCACGGGCGTTAGGGCTCAGATCCACCTTGGTTTTCCCTCTGTATTTCTAAGGATTTCACTGCTTTCCCGGTGGCTGTCAGCCCTTGCTGTACTTGAGAATCCTCAGGAGCACTTGGATAAAATGCAGACACCCAGGCCTTGCTCCCAAGCACTTTAATTCAATTGCTCTGCTGTGAGGCCCAAGAACTCTTCTTTTTAAACCTTCAAAGGTGATTCTAATGTGCTGCTTAGAATGGCAGCTAATGAACTCTCAAGGTCAAATATTTTTTATAATTAAGACTCCTGTTAACCCACAGGTGTTCTTTTTTTCAAATTATATAGAAAAGGGAATGATGAACAATCTTGGTTCAACAGAGAACTTGGAGGTCTCCCCTCAATTTAGGATTTGTTTTTAAGAATTCTAATCACATTTTCCTAAGAAGTTGCATCCAGAGAAATAATATTTTGAGTCATGTGGCTAAGTAATTATTATTTCCAACAATGAATGTGATTTATTTTCAGAAACAGGTAGACTGGGTAGAATGGAAAATTAGTCTGCATAGTGCATCAGGTCTTTTAGAATTAAAGGCATTTACCATGGGTTATTTTAATCGGATGGACCCAAGGCAGTTCTATCCAAAGTGATTCTAACGATGTGGATCTGGGTCCCCTACTGTGCAGCTGGGAGAAGGTCATGTCAGACCGTCAGCCAGCAGCCCATCAGAGCTGGAATCACCCCTGCTGTTTCAGGGGAGCCAGAGAGGGACACAAGTTTACCTACTGTTCTGATCTTCAGAGCTGTAAATTAGAGAGCCAGATGCATAACCTGGGAACTTTTCCAAATTCATCTCTAGAAAAGGTGAAACCTTCAACAGAAGCAGCCGCACCACAAGTAACATTTTTTATTTCTGTAACAGAACTGTCAGTAGCCTGACGTCAAGCCAGATGAAGACATCTATCTGCTCCCTAAACGAAAGCCTTATGTTGTCAAGGCACCTGAGCACTGAGTCATCTGGCTCTTGCAGCTGAGGAAACAGTGTTGACTCCTATTTCATAAAGCATTCTTGAAAGGTGACTCCTCAGGCTTTACTGTGGACTCTGGTCCCTGTCCTCTCTCCATGGAGAGGCCATCAACCTGCTTCAGGTCTTGCTTCTTCATCCATTATAGACACCATTCTGCCCCTGTAGGGTCCTCCCGCATTGACATTATGTGACTCGCCTTGCTCAGTGTCGTGGACTGAATCATGTTCCCTCAAAATCCATATGGTGAAACCCAAATGCACAATGTGACTCAGTTGGAGACAGTCCATTAGAGAGGTAATTAAGGTTAAATGAGGTCAAGGGTGAGACCTAGTCCTATAAGACTGGCATCCCAACAAGAAGAGGAGACTCGGAGGAGTGTGTGCACAAAGGACCCTGTGGGGCTCCAATGAGAAGGCAGCCATCTACAGGCCGGACAGAGGGCTCTCACCAGAAACCAAACCTGCCAGCACTTTGATCTCGGACTTCCAGAGTTGCAGAGCTATGAGAAACAAATGCCTGCTCTTTAAGCCACCCAGTCTTGAGACTTTTGTTATGGTAGTGCTCGCGAACCCAGCTATGGCCATGGATGAGGCCTCCTCTCCTCTCCACATCCAGCACTTTGAGGAATGGGGAGAAAGTCAGGAAACGAGACCACTGGGCTTCAGTATAAAGTCATTCCCCTAAAACCAGGTGGCCTATCCCCACAATTTTAAAAATTAGCAATTTTAATTGATTCTGCACTATAGGCTTCTGTTATAAATAATTTCTACTCTGCTGAAGTCACTAAATTCACGGTAATTCAAACTACTTAATGTTTCACTCTTTTGAACATATTAAATCCATCCCAACTGAAATCTCCCAAATCTTTTCTGGTACACTCACTTTTTAAACATTCTTTCTTGATGAGGCAGTATTCCTCCTCATTTTCAAAATTAATCCCTTAATCCATTCCCTAGATTCCATCTTTCCAGCCATTTCTAAGACCTTGATCCACTATCTCCTTCTTAATTTTTTTTCAGTTTTTCACGATGAATACTTCCTTGTTTTTACTCTTTGTGTAAAAAAATATATGGGACTTCCAATTTCAGTTCTGACATTTAAAGATCATGGAAATTACCACTGCTGTCCTATAGCAAGAAAAAGCTGAAAAAAATTGATCAACAATTTTTACAAATACATCAGAGAATTGAAGTCACAGGAAAAACTGCCTCTCAGGAATCTCAAGAGAGAGGTGAACCCGGAGAGTCACAGCGGGGACCTGCCCACCTGGAGGAGAAGCTGCTGTCGTCATAAACCTCAGGACGTTTAGACACAGGGTTGGCAAGCTGCTGGAGGCTGAGTGTGGACCAGCACGAGAGTGAGAAACTCTGGGAACACAGTCTTAGGGGGGATCCCCCACTTTTGTGGACTTTACCTCCAGGAATCTCACTTGAGGAAGATGCCCTAGTGCCTCTGGCAGAGGAAGAGTGATCATTATGAGACAGGCCCAGGGTTTTCTCCACAACAATGTCTTACTACACAGGTGAAGAGGCTTCACCATACACTTTTCCCACCTGGAGGAAGTCCAATTCACTAACTGTACCCCCTCCCAGTCTTCCTTTCTTGTCTAACTGGGACAGGGTGGGATGAGATGGGAACAGGGTGGGATGGGGAAACACTTATGAGATCATAAGACAATAGAATGGTCTTTCTCCCCCACACCTTACCTCACACAACAGGGCTCCAGTGTAGTAATGTAAATCTAGCTAAAAGACGTGCAAGAGGCAGACTCTCTGAGGAGGAGTATCTAGGGAAGCCCAAAGTCAGCAGGGGAGACAGAAACAAGGGCACCAGAGGAGTTTGAAACCTTAGCAAAGAAAAGCTGGACAACTTATGTTAATTTCACACAAAGCCGTTTGGAGCAAGGAGAATTATCAGGGGTAAAGAGGGACATTACATAATGACAAAGGGGTAAATTCTCCAAAAGATATGATAATCTTAAATGTGTATGCACCTAACAACAGAGCATCAAAATGCATGTGCAAAAACCAACAGAACTGAAAGGAGAAATAGAAAAATCCACTATTACAGGTGGATACTTCAAACCCCTCGTTTAGTAATTGATACAGCAAGCAGGCAGAAAATCAATAAGCATATAGTTTTCTTGAACTATCAATCAATTTGATCTAATTGGAATGTATACAATACTTCAACAACAGGAGAACACATGTTCTTTTCAAGCTAACATGGAACATTCACCAAGTTAGACCAAATTCTGGGCCAAAAACACCTTAATGTTTTTAAAAAGAATAGAAATCACACAGAGTATGTTCATGGACCACAACAGAATTAAACTAGAAGTCAAAACCAGAAGATAGGTGGAAGATATTTGGAGAAAAAACATATCTACATAACATACGTCAATAAAAGAGTTCTCAAAAGAAATTAAAGGGAACTTTAACTAAATTAAAATGAAAATAGAGCTTATCAAAATTTATGAGATGCAGCAAAAGCAGTGCTTAAAGGAAAATGTATAGCACTAAATGCATATGTTAGAAAATAAGAAAAACCTAAGATCACAGTCTAAGCCTTGGGGAATGAGAGAAAGAATAATTTAAACCTAAAACAAAAAGATGAGAAAAAAATTAAAAGAGACATTAATGACATTAAAAAGAGGAAAACAACATAAAAAATCAGTGAAAACAAAATGTAGTTCTTAAGAAGAGCAATAAAATTGATAACATCTCTGTAGGCCCAAAGCTGGGGAGAGAGACAGAGAGACACACAGAAAGGACTCAAGGGAACAACATCTGAAATGTAGGATAAAGGTTAATATACAAAGTGAATTGCTTTCTCTTATAGCGGCAATGAACAATGGCATTTCAAATAAAAATATCATTTAAAACAGCATCAAAAAATGAAATACTTAGGTATAAGTCTAACAAAATGTGTGCACTATTTATATGTGGAGAAATTAAAAACCAACGAAAGAAAATCAAAGATCTAAATAAACAGAGAGATATTTTGTTTGGTATTGGAAGACTCAATATTGTTAAGATGTTGATTATTTCCAACTTGATCTATAGATTTAATAAAATCCACATTAAAACCCTAGCAACCTGTTTCATAGATATCAACACACATTCTAAAGTTCATGTGAAAAGTCACCATGGCTCACAGGAGTGAAGACTCATGAGTGGAAGCTGCTGTTGGAATGAGTGTTCGGGTAGGAAAAGCTGACCTGGAATTGAGGAATTGCTGGAGGCTCCAAATGGATGTCTGAGTGTTGAAAACTCCAGGGGACCCAGGCATGGAAGAGCCCCCACAAAGATAGGAGATTTATCTCCAGGAGGTCAACCAGGTTCTCTCAGCACATATCAGAGAAAATTCCCTGGGGCTTCCTGCAGGGGGAGGGGAAAGGAACAATTTTGAAATACCCCAGAGCTCTTTGTTCTTCTTAACAAGGTATTAACACAGGGAAAATAGTCAGAGCCTAACTGACATGGGGAAGGGGAACACCCAACTCCAGCCCCTTCTAGCCATCCTCTCCCACCTAAAGCAGAAGAAGAAAACTGAGAAACTCTTGTGAAGTTCACAGTCCAGAAGCACAGGCTCATTGAAGACTGAGACATAATTACAGGATATAGAACAATTCCTTTCCTGCCACAGCTCACCACCGCATTGCTAAAGGCTTAGTTAGTTACAACAGTTCCTTTTACCCAGTTCATCATGTCCCACTAACAAGAAATAATTACAAGGCATACTAAATGGCAAAGAGCAAAATTTGAAGAGTCAGAGCAAGGATCAGAATCAGACATGGAAGGGATATTGGAATTTATCGGACTGGGAATTTAAGACAACTGAGATTAATATGCTGAGGGCTCTAATGGGTAAACAGCATGCAAGAACAGATGAACAGTGTCAGCAAAGAGATGGAAATCCTAAGAAAAAAACAAAAAGAAATGCTAGCGATCAAAAACCCTGTAACGGAAATGACGAATGCCTTTGATGGACACATCAGTAGACTGGGCACTCTGAGGAAAGAGTCCCTGAGCTTGAGGACATGTCAATGGAAACATCCAAAACTGAAAAACAAAGAGAGCAAAGACTGAACAAACAGAACAGAATATCCAAGGATGTGAGACAGCTACATAAGATGCAACATGTGCATGACTGGGAACACCAGAAGGACAAGAAAAAGAGAGAGAAACAGAAGAAATGTTGGCAACAATAATGACTGAAAATTTTCCCAAAGTAACATCAGACACCAACCCAGGAAGCTCAGAGAACACCAAACAGGGTAAATGTCCAAAAAACTATGCCTCGGCATGTTATTTTCAAACTGCAGAAAATGATAGACAAAGAAAAAATCCTGGAGAAGCCAGAGGGCAAACAAAAACCTCACCTTAGATGAACAAACACTAGAATTACATCTGGCTTCTCCTCAGAAGTCATGCAAACAAGAACAGAGTGGAGTGAAATATCTAAAGTATTTAGAGAAAAAATAACAAACCTAGAATTCTGTACCCTGAAAAATTATCCTTCAAAAGTGATGGAGAAATAAAGACTCTCATACAAACAATGATTGAGAGAATTTGTCACCAGCAGACCTGTCTTACAAGAAATGTTAACAGGAGTTCTTGAAAGAGCAGGAAGCTAAGATAGGTCAGAAACTCAGATCTACTTAAAGAAAGGAAGAGCAAAGAAGAAGGACTAAGTGAAAGTAAAGTGAAAACTTTTTTTCTTTTTCTTCATCTTACACATAACAGTTTGTTCAAAATAATAATACCAATTATACAATTAATAACACCAATGTATATAATTATGTATACTTATGTATGTGTTGTGACTTTGTGACATTAACATTTGTTAAGTAGAGCCCTGGGAAGTTGGGTGGTGAGCTAGGGTCATGTGGTGAGGTCAAGGCAGGGTGTGGGCAGAGAGGGCAGCAGGACCTGGGGCATGTGCCTTTATTAGGGTCCATGTGTGTAATGCTGGGATGCTGCCACAACTAGACATCTACATGCAAAAAGATGAATCTAGATATAGACATTACACTCTTCACAGAAGTTAACTGAGAATGGACGATAGATCTAAATGTAAAATGCAATACTATAAAACTCCTAGAAGATAACATAGGAGAAACTTTAGATGACCTTGGGTATAGCAATGACTTTTTAGATATGACACCAAAGGCACGATCCATGAAAGAAATAATTGATTAGCTGGACTTCATTAAAATTGAAAACCTCTGCTCTGGGAAAGACAATGTCAAGAAAATGAGAAGACAAGCCACAAACTGGGAGAAAATCTTTGCAAAAGACACATCTGATAAAGATCTGTTATTCAAATACACAAAGAACTCTTAAAACTCAACAAGAAGAAAGGGATCTGATCAAAAAATGGGCCAAAGACCTCAATAGACACCTCACCAAAGAAGATATGCAGATGGAAAATAAGCATGTGAAAAGATGCTCCACATGATATGTCATCGGGGAAATGCATATTAAATCAACATTGAGAAACCACTACACACCTATGAGAATGGCCCAAATCCAGAACACTGACGACACCAAATGCTGGTGAGGATGTGGAGCAACGGGAACTCTGATCACTGCTGGTGGGAATGAAAAATGGCATAGTCGCTTTGGAAGACAGTTTGGTGGTTTCTTACAAAACTAAACATACTCTTACCATAAGATCCAGCAATTGTACTCTTTGATTTTTCCCCAAAGGAGCTGAAAACTACATCCACACAAAAACCTGCACACAGATGTTTATAGCAGCTTTATTCATAATTGCCAAAACTTGGAAGTAACCCAGATGTCCTTCAGTAGGTGAGTGGATAAATAGACTATGTTACATCCAGAGAATGGAGAATTATTCAGTGCTAAAAAGAAATGGGCTATCAAGCTATGAAAAGATATAGAAGAACCTTCAATGCATATTACTAAGTGAAAGAAGCCAATCTGAAAAGGCTACATCCTGTCTAATTCCAACTATATGCCATTCTGGAAAAGGCGAAATTATGGAGACAATAACAAGATCAGTGATTGCCAGGGATTGTGGGCCAGGGGGAGGGATGAATACAGGGAGCACAGAGGATTTTTAGGGCACTGAAACTAATCTATTTGATACCACAACAATGGAAACATGTCATTATAAATTTGCCCAAACCCATAGAATGTACAGCAGCAAGAGTGATGATGTCAACTATGAACTTTGGGTGATTATGATGTGTCAGTGTAGATTCATCAATTATAACAAATGTACCACTCTGGTGGGGATGTTGATAATGGGAGGGGCTATGCATGTGTGGATTTGGGAGTATATTGGAAATCTCTGTTTCTTCCCCTCAATTTTGTTGTGTACCTAAAACTGCTCTAAAAAATAAAGTCTTGAAAAAATTTAAAAGGGCAAATGATCTAGAATAAATGACATAATACTGGAGAGCAAAAGTGGGGAGTTATTCTATTTCAAAACTGACTATAAAACTACAGAAATAAAAACAGCATGATATTGGTAAAAGAATAGACATGTAGATGAACGAAACAGAGTTACGAGCCCAGAAATAGATCCACACAAATATAATCAATTGGTTTGACCAAGGAGCAAAGTCAATTCAATGGAGTTAGGATAGTGTTTTCAACAAATGGTGCTGGAAAATGGGATATCCATCTACAATCATCATCATCACATCATCATCATCTCTACAAAGATATTACACCTTTCACAAAAATTCCCTCACCAGAAAAGTGGGCATTTTAAAAATAAAAGTTCTGCTTTGTGAAATACACTGTTGGGAGAATCAGAGCACAACCCACAGAGATGGAGAAAATATTTGATAAATGACTTGTATCCAAAATATACAAAGAACTCTTAAAACTCAATGATTTAGAATACTAACCCAGTTATAAAATGGCAGAAGACAAGAATAGACACCTCAAAGAGAAGACATACAGAGAGCAAATAAGCCCTTTAAAAGATGATTAGCAAATTAGCATCGTTTGACGTTAAGGAATTGCAAATTACAACAACACTGATGTACCACTATACAGATATTAATGGCTAAGATGAAAAACAAACAAGCAAGCAAACTGGACAGTACCAATTGCTAGTGAAGATGCAGAGCAAGAGGAACTTTCATTCGAAGAAGACATGGTGACCTTTATTGTTTAAATTACTCCTAATTTCTTTCTGTTTTTATACCAATGTTGAAAGTAATTTTAAATATGTACATATATGTATATACTGTATATAAAATTTCCAGTGACTGCTTCTATACTGATTTCTGCATAGTTTTCATGAATCAAATTATTTACCAAATATTTTTGGTTAGTTTTTAAAAATTAGGTTTTCTTAAATTTTCTATGTATATAATCATATTTTCAGCTAGCAATTTATATTTGTTTTTTATTATGATATTGCATTCAGTAGAACCTCCAAATAGGAAATCCCCATCTCTTGTTCTTGATTTTAATGTAAATGACTTCAGCTAATCAATATTTAGAACTACTTTCTTCTTATTGGTTTCTGTTTTATATTAAATGCATAAATATGCTGTATATATTTAAGTAGTTTCCTTCTGTTTCTGTTTTACCCATAATCGGGAACAATTTTTAAATTTTATCAGATATTTGCAGATTTTTGATAATCCGTGTGCTATTTTTCATCTTTAATTTGTTGATATAATAAATTTTATTTTTTGTGATTTTTAACTACTCCTGCATTTCTTAAGTAAATCTTACTTGGTCATAATTATTCTTTGATTATTTTTTTAGATTTTATTTATTGGAGTTTATTATTAGATTTATTTATTTAGAGTTTTACAACTATATTAATATTTAAGATTGGTCTGTAATTTTCATTTTTCTATATTTACCCAGTTTTGGTAATCATTTATTCTGGCTTTATAAAATAATCTCTTTTTTTGTCCTTAAATAGTTTAAATAAGATTGGATTTATCTGTTACTTAAATGTTAGAAATCTGAAGCAATTTGACTCTTTTACATTTTTTAAAGCCAATCTTTAATCATCTTTTCATTTTTTTTTTGATAATTGGTATATTCTAATTCTTCTTGCATCATTTTTACAATGTGTATTTTACTAGAAAACCATCAACATTTTCTGTGTTTTTACGAGTTATTTTCCTAGAGCTACATCGACTATTTACTTCTAATTATTTTAACTCTTCTGTATGATTTTATGTTTCTATACTTTTAAGATTGCAGATTTGTTCTTTAATTGGGTTCTCATACATTTTAATTATATTATTGTTCTTATCAAAGGAACACATTCCATAAAACTTACATTTTTATCCATTTTATTGGTTTCTTGTATGTCTTATTAATTTAATCTTTCATCTTTATTGATTCTTTTTTAATCTTTGTTAATCTCACTTCCTAGTTTCTTTGGATTTGATTTGATTTTTCTTTTTCTAGCTCCCAGAATGAATATAAATCTCCTTTAGATTTGTTTCTTTTTTGTTAATAGCAAAACTTTAGAGCTTTGGTTGTGCCCCACGTTTTGGTGATAAATGCCCTCCTCTCCAATGTTTCAAAGACAGTTTGTAATTTCAGTTTTCATACTCTTTACTATCTAAAAGTTAGGGCAGAAATTCTTTATTTCAATTAGATTAAGTCTTGTTTATTTTTTTCTAATCTTAATTATTAATTCATAAGACCTCTAAATTTTCTACCATTAAAATAATGCTCTGATTGAGGCTGGCCCTGTGGCATGGTTAAGTCCAGTGTGCTCTGCTTTGGCAGCCCAGGTTTGTGGGCTCAGATTCTGGGCATGGACCTACACCACTCATCAAGCCATGCTGTTGTGGTGACCCACATACAAAATAGAGGAAGACTGGCACAGATGTTAGCTTAGGGCTAATTTTCCTCAAGCAAAAAAAGAGGAAGATTGGCAACAGATGTTAGCCCAGAGTGAATCTTCCTCACCAAAAAAAAAAAAAAAAAGGCTATGATTTTAAGTAAAATTATCTCTGCTCATAGATAAAATAATCTTTTATGGAGAAAATCCTAAAGAGTCTACAAAAAAACTGTTAGAACTAATAAATTCAGCCTAGTTGCAAGATACAAAATTAACACAAAAAATCAGTTGCGTTCATACGTTAATGATGAACAATCTATAAGAAAATAATTCCATTTATAACAATAATATCAAAGAGAGTAAAATACTTAGGAATGAACTTAACCAAGGAGGTGAAAAACTTATACAATGGAAGATGCTAAAAGAAATTGAAGAAGACACAAAGAAATGGAAAGATATCCAGGGTTCATAGATTGGAAGACTTAATATTGTCAAGATGTAACTACTACTCAAAGTGTTCTACAGATTTAATGCAATCCTTATTAAAATCTCAATGGCTTTTTTTGCATAAATAAAAAATGTATCCTAAAATTCATGCGGAATCTCATGGGACCCTGAATAACCAAAACAATCTTGAAAAGAATAAGTTGGAGGAGTTACACTTCCTAATTTCAAAACTTAACACAAAGCTACAGAAATCAAAACAGTGTAGAGCTTGCATAAAGACAGATATTCACCAAAGGAATAAAATAGAGAGCCCAGAAGCAAATCCTAGCATATATAGTCAAAAAGTTTTCAACAGGTGTGGGAAGACCATTTGATGGGGAAGGGATGGTCTCTCCAACAAGTGGTCTTGGGAAAACTGGACATCCACAAGGAAAGGAATGAGGGGTGGTGCTGGTCCCATGGTGTGGTGGTGAAGTCCAGCGCACTCTGCTTCGGCAGTCTGGGTTCCCGGGTTTTGATCCCAAGTGTGGACCTACACCACTCATCAAGCCATGCTGTGGCAGTGACTCACATAGAGAATAAAGGAAAATTGGCAGGACGTTAGCTCGGAGTTGATCTTCCTCAAGCAAAAAAAGAGGAAGATTGGCAACAGATGTTAGATCAGAGTGAATCTTCCTCACCAAAAAACAACAACAAAAACCCCCCACAAAAAATGAGGTTGTACCCTGACTTAACACCATACACAAAAATTAACTCATATGACTTAAGGACTTAAATGTAAGACCTAAAGCAATAAAATCCTTTGAAGAAAACATAGGGGAAAAGCTTTATGACATTGGATTTGACAATGATTTCCTGAATATAACACCAAAGCACAGGCAACAGAAGTAAAAATAAGTAAATTGGACCTCATCAAAATTAAAAACTCTGTGCATCAAAGGACATAATAGAGTGAAAAGGCAGCCTATGGAATGGGAAAGGTACTTACAAATATATATCTTATAAGGGGTTAATATTTTAAAATGGGCAAAGGACTTGAATAAACAATTCTCCAAAGAAGATATACAAATGTTCAAAAAGTATATGAAAGGATACCCAACTCATCATTAGGGAAATGCAGTTCAAAACCACAATGGGATATTATCTCATATCCTTTAAAATGGCTGCTATAAAACAAACAACAACAAACACACACACAGAAACAGAACATAAGTGTTGATGAGGAGGACGTCAAAAATTTAGAACCCTTGTTCACTGTTGGTGAGGATGTAAAATGGTGGAGCCACTATGGAAAAAAGTATGGAGGTTCCTCACAAAATTAAAAATAGAACTACCATATCCAACAATCTCACTTCTGGATATATATTCAAAATAATTGTAAGAAGGATCTGGAAGAGATACTTGTATACCCATGTTCACAGCAGTGTTATTCATAGTAGCCAAGGTAACAGCAACCCAAATGTCCATCAACAGATGAATGGGTTAACAAAGTGTGGCCTATACACACAATGGAATAATATTCAGCCTTAAAAGGAAGGAAATTCGGACACATGCTACAACATGAATGAACCTGGAGGACATTATGCTCAGTGAAATAAGCTAGTCACCAAAAAAAAAAAAAAAATGCTGTATGATGTCACTTATATGAGGTATCAAGAATAGTCAAACACATAGAAACACAAAGTAGAACGGTGGATGCCGGGGCCTGAGAGGAGAGGGAGATGGGAAATTGTTTACTGGGTACAGAATTTCAGTTTTGCAAGATTAAAAAGTTCTGGATATGGATGGTGGTGATGGTTGCACAACAATGTGAATGTAATTAACACTACTGAGCTATGAACTTAAAAATGGTTAAGTCTGGTAAATTTTATGTTATGTGTAATTTATCATAATTAAAATTTTTTAAATAAAAAACATTATGGTTTTATTTTTGGCAAATATATATGAATGATTTCTGTAAATGTTCTACGGGCTTAAGGAAAAATTATTTGATTTTATGAAATAAATAGGTCTATTTAATTAAGCTTTTGATTGCAGCATTCAAGTTCTGCATGTCCTTACTTATTCTCTGCTTAATCACTTATTCTGAAAGAGATAATTAGTATCCCTTATGAAAATTATACTTTATCAGTCTCTCGAGTTTGTTTTATCATATTTTTACATTTACTATTTTGCTGTTGTAATTTTGTACACACAAGTTCAGGTTATATCTTTGTCAAAAATTGTTCTTTTTACAATGACTCCATGTCACTTTCTTTTCCCTTTTTATCTTTTTCATCAAAAAATTTCACATCCGTATTGTGTAGTTGGTATTGGTGAGAAGTCTACTCTGTTGGAGAGGGAGCTGCTTCCAGTACATCAGTGGAAGTAAAATGAGCTGTTTGTAAATTCAGGGGACAATGTGGACATGAAGACCCTGTGGAGAATCATAATTTGATGAGAAGAAAACCGCACTCTCTGCACGTTAGAAAGGAGCTGGCCGAGAGCGTGTAGGAGTTGGACCGAAGTGAGGTTGACCGAGTCTCCGCAAGCTCACGTGATTCGGTGTCAAGCTGTCCATCCGCATAACAATGAGGTTACAGCATTATGCTGTGTGCGCGCAGCCCCCCCTGCTCCCCAGTAAAGACAAGACGTGATCTAGTTACCCCCAGAATTAGCGGGTCAAGAAAAGGGACTGGGAGGAGTTTGAGCAGAAGACACAGGAGGAGGTTCTTAAGAGAGGAATGTGGATGCACACGTAAAACGTTAAAAGGGGACAGTGCTTGAGAACTGCGGACCTGTGTGACCTCGTCTGGGTCTACGGAGATGCTCGACTCAGAGTCTGAGGCTCCACAATTCGCACCTGGTCCCTTACTGGCTGTCATCGCACAGAGCTACCCCCGGAAGGTGCAGGGTGGGCGGGCCCGTACATTAGCATTATTTCTGACACGTCCTCATTATTTTTATTTACATTTATTTGGTACTATGTTGCCTGGTCTTTAAATTTTTTTTAACTTTTTCTTATCACTTGTTTTTCTTGTGTTTCTTGATAACCACATATGGCTTTGTTTTCTGGATGCCAGTTAGCAATCTGGGGCCTACAAGCCTGAGATAATCCACAGCCTTAGTACCCATGCTGGATTTCCCAGGTCCTCCCATCAAGCTGCTCAAATGGGTCCCACGCACTATCCACTGCGGCCACTGGATGTGTCTCCACTGGAGAAAGTGCCTCTCCCAGGACAGTGGAGAGTCCACTGTCCTCCAGCCCTGCTTCCAGCCCAGGGCAGACACACATGCGCTCTTCACACACAACTTGGGTTTGTTATTTAGAGTAAAAGAAATTGCAGGTGATCAAGCTGGTGCTCGAGTGTGAAGAGTTAGAGACGTTGGCTAAATTCAAACCCAAATCCACGGGATTCCCAAACGGATGCTCTTTACTCTACCTCCTGCAGGCCACATCTGGGCTGCCACCTGTTTTGTCAGAGAAGTTTTGTGGGAACAGAGCCAAGCACATTTGTTTACATGTGGCCTCTGGTGCTTCCGCCTACCAGTGACCACGCTGAGGAGCTGCAATATGACCCACCATGCCTGCCTGACCTGTTGACTTTCTGGTTCTTTAAAAACAAGTGTGCAATGCCAGCTCTCAACTATGTTGCCTGGAAGACCAGACATGGATTGTAGATCAACCTCAAACATTCTCCCAGGGTCCTCTGCATGGGAATCTCCTGAAGAAGCTAATTAACAGCGAAGGTTCCTGGGCACGTCTCCACACCTGGTGCCAGTGTTGCCTGGCGGGACCAGGTCTGTAATGTCGAGAAGCTCCCTGTGATTTCAGTGTGTTCTCTAAAGCGGTGCTCTGCTACTCTGGACGAGAACAAACAGAACAGCTGGTGCTTTCGTCTCTGGATATCATGGAAATCCCCCGACATGAAATACTTGTGAATACTGGGTAAAATATTTCTTAAAGTCTTAGTGTAACCTTGAGCTAGTAAAAAATAAAGACAGCTCTTCACGGGGCACAACTGCTAAGAAAGTTCAGATGCAGAGAGACCGCCCAGCTCTGAAGTCAGCGCTGCCTGGGGTCTGAGGGCCGTCTGCGGACAGCAGCAAGCCTACCGCCCGCACAGTTTTGGACCAGAATACCCTGATGGAGAGGATGAACTAGTTTAAAAGGTACATTAACTAGGGTTACCAAACAGTGATAAATCACAGGATAGCCAATTAAACATGAATTTCAGATAAGCGAATACTATTTTTAGTGTAAGGATGTTCTATACAAAATGTATATTAAAAATGTATTCATTGTTTATCCAAAACTTGAATTTAAATGGGCATCCTGTATTTTATCTGGAAATTCTATACCTGACCCAAAGGGCATGATTGTAAATAACATTTAATAACATGATAATATCTTAGCTTTATGTGAAGAGAACCAAAAACTATCTCCTGAAAATTTAGCACCTCAATCTGTCCTTCATGCGGAAGTAGTCCCAGATGCCCTATGCTACAAATTTCCTTACAAGTGGTTCTACTTTTCAACTTTTAGAATCAAACACAAACTTTTCTGAAGGGAAACACCTTAATGTTAGGCTTCAAAGAATTTCCACAGAAAACATTTGGGAAAGATGAGCTCACTATTTCTAAAAATTACAAAATTGAGCAAAAATCAGCAGAAACAACTACAGAATAAGAGTGCGATTTTCTACAGATTTTGAAAGTGTATACAATATTTAAAAATTGATACATGTTTAATATGTTTTGAAAAATTAATGGGACAAGAACAAAGTTGTAGGACTGACACTCCCGAATTCAAGACTTACCCTAAAGCTACAGTAAACCCGACAGTGCGGTAATGAACAAAGAATAGACAAATAGATCCACGGAAAGGAATGGAGAGCCTGGAAATAGACCCCCATGAATATAATCAAATGATCTTTGACAAAAGACCAAAGATCATCCAATGGAGAAAGGGCAGTCTTTTCAACAAATGGTGCTGGGACACTAGACATTCACATGAAAAAATACGAATCTAGACACAAACTCTTCACAAAAATTAACCCAAAATTGATCCTAGACCTAAATATAAAAGGCAAAACTATAAACTTCCTAGAAGATAACATAGGAGAAAATACAGATGGCCTTTTGTTTACTAACGACTTTTTAGGTACAACACCAAAGGCATGATCCATGAAAGAAATAATGAATAAGTTCACTTAATTAAATTAAAAACTCAAAGTCTCTGAAAGACACATTAAGAGAATGAAAAGACAAGCCATATCCTGGAAGAAAATCTTTAGGAAACACATATATGATAAAGGACTGGTATCCAAAACATATAAAGAACTTTTAAAACTCAACAGTAAGAAAGCAACCTGATTAAAAAATGGGCCAAAGACCTTAACAGACACCTCACCGAAGAAGATATGCAGATGGCAAATAAGCATGTGAAAAGATGCTCCACACCATATGTTATCGGGGAAATGCAAATGAAAACAACAATGAGATACCACTGCACGCCTATTAGAGCGGCCAAAATCCAGAACAGTGACAACAACAAATGCTGGTGAGGACGTGGAGCAACAGGAACTCTCGTTCACTGCTGGTGGGAATGCAAAATGGCATAGCTATTTTGGAAGACAGGTAGATGTTTTCTTAAAAATCTAAACATAATCTTACCATGCAATTCAGCAATCTCAATTCTTAGTAATTAGCTAAAGGAATTGAAAACTTATGTCCACACAAAAACCTGCACATAGATGTTTACAGCAGCTTTTGTCATAGTGGCCAAAAAGTGGAAGCAATCAAGTAGGCAAATGGATAAATAAACTGGGGTACATCCAGGCAGTAGACCATTTAATGCTAAGAAGTGAGCTATCAAGCCATGAAAAGACATAGAGGGACTTTAAATGCATGTTACTAAATGAAACAAGCGAGTTTGAAAATGATACATACTGTGTGATTCGAACTGTATGACATTCTAGAAAAAGCAAAACGATGGAGAGAGTAAAGAGATCAGTGGTTGCCTGGGTGTGGCGGGAGGCGAGGATGTGAGAGGGGAGCAGAGGGGATTTTTAGGGCAGTGAAACAATTTTGTATGATATTATAATGGTGGGTACACGTCATTATAAATTTGTTGTTCATTGAATGTACAGCAGTGAGAGTGAACCGTAATAGACTTCAGTTAATAATAATGTACCAGTACTGACTTGTCTTTTGATGGTACCATCACAAGATGTTAATACCAGGGGAAACTGTGTGTGTGTTTGGGGGCGAAGAAGGGGGTATATGCTAACTCTCTATACTTTCTGCTCAATTTTTCTGTAAACTTAAAACTGCTGTACAAAATAAAGCCTATTAATTTAAAAAAAATTACTGAGGGTATTGCCAAAGGATGTGACAAAGAAATAAGAGAATAACCAAAACAACAGATAGGTTTGAAAAAAATAATAAAAATTTACATTAAACAAAAATTATATAATATTTGGGTTTAAAAACTCAGTGAATGAATTAAACAGCACATTAGTTTCAAGTGGAGTGAGAATTAGAGCATTGACAAAATCACCCAGGATGTAGCACTGAGATAGACAGATGGGAAAATATGAGATATTAATTGATGCTGAGGATGTGGAGATAATTAATTATTTTTAATAAGCATTCTGTCAGGCGGTAAAAAAATAAACCAAGTGATAAAGGTTGCTAAATTTTCAGAATTGATAAAAGGCAAAAACACTACATTTAGAAGGCTCAATACATCTCTACAGGGATAAACAAAAAAAGAAATCCACACCTAGACAATTTATATCAAAGAGAGTCAGAAAGAAATCAGACATTTGCTAAGTGCTAATAAAAAAATCTATCAACCTAGAATTTTCTAACCATGAAACAATCTTTCTATAAAAGGATAAAATCAAGACATTCTCAGCCAAATATAAATGTAAGAGAGTTTACTGCTAACAAACCCTCAGAAAGGCAACTTCTAAGGATGCTCTTCAGGAATAGCATAGGCATGTCTGAAATGTAAGAGGAGTGAGTTGAAAAATATGTAATCACATGGGCATGCCTAATATACTTTGGTGGTATAAAATGATAAAAATGTTGAATTTGTACAGTTATAAAACTTGATAGAAATTAAATTTAAATTAACAATTACAAATAAGTTATAAGATTTTTGTATTGTTCAAAAGGAGAATAAAGTAAAATAACTTTAGGCTTTGGAATGTCTAAAATGCATGGTCAATTTTCTAGAATTACTCCTGAAGGAAAAGAGATAGAGTGCATAACTTCCAAATTACTAAAAAAAAATTAAGAAAGAAAGAAACAAAAATTATGTAAAAAAGAAACAAAAAGTAAGAAGCCAAAAGTCTAAAGTTAGAGGTAAATTTAAGTATTCTAATTCTCACAGTAAATAGAAATGGAACAAATATTTCAGTGCAATTTTTATGTAAAAATGTACTCTTTGAATTAACCAAACAAAATACCTATGAATAAATCTAGCAAAATATGGGTAAAACTTTGTGGAGAAAATAAGAAAGCTTTGTTGAAAGGCATTAACAAATAGCCAAATAAAGGAAGAGATATGCCTTGTTCAGTAATAAGAATATTCATTAAGAAAAAAAAAGATATTGATTCCCTCCAAATTTGTCAATTTTTAGCGGCACTCTTCTCACAACATGAACAAGGTCGTTCACAGACATGAATAAGCTGACTCTAAAATCTATAGGAAAGAAAGGGTCAGGAGTGACCACGTCACTGTTACCTCAACCAACCAAAGATGTGAGGGGTTTCCCACACTGTGTAGCAAGGGTTCCCGTATGACAGTAGTAACCAGGCATTGCAGTGCAAGCACGGCGCGAGACTCCACACCTGTGGAACGGAACACAAAAAATGGAAACAGATTCATGCATATGTGGAAATTTGACTGATGTGTTAAGAAATATCCAAATATTGGACTAAAGACAAAAGGATGACTGCACGTCTTCTCCAAGTCGCAGGAGCCCAGGGGTTGTCCAGATGCACTCCCCTCACTTGGAAACTTGTTAACAATGCAGCTTCTTGGGCCTCGCAGCAGAATCAGAAATTCTGGGGTGCTGGCCGGCAATCTGTGTTTCCACAGGATTTCCACATGATCCTGGGGCTCGCTCGAGTTTGAGAAGCCCCGGGCCGACAAGGCGTTTGACAAGTCTGCCTCAGGACTCTCCGGGGTGAGGGGGAGCAGATTACAGTTTAGTCTGATTTACTGGTTCTTATTCCTGGGGACAGGCACTTGTAGAAAACTGATACAATGCAAATGATTTTGTCTAGAAGAAATGGCCATGATTTCTGTCCAGTAGAGAATACTACTCCAGAGGTGAAGGTTGTACGGCCTTATGAGATGGTAACCAGTTTTGTATCTGACTTAGCCATCTTACACTAGTATTACTTCATACCTAACTTACTGACTATGCATTGATTCTTGTAGCTTCCTTTGAACTAGATCTGCATCTTGCTGGTTCCCTCATTAAAGATTTACTACATCTTTGACAAATGATCACTGTATACATCTATACAAAATGCTTTTGACTTTTTGAGAAGTGCACTTTGACACAGAAGGGAGGCAGTGTGACAAAGGAGTGAGCAGAAATGGACTGTTTCACAATTGGTCTTGGATGACTGGTTATCCAGGAGGGGGAAATGAAACTTTATCCCAGCCCACCCCATCCACAAACCTGATCAATTCTAGTGTATTGACAATGTCAATATGAATCACAAAACTTTAAAGCTCTCACAAGAAAAATCAGTATAATAACTTGACAACTTTGAGGTGGAGGGAAATTTGTTAAATTAGTCACAGAAAACACAAACCTCAGAGGAAGAGAAAACAAAACAAGAAATTGAACTACATTAAATTAAGAACTTCTGTGTCTTGAAATACACAAGAAAATCAGTGAAAATACAAGCCATCAACTGGGAGTGCAGATTTGCAGCACATTTAACCAACAAAGGATTAATCATAGAAATATATACTAAAAAAAAAAAACCTTCTCCAAATCAGTAATAAAAAGGCAAACAACCTAATAGGTTCACAGCAGAGGAAAAAATATGGCAAATAAACACACGAACAGATGGTTAACCTCATTAGTAATCTGAGAAATGCAAATTAAAACAATAATGAGATACCATTTGCACCCACCAGATTGGCAAAAGTGAAAAAGTCTGACAATACTACTTGTTGGTGAGGATGGATCCTTGAGGACACCGGCTCTGCTGGTACGAATGTCAATTGAAACAGTCACTTTGGAAACAATTTTGATATTATCCAGCCAGTTCAATGATCCTGAAACTCGGCTTCTGGCCACTTATCCTGGACAAATCCTTGCGTAGATGCTCCAGTCGCAGAGTAGCATCGTTCAGGATGTCACAAACCAGGAAAAACTTAAATGCTGACCCCAAGGAGAATAGTTCAAGATACTGGGGCATTTTCACACATGGAATGCAACACAGTGGTATGTTCATGGACTTTCATCACGTGTACTGACATGCGTCCCTGAATTTGGATCATAATTGTAGCTGAATTAAGACGAGTGGTCATCCTGCAATAAAAGAAACAGGAAGTAAGGTCACCTTCTTCTGACACTGTTGGGGCAACTTTGTGGAATATGTTTTCAAAGTCCTTTACTAGCAATTTAAGATAAATTTCTCCAAAAGAAAAATATCATTCCTTCTTACTTTTCATTTCCTGTTGATTTTTTTAAATTTGATCTTTTAAAAGTTATTATTTAGTCACTGGAAGGGGTTAATTATGCCTGGCTAGCTAGTACATCTTTTGAGCATCTTAACATACACACTGAAGGACAAGGACACTTGAATGTCAAGTGAAGAAAACACATACGTGCAGGGTGTTGGTCACGACTGTCCCGTGTCCATATATTGACGGACCTTTGTGTTTGGTTTATTTAAGCTTTAACTGCCATTCAAATAGTGTTTTGATATGATGAAAGGGGCAATAGGAGCAAAACACACCTCATCCTTGCGTGTAAAATTTGAAAGAATGATAAAAAAAGATGATGGTGAATTTCTATATGACAAATGATAAGCTGCCCAAGAAATAGTAAGTTGAATCATATAAAAACTTGCAAGACAGGTTGGTATCCTTGTTCTAGCAGGGCATTTGTTTCACTTTCTGTGTTATTTGTATTTTACACTTTCAAGAATTGCATTCCTTTCCTCCAACATTCTCTACTTTCTCCCATCTTGCCGTGGTTTGCTCAGTGATTGCTGCCTATCACCAAATGAGGCGCAATGTGGGTCCGCTTGACAATTTTAAGGAAACATTATGAAAGCATACGCACCAAAAATGTTTACAAAATCATTTGGGGGCAGTGTTACTGCTTTGAAAAGATGACTGTTACATGTAAAAGAGAATGATCTTTTTTACACTATATCCAAAAACCCCACTTTAACTCAAAAAGAAATTTGCTGAAAGGAAACAATTCAGGGAAAACATGTTGTTTGATAAAAGAGGAGGAAAAATGGTTGACTATTAAAATATTGCAAAGCCTTAAGATTAGAATATTGACAAAAGACTGAAATGCTTACACATTATCACTTTTCCTTTCCTCTCCTCCAGCCCCACTCCCGACCCCAATTTAACTTGGCTTCTACTGGCTTATTTCTCTCAGTTAGGGCAATGAGATGACTTCGCTGAAATAATGAAACACATGGATGGAAAATAACCCAAAAGATGGGAAAGCTGAAAATGCAAGATTGATAAAGTAATTTTAATTTGGTTCTACATATGTTAAGGTAGTTAGGGTGACTTTTGTGAAGGAGTCCAACTGTGTAAAGACAGATGTGCAGAAACTGATTAAACACACACATACACACCCTCCCAAGGCTGGTGCATGCTCTCTCTACATCGAGGCAGTGCTGTCTTGATTTCAGAGCACACTCTGTTGTTTTTGCAAACTAGACCATCTCAGATAAGGTTCTAAGGAATTGCTTATTATTCATTGCAGATGCTGCAAAGCCACCTAACATCTCTTGGTCTGTTGCATTTATGATATGAAAAATTACAGATCAGCTTTCAGCAATCTTCTCCTTGGCTCAATATGTGGCATGGGCAAAGGCAGTCAGGACTGGAAGGAGGTAAGGGATGGGGAGGGAAGGAAACCACTGCCAAAGAACTGATAAGCTATTGTTTACCTCTTAGCTTCTGAACTATAACTCTTCTTTCTTGTGCAGCTCCAGAATTTGTTTTTCCTCCTCAGTCTGCCCTTACTGTTACTAATGTTCAAAAACATCACAGATAAAATGAAGACTCCCGCTGTTGTATTGATCTTCGCCACAGTCTGGGGCCTGAGATGCCCAGACTGCACGCGCTCTAACTAACGCGCCCCTGGGCTCCCGCTGCTCTGCCCCTAGAACAGTCTGGGGCCAGGGACGCAGCTTGCTGGGCCACCTGGTGTCCAGGGAAACCGTCTGAGGGATCAATATGGCGGCAAGAGCTTGTCTGAAACCTCAGGACCGAACAAAGGCAAAACAAGACAGCAGCTCCGATCTGATCGAGGGTTTTCCAGTCACATTCGGGGAAGATACAGATTTCTCTGTAGTCTTCAAGATACGAGTGTGTAAAGCAGCATTGCCTCCTCTGAGGTTTCAGGGAGAGGAGGCTGAGAGGTTATGTAAGGAAGCGTTTGTCATACTTTTATTTTACTTCTCTTGAAAGATCAGAGATTTGAGATTTAGAAGCAAATAGGTCGTGGTTACATGGCCTCTTGTTCTCCACAGCAGCAATGTGCTATATGAGATGTCAGGTGCAATTTTTAAGGCATTTTGGGATTCCTGGCAGCAAACCAGTGGTGCAGTTTCACATAAATCTCTACAGTGATTATTACCAAGGTGGGGGTCTCTATATCAGTTCAAGCCAATTGTTCACTTTAGTTGGAATCATTTCTTTCTCCTTAAGACAAGGGACCAAATATCCCCTGTGGGAATCCTGAAGTTTGACTGGAAGGGACCACAAAGTTCTCGCAGGTCATCTCATTATTTTGAAGATTTCAGAGCCCAGAAGAGGGGAAGTGATTTGCCTACGGTCTCGGAGCAGAGCCCCAAACTAGGAAGCCTGGTTCCTGGTGAGGTGCTGTTACCAGGGAGCTGTTCTCCTTGGTATTTTCTTACATCTGTAAACAGTAGAGTGTGAGAGTCTCCGAGCAACTCTAGTGCATAAATTAATCAACATTTGCTGAGCACGATTATGCACAAGGCAGTGGGATTCAACAATGAATTAACTAAGATTCTGCCCACTCCAAATGCCAACTGAGGGGACTACCAACAGTGTCCTTCGAAAATGAGCAGTGGTTTATCACAATTTGCAGCAGCCCACGTGTTTCTAGCAATCTGTACTTCTGATAAGTATGAATGCAATTATACAGGGGGTTTTGAGGGGTTCAAAAATATCTTCATCCAATTAGTCAGAAAATAGAAAATAATGGCCTATGCCTAAGTTTATTGCCATATACTTCTTCTAGTCAGAGCAATTTTCACTTAAGGCATAGGTTCCTAGTTCTTTCTTCATGTGCTTCCCAATCTGTTAGTCATCCAGCCTCCAATATAACTTGTTAAAAGCACGCCTTCCCTCTCTCCTTCCATGGGTCAAGCACTTGCATTGGTTCAGTTTCCCTGTCCCTGTCTGGACATATATGTGCACATACCTTGGGCAAGTGCATTTCTTAAAAGTGGAATTGTATGGTGACTTTTCAATTTTAAAACAACTGACAATGCTTCTCCCAAGTGGGTATGCCATTTGGCACTCCCACCAACTGTGCACAATAGTTCCCGTTGTTCCACATTGTCAGTTTTCTAGGACTGCCATAACAAAGTGCCATAGGCTGGGTGGCTTAAGCAACAAAAATTTATTTTCTCACATTTCCGGCGGCTGGAAGTCCAAGATCAAGGTATCAGCAAGTTTGGTTTCTTCCGAGGCCTTTCTCCTTGGATCGCGGGTGCCTGATGTCTCGCTGTGTCCTCGTGTGGTCGTCCTCTGTGTGTGCACTCATCCCTGGTGTCTCTGAGTGTGCAAATTTTCCCTTTTTATAAGGACATGAGTCACATTGGATCATGGCCCACCTTAACAGCCTCTTTTTAACTCACTCACCTCTTTAAAGGTCTTACTTCCACGTGCCATCACATTCTGAGGTTCTGGGAGTAAGGGCTTCAAAGTATGAATTTTATGGGACACAATTCAGCCCATAACGCACATCCTCACCAAGATTTCCTGTATCAGGGTTTTTTTTTTTCTTCTTCTTAGTGGTTGTGAAATGGTATATAATTTGCATTTTCCTGATGACTAATAATATTCAGTATATTCCATAAGCTTAGTAGACATTTCCCATATCTCTTTTTATGACATATCTTTTATTGCCTATTTTAAAATATTTGGTTGTTTTTCTTTCTATTTTTGATTGAATAGTTTTAGATATCCTCAACAAAAGTATATTCAATAAAATATATGTTTTGAAAATATTCTTCCCAATCTGTGATTTGCTTATTCATTTTCTTAATCATGTCTTTCGATAAAATCTAATTTTTTCTTTTGTGATTTGTGTTTGTTTTCCCCTAAGAAATATTTGCCTCCCTCAAGTTTGTGAAGATTTGTGGGACTACCTTTTATGTTTAGGCCCATCACTAATTAATTTCTGTGTATGAAATGATGTGATGGCTTAAGCTTATTTTTCACACATCTGTTTACTGTCCCAAAAGATTTTCCTTCCTTCTTTGAATTATCTTAGCACATTGATTAAAATGCAATTGACTGTATATATGCGGCTCTAGTTCATGACTATCTCTTCTGTTGATTTTTTACCTATGATTATTGCAATAATTGCACCATCTTGGTTAATGTAGCTTTCTGCTAATTCTTGAAATCGGGTAGAGTGAGTTCTTTAACTTTGTCCTTCATTTGTTTTGCATATTTTAGATAATGAGTACTTCCACACAAATTTTAGCATCAGCTTATCAGTTTCTTGGAAAAGTCAGCTGTGATTTTGATGTGATTTATTAAATCTATAGGTCAATTTTGGGAGAATGAAGATCTTAATAATATTGTCTTCCTATCCATGAATATGGTGTATCTCACCATTTATTTAGGTCTTCTTTCAGCAGTGTTTTGTAGTTTCCAGTGTGGATTTATTCTTATATATTTGAGTTTTAAAATTCTATTGTAAACTATAGTTTTAAAAATTCTATTTCCTTTTGTTCATTGTGATATACAGAAATTGTTGCAATACCACCTTATATACTGACCTTGCATCCTGGGACCTACATAAATTCACATGTTAATTCAAGTGAAGTATTGTGGGTTTTTTTGAGATTTTATGTGATTTGCAAATAACAATCATTTTATTTTTCCCTTCCCAATCCATGTCTTCTTCTTTTCTTGCCTATTTCTCTGGGTAAGACATTAAGTACAAGAAGTAATAAGAGCAGACATCCATACTTTCCTGATCTTTAGGGGAAAACCTGACAAAGGCATTAAAATAAAGAAAAATTGCAGACCAGTATCTCTTATGAACACATAGAAGCCAAAATCTTAAATAAAATAATAGCAAAAATAATGCAAAATATAATATGCCATGACTAAAAGAAGGGAATTATAAGAAGGCAAGATTTATCTAACTTTAAACTCAACCAATGTAAATCATTACATTAAAAGGATAAAGAAGAAAACCCAATGGTCATCTCATTAGATGCCCAAAATCATTTGATAAAATTCTATACCTGTTCATCATAAACGTTCAGAAAACCAGGAATATAAAAATACTTTCTTAAACTGATAAATGATATCTACAAAAAACCTATTGCTATGATCATAGTTAATGGTGAAATATTGAATGATTTCATCCTGCGGTCAGGAAGATGACCATAATATCCACCATTGCCTTTTATTTTCAAGATTGTGTTAGGTATCCTAGCAAGTGCAACCAGGAAAGAGAAAGAAAACAAAAGATATTAAAATTGGAAAAAAGAAATAAAGCCATTTTTCCTTCAAATATTATAATTGCATACTTAGAACATACAAAGAAACCTATAAAAAAACTTAGAAATGATAAGTAAAATAGAAAAGTGTTCTGAATGCAAGTTCAATATACAAAATTTAATTATATTTCTATACACTGCCAACATTCAAGCAAAAAAGTAAATTTAAAAACAATATTATGTATAATATATTTTGTTAAAAAAATAAAATATTGGGGCTGGCCCAGTGGCGTACCAGTTAAGTTCGTGCTTTGGCAGCCCAGGGTTCATGGGTTCGGATCCCGGGTGCCGGTCGACGCACTACTTGTCAGCCATGCTGTGGCGGCGTCCCATATAAAGCAGAGGAAGATGGGCATGGATGTTAGCCCAGGGCCAGTCTCCCTCAGCAAAAAGAGTAGGATTGGCAACGGACGTTACCTCAGGGCTAGTCTTCCTCACATGCACAAAATAAACAAATAAATAAAATACTTAGAATAAATGTAACAAAAGTTGTGAAAAATATCTACACTGAAAACTTTAAAACATTACATTGAGAGAAATTAAAGAAAACTAAATAGAGGATGTTCCATGTTCATGGATTTTAATATGCAATACTTTGAAGATATCCATACTTTACAAGTTGAGCTATACAATAAATGTCATTCTATTCAATATTCCAGTATGTTTTTTGTGGAAATTGACCAACTGATTCTGAATGTACAGTCAAATGAGGTAACTTAGGCGATATTGAAAAGGAGAGATGAAATATGAGAAGTCACTCCACCAGATAGCATAAATTAATAGAATGTGTGATAGTTAGGGCAGTGTGGTGTTGGCCTATGAGAGAAAAAAAGACCAATGAAATTAGAATAGTGTCTACAACAGACCCACATGTGTGCAGTTAACTTATTTATGGAGGCTTCATTCCAATTCAGCAATGAAAGAATTTTTTTCCAATTTCTTCTTTTTTTTAATTTCTTTTATGCCTCCTTTTAACATTTAACTCTTATTTGTCTTTAATTTATTTTGAACTCTGTAAGAGCTCTTTCTGATTTTCTTCCACATATTAACCAATTATTCTAGTGATATATATTGGGGATATTTTGTACACTGTGGATTAATAATCATTCATCCAATATTTATAGAACACTTCTCATTTTCTAGGTACTATACTATATGCTAGAGCTAAATGGTAAAGTAGATAGATGGTAGATAAGTAGATGATAAACAGATAAAGATAGAGATACCGAGTTACAGATATATCCCCTGTCCTTACTGATATGAATTTCTAGTTAATTCCTTTGAATGCCAATTAATGGTAGGAAATTAGACAAGTGAAAGCCCAGATGATACGACCAATGGTAGGGGAATGATGAAGGGTGTTGTGATGGATTTAGAAATGGCACCAGCTCAAATATTGGAATTAAAAACAACTTGCCACATAAAAGGACTTCTAAGGTGAGATGTGTAGGTTGTGGACCTGTATAGATGACAGAGACAGTGATAGGAAGAGTGTCCTAATCAAGAAGGTAGCAAGATTTACCAAAGGCAGCACCAAGGGGACAGTCCCTCATGGGTGCAGACTATAAGAGGGTGCATTATCTGTGGAGAATTTGGAACTAATAATGAAACTATGCTTTAGTTTGTTTGCTTTTCATTATCACCGTGTGCCTGCAATTCTATACAATCTACTTTTGCAAAAACCTGCTGTAAAACACAAAACTATAAAACTCCTAGAGATAACAAAGGAGAAAACTTAGATTACTTGAGTATGGCAATGACTCTTTAGATACACCAAAGGCAGGATCCATGAAAGAAATAATTGATGAGCTGGACTTCATTAAAATTAAAAACTTCTGCTTTGAGAAAGACAATGTCAAGAGAATGAGAAGAAAAGCCACAGACTGGGAGAAAATAATTGTAACAGACACATCTGATAAAGAACCATTATTCAACTGTACAAATAACTCTTACAACTCAACAATAATATCTTACAACTCAACAATAATAAAGGAATCTGATTTAAAAATAGGCCAAAATCCTTAACAGACACCTCACCAAAAAAGATATACAGATGGCAAATAAGGATATGAAAAGATGCTCCACATCACATGTTACCAGAGAAGTGCAAGTTAAAACAACAATGAGAGACCACTACACACTATTAAAATGGCCCAAAATCTAGAATATGGACAACAGCAAATGCTGGTGTGGATGTGGAGCAATAGGAACTCTCATTCATTGCTTGTGGGAGTGTAAAATGGCAGAACCACTCTAGAAGACAATTTGGAAGTATCTTAGAAAACTAAGCATAATCTTCGCATATGATCCAGCATACAATCACACTCCTTGATATTTATCCATAGGAGTTGAAAACTTATGTCCACATAGAAACCTGCATGCGAATGTTTATAACAGCTTTATTAATAATTGTCAAACTTGGAAGCAATCAAGATATCCTTCACTAGGTGCATGGATAAACTGGTATAGCCAGACAATGAAGGATGAATAGAGGGAGCACAGAGGGTTTTTAGGGCGGTAAAACTACACTGTATAATATTATAATGGTAATGGTAGGTACATATCGTTATACATTTGTCCAAACCCATAGAATGCACAACACCAAGAGTGAACCCTAATGGAAACTATGAACTTCGAGTGGTTATGATGTGTCAATGTAGGTTCATCAGTTGTAAGAAATGTACCACTGTGGTGGGGATGTTGATAATGGGGGAGGCTATGCATATGTGGGAGCAGAGGGTATATGGGAAGTCTGCACCTTTCCTTCAATTTTGCTCTAGCCTTAAACTGCTCTAAAAAAAACAAAGTAAAAAAACCCCAAAAAACTGCTTATAGGTCCAAATTCTAAACAATTGCTGCAGTAACTATTGAGCTTTAATAATAATAATAGATAACATACATATCTTCAAATGAGCACATTTTTATTCCTCATATTTTTGCTGTCAACACAGAAGTTAATTTGCAGAACTGTCAGTTATACAGTGAGTTTTAACACTCCTGGGGTCAGCTACCTGTGTTCATTCGAGAGTCAATTCAAAACCAGTTGAGTTCACCTGGGTCACAGTTCTTTGCCTTTTAATTAGTGTTTAGTGTATGCACATTTAGTGTAGTACAGTTTGATTTAGGTTTATTATGCTGATATTTGTTTTTTGCTAGTGCCATCTGTCTTTGTGGTTCTTTGTTTCAATTTGTCACTTTGTGATAATTGAATATTATTTAGTAGTTTATTTTAATTTTTACTTTGTTTTTAACTATGTCTTTACATTACTTTTTTATCTATTTCTCTAGAGATTACAATATGCATCTTTTCTCATTATCTATCTAGAGTTATAATTATACTGCTTATATAAAATGTAAAATTTTATTTTAAAGCGTCATGTGACTTCAAGAAAGTAAGAGAATAGAAGAAAAATAGTTTTTTATTTACCATTCTTATGCTCTTGTTCCTTCCAACAGATCTGGTGTGATTTCCCTTTGACCTGAAGAGCTTATGTTAATGTTTCTAATACAGCATTTCTGTTGGTCATGAACTCTTTTAATTTTCTTTCACCTGAAAACAATCATTTTTGAAGGACATTTTTGTTGGATGTAGGATTCTGATTTGAGAGTTTCCTATTTTTCAGTCTTTCAGCACTTAAATTTGTCAAGCTCTTACCCCACGTTTTTTCTGATGGGAAACCAGTTCTCTTTTTTATTAGCTTTTACTTTGCTTTTCAGATTATTCATTTTTTTCAATACTTTGAATATTATATGCCTAGCTGTAGGTTTTGTTTTTGTTTGCTTTTTGTATTTGCACTGATTGGGTTTCATTGACTTTCTGGATTAGCAAGTTTATTTCCTTCTCAACGGTAAAAAATTATCAACATTATCTTTTTAAATGTTTCTTCTGCTCTATTCACTCTCTTCTCCTTCTGGGTCTCCAGTTATATCTCACTGAAGTGGTATTGTCTCACAAATATCAGACTCTCCATTCTGTCATTATTATAATTTTTCCATCACTATCTTGATTATGATGTTTCTTCTTTGTGTTTTGGTTTAAATAATTTGTATTGTTCTGTCTTCAAATTTACTTATATTTTTAATAGCTTTAATCTCTTTGGTAAACTTCCTTATCTTTTCACACATGTTCTTCAGCTTTTCCAGTATATGATAGTAATTTTAAAGCTCATGTCTTGTAATATTGCATCTGGATTTCTCTGTCTTCTATTGACCATTTCCTCTCCTGACTATCAATAACATTTTCTTGCTTCTTCATGTATCTTTTAATTTTTTTAACGTGTGCCAGGCATTGTGTACAAAACAACAATAGAGACTAAAATAAGTAATATTTACCCAGAAAACAGCATGCCCTTTTCCTGCCAGGCAGGTGGCATGGGGCACTTTGTCCACCTGATCTGCAGTTGAACTTGGTAATCTTCTTTGTTGCAGCTTTAGTTAGATTTTGATCAACACTGGCTTCAGAAGTTTTGGAGGAAAGATCAAGAATTTACCTTCTGCAGGCCTGAAATCTAAGCACTGTGAAACTCTAAAGATTTCTTTGTTCTTTACAGTCCAATTGCTATCCTTCTGAATCACAGGAGATCTTTCTCTTTTATGCAGATTGGATGTCAGATTTTGGGTTGTTGGGAATTATTTCTGCACCTTTGGTAGTCTCTCTCTACCACACTCCCCTGGCCTTTGGAAAGCAGTTAACTCAGAGTTCTTAAGGATTCTAGCCTTTCATGACAGTCTAATCATGTCCAATAAAAGACCTTTAAGATTTCACCTAGTTTCTCCTTACTCCTTAAATATGGTGGATTTTTCTTCCTCCCATTTCTCCAACAGACATAAAAGAAGATGTAGCTATTTCCTTGCTTGGAAAGGACTAGTTAATTTCTATATTTAAGTCTATGTAGTTTTCTATGCATCTTTACTCTCTGGCGGGTGTTGAAAACTATGGTTCTGTAGCTTATCCAAATTATTCTCCTATTTAGAGTGGAAGCAATAGTCCCTTGATTCTCTCTAGATCCTAATTGAAAACAGAGGCCCAGGTGCTTTCTTTTAAACATATTGTTTGAACAGGTTCTCGAATAAAAGTATGTGACCGTGAAATTTATCATCTAAACAGGAACATTTTTCATAGTAAAAGGAAATGATAAAAACAACTGAAATTATATAACTAAGTGTTTATTTATTGATGGACAATTTAGTTTAACTTTATTGATAAATCTATAAAATAGTTCTATCCAAAACTATTTCAAAACTAAAATTATTTCTGAAACACATAAATAACATATATCTGTATACACTGAAGCAAACTGTTAAAAATTCTTTATATTAATTATTTATACATTAAATAAGCATAAGCAGCATAATTACACACTGTTGGGCTCAAGTCCATGATGTAATCAATTTTAAGGTAAATTTGTCTCTATACTAAAGTCTTCATATTATTCTGAAGATTTGTTTTAAATCTATTACTTTGAATTTTTCACATAATTGCTTTTAATTATTCTTCAAAAGTTGATTTTGTGATTAAGTTTGAAATTATTGACATTTTCAATTGACTCTTTTCCACAAACCATCATTTTTTTTGAGAAAAGAATCTCTTTATAAATACTGTGATATTTGGTAAGCACATAAAAAAATTTGCTAAATAGAAGATATTCTCAATTCTATTGATTTATATTGAAATATGTACATATTTTAGCCTCTATATTTTCTCAATCACTATCTTTTCCCCTTTTTCAGAGACAAAAAACCTCTCATACATATAACAAGGTACAATAAAAGCTCTGAAATTAAGGTACTCTGTTAATGATTCCTTAGTAAAATTTTTCAAGTTCAGATGATGTAAAATTAGAGGCCTTCTCAATTTCATTCCTTCTGAATTCAGAATATAAATAAAGCTAATTAGTAATAGAAGGTCCATTAGAAGGTGTTTATTATAAGTTGGGATCTTCCAAACAGTTATTTAATTTCAAAATTGAATCCTGTACACTCTGAGTTCTTGGCATTTAACTTGCTCAGTTTCTGCCTTGCTTTATGGGAATATTTTTCTACGTCTTCCTCTTTGCAAGTTGTTTTTTGAAAAGGGCTGAGTTGGGAGCTGGTGAATAATGCAATTCACTAAAGTTTCAGTAGCTGAAATTTTTGGCAAAGTTTTGATTAAATATCTCTAAATGACTCTTTAAAAATACAATAAAAATGTAGAGCTATTTAGAAAAATATTTGATTTCATGATAGGTCACTTGGGTTGATATCCAGAAGAGCCCTTTAGTGCTCAGACAATTGTTGTATCCATTCTTGATGGGTAGTGAAGATAGAAAGTGCCCACTATTATGCTGAAATACTCTTTTATTTCCAACATTAGTTTCTTCACAAAAATTTTACATTTCAGTTGTTCTATGTAATAGAAAATATTATTAAATTTTTGCAAACACAGCCTCTATTTCCATTGGTAGAATATCACACCCTTCTTGGATACAATTATGAATTGTGTATGCACAGTAACCAATTTTAGACACATTGATGCTTCAAAATTTTCATAATTTGGTAAGAATTTTATTATTACCATAATCGTATTCCATAGAAAAATTTGCATTTTTGTTATCGCCACCAAAGCAAATAATTTTATATTAAATGTTAAAATTTTATCTAAATTTGTAGCATTCACAATAACCTCACAAATTTCACTTTCAATAGGACGAACTTAAGAAAGTTTTGATTCCAGGAAGTGGATAAAAGTATTGATCCATTATTGAAAATAACTTTTTCTATTTAAATAATCTAATGACACTGATATAAAACTGGCATTATTTAACTTCGCAAATTTCTTTTGCTAAAAAGCCAACAACTTTTACATATACAAAAGAAAACTTGGAATTAAAAATATTCAAAATCAACTTAGAAGAACAATCATTTGATCTAAATCAAATTATACTTCACAGAGTGATATATAAAAGCCCTAATGCAGCTGTGTATGATAAATCATTATCTTTGGGCTCAATCTTCTCACGACACTATTAAATTTTTGGAAAGACGGCTAAGACTCTTTCAGTAGATCTGTCTCTTCAGATGTTTGAACTCGATATACTTATGACCTCTTTCGGAGTTAATACAATCTGATTCTATGAAAAGAAAATTTTATATGACTGTCTTACTCATTGTTATTTTTGTAGTGATAATGGAAGGCTGCTGAAGATGTTATTGATTTTGCTGTTTCTAAAAGTAATAATTGATTATTCTAAATCAAGATCCTTTGGGGGAAAAATGTCAGAGCATTTCTGAAAATGAAAGTTTCCAAACACCAACCATTTTGAAGAAAATTTTCACTCCCATAATGATGTTATCACTTTTTTATCTTTTAGAGAGTTTAGAATATCCTGGCCTCCATGAGTATAACAGCATTACCATTCACAGTGCAACCTCCACCACTCTTACTGTTGTGTTTTCACTTTTTTTCTCTGAAAATTTCAAAATACTCATTTTCCAGAGATGGTCATCGTGGAATTTTTTTGGCGATTCGGAACAAATTCTGATAGTTCTGTTCTTTGACATCTTCACTTGGGAAAAAGAGAAGCAGTATTAAGTTCTCCACTTAATGAAAGTAGAGTTTAATGAAAGTTTGCGGGGAAAATCGCTTCCTCCTCTAACACAGGAGTCCATGACAAGATACACTTGTTACAGGACTTGGAGTTGGAAGGTAATGATTAACTTTCAAGTTTGAAAGGAAACGGTCAATCAGCCGAGGCTGACTGATGGTGAAGGATACTTTATCCTTTGGGTCTCAGAAAATGTTCAAGTACCTGTCTGCCCCAAACACCTGCCCCCTCACTTCTTCTTACCTGTATCTTGCCCCCCAGTCCTTGGCCTTTAATTGCCACCATGACATCATTGAAGGGCAATCCTGACATATTTTCTGTAGCAATCCCAAATAAAACGAGGGTACTAATATCATAATCCCCTTCAAACTATCTCTATTTGCACCCTCAAACCCTCCCTCAAGGGTAATATGCAGCCTGGCTAAGCGTGCAGACTTGGGCACCAAACTGATCTGGATTGAAATCCTACCTCTGTCACACACTGTCCGTCTCCACATACTAAGGAGATGACACCAATAAATGACTAAGTGAAATAAATGAAATAAACTCATGTGAATGAATGCGACTGGCACATGATCAACTCTCAATTGCTCTTGGCTATTATGTACTTTATTCATTGCATTTTGAGGTGGACAGATGTAAAGCAAATAACATTTTAGCACATCTGCTCTGAGAGGAGGCTGAGGGCCAGAGGTGTCAGGGACGGCCCCATATCTGAGCCACTAAGTGCAAAGTCCTGCACTGGCACCCAGGCCCTCCATTTCCACCCCTCACTGTCAATGCCCTCACTGTCAAAGGTGGACCTCGCGGGGAGGTGGTCAGGGTGCAAAAGAAGGAAATGAAAATATGATGGGCTGCAATGGGTGGGATCAGCTTTGACAGGCAGCGGGAAGGGCCACCTCTCTGAATGAGGCATCTAAAATGCACAACAGAGAGGCTGGGGTGCTCTGTGGGTGCCCGTGGCTGCAGTGCCACACCTCACCACTTTCTGTGGTGTCTACCGCATAGACAGTCTTGATTTTCCATGTTTCCCATTCCACCTGCCTTAACGTACTGCCACACACGGTTGTGCAGGTTGCTTACTAAGGTGCCCTAAGGTGTCCTCACAGTGGGTGCCTTGTGAGGTGTGTCCTCTAGTATGGAGTTGTATAGTACACAAGCGCGTAATCATACATTCCGTCCTGCATCTGAAAGTCTGAAGGGCTGAACTGATTTTGTTTACTAAAAAGAAAATCAACTCTTTTCATTCTTTTGAGATTTATGTGCCCTTTTTTAAATGCGGAGATTATGGAATTACAGTGAATTGCAGAAGATAATGAAGGACAAAGGATATTTAGTCCAAACTGAAACTGTCTTGGATAAGTTAATTTTGGGTAAAGTTTACTGGGCAGATCTACTCAGGAAAATACTAGTTATTTTAAGCCTAAACAAACATCCTCAAACCAACCAAAACAACCAAATTGTCTCATTTTTGTTGATTTTTATACTATTAAAGTTTTATTTTATTAAATTAAAATTTTATCATTGAATTTATTATTTTAGTTTAACTTATTTAAAATTTTGTTGTGGGAGTAATAAAACAACTGTTTTATTTCTCTCCTTTATGTCCAGAATTGGTCACTCTTTTTTAAAATGATGACTATTTATAGATTATTACGTATCTTCCCACTCATCTCTATAAGTAAAGAGTGATTGTTCACTCAGATTCTTATTTCACTTACATTTGAGATCTTCCCTGATTGCTTGGAAAGAAATCTTGAATTCAAAGGCAACACGTGCCATTTTTACAACTCTGGGATTCACAAGTATCATCTTTAATATCACACTCAAACCCGACATCTGAAATTTTCCCTGACGCCACTTAGGGAATGTGGCGTGTCTTATGAATAGACAGATAACTTGTTACCTTGATAGACATGTTTTACTTCGATTTTTTCTTTGGAGTTTTGATTAGCTGTCAATTATTTCCCCAAAGGTAATATGTTATCTGCCTCTTTGTCATTTTCTGAAAATATAATAAGCTTATAAGCACCTACCATATCCTGAGGAAACTCCTTTATTTTAAAAGGCAAAAAATGTTGTCCTTGCAAGTAGTGACATTACTTGAAAGACAATTCTACTTTCTCAATTAATTAACAAATCTTTATTTTATCATTTCCTTTGAAAATCATTAGAGAACCATCTGAAACTGTTGTTAGTGCTGGGAATCCTGGGACTCTGAATATCTTCGCTGCCTTCAGGACTTCTTCATAAACAGATATACACAAGGGGCTTCTGACGGGTGACGTGGAGACTTAATAGAGGGTGGCTTATTTGCCAAAATAATTTGTGTTCATGAATATAATTTCTGTCTGGATGCACGTTAACTTTATATTTGAGGAATTAAACCTTCTAGCAATTTTTTTCTGATTGCATCAAAGTGGAGTTGAGATCTTTCCTTGGATTGCACCAAAAGGGAAATGAATGAATGAGTGAAATGAGAGGAGTAAACTTACTTGTGGAAATATTTTTTCTTGTATCATATTCAAATAAAAATGTGCTTCTTATCTTTAGGATGTTAAATTCTTCTTACAACAAATGTACTTGACCTGTTCAGGAGAAGCAATCAAATATGCCCACAGTGGGAGGATATGCTTGGGCTTGTCATTCAATGCTCTTAACACCTCTTTGTGAAAATAGACCTTTTCCCATTTCTTAAATGAGGAAAGAGCGTAGAATGGACCTGAGATATCAGCTGTCTCAGGCCCCTTACTTAATAAATAAGTGGGTCTTCCAGGGAAACTTAATAATTTGCTCAACACTACACAGCTAATAGGGGCAGAGCTGCAGCCAAAACTCACTTCTTCCAACACCCGGTTGTGTTCTCGCTTGCTGTGTAACCCACCCTCTAAGAAAAAACCAAATCATCACACAATATCAGGTCACAGTTTATTAAAAACTGACACTAACAGAGAATTAATTCAGATAGTAAGCATATGCACTAACTTGAAATTAAGAATTAAGACTGCCATGCAGAGATCTGATCTAAATTATTTTGAGAGGGCCTCAAATAACGTCATCAATGGGGGTTAAAAAGAATCTCTCTGAACCTTATTTGCTTGCACACTTCTACAAATGTGTTTCCCTTACCAAATGCATCCTTTAAAAAGCAAATCTCAAGCTGCATTTTATTAGAAAAACTCTCTTAATTGACATACATGGAAAAACACAGGAGCTTTCCAATGTATTATTTCATTCAAGACTATGACTGACCCTGTGGAGTACTTGTTATTTTCACCATCTTATTTATGAATATTGGGGGCAGGTTTGTTGAGTGAATTACCCAAGTTCACCCAGCAAAGCTGAGAATCAAACCCCCAGGCCAAGCTGCGTTCCGTGGAGAGTTATGTGGTGCAATGGAGGGAGCGGGGAATTACAGATCCCGGGAAGGTCTGGGACTCATGTCCTGCTCACAGTGACTCTGTTTCCACATTGTAAGGTCAGATGCTTCCACTATTTTCCCTTTTCTGTTACACAAGCTTGCCTTTCCCTTCCCCTATGGTCTAATCAGTGCAGTGTGTTCTACTTTCTAAAGATTTTCCCAAAACTAGAATGAGAGGTCATCTTCATCTCCACGTGAAAAAGACTGTGATTTAACGTAATTATCATAGACATAGAAAGTTTGCTAAAAATATTTGGCATTGAAACAGGGAACAAAATAATGATATGTAAAGAATTTAATGATAATTTCCATTGCACGGTGCTTTTATATGGTCTTGAAGTACAGGTGACGCATTTGGTCATTTACACATCCTTCTCCTGTCTACAGAAGGACCTTCTGTGTGAGCCCTTGGTCAGCAAGCCCTATCATAGCACAAGTGAGGGACATGCAGAGCAGGGAGAAAAATAAGCTTTGATATCTCCAAGGCTACAGTGATTCTCTCTAAACTACACCTAGAACCTGAAATAAAAATACGAACACATATTGAATTTGAGTTCTAGGCGTGTGTGATAGTGGACATTCGCTTAAATTGCCTGAGGGTGGAATCTTTTTGCTTGATTTAAGAAATCTGAGCAAGTGAGGACAGTGAGGTAATTTGGGGTTTCCTGTTCTATCTGAGCCATTGAACAGTCATCAGCAATATCCCCTTGTTTACAGACTCCTGGCAATTACTGCCGGAATCACGCTACTGACCCCCAAAGAGAGACATCCTCACCCTCCTTTGGAAATGCCACAGTTATAACTTGATGCCTCTCTGATTTAATCTGTAGCCACGTTTAGCCCATCACATAACAAATTATTTTTTCCCAATGGTGTATGCTGTTTATTTCCTGAGATAGTCTGCTGCTATTCAGTTACCTCGTGACCAATCTTTGCTAAATCCACCAGAAATGATAAGATTTGGGTAAAATTTGGGTAAGATTTGGGTAAAGTGGCCCCTTCACATAAGTATGTTTTATGTAAATATTACTGTCCCAAATTTGTCTTTGTTTAGCAAGTATCTAAGGATGTGGCTTTTCCAAATTATTTTTTGTAAAGGGATTATCTCTTTATGTTAAAAACATGTACAAGAAAAAAAAGAAGAAGAAGAGGAAAGAGAAACATTGCTTATGCCTCAGCATATAAACCGAGGTGAAGAACTTGCTTGCTCAGGTAATTGAGGCTAAAATTCATTTCCCACAAAATATATGGGCTCTGAGGCATACAGACCATTTTAGATAATTTACCCATTTCTTCACCCAAACAAAATGCTTTCCCCCTTCGTGCTGGAGTGGACACCTCCAGGTGGTACTACAACCTCCAGCCACCAGCTCCTGTGTTTTCATTTGATGATCTCGACATCGCTATGCCAGGAGGAGTGACTTTTGCTCCCATTTTACAGATGAACTCACTGCGGCCCAGAGTGAGCGGTAAATTAGTGGAGCCGTTTAAGGTTCTCCTGCACAGCGCGCAGCAGTGCGCTTCATTGGTTTGGACTGATTTCACTTGCATCATGAAGAAGCAGAACAGCAAGAAGCTCCATTCCTTTAAGAGAGTTATACGGAAACAGTCCCCAACAGCCTCGCTGCCACGACAGACAGTGCGTTCAGAGTCCTAGTTCCTGAAGAGACCTGTAAAGCATGAGAAACAAGAAGCAGCAGCACCCTGTTCTGTGCACACTCGCGTGGACCAGAGACACAATCACAGAGATAGCGAATGGGTGTGAAAATATGCAGCTCTCAGAAATGGAGTAAATGCACATACATTTTGTAATGAGTGACTGTAATGAAAGTCAAATGAATTATAATAAAATATGGAGTTTTAAAAAAGAAAACTACTCAATGCATAATGTTGCTGGGAAGACATTTAACAGTTTTTCACTGCATGCTATTGTCAAAGTAAATAACTACCCAAGACAAACTTACAAAGTGGTTTTAACTCTAATGTGATGCAGAAAGTCAGTCATTTAATTTGTTAATTAGTATTATGCCAGAAACTATCTATTCAATATGAAGCAAATATGTTTACAATCTTATCTGCCATCTGTTTAATAGATGGGAGGATACTTAGAGCTGGATTCTCAAAGAGGGTTGTTGAAAATTTGTTCCACAATTAGTGGAGCAGATTTTTTAATTCTGGAAGAATTTTGCATGTGTGGGGAGCACCTCCACTGAGAAGATAGTACATCACAAAGCTGCTACTCAAGATTAGCGATTGTCTATAATGGGTGTCAGCAGATGCTCACCAAATTTAAGGAGTGGAAAAAAATTAAAAAAAAATACCTATGAATACTCTGATATATCTATATAAATATAACAGTAGCTCACAAAAGGTAGAACTGGTTTAGCACAAAACAATTTTAAGCCCAAATTTATAGAGACGAACAACGTAAGGCTCCGTTTCCCCATAGCACACAGTATTTCTGCAGTCAGCAATTTTTCAAGATTTCATACAAGAAAACTTCAGTTATGCAGTACCCTAGCCATTAAAATGAATTCTCAAGGTGCTTTTAAACTGCTGCTTAAGAATGGATTTTAAATCATTATTTGGAAGAGATTTGAAAATAAAATTGGTGATAACTGAGTGTCTTAGAGGAAGTGCTACTTTAATTCTGGATCGTGAGCAGGCTGCCTGAGCAGTGTGCCCAATGCCATCAGGGCGAGCCCTGAACAAAGTCTGTTCTTCCGCAGCCGTCTCCCCCTCCCATCTCCCATCTCACTGAAGCTTATTGCACCTCAATTCATAGGAAGACTGTTTACATGCCAGGATGACTTCCTCTGACTCATGTTGTACCATTCTTCCTCTTTCCCTAAAGACATTCTGGGTTTTATAACTACCACTTTTTTCATAGCATCATTTATCAGCCAAGTACATCTTCAAGAATTTTGCTAAATACACCACTCAGTGTTTGGGCGCATGGTCGCTCACATCCGTCATATTGTCAGTCATTCACGTGCCAAGGAAGCTTTGTTTTTGCCAGGACTATGCATTATCAGCACACTATTTTACTTCTCATTATCAAATCAAAATAAAAATCTCTATTCTGACATTTGCCCATAATTAACTCTCCTCCTTATTGTTGTTTACTGGCACAGCTAAAATTCATTCTCTATTTTCAGCTCATCTATTAGTTTCAAAGAAAAATATAATATTTATTTTAAAAGCTCACCTTCATGTGTTATTTTTGGTTTTCCTCTGGAATTCTCTAAAGATGTGCAGTCCTTGCAAACAGCATAACAACGATTATCTAGAAGAAAGCTGATAATGGTCATGCAAACTAATTGTTTTCTTCAATGGCAGTTGACTCCATCCCTTGCTTTTCCCAATTTTCCTCCAGACCTCCTCCCCAATGAAGAGGTTTAGCACTTATGATATAAGCAATTTGCAAGAGGAGCAAAAACCTAATGATGATTTATGATGTGAGAGGCCGCTCCAACATTTAAATCACTTTCCCTTCTGAACTTTTTTTTGGCTTATTGTGTGGAACTGACCTTATGAGCTCTGGCCCTCGGGGAAAACACATTTTCTGGAATTCCAAAATGTCTGTGGATCAAAAATGTCCTGGCTGGTGACGCTTTTCCCTCCACATTGTTTCATAATGTTCTCCTAGGATACCCCATCTCCAGGCTACAGAAGGCATCACTGCCTTAGGAAACAATTATTTGACAAACTATAGTTGTCTTCCTAAATCTGTTTCTACACCTCTTGAATCACTCCATAATGATGATTTCATCCTTAAGATGATGGAAGCATAAATAGCACACACGCTCTTTGTGCAAACATGTACAAATATACGTATTTTAAATCCTACAACTTGGAGTGTCAGGGACCCTATCTCAATCAGTATGAAGATTTCTGTACAAAACACCTCCCCAACCCTGCCTTGCACGTCTTCCAAAAAAGGAAAAAAAAAAAGGGATTTCTGGCTAACAAGGTTTAGCTGAACAGGCACCTGATTCCCCAGACTTTCTGCACACAATGCAGAGAGTCCGGTGGAGACATTACAGGATCAAACCCATTGTAACGTTCTAAACCTCAATTCATCTGTTCCTAATAGTGTTTCAATAGTATCCTAGTAACCTCTTCTGTGAGCTTCATCTGGTCTGTATTTGCAAACACTATTAAAAAAAAAAGGCCTTGTATTTGGGGGAAGAAAGTCTGTGTTAAATCTCTTCGTGGAGCTGCTGGGGAGGTGCGGGCGCCTCTGTGGGCGAGTGTATTTGCCAACATGCCATATGGGAGTCATGGTTGGGACTTTTTTTTTCCTAGAATAATTAAATGTTGATGGCAGAGTTCAAATGGATCATTAAAATTCAAAAGTGTAAGAAACAGATTTTTTCTTATGTTGCTGAACGCTCCAGAGGGCCGAATAGCGAGCAGAAGGGAGGAAGGCTGCCGTCCTGTGAGCAGCGTGCGTCGGGATGGTGCTAATTTGATCATAATATAGTCATCTCTGAAGATTACAGCTATTCAATTAAATATTCTAATTAACCTGAAGTATTAGGCAAATGATACTAATTACAAATATTCTCCTGAGATTCACAGCGATGAGAATCCCACTTGCAACCGATACTTCTGGCCAATGTTTCGTAACACAATGTCCTATATCATAGGCTTTCAGAATATTAAAATGCAGTTAATTTGCCTAAACCTCATTTGTGTAATGGCATTAGCATTTTGTTTGAAATTGTAATAAACGTACATCCCGCTTTCAAGTAAGGTTTAAAATGAGTGCACTCTTGGGGTGACTTGAGACTCCTGTTTACAGACCCCGCGCCTGGCTCAGTGAGCGGAACAGTCTGAGCTCAACTTTCAGTCGTTAAACGCATTGAAATTGTTTAAAAATGCTAATAATTTGTCTTTTCAAATAAGAAGAAAATCTCATGATGTCGCCATGTGACCGGGCTCCTACTGTGAGGGCCCTGGTGCTTGAACTTTCCTGCGATTCCTGGGAGAACGGTTCGTTCCGCAGGGTTGCTGGTGGCTTTGGAGAAGCGTTCTTACAGGAGAGGCTGCTGCACCCTTCATTCGCTGTGTCGGCCTTCTCTCTCCTCTTCACGTCGCACACCCCCTAGGGGCGTCGGATTTCTGCGCAGCCAACCTCGGAGTTGTAACGGACTGCCCTCATCTCAGGAGTCTCCCCCCTCAACAGCCCTCTGTGCTCCTCCAGTCTCCCATGGGGTAGGGGGCCTCCATCCCTTCTCGCCCCCTCCCCAACCACACCGGTCAGACCCACCTTGCCCTCAACAACACACCTCTGTGCTTTAGGGACCAACAGTACCGATGGGGGCACTGGGTCCGATTTATCACCAGCAGGGAAGCTCCACGAACAACTCTCCGAGTTTTGTGCAGTGTTCATGGTGGGAGCTCCAGGAGTCTGGACGCGTGTGTGCTGGTTTCCGAGCCCAGTTCCTTGGGGAAGTAAAGACTGGGGCAGGGCCAGGTTTGAGTGTCTTCACAGTCGTGCTGTAGGACGAGTGAGCAGCAGAACAGAGAGCTGGTGTCAGGTGATGTATGGCCCAGTCACACATGCACTGTAGAGCAGAAGAGTCTGGATCATATTTAAAAATAGGGGCACAGTGGGTGTTTGTTGAAATGCCATGCCCTGCGGGCATTTATATGAATAGGGGCATGGGGGATGGGAAGGGTAAAGACTGCACTCGGATGTTGAATTACCCTGGTGATAAGATGGGGTTTGCACTTACAACAGTCAGACAAAAGTGAAGAGGATGATAGTGCTGAGTCCACAGAAATGAGCAGGAGTGCATAGGCGCACCCAGCACTGGCTGGCTCAGTGTCTGCCATGTTTATGTGGGCACTGGACGCCTGTCAATGTTTACCAAAGGAAGAGTGAGCAGGAAGATACCATCTCTATTTATGCTGGGACCTAATACAATGAATGCAACGATCTATAGATACATCCTCTGTGGGAGTGAATATGCTAGGATGATTTACCTTTTATAAACACTGATGTAGTAAAATCGCCATGAAATGCATTGATCTCTCAGAAACAGAGGAAGTAAGGGAGGGGGCTTTCGTTTACATAAAGTGGACGGAATGGAATAATAAACACGTGGGGAGCAGATAATGCCCAGTGATATACACATTTACAAGAGAGCAAACACAGAGAAGAGATCCGCTTTTACAAGGGGAGAGATTTCCACATTCGAGGTAATGGGCTATGTGCCTGCTAGTCAGCTCTCTCTCCCCTAGAATTTCATCCAGGACCTGTAACAGCTGATGCTGAGAATGGGAATCTGTTCTCAGGATGGCTTATGCTGATGGTTGAACCTCATGTACCTAAGGACCTTCCCATTTCTGGGGGACTCATGGGTCACCCAGCCAGTGCTGTTTGGCCTCATGCAACTGATGTTCACAGCTACTTGAACAAAAGAGAAGAAAGCAGATGGTTATGCAAGAGTTCTGGAAAGATCATTTTCATACATTGTGAAGACACGTTTGAGTGGAAGATGATGTTTTCAAGGATGTACAGGAAGTCGTAAGAGTAAGTTCTAGGAGGCTCCGGAGGAGGACATAAACGCGTGGTGGTGGCAGGTGTTTGTGAAACACTTCTGTGTCATCACTAGCTTTCTTTCGTAGCTAGTTAGCATAATGGATTAAAGAAGCACAGGACAAAAGCAATATATAACATTTAAATAGGATTTGTATTCTGGTTATGTTCCTAAAAGGAAAATTCTCTGCTCATCATTGAAACTACAGGCCCTATAGTGAGTCGACCGTGTGCCGCCCATTTCTGTTATTCTGAATCTGGGTTTCCATCGGCCTCTTTCGAGACACAATGGCCCAACCTACTGCCCTTCGCTCTTTGCAATGGGTATAAAAGGAGCAGGGGATGGCTCAAGTCCTATACCCCAAAAATAATGAAAAAAGGAAAGAAATGAGCTAGAAATGGGTGAATGAAGGACAGAGATACATAGTGGAAAAAGAGAAACAAAGTGAAAATCTCCCTCACATACAAGACTATTATTTGAGGTTTCAACCGCCTTGTCCAAGCAACAAGAGTCCCAGTTCTGGAAGGTTTTCTGTCTTGTCCTTCCTTCGGAGCATGGGGCCGTTTGGAAATCAATAGCCTGAGCTCTGGCTGCCACACGCCAGACAGCTGGGCCGAAAACACGCTCCCTGTTTTCATCAAACAATTTTTATTCTAAATATTTTCATTTTCTCCTTTACAGAATTGATATGAGTGATGCTACTCAGATGGACCAGATGATGGGCATTTTTGTTGGCTAGTTTGTATTTGTGTTTATTTAAAAGAAACAAAATAGTTGTATCTTGAGGTGAGAATAAGTCACTCCCCTGTTCGCTCTGGTAAAAGAATTTGACCCAGAAGTGATATTTGTAGACTGACGTGGTCTACATCCACTTAGAAGTGGACTGAAAGATGGAGCCACTTCCGTCGTGAAATGATCTCATCTTAACATGAGACTGTTGCCAAAGAACACCTGCGGCGGGGCCAGAGCGCAGGCTGGCTGCGTCTGGGCCAACTCCTACGGGCTGTTTCAATGTTCCTTCTTCCCGGCTCCGGGACCAGCAGGAGCGACTGGCACAGCTCTGCCCTCTCGGGTGGGACACGTGCCAGGCCGCTGAGCTTTGCAGGTACAATGGCATAACCGCTGGTCACACACGAGCCACGCGTTGCTAAGTCCATCAGGGAAATATGTGGCACCTCCCACCGTCAATACCAGCCTCTGCCTGCAGTTTGGGTAATCTCAGAAGTCACACCAAGTAAGCCACACTGCAACGCATTTCCTCTCTGCGTGTGTATGTGTGTGTGTGTGGGCATCTCCTTGCCTCAGCTGGCACTGGACACTAGTAAGTATAATTCACCCACTTTCACAATACACGTAGCAGGGTTTACTCAGACACCCAGGCTGTATACAGAACCAAGAACACCCATGTATTTGTGGGAAACCAGGAAATACAGAGACACAGCAGGCCACACAACTATTGTCAACCACACCAGGAAATGCCACCTGGAATACGGAGCGGTGTGAAAGCAGGCAAGTGGAAAGGGCTGCGAAGTGAAGTATTTTCTGACATGTTTTTATGACATAATTATATTGATCTGAAAGACGCTCATCCAGAACCACAGCTTTTTATACCCCAAGAAAAAACCCTGAGCCCGTAGAATCTTTTCAATCACTTGATATTCATAGTCTTACTCAAAGGTCTCTGAATATGTCGCGTGTGTAATACCGATGCAAAATTTGGCCCTGTAGTCGCGGCCAGCAGTATGTTTCAATGAGGTAATTTTCCTGCTGCCTAAGAACATCAGCAGGGTGCAATCTGGAACCAAAACAGAGTATGACATCTTATTCACGCATACATCTGGAGGAAAAAACTACACTTTATTAAAGGAAAATGGGATTTCTGGATTGTTTTGACAAGCAGCGAGAACGTACAACTCAGTTCACGTACAGTATGGTGTGTGAATTTGAGGGGCTTTGCGGCCCTAGCAAGCCCAGCCTGCACAGCTAACGGGACGTATGGGGCTGGGTTCTGGAAGCTGTGGGGATTGCACAGCAAGGGAAAAAGAGAGATGCTCGATGGGGTGTGTTTTCATTTCCCCTTTCTGGCATTCTTGGTGTTCAGAATCAGCATCATTAGTTGCTCTGCAGAGAGTGCAGGTGACTTTCTTCCCCTTTTAAAGTCAACCAATGACAATTCTTCATTTCTTTATATTTTAGGGTCGCCCTAATTCTCCCTGTGTGAGGGGAAAAAAGAGCACATTCCTTGACCTTCTTAAATCAATTTAAGCATTGAGATTTAAAATAAATACTGAAAATAATGTCAGATTTTAAAATACCAGCTGTGCTCAAACCCTTGCGTTCCTCTAAATCACCTAGTTTTATAGCTTTCTGCATCTTTATTACCCCTTGCAAAGCCTGCCAGGGATTTCAGACCTCTGTCCCTGATTTTGATGACTGTTTTCCTAGATTTCCACATCAAAATGGTCAAAACATTCACCGTTTAGTTACTTTGAGCAGCATGAACTCCCGAAGTTAATCACCTTACAAATGTGTCTGTGAATAGAAGGCAGCCTTGGAATGGAGAGGAACCACGCAAGTCCCGTTCTCAACGGCTGAACGCTGCTGAATTCTCCAGTAAAACTGCAGCAGAAAGAGAAGCCACCCAGGCTTTTCTCCTTTAGAGAGAAAGCACAGATTATGCTTAGAGTAGGAATAAAAAAATATTAAAAGTAAGATCAAGCCAAATTAAACATATTAAGTAGAAAGGAAAAGGACTGTTAGAGAAAACATCTTATTGCACAAAGCAGATACAATTACAACCCTGGATTGTCCAAAAGTGAAATTGCCTTTAAATGACCACATTTTGACTCCACCGTATTTTCGGAAATCATTCTGCAATGTAGTCAGTTTTGTAGGGCTGGAGAGGAAGACATATTAAAGGGCAAATTTTCAATATTTAAACTGAAACAGATCCCCAAACTGAATGCCTTTAGTGGTGTCACCTGTGAATTAAGTGGTTTGGGGGGTGATCGTTTGTTGAAAAATTTCTAAAGCTCATTTGTCGGTACAGCAATAAATTGAAACCTTCCTGGCCACTCGTGGTCCACAGGGCTGGTGCTTCAGAGGACCAGGGAGTCTGCTGTGGCTACTTTGTCTGAAAACAGATGCAAGCTTTCAGATGATTTGTCAGCCACAGCAAATAATTAGATTATTGTGTAGCAAAAAATAGTAGGGAATATAGGGAATTTTTTAAATAGAGAATGTTTTAAACGAATGGTATTAGGGTTCTTAGAAAAGGAGCTCTGGCCCTTTTATTAACAATATGATTCCCCACCACGTAGCATCCTTTCAAAGAAGGAGCCAGAAAACCCGGTGCAATCTTAGGCTCCGAGGGCCCCAGCTCATCTCACGGCGCAGTCAGTCAGGGGTGCCACCCGCCCGCTTGCGCTGCGCTGGCCTCCCTGCTGCTGTTGGTGCAGATTCAGAACACCCTTCCCTGCAGAGGAGAGTGCCGCAGCAGACGGGAGCTGGACTGCAGGGCTGAGCACAGACAGTGGCCGTGACAGCTCTGGATGCTGATAGGAGAGGGTCGCTGAAGAGCTGGGTGTCCATGGCTCTGCTCTCGGTCACCTGTTTGCCTCCTCTTGTGACAATTTATTTAGCAAACAACGAAAGCACATTTGGCTTCCACTGATTTTACTAGAGGTGCCCGCAGTCTGCACAAAGGGGAGAAAAAGAAGGTTCAGAAGAGGTTTATGAACTGGGAAGAGCCGCACGGATAGACCAGCGTCTCTTTGGTGGCTTGGCTTGTCCAGATGAGCCTGGTTCTGGTCCCATTCTTGCGGCAGAGCAAAGAGCTCTGTAGAAAGATAGATCCGACGGTGGAAATGCTGAGATGTAGAAGTCTGCTTTCTGTGAACTGAACTTGATTTTATTCCTGGCAATCTGTAATGTTTTGCATTTAATTCATTACAAAATGTATTTCACACATCAAGATAGAGAATATATAGGAGAGTGTATTCAGCTTGGAAGACATAAAAGAAAAATTAAAAATTAACTTTGCCATAGCCACACAATTGCACTAATTTTTTTGTACTTTTAATTATGTAGGATTTGAGCAATATATACTAAGACATATCCACACGAAGGAAAACTATAAAGAATGCTCAGACAATGACCATCACCTTCCTTGTTTTAGCACTAGTTTTCTTGTTTCCCAAAGACAATTTCTTACTCCTCATCAGCACTAACGTACCCTGGGGAAGTTGGGGGTAGGGAACTTTTTCTGCTGGTAAGAACTTGAAGAGAGGGCGTAAAAAGATGTCGGGGTTTTTTTAAAAACAACACAAGAGGACAGAAAGCCGGGAAGAAGGCAGACAGGTCTTTCTATGGCGTCCTGAACAGATGCTCGGGCTGTGGTGTCTCCTTGTGCTGACCACATGCAGCCGGCTCCTGACGGTGGGACAGACTGTCGCCCCAGCTCCACAGCCGGGAACTGTTGCACGTTGAGCCTCACAGACACCTTCTTTTTGTCTAGATGCAGAAACAAGATGTTCTGGTGGTGAAGTCGGGGCCATCTGTACACCCAATGCGCGTTCTAGAGCTGGTGCACCATTGGATGAGTGAGAGAATAAAGGAATCAAAAAGTACACTGGGTAATAAATTCAAAGCCAGCTTGTCACACTAGGCTTGTCCCTCTAATACCAGGTGCCACGTATGGCACCTTTTTCTTCAAATGCAAGTAGCCTTTCTAAATGCATATTTAGATTTGGGGCTAGGGTGTTAGCAGACTGTGTCCCGAACACACTGATGTAGTGACTTCTGAGCTAACATCATGGCCAGAAACCCTGTGAGGACTTCCTACTTTTTCCCTCTGTACCAATATACAAGTAAATGGAGCTGTGCACATTGCTGGGAATCGCATTTTCTGAATGACAGTTTAATTCCTTGGTTGCTAGTCAGAAAAAATTTTTTAAAAATTTAACAACCAAACAGTATTTTTAAAAAGTGCTTTCCAGTTTTGGCTTTGATGCTTAAAGAAACAGTGTTTAGAAAATGTATTCCAGCATCGCATTATTTTATCCTAACACTTTCACCCATCATCAATTCTTAATCCAGAAACTCACGTAGGGGAGTGTTCTGGCTCAGTACACTAAACTACCGAGGAAAACTCCAGGGATGAGGGGTTTGCTCAGACTTCGCCGTTACTCCTCTGAGTCTCACCGGAGAAGTTACTTAGCATGTGAGCGCGGGTACAGTAGAGCCTTCCTCCTGGCAACTGCTGGTGCACAGTAAAACTCTGCAGATGTAAGAGGGATGATGCTTCAGTAAGAAGGGGCTTATTGAAGGACGGCGTTAGCTCACACACCCTTCACGGAAATTCTAATCCTTTCCTTCGGATCAATCTGTGGTAATCAAGCATGGGGGAGGATTGTGCTGTGAATTCGGGGATGTTCCAGTAAAATTGTGGAATTTGGCTGAATTGACTCAGCCAGCTTTATGTCTGCATTTTCTCTGTCCTGTGTGAACAGGACTGGGAGGCTGACATGGCTGTTCAGGTATGCCCCTCACACCTCAAACAGTGCCAGTGTGATTGGAAATAAATTCAGCAGGTCTCTAAATTTCTGTCTGCATTTAGGGACTTCTGGCTTCCTTTTTTCTATCTGCAAAATGGAACTTTTCCTAAACAACTTCTCTCCAACATTATTGAACAAAGCAAAGCGCATAGGAAGCATTTAAAATGCTCTCAGTCTTTACAAGGCTCTGACCCCGAAGACCCGGTCCTTCTCCACTGGCGTGACCCTGTGGAGGTGTCAGCTTTGCCGAGCTTGAGCCTTCTCCTGAAACCCTGAAAGGATTGTCTGCAGCAGCCAAGGAGACTTGGATCTAAAACTGATTTGTGAGGTTTCCAGACTTCAATTTCTACCATTTGCAAGACGGGTCCACCTATTTGTCTCACCAGAAACTCACAGGAGACCTGTCTCAAACCCAGCTTCTTCTGCTTTTCCTTCCTCTCCACGAGCAGATGCAATCTTCCTCCCAGTTTCTCAGGCTCACACTTTGGAGTCATCAGAAGGGCTTCCTTCCCGTTATCTCTGCATCGGTCGGCCACCAAGTTCCATAATTTCCCTCTTCATACTGCTCCCAGACACTCGTTCCCGCAGCTGCCATTCTGCTTCTGACCCTCAGTGCCCTGCCTCAGGCACAAGCGTCTGAGTCCCTTACTCCCCTTGCTGCTCCTTTCTCTGTGCACTCAGGGCTGCCTGAGGCACCTCGAAAGCACAGCTCTGACAGTCGCCAGGATTCCTTGAGCTCTTTGTAACTGCAATCTCCTGAGGACTCGATGAGGTCAATGTCATCGACATCCCCAAGTGGGACCTGAGGAAACTGAGGCCCAAATATTCCAAGTGATGTGCCTAAGGTCACCCAGGCGTAAATACTTGACCCAGACTATGACCACAGGCAGGTGGGTGAAGGAGCACCTGTTCTCCATCCTCTCAAAGCACCGGGCGGCTCACAATCCTTCAGAGGTGTTCCATTATCGAATGAAAAAATCCCAAACTGCTTACTCTGCCATTCAAAGTCCTTGTCACTTGATGTCTCACCCATCATTGTAACTGCTCCTTCCATTTACCTCCCTCCCCACCATGACACACACACGTACACAGGCTCATGCACACACGTGCATACACACACACTCCTTTGCCTACAGTGGCATCATGCTAGATAGTCCAAATTCCCGCAGCACACCCAGGGCAGTATTTCCTCCTTTTCATGGCTGAATAATATTCCACTGTGTGTGTGTGTGTGTGTGTGTGCGCACGCGTGTGTGTGCGTGTTTGTGTGTGTGTACCAAGCAGTCAATGAAAGGCTCTTGAAAGCCAAGGAGGAACCACAGTCAGGGGCAGTTTCATGACATGAATTAATGAGCCCATCTACACTGCACACTGAGCTATTGTGAAGTCTGGAATAAAGATTATATTTTAAATTTTTAAGGTTAGAAATCTTTTACAATTTAACAAGACATGCACTAGAAATTATTAATTTCAACTGAGAACGCACGTACTTATCCCACTGCATTTGAATGGATTAAATGGAGCCTGAAGGGAAGGTAGTTTCCAAAGTATCTTCGACTTCACCTGAAACTGCCAACGTATCAGCCAGGTCCCAGAGGAATGGAGAGTGACCATGCTCAGTCCCTCCACGTCATCTGCACTGAGGACTGAGGCCCAAGGACCAGGTAGATGCTGAGCTTCAAGAAGAAAGGGCACAACTTTCATCTAGGCAGATGTATGGTCCAGCTGATATTGCTGATTTCTGCTGGTTTGCGTAGAGGAGAGCACTCTGCAGCTCCTGCTTTGAGCTCAGTTTCTGCAAGTGTGTAACATATCTTGGCCTATAAAACAGATTTTCTGATGATGATGAAGCACACAGTTTTCAAAGTCCTATTAAGTATATGAACTGGTTTGATGTGATTTATATATCCTCAGAATTAAGTTGTGACAATGCTTAATAATTAAAACTGTTTATAAAAGTCTTTTTTGTAAGATTATCATCCCCAATTTATTAGTTTTTAAAACTTAGACTTACATGTTTGGGTTTGCCTATATGGGGCTTATCTAGTAACACATCCAGGCATGTGACAATCTAGATAATATTTTTCAACAATATCAAGGGTTATTAGGCTTTATCTGCTGAGAATCCCACATGCATCCCTGTCAACTCTGATGAGCTCTTTTATTTTTTTAACCTCACTTTAAAAATGAGAATGTTGAGGTTTGGAGGCAGTACAATTGTCTGTCTCACACAAAAACCCGCACTCTTCCCATTATTGTGAGATGTCTTTTAAGTTGTTTATTTAGCCGATAGCCCCTCCACTCATTAGGGACTCTCAGTGTATCAGGATGTTTTATCCAATTTGGCAGTGATGTATAATACTTGTGTTTACTCTCCTATTCTGAAGACAAATTACGTTTTCTTATAAACATGGTTTTGATGTGCAAATGGTCCTGATGGATACAGTTAAAAAAATAAACCAGTAAGACTGCATATACCAGGCCTCATATACTAATGTGTTGGACATTTGTCAGCAAGAGCTGGTTGACTGATATGCACTGTCTCACACAAGCACAGATGTACAAGGAAATAGCCACAAACCCGCAGTCCCTGTGAGATCTGATCTATGCTGGACGGCTTCCTCTGTGAATCTTCCCTGGGCAAGCACACTCAAATAAACTGTCCTTCACCGCTGAGTGTGATGCTAGCTGTAGGTTTTCTCATAGGTGCCCTTGGTTAGGTAGAGGAAGTTCCCTTCTTTCTATTCCCCGTTAGCTAATACAACATGAATTAATGTTGGATTCTGTCAAATAAGTTTTCTGCTTCTATAAAGATGACCATATATTTTTTCTTTTTAAATTTGTTTATATGTTGAATTACACTGATAACTCTTTGAATGGTAAACCAAACTTACATTCTTGGGATAAACTATAACTGATACTGTCCATTTTTAAATATTGTTGGGCTCAATTTTCTCAGATCTTATTTAGAATTTTTACAGCTGTGTTCATGAGGAATATTGGTCTATAGTTTTCTTTTCTTGTAAAGTCTTTGCCTGCTTTTGGTATCTGGGTAATGCTGGCTTCATAGAATAGGTACAAACATACCCCCTTCTCTTCAATTTCCTGCAAGAGTCTGTCTAAAATTAATGTTTTTATTCTTTAAATAGAATTCATCAGTGAACCATTTGAACCTGGAATTTTTTTGGGGGGGAGTTGTAAACTATAATTCAATTTTGTTGATAGATATAGGACTATTCAAATTATCTATTCCATTCTTTTTCTTGCATAAAGTATGTGTCTTTCAAGAAAATTGTCCATTTCATCTAAGTTGTTGAATTTATTGGGGTAGAGTTATTCACAATGTTCTCTTATATATCTGATATCTGTAGAACCCGTAGTGATGTCACCTCTATTATTTATGATTCAAGTAATTTGTGTCTTTCTCTTTTTTTCCCTAATCTGTCTGTAGGTTTAGCAATTTTAGTGATCTTTTCCAAGAACCAAATTGTGGTTCCTTCGATTTTCTTTACTGTTTTTCTGTTTTCTACTTTATTCTCTTTCATAGTGATATTTATTATTTCCATTATTCTGTTGACTTCACAGTTTATTCACTCCTCTTTTTCTAATTTCTTAAAATGGAAGCTGATGTTATTGGTTTGAGACATTTCTTCTTTTCTATTATAAGTGTACATTGCTATCAGTTTTTCCCTAAGAAATGCCTTAGCAGCATCCTAGAAATTTGATGTGTTGTGTTTTAATCTTCATTTAGATTAAAGTACATTCTAATTTTTCTTTCGATTTATTCTTTGACCTATGGGTTATTTAGAAGTGTGTTATTTAATTTCCAAACATGTCAGCATTTTCCAGAGATCATTGTATTACTGATTTGTAATTTAGTTACATTGTGGTCAAATAATATACTTTGTATGATTTAAATCCTTCTAAACTTATTAAGACTTGTTTGATGCAGCAGAATATGATCTATCATGGTAAATGTGTGCATGAAAATAATATGTATTCTTCTGGCTTTGGGCGGAGTATTCTATAAATGTCTATTAAACCCTGTGGTTGATGTTGTTGATCAGTTCTTCTGTATTGCAGATGCTTCAGCTCAGTGTCTGTTTAGTAGCTCTATCAGGTGCTGAGAGAGGAGCGCTAAAGTTTCCAATCACAATTTGGATTTTCTATTTCTCATTGCAGTTCTATCACTTTTTGTATCAAGTATTTTGATGCTTTATTTTTATTTTTATAAACCTTTAGGACTTTTATGTATATCCTTTTGGAGAATTGACCCCTTCCTCATTATATAATATCCTTCTCCATCCCTGGTAATACACTTGCTCTGAAATCGACTTTGTCTGATACTAATATTGCTATTCCAACTTTCTTCTGATCGGTGTTTGTGTGGTGTGTACTTTCCATCCTCCTACTTTTCACCTACCTTTGTCTTTATATTTAAAGTATATTTCTTATAGACAGCCCACAATTGGGTCTTGCTTTTTATCCAATATGGTACATGCTTTCTGTTAGTGGATATATTTAGATTGCTTTAATTTAATGTCATCAGTGATGTGGTTGGATAAACTCTACCATCTTGCTAGCTGTTTCTATTTGGTTCATCTATTCTTTGTTTTCTTTTTTCTCTTTATTCTGTTTTCATTGGGTTAATTGAGTATTTTTTATCATTCCATTTTATCTTCACTACTGGTTTATTATTTATAATTCATTTTATAATGTTTTATTATTTGCTCTAGTGTTTACATTAAGCATCTTTTAGTTAATCATCTTCAAGAACAATCGACTGCCTCACACGTAGTGTATGGACATTACTGACCTCGTCAATCCTTGGTGCAATTCTTTCATATATTTTACTTTACATATGCTACAAATACCTACTTTTTATTGCTACTATTTTGCTTGAAACAGGGGTAGGTCTTCTTGTATATCCCTGCCCCATCTGTAATGGGTTTTATGGGTTCCCCGAGAGTGACAGTGTGTGCTGCTCCCCGGGGTTTAAAGCTTTGGTCCACAGGAGAGACAGGCGACGTGTCCAGGCAGCACCATTTGCCTTTCCCAAAGTGGATGGTTGTTCGCTCTCCCGTACACGTGCTCCTAGGGATGCTGTCTAGGACCCAATCTTTTTTGTGAACACCCTTCACGCACATGGAAAAGGCCCGTGAATGGATGCCAATTCCCCTTGTGTCAGAGAGCCCCTGGGTCCTATATTCTCTCACCAGCAAAGCTCAGCTTTTTGTTGTTCAATCAAAAACTTACCTGAGGGACTGGCCCGGTGGCGTAGCAGTTAAGTTCGCACGTTCCACTTTGGTGGCCTGGGGTTTGCCAGTTTGGATCCTGGGCGTTGACCTACTCACTGCTCATCAAGCCATGCTGAGGCAGCAGCCAATGGAAGAACTAGAAGGACCTACCACTAGGATATACAACTATGTACTGGGGCTTTGGGGAGAAAAAAGAAAAAGAGGAAGATTGGCAAGAGATCTTAGCTCAGGGCCAATGTTTCTCAAAAACAACAACAACAAAATACTTACCTGAATTCTTCTTACCAGAGTCTGGCACCATCTGGCCTGGCAAGTAAGTGAGTGTGTTCCATTTTTCCTTGGAGGCATCCGTCATTCCTTAGATTTTGAGTTGGTTGATTGCCATAAGACATTAGCTCTCTTATGGATTCAAAATAAAAGTTGTGAGTTTGTGTATCTTCCACCTTTGTACTTGGTGTCGGTATGGGTAGGAGTGCGGGTAGGGAAAGCTTTTTCCAGCTTTCTACCATCCAGCTGGGAGCCAGGAGTCCTAATCAAGTTTTTCATTTCCCATAGTTTCCTCAAGATTATCACTTCCTTTCATACCACAGCAGAGTTTCAAAATATAAAAAGGAAGATTCTGTCACCCCTTGTACACAGAACTTATCTTCCGCAGGAGAAAGGCCACCTTCCCCGTAGCAGAGGCGTTAATATTTTAGTTTCACTATATTGTCATGGAAATATCACCTTATTTTTAGAAGGGTCTTAATGCAGAGAGTGGCAATGATACAAGAAATAATTAGCCATCTTATGCAGTAGCTTGTCCATGCCAGGCTGGTGGGAGGTACCGGAGATTCTGTCTACTTTTGCCAATGACAATTAAGTGTCTAGAATAACAGTCCAGCAACGGGACCTGAAGACATGCAGTGTGTCTCCCTGTCAGTTTGTTGACATTTCCTGGATTTTCTTATTTCCTGGGGAATTCATAATAGAATTTTCAAAGACAGGCACTTAGTTTCTCTTATCCAAAGAATACAGGAGACAGCATTTAGAAATAGAGATGGCTGAGAGAGCAGAGTAAGGGTTAGAAACATCCCAGGAAGAAATTCTGCTTTTGTGGGCTCAGGACTCTCCAAACACTCCTAGAAAGTCTTTCAATCATCAGCGTTTTTAGGTGAGTCCTATACATTGACTGGGTGCTGAGTCTGAAGTGACATTAAATCGAAAGCTGGAACGAAGTGTTCAGAATGGAGCTTTCTTGTGCTTCCGTCCCCACTGGATATTAAAAATGAGAGCACCGTGGAATTAAGAATCCCATTTACTAGTTTGAACAGACAAGAAAAAAAAAAAAAGAAAGAAAAAGAAAAAGCCGACCATCTTCACTTTGTTCTTCCTCTCTGCTTGAGGGTTTTTTCCCTACACACTCATGTTTTATTGGCAATTTATTATACCCAGTGGGAGACACTCTGGCCTCAGCAACATGGTCTTCTGATGTACAAACAAAATGCATTTAATTTGACTCAGTATATTACACGCATTATAATCCCCCTTTTGACTTTAACATGATCGACTAATCTCATCTGCTCAGAGGGATAAGCCTGTCTCAGCCGTGATGACAGGCTTAGGGAATGACAGAAATTAGGGCATTCTCAGAGATTATAAACTGTAACAACAGATAAGGGTCTGCGCAGAGAACTGTCTACAGGTGGTCAGTCGTGGGCAGAGACGGTCGAGGGTGTGTGCAGGAGAGGCACACGGTCCTTGTGGCCAGGGCATTGACACACAGAAGTGGGGGTCGTCTCTGAGCTCGGAACAAACAAGGACTGGGGCAAGAGCGGGTCCCCACTGCTCACTTGCTGAGGAAGGACAGCAAATGAGTGATGTCTATGAAGGAGCAACTCTGTGAAATGCAATCCAATGTGTTTGGGGAACTCTGTATAGGACTATTATAGGGGATAGAAGTGCTGCCTGCTTTCTAACGGACAGAATACGGGGCTTCATTTTAGTAGCAAACATGGTATGATAGATGAAAGAGGGGAGTGAATAGATTGCTAGGATTGGGATGGGTGAATCTTAGGTAAGGGGAATAGAGCCAAACCATTAGCAAAAATATCAAGTGAAAAGGGCTCCAGGGATGAGTGTGACTGACCCAGAATGCCTAAAACACAATCACATGCACATTGTCTTGGAGGCTTTAGAGTCCAGCTTGTCTGGAAACACAGACATCTTTGCCCGTGCTACTTCATTTTCAGCAGGATGAAGTGGATGTCGAATAATGCCAGTGTTTCCTTTGCCACATCCAAAGCTCCCGCCGGCTCTCCCCAGTGCCTTTCTTGAGTCCTGGTGGGCGTGTGACCCTTGCCACTCACATCTGAATGTCAGACAAGATTGAATGATGCAGCACAAGAAGTATACAGGTCTTCACAGAAGCATCGTACGTTCAGGGGTGGTTTAGGACTAATGGGCACAGTGCTGAGGAAGCAGGATTTGGGAAGAGCTTGGTCTTCCCTCAGCGGCCGGCCCCAGGGTGGGGGCCGTGCTGGAGATCCAGGTCCTTCCTGGAAGGGATGTTCTTACGACATGGACGGAAGCATCTGATCCCAACCACCTCTAGCTGCCATGTTTCACGGCAGGAGCCCCTCTCCGCAGTGGGTTACTCTCCCTGAGCCCAGGGCTTGGTCTCTGCGGCGCCTGTGTAGTAAGTAGAAGGGTCGTCCTTTCATGGAGGCATGAACTGGGCCCAGAGGGGCGATGTTCTCCTCCAGGGTGGAGTCATCTCTGAGTTGGGAACAAACGGGGAATGAGGCAAGAACAGTTTCCCACATTTCACAGCCCATTTTCAAGGAAGGACTGTAAATAAGTGATTTCTATGAAGGAACAACTCCGTGTAATGCAATCCAACTTGTTTAGGGAGCTCTTTACATGACTATTTGGGAAAGAGGAGTGCTGCCTCCTTTCTGACTGGAACAGAATGAGGAGCCCTGTTGGACAGGGTTGGGCGCAGACTGAACCGCAAGTCTTTCCCCTCAATGAGGTGTCACAACGCAGTGGAGTAAATGGCATCTCGTGTCTCCACGGATTCCCCGGCCTCGAGGATAATGTCCATGTTCAGCAGGTTGACAAGTGGTCCCCATCCCACCTGAGCACCTCTCAGTCACCTTCAGACCCAGAGTCATCAAGTGACTGCAGAACCCGGATGGAAGCACCAGTGAAGGGCGAACGAGTTGGCCTTCGTTGTGGATGACGAAGTGGAAGAGGATTTGCACGTGAAGGCAGGAAGGAAGGGTCTGGTAGGAAGGATGACCACAGAGAAGGCAGTGCAGATAGACTGAGGAAGGGCCCTGCAAGAGATGGAGAGTTGGGAGTGGTCTGTTTGAAGGGGAAAAGGGGAGAGAGAGAGAGGGAAGGGGAGAAAGGAAGGAAGGAAGGAAAAAGAGAAGGAAGGAAGGAAGAAGGGAGGGAGGGAGGAGGAAGGAGGGAAGGCAGCATTCCTCAGTGAGAACTAGGGACTTCACATTTTACTAACCTGTTAAAAGCAGAGATTTTCCTAAATGCTGGCATGTCTCCAGCCATTTCCCTTCCTCTGATTATGACTTACCTTTACTCCTTCAGTCGGTCTCAATTCCTTCGGCCTGGTGTTCTCTGCTCTCTTTGGTGCCTTCAGAGCTCAGGGATGCACTGTCCTCCCTCCTCCTGAGTGACTCCTGTGGCCCCTGAAGACTGAGAACTCTTGTTTGCCTGGATGTCCCCCAGCACCAGGGAAGCCCTGCAGGTGAAGTGCCACCTGGCACCTTAGGGGATCACCCCCTTAACCCGTCAAAGAGCAGCAAAGAACATGGACTGAAGGGGTCAAACAGGCTCTCGACAAAAAACTATACAGCATTTCTCAGTGTGTCCCACCCCCTGTAACCGGAATATTTCCCCAATCACAGCTATTGATTGTAGATTATTCCCTTTCTGCCATTCCTGTCTAATCTCATCCAGATGAATGCTTTTGAATAAATTGATGAATGCAAATATGGACCTCAACAATTTTTTGGCATGTCATTCAGTGACACATAAAATGAGCAAAGTTTAAATGTTAAAAAGAAAAATTCTAACTAGACAGTGGAATTATTTATAGAATAATATCACATATATATATTCATGTGTTAATGTTAATCCAGAAGACACACTGGATTTCATCAAATATAACTCACTATGAATTATAACATCTAGCATTATTTTGTGCACCATTAATAAAGGAAAATAACAATGCTAATTAAGCTGTGGCACAATAACATCACTTGAGTTATTATATTTTTACTTATTGAAAGCTGTTTGGGTCTTATTTAAACACAGATATTTTCATATTGCATTATTATACATATATAAAAAGGAAAATTATGCAGAAATGAAGCAATTCAGAGAGGCAGGCGCCGAACAGCAAACAGCAACAACCCCGACCTCACGTTTATTCAGTGCCGACTCTGCACTGAGCTTTGCCTGAGTAGGGAGCATAGGAACATGTGAAAATGGAATAAGTTGAACTCTTGTCCTGGAGCAGAACACAGGAGAGTTATCCGGGAGAACTGCGATTCAGAGACTCGTTAGCAAGGTGATCTTCTCTCTGCCCACGTATTGGGCGGTAATCTGTTATGGAGACTAGGACATGGTTCAACCACAGAACTCTTTTTAACAAACCAAAACCAAACTATTTAATCCCAAATATTGACACAATTAACTTCTGAATTCTTTTTTTCTAGTGAAGTCCAAGAAGGGTCTCTTTGATGTACTTTTCCAAAGTAAAGGCGGCTCGCACGGTGTTTGCCAGGCTCGCGTTGTACCTTATAGAGAGTCACCACATAGGGGTCGATATTCTCTACTCCCTCATCAGATTCTACAGTTGGGATAATTAGGACAGACCCAAGTCTGAATAACACTTTTGTTTAATTCCCACAAAAATGTTCATGATACCAGAAGATGTTTCAAAACCAGAGAGGACATTGGTGCTACTGCAGACACCTCAAATCAAGTCAAGACAGGCCAGCTCAGGCTGTGTCCCCCTGCGAAGGCTCTTCCTAGTGGAACTCATCCCGACAGGATGCGTCAGGGTGCTGGTGAGAGGAGGAGATAGTTTGCTTTATATCTGGAATTTTTATTCCACCACTTGAAGACTTTTGTGGGGGATATAAAACAACTGAGGATGTCTATGGGGAATCACCACCTGCGCATAGCAGGTAAGAAATTCCAAAAATGTTTAGTCTGTTTGCTCCATTCTCCTGAAGAAAAGGTTATATTTCCTTTTTCAGTGCCTATAATCCTTTTAGAACCTTCTCTTTATTGAGCCCATAAACATCGCAGTGCAGCAGCAAATCATCACAGCCCGCAGAAACCCCATCAAAAAAGCCACCAAGTAAATGATGCTGAGATGTTGATGTCCACGATATTTGAATTAACTAAGTTTATGACGGTCTTTATAGCACCTGAAATATTTGGACCAATTGTTGCCCAACAAACCATTTGATAGATGAAATTGGGATGCTGCTCAATCCTTTGAGCCTGCTGCACATTTTTCAAACATTCATTCCGTTGCACCTTGCTTACCAGTGTATAACTCTTCGATTTTTCCAAAAAATATCTTTCAAAGAAAAACTTCCCTTTTTCCCTTCCTGTGATAAAATTGAGGCAGCTTGATGGAGTGGAACAGACACCAACCTAAAAATCAGATCCCCTTGGATATAGCTGACTTTGCCACTAAGTAGTGTAACCCGATCGTCCCCTTTCATCCGTTCCTTGGCTGTAAAATGAGACTATTGAGGAGACAATCCAAGTCCTTGTTAATCATGTGCCCAATGGGTCACGACCAAATTACCAGATAAATACCTTAAAGATGTAATGTTATCAGGATTTTAAAATGCTTTTTGTGTGCCCAAAGCACTGCATTTCTTATTTTTACCAATGAAATAAGAGAGAATGTGTGTAACTGAAAGTTGAGTTGTGGCCCACACTTATGAGGAAAAGATAAAAACTTTTGAATTTATTTGTGGAGTTCTCCAAATTTATAGCTAACCTAAATCGATATGTCACTTATATTACTATTCAATGACTCTTTTCAATGTGATATATTAATGCAAGATCAGAGCAATGCAGGGATGCTGGGAATATTGACATATGTAAGCTTAATAGGCCTGTATCCTGCTCATCAGAGATTGCTAAATAATGCCTCACTTTTATTTTTAATATCAGTTAAAAGCTAGGAAAAAATTGTGCAGAAAGATCCTGCAGTAAGACAAGCACAGATCAATGATCATAGATTCTTTTGTTTCTAAGAAGTTCATACGTATCCATCTCTCTCTCTCAAAAAAAAGTAAGAATTCTCTTTGACACTAAACCATACTTGGTGAAATTCATTGCCAAGCAGAAAATCAGAGTATTGCTCCCCATAGAACTATGGAGGATCCTGTTAGAGATTAGGAGGATATTAGCAGCCTGTTTGCCCAAAGGCAAGCGAGTGAATCGCATCGGAGGCGATGCATGGCTTTCAGCATAAATCTAATAGTTTTGCATTTGCCTCTCTTGGTGTGTTGTTAACGGTACTTCTGAGTCCCGGAGAATTTTATTGTCTACCACCGCTTAGTAAGGTGAAGGCAAGAGGGCCTTGCTCGTGTTTCCACTGGTGCTGAGTTTTGCCTGTGCCTCAGTGGGTGCCAGGAGGTCAGCCTCTGCACAGTGCAGGGACGGCAGCCCGGCCTGGGTCCTCACCGTCCCCTAGCACTCATGTGGCTCTGGGCAAGCTGCATAGCCTGAGGTATCTGCAAAGTGAGGGATTTGGGTGGCATGTAACAGGTCTCCTTCCAGGCGCTAAATCTTTTTTTTTTTTTTTATTGTGGTAACATTGGTTTATAACATTATATAAATTTCAGGTGTATATCATTATATTTCGATTTCTGTGTAGATTACATCATGTTCACCACCCAAAGACTAATTACAATCCATCACCACACACATGTGCCTAATCCACCCTTTCACCCCCCTCCCTCCTCCCTATCTCTCTGGTAACCAACAATCCAATCTCTGTCTCTATGTGATTGTTTGTTGTTGTTTTTATCTTCTACTTATGAGTGAGATCATATGGTATTTGACTTTCTCCCTCTGACTTATTTCTCTTAGCATAATACCCTCAAGGTCCATCCACGTTGTCACAATTGGCTGGATTTCATCTTTTCTTATGGCTGAGTAGTATTCCATTGTGTATATATACCACATCTTCTTTATCCATTCGTCCCTTGATGGACACCTAGATTGCTTCCAAGTCTTGGCTATTCCTACTGCTGGGTATTTATCCAAAGAACATGGGCGCTAAATCTTTATGACTCTTTGAGCAATTGAATGGCTCCCAGACCACCACTGGAACAAAAAAGCATACTCAAAAATAGAATGGAAGCCATAGGTGTCGGTATAAAGTACATATCTCGATGCCCTTTAGAATACATCCTCATGTTGTTTCAGGAGTGTGAAGAAAAATGTGGGAGACAATGGCAAACCCAGGGAATAACGGGGTGGGGGTTAGTCCTAAAGAAGTCTGTCTAATTGGTAGAAAGCTATGAAGGAAGGTAATTTTGCAGTCCTTATTCTGCTGTATTAAGAAAATAGCTGTTGGGGTAGGTCCAAGTAATGCACCTCACTTTTTCATTCTTTTCTCTTACTAAATACGCCATTTTATTATTCACTGCTATTGTTTGTGGTTTGAGTTTCTGAGCGCACTTATGTTAATAACAACAGTAATAATAAAGCCTCACATATCACATCAGAGGACGTAGGTTCGCCTGTCTGTTTACACTTGCATAATGTAAACAGTTTTGATCTAAAGATGAAACTTGGCAAGGGGCTCGTCTTGGCAATGACCTCATTGTTTCTGGTAGAGAGAAAACAACATGTGAGCAGATGAGCAGGGGCTGTGTGCAGATGCCATCCCGTGGCCAGCCCAACGCTTGCTTGGATGGTGTGTAGGGGAGGGACAGTTAGACTGTGCAGCTCTCTCCTAAACATCCCCCACCTCCTTCATCTGGCTGTCGGTCTCCCCTCATCCACATGTTCCAGCACAGAGGCTGATACGGGTACTTAGGTTTTAAATGAGCTCCATCCATACCTTGCCTGGGCAGGGGGCTGTCATCTTACCTCCCCTAATTCACAGGAGCCCAAATCACGTAGCCTCTTTGCAAGGTCTGTTTCCAGGCCACACTGAAGGGATGTGTTTACCAAAGTTAACATCATTGCCTTTTTCTGGAAAGTGAGTTTTCAAATTTATAATTGATTTACCAATTATAGAGTGTTTTTCCTCAAAAAATATAAATCGATAAGTTCCTAAATGATAATTTAAAAATAAATGTGATAACGGACAGAGAGAACTGATTGGTGGTTACCAAGGGGAAGGGGGGGGCACAAGGGGTGAAGGGTTACATCCACAAGGTGACGCACAAACAAAAATGTACAACTAAAACCCCACAGTGTTATAAACTAAGACATCAATAAAAAAAAAATGAAAAAAAAAATAAATAAATGTGATAAAAAATTAGTGAAAATCAGTTGTATTTTCTTTGACCTTCTATGTCTTTTACTCCCCCAGTCAGTGTCTAAGATCATGCACAATCTTGTAAACCAAATCGGTGGTCTTTGAATGTTCAAATGAATGAACACGTGAACAATATATCTGAGAATGATCCAGTAAAGAGAAGGCTATTGCACAGCCATAGGGACTGGTCTGTTTATTTTCAGAGAAAATTATGCAAGGGTAGCATTCAAACCAATTGGTATGCAATTAATTTCTGAATCTGTGAATTATATCATAGGAAATTGAATTTAATAAGTTTTTGTAAAATGAATTTGAGCCATACAGAATGATTCAATGACCCACACATTTCCATTTCGTGAACTCTAATTTTTCAGTTTCTGTCTTATATCTCGTATGAGATCTGAAGTGAAAATTGGCCCCGGCTGGGGCCATGTCCTGGCACTTTTAGTCCTGGCACCTTTAGTCCTTTCCTGTATCCAGCGATGTCTGCAGAGTCACCCTAATGCAGATTAAATCATTCAATTCATTGAACTCAATTGAATTCAAGTCACAGTTGTTGAACTTTCAATATGTTGGGGGAAATTCAGGATACTTAGAACTTAATTAAACAAAGTTCCCACTTTCAAGGTGCTTGTCTTCTTGTATGGGAGAAACATCTACCCAAAATCTATACTACAAGGTAGAGGTTGTAAGTATTTTAGGGAGCATAGAGGACAAAGAGGTGATTTCAGGTCACGAGGAAGAATAATGAAAACCCAAGTCTGGGATCATTTTGGTTAGCTTCAGTTAAAAGGAATTATCTTTATCATGATAAAAGAGTGTTGATTATGCTTTTAGACTATTGTTTTAACACAAAAGATGCTTCTGTCTCACTGTTAAAATAGTCATCACAATTTCAATTGATCTATTAATTCCTAGCTATGATAATCTTTCTGGCAATTAATTTTTAGTGCTCCTCTGCTACAAAAATTACTATTTTACACTATAATTATGATGTTAGCAATAATGCACGCTATTAGAATACTTACTGATTACTATCAACCTCGTAGCCTCTAAAAGGCTCCTACATTCAAGTTTTACAATATTCAGATCTGTTCTGTGATTTATGTTATGCCACTAAGCTAGGCCCACTTGGAATCTATGAAATGTCAAACCAGAAAAACAACAGCACTTTATAAACTCGGCTAGCGCATGCACTCATTTACAATTTTATGGTGCACCCTCTTGATACTGAGAACTATTGGGATTTCTGAACTCTTTAAAGCCATCTTTATAAAGATTTTCCTGAGCCAGTAATTTTAAATGACTATAGTACCTTGTCAAGGGTCCTTAATTAAAATCATCTCCAAATGTCAGCAAGAGGAATGGACTAGAGAATGATTTAAAGACTACGGGCAAGTCTAAGTGAATGGTATTTTCCATCATTTTAACATTTCCCTTTTGCTAAAGTGATTGAATAGATTATTTATGAACATCAAGCAAATTTCCTGGAATCAAAAAAAAATTATATCCATCCAATCTCTGGCACACTGCCCTTGTCAGGAAAAGACAAAATGCAGTTTAACTGGAGTAAGAAAACACTCTCTGTGTTCTCGACATAAAACGCTTTTCCAATTAGGTCCTCGTACTATGGGTCCTAATGCATAGTTCCTTTTAAATAATTTAATTATTTGGACCGTTCAGATTCTGAAATTCCATTGTCTGAGACACACGGGTAAAGGTACCACGAGAAACAAGATTTGTAATGAACGTTTTCTATTGCGATGTTATAGGGAGCAGACGGAGACACAATGTCACAGGGTATTGATTTTGGTATTTCATTCTTAGTGGGAAAGGAGATGAGGTGTAGGAGAGCAAGGGTATGTGTCTTGAGCTGGATTTGTGTGAATGTGATAGAACTAGAACTTTCTCCTACTTGGCTTCCCTGAGGGAGCAAAATCATATTTCCCACATCCTCTTTGCTGATCTTACAGGATCTGGGTCTCACTTAGTCATGGCTGGGTGTCCATCAACAAGGTCAGAGGGGGAAAGACATCTTCCAGAGCAATTCCTTCCACTGCTTCAAAAATATAACCCTAGGTGTTCTGTACTCTCCAGGCCCTTCGTTATGAATGTGCATTGATGCGTAACACAGATGCTATGATGGGCCTCCTCACATAGGCTGTCTTTTCAGGGGGCGTTTAAAGAGTTTGGAATTTGGATTTCCTTTGGCTGTGCGATTAGGACCTCTTGGACTCTACGGTCCTCGGAGTTGGAGGAGCCCTACCTGGGTAGAAGGAGAAGAGTCAAGGTCTGGAGCCAGAGTCTTGTCGTAGGGTTTGTGATTTGGACTCATAGTCAGGATTCAGATACTGGCACAGAATGAATATTCCAATAGGATCCTGTACAAAAGATAAACATGGGAGAACAGAACTCTGAGGAATCATTTTCTTGAATCTTGAAGGCCTGTTCTAGGTAGCCAGCTCCAGTGTCTCACACTTCATGACCCATTTCTGTGCAAGAGCAGATGGACAGAGGGGTGGAGCAATACGTTTCAATCATACAGATTTATTTTGATTTTTATGACATAGAATTCAGAGAAACACTCTTATTTCCACTTTTCTCATATTCTTATAAAAATCTACATATAGTAAAGAATATTATACCTTTCCATGAGGGCTATACATTTCAATATATTTTAATCAATGGTTTGTATATGATGCACACTTAATTTCTAGGTTAATCCAAATTTGCTTTTTGAGTACTGTAAACCAGATGTTCTTGGGAGCAAAAAAAAAGCTTAAGCCTTTTATTTTTTGTGTGTGTATGTGTGTGTTTTGCTCGGGGCATAAAAATCATTTTTTTCCTCTTCAGTGAGGTTGTTTTCAATTACAATTATGTTTGTGCTACAAACACTTAAAAAATTAACGGATATATTCTGTTATTAGTTTATCTTTCAACATACTGGTATTAATCCAGTTATTATGTTTTATATATTTCTAAAAACCTATTCAAATGACAACCACAATAAGATCAAAAGCCTAGCAAATTTGGCCTCTTTCTCTCCCTTCCCAAACACAAAAGCTGGAGGAAGACACGGGGGTTCTGCCAACGGCTCGGGGAGGAACATGTGCTCAGCATGTGGGGGATCCGCCTGATCAGACCCTGACATACCTGCTCTGCTAAGTGTGCTGTCACTGCAGAAACCAAAGCCCCTTATGTGGGAGGTGCCATCCATCCCTGTGGCCTCTGGCGCTGGGACCCCGCCCCCCACCGGGACACACCGGTAGTACAGCCACTTTGTTGTTTAGTGGGCGAGCCATGGAAATACAAGTGAAATTCGGTCGTTACATTGCCATGGTAAAGCCCCAGGTGAAACTGTGTTCTACACAACCAGGATAGCACCCGACGCTGCTCTCCATCCTCTGTGTATCTTCAAGGACCCTGCCGCGGTTAGACAGTTAATCTGGAGGAAGGTCCAGTAAAGCAATTCTGGGGACGCATTAAAGAGGTTACTCTGCAGGGAAAGGGCTCTATCAGCCTGAAAGGCTCTGTTTATTCATCTCACCAGGTAGACCAGCCGTCCAGCTTGGTCTGGGGCTGAAGGAGTTCTCAGGACTCAGCACCTCCAGATTTAGGACCAGTAAAGTCCCCTCATACCTGCATACGTGGTCACCCATCTGCCAATGTCTTCCACACCTCCAGACTTCTAGATTTTAGCATCCTGTTCCCAGTGTTTTCATTTCTAATCCTGCCCTCAGCATTACTTCTGTAAAACTTATGGTAAAGAGGACTCTTGCTGGTAAGAAAATCCCAACTCGAGTTAGCTCAAGAAAATACAAAATAACAACAAAAGACACATACGGGCCAGTTGACACTGAGGACAGAGTGGAGCCCCTTTGGCAGGGCAGTCCAGGCTGTCAGAGCTGCCATTTGGTGGGTTGATCCTGTGTTCACATTTCTCCTCCATCCTCCACTCTCCTCACCCAGGACAGATGGCCTTTCTCAACACGAGGAAGAAAGAGGATGCTTCCTTGCTACATTCTCCCCAGACAGACAGCAATCCCAAGGAAAGAGAGGTGTTTGATATGTATTTAAGTCCCAGGAAGGCTGGAGGTTGATCCAGCTTTGGTCACACACCCTAAATTGTGTCCAGCGACCACGGCCACAGATCCAAGTGACTGTGATTACCCAGGGCTTGGTCAAGTGCCTATTTCTGGGCCTGGAGGGGACAAGGTCCTCCATTTGTCCACTAGTCTTGATGCAAACACCAAGTCTTGGATGATTGAGAATCAGCTGGACCCCAAAAGAAGGAAGGAGGGGGGCTACCTCTAGGAGGACAAAGTAGAGCCCTGGGCCATATGAACAACAGACATCCTCTACAAACAAACGTGCAGCCCTTGACCCCGTGGGCTCTGTGCTGTCACTACATGAGCCATGGAATGTACTCAGAGACTGAGAGCTTTGGCCAGATCACCAGGTGTGACCCAGCTGACCGTGCTGCTAAGTTCAGTAATTGGACTGAAGCATGGCTGTTGGCCTCAAATTTGAGTCGGGCTTTTGGCTCCACAATTTACACTTTGTATAATCTTTTGGCCGATGCATTAACCTCTCTGAGCATCAGAGCCCTCATCTACAAGCAGGAACGATAACAGGTGTGTCACGATGCCTCCAAGTGCGAGCGCTGGGAGACACAGGTTCCTCTGCCATAAGCACAGAGGAGCTGTCCCATCATCGCCGCAGGAGCCCAGTAAAGCAGCCCCAGCAGCACAGTCGCAGCCCCAGCCCTGCGCTTCTTGCTAGTCTCTTCCTGTCACCACTGAAGGCATGATGGTGAGGTAACGTTTGCTCTGGGCTTGAAGCTGATGTCCCCTTGTGACCAAGTGTCGGCCAGGTGCCCTTCATTTTATAGAGTAGGTCTCACTTCATTCTCGTCCTCGTGTGAGGAAGACACTTGCAGCTCACAAGGTTGGTTGTCTGGCCAGTGCCCATCCCCTCTCTGCCTTCCTAGAAGTCCCCCGTGTGGACGCACCCTCTGCTTCAGGGCCATGAGTTTTTAGATGAGGTTGACAGCAGTGGTGGGTCGTGGAAGGTCAGAATCAGTTCCTTCCCCATCACTGGGAACAGGGTACATGTGTGACCACTGAGACGCCAGGCAGAGGGCTAAGCCTTCAGGGGGACCTCTGCACACTGAGACACGTGGGGCTGTTGTGGTGTGCCTGGAGGTGGAGAACATCCTGCAGCTCTAAGAGGACAAGCCTCAGGACAGCGTCCATGCAAGAAGGAAGCTGAGGAGTCATGGATGCCTCTGTTGCACAGTGCAGATTCCCACTGAGAATTCCTGAACACATTTCTCCTGCTACACAACATGTAGTGACAGTCCCTGGGACTTGTGGAGAATCGCTGTCATCTTGTAGAGATTTCTAACCACAGCTGGAAAGGTAAACAATGTCACTGATCATCTAAGTCCAGTGGAGCCAGAATATATTGGGAAATAAGTCTTTCAGTTTATTCACAAATTAATGCTTTATAATTAAGTGAACCTTAGGATATGTATACCCAAAATGAGAAGTCCTTCCTTTAAAAACTGTGCCGCTGCTAATCTTCTCTTCTCAATTTCTACTGCTGCCTTTTGCATTTTTGATTTTGAAAAGCAAAAATGAGGGATTGAGGAAGTGGGGTGGTCACCTCTCTCCAGATTTGTAAAAGTCATCTTTTTGTGATCTTGCTTTCATCATAAGAGAATTTAAAGTGTCAAGTGCATGTGATGAGGTAATGAAATAATGAGCTAATGATAAGTGGAAAATGAAAAAGAGAGAGAGAGAGAAGGAGAAAACAGTAGACAGAAAAGAAGAGAAAAGGTCAGGTTTTTCGGGATCCCTGGAGTTCAGTTTACCTTACAGCCATCTCTCCTACCTGCAGGCGATAGCCTCTCCTCCAGGCACGCCCTAAGCTCTCAACTCCGGCCCTGGGCAGCGTCCACTCTGCCTCACAAACACAGCTCTCCATATCAGGGACTCTCCTGTAGAAAGGCCTGTGCGGGACACACACAGGTGCTCACATGCACCTGCCACTCTCAGCCCTATCATCCTGAAGACTCTTTCCCTCAGGAGGAACAAAAAGCTTCGGCCACTCTGATTACGTCTCAGTACCTCTCCTGGGACGCTGCTTCCAGATTTCCCACCTCAGGGAGCAGTTTTCACTCCTACAATGAGCCTCTCTTTCGGCCATGGCAATGCGTAAGTGGTGGAGACTTTCAGGACCACAACATCCTGTCTTCCCATTGTGCGGAGGACACAGGTGGAAACAAACAATGTGGTGTGGTTATTGTTGGTCACACCACAGAGTTCGGATGGTTTAAAATATTCCACATAGCTTCCTGGATGTGTTTTATACACAAGACATCTGCGAAATCCTGAGGAAACACAATTCTAAATGAGACACTTTCTCTGCATCTCTGCAAGGGAGTTTACCAACACAGTGGGGGCGGTCGGTCCACCTGTCCACAACAAACCATAATTAAATTTAGTTCCTGAATTTAATTCAGTACTGAAGAGGAATTATAAAACAAATGCCTTGGGCACGAGATGGAAAGAGACGATAAAGAAACCATGAAAGTGGAGGCTAGAAGGATCCGTGTGGCTGGTACTGGACCAGAATTAGAGACATCAGTGTGAACTCAGGTTTTGCTAAATATAGATGCAGCTATTCACAGATATGTGTGTCTACACACGGTTAGTAGTACACCTTTCTCCTTGTTCCGCTTGCTGCGGAGGTCCAGAGGCAAGGACACCCCAATAGCAGCGCATACACCTAACATGTAGCCTTGTTCCAATACCGTTCTCCAATAAAAGCAGCCAGAGTTTGTTGGATAAATAACCAATCCTCAGACTGGGGCAGGAAATATACAAGGTCAGCCTGGAACATCGTGCTGTTTCAAAAGTAAGGAAATGCTCAAAAACAAACAAAAAAGAGATCTGAAAGGACACAAAAGCCAATTAGAAGAGCTCCAATGGCCAAAGCTGGAACAAGGTGAGCAACAGAGTCAGTAAAGTAGACATCCACCAGTCCATACTGGTAGAAATAAAGGACTAAATAAATTAAGTAATTGGGGCAGAAAAGACAAGCCTCCCATGAAAATGGAATCCAAATAATTTATGTAGATACTAAGTGTGGGCTTCTTCCAAAGAGGATGGAGAGAAAGGGGAGAGGAGGAGGAGGAGAACTTCATGGTAGAGAAACCTGACAGACACTGCCCCTGCCACATGATCAAGGTGAATGTGGACAGTGGTAAGTCATGTTGACAGTGTGCACCCTTGATGTGATGTGATATAAATGGCACTTTACCTCTGTGGTCTTCCTCCCCAAACCCATAACCCAGACTCATGAGAGAAACACCAGACAAATCCCAATATAGGAGCATTGTACAAAATACATGATTAGTCCTTCTCAAAACTGTCAAAGTCATCAAAAACAAGGAAATCGTGAGAAAATGTCTCAGCCAAGATGAGCTTAGGGAGGCATGATGACTAAATGTAATGTGGTGTCCTGGTTGGGATCCTGAGACAGAGAAAGTATGTTAGGAGAAAAGTAAGAAAATCTGAACAAATTATAGAGTTTAGTTAATAAAAATGAATCAATATCGGTTCATTAATTGTAACAAATGTAACATATTAACATAAGATGTTAATAAGAAAAATTGTGAGAATACAATTTTTTTACCATCCTCACAATTTTTCTATAAAACTAAAATTTTTCTAAAATTCTTTTTTTAAAATAAAATAAATAAAAATGAACCCTACAGCTAATATCATGCTTAATGGCAAAATAATGAATGCTTTCTCCTTAAGACTGGAAAAAAGGAAAGGACATCTACTCTCACAGTTCTTATTCAACACTGTACTGGTGCAATGAGGCAAGACAAAGAAATTAAAAGCATACAGATTGGAAAGGAAGAAATATAACCATGTCTATTCACAGATGACAAGATTGTCTGTGTAGAAAATCCCAAGGATTCTACAAACTCCTAAACCTAATAAGTGAGTTAGTTCAACAAGCTTGCAGAACATAATTTCAACACACAAAAACCAGTTGTACTTCCAGATACTAACAAAGAACATGCAGAAAATTAAAAACACAATATCATTTACAATTGTGCCAAAGAAAACAAATTACTAACAAATCAAGGACCTGTATGCTGAAAATTGCAAAATGCTGATGAAAGAAATCAAAGAAGACCTAAATAAATGGATAGATATTTCTAAATAAATGGATAGACATATTGTGTCCATAGATTGGACGACTCATCATAGAAAAAGACTCATCTCCCTAAATTGATTTTTATGTTTAATACAACATAAAATTCAAAATTCCAGCAAGGTTTTCAAATATAGACATGCTTATCCTAAAATTTTTATGGGATCTTATAGGTCCTAGAAGAGCTAAAACAATCTTTGAAAAAGAAGAATAAGGAGGGAGGACTTACTCCCCTTGAGGCTGGCTATATGTCCCCGGTATTCAGGTGAGCACAGGGCTGGTGGAGCCACAGATGCACAGATCAACGGAACAGACCCCAGAACCCAGAGATGGACTCACACACACACACAAATATGCTGAACTGACTTTTCACAAAAGTGCAAAAGCAAGTTAATGGAGAAAAGATAGCCTTTTCAACAAATGTTGCTGGAGCGGTTGCGTATCTTATAGGCAAAACAAGCAGACAGACAAACCACATTAACCTAAACTTTGTACCTTATACAAAAATTAACTCCAAATGGATTATGGGCTTAAAATCAAGATACAAAACTATCAAATATTTGGGAAAAAATGGGAGATAAACTTCTGGATCTAGGTCTAGCTACACCGACTCCAAAGGTAGGATCCAGAAAAGGAAAAACTATAAATTGGATTTCATCAAAATGTAAAATTTTTCTCTGTGAAAGATCTTATTGAGGTGATGAAAACATAAATTACAGGCTGGGAGAAAATATTGACTGAGAGAAAATATTTGCAAACCACATATTTGACAAATGACTTATCTGATCTGTATACAAAGAACTCCCAAAACTCAACAGTATAAAAGAAACAATTCAATTAGAAAATGCCAAAAGATATAAATGGGCATTTTGCCATGCAGATATACAGATGGCAAAAAAGCACATGAAAAGAGGTTCAATATCATTATTTAAGGAAATGCAAATTAAACCACAATGAGATATCACTTCATACTTGTAAGTATGACTAAAATAAAAAGTAGTGATAACATCAAATGCTGGTGAGGAGGGGGAGAAGCTGGGATCCTGGTACGTTGTTGGTGGGGCTTGAAAATGATGTAGCCACTCTGGAAGACAGTCTGGCAGTTTCTCATGCAACTAAATATCCAATTATCATCATTGTAACCCATGTCTACAGTCTGACTCACAGTTGCACACTTGGGCATTAATCCCACAGAAATGAAACTTTGTGTGCACATGAAAATCTGTCCATGAACACTCAGAGCAGCTTCACTCACGATAGACAAACACAGGGGGCAACCAGATGCCCTTCCAGGGACAGTGCTCATACTCAGACTGTGGCACATCCATGCCCCAGAGCACTCCTCAGCAACGCAGAGAATGGACTCTGGATACACACAACTTGGGTGAATCTAAAGGGAACTGTGTTTAGTGAAAAAAACCAATTTCACAAGGTTATGTACTACATAATTCCATTCATATCACATTTCTGAGATGGTGGAATTTTAGAAATGGAGACCAGATTAGCGGTAGCCAGGGTTTAGGGGAGTGGTGGGGGCAGGGTGTACATGGCTTTGAAAGGGAAACACAAGGATCTTGTGGCGTTAGAACTATTTAAAGTCTTCACTATGTGGTGAATTCACAAACCTACATATGTGAGAAAGTTGCATAGTACGCACACACATACACGTGAGTACATGTAAAACTGGAAAAATCCAGGTAAGATTGGTGTTTTATATCAACGTTTGTGTCCTGGTTATGAATCGTACATTTTGCAAGATATTATCACTAGGGGAAACTGGGTAAAAGATACACGGGATCACTGTGCATTATTTCTTACAGCTGCATGTAAACTTATAAAAATTTTGAAATAAAATGTAATAATTTTTTAAAATCAGGTTGCGTATTTAAATGGTTTGTCAATGCAAGTTTCTTTCTGACTGAGGTCAGAAAGCCTAACCCAAAGTCCCTAAGTTTGTTTTTCTGTGGGTTGTGAATATAGGTTATGAAAAGTTAAAGATAATACATTTGAAAACACCGTGTCAGCAAAATTAAATAGGAAATTTTGCCATACAACTTTCCAGAATCTTTAGTATGGTAATATGCATTTTGAATCTTCTAGGCACAGTAAAGTAAACTTATTCAACCTAGACACCCCCTTTTTTTGACGGTGTGAGGGGAGAGAACAGCACCCTGCAGGACATCCCGTTTGGGACTCATTCTCACCATCATCTTGCCTGAATGGAAGGAAGGCAGACTTCAGCAGAAAGACACAGGAGGGTGTCTGTGCAGTCAAATGAGGATTTTCTTCAGAACACAGCTCAGCCCCTGAGAAGCTGTTGACTGAATGATCTGAATTTCCTTCCACACACTTTGAAAAATTATTTGTCCTGGAAAAACATTTCTTAATAACCAACGCACACACACATAATCCAATAGTGTTTCTATTGAAAAATGATTTCTAAGTGGCGTGATTCTATTGCAAGTCTTTCAAACTGGCCAACCTACAGTGGAATTCCAAAGGCAGTGCTCCATCTTTTCACTCAGGAAGTGCTGGATCCAGTAAAATCACGCCTTCAGCACATAAGATGATTTAAAAACTCATTATATGCTAACTGATGAAGTAATGATAACGTGACACATGATGCATGACGTATAATAAACCAAATCCCGCCCGGCCCGCAGATAGCACGCTTTCTCCAAATTGCACATGTCTCAGAGTAGAGTGTGTGGAAGGCAATCAGGCAAAAGTGTGTGAAGTGAAAACACAGAGAGCTGCCCTTCAGTGCTTTTGTGTGTCTGTGGCGTGATCTGAAACTCAGATAATAGGATCGTCATATGGACATTGAGGTATAATAGCGTCTAATGGTCAAGGAAACCAACCAGAGTTCAGTAATGAAACCAGTCATTTAAAATTTAAAAAAAATCACATGCTAAATTTCTATTTTTATTAAAAACTGACAGATAAAGGAGACAAAAGTGCTCACTGGAAACTGATTAAAATTAAGCTAGAGTAAATGATCATTGACAGCGTTTCTTTATTATTTTTATCACTTATTTTAGTTCATGCAGAATATCTGAATAGAGGACTTGTTTTAAAAGGCAACAGCACTTACTAATAAATTGAAAGCATATCATGTAATTTATAAATATAGCAAGTAAAAAAAAAGAAAAGCTCTATATTTAGCCAAATTGTCCAATGGTTTTCTCTTAGGTATAAGTTTTTGTGCCAAAAACCAAAGCAGAAGCAAAGTCAGTTTAAATTCTCTTTTCACTTTCCTTTGGTTTCATCTATATTCTTAAATAACTTTGGAATTATTTGCCTCCAAGTTTGACAATATAAAATAATACTAACAACAGTGGCTAAAGGAGGACAAAGGCACTGAAGTCATTTAGATGATGCGATACGGTGTTGTAATAAATTTGTTTAAAAATTCAGATAAAACAACTAGGTTGAATGTTATATTCACATTTAATGGAAGTTTACTAGTTCTCTTTTCAACTCCTCTTTCACCTTAGTCACTTCAACCACTCCAGAAATGTGTTTGCCTCCTATTTTTCTACCAAAATTTCTGTAATGGGGGTCACCAAAGACCTCCACATAGAAAAAATCCAGTAATGGACCCTCCGTTTGCATTCCACTTGAACCATCCACTGCATTTGACTCACTGTCAAAAAGAATGCTCTTACCCTCCTGACAACACACTCTTCACTGAGCTTCCAGAACACCCCATCCTTGCCCTTTCTCGTCTCTGGTATTCCTTCTCAGCCTCCTCTCATCACACACATCTTGATATAAGTCTGCCCATGAACACAGTCCTCTTTCCTCTATTGACACTCCCTTAGCCATCTTACGAAGTGTAACAACTTTAAATATTCTAGATGCCCAACCACTCTCCAATTTTTATCTCCAACCTGCACGATCTTTAATGCCAGACTTGTATATTCCATTATCTGCTTGGCATTGCCACTTGAAAGTCTAGAAGGTGTCTCAAACTTAACATGTCTGAGCCCAACGCCTTCCGCCCCACTACTTCACCTGCTCCACCTGTGCCCATCCTCATCTCAGCTGATGGAGACGGCATTCTTTAGTTGCTCAAGTCAACCACACTGTGGTTCTCCTTGACTCCTTCCTTTTATACCTCATCCTAATGACTTGGAAAGTACACGTGGGTAGTCCCTTCACCATCAGATTATATCCTAAGTCCCATCATTGCCTCCAATCTTTCCAACACCAACATCTTGGTCAACTCCACCACAATCTCTCCCCTGAAATACATCAGTAGCCCCCAATAAGTCTCTGTTTCCAAGCTGGCTCTCTTACACTAGTTCTCAAACATATTGCCCCAGGGATTCTTCGACATATTGGCCAATTCATGTTCTTTCTCTCCCCCAGACCCTGAAATGACTCACCACGTCTCCACCAGTCAGAGTCAAGGCCATGACTGTGGTCCACAAGGCTCTACATGCCTGTCTGGGTCCTCCAAGAAGCTGACCCCAAGATGGGATTAGGTGTGCAAGACACGTATTAGGAATTTATTTCCTCTAGCACCTCCCCTTGCTTGAAACATCTCTCTCCAGATATTCTGGAAGATAATTCCATGTACCGTTTAATTCTCTGTCTAAATCTTAGCTCTGCTGGGGTGGGGACCCTTGTCTATGCTGGCTCACTGGTACAGCGCCAGGGCCAATGACTTCAGCATTACCATGGACTTGACAGTTCCCCTTCAGGCGATGACTAACTAGACTTCACTTCCTGTCCTCGGGGCGGAGTTAATTTTCATGGATGATTCTGCACAGAGCATGGATTCTTTCCACATGTTTAATTTGTTTTGGGGCTCCTACATTTAGGGCAAAGTTAACAGATATTATGAATATAAGCTACTATTTTCACAGTTATTTTTTTTTTTACAAGTGTCTCAGACTTTTCTGAACTTGATTTGTGTCAAGTATCTCTGAAGCCCCAGCTACCACCTTCAAGGTACAGATCTTTCCTTGTTTCCTTCCAGGAATTTCCTAATCCATTCAACTGGTTGTAATCACTTGTTCTCCTAAACTCTTGGATGAATTATTGTCAAGAATGCTCAGAGGCAGTTACATCTGCCTCATCAACGTGTTGTTACATGTTACCCAACCCATCCCCACACTCACTAGGTTAAAGCCTTCTTGAGAGGAGCCACTGATTCGTACACATCATCGTCGCACTGAGCACAGCACCTCACCTGGCTGACTGTGATAGGTTGTCTGCTGAGTGTCCTTCCTTTGACAAGCAAACTCTCTACTAGTGCTGGTGGCCTCAGAGAAGCTGACCCTCGCCAGCCTCCCTACTTTCTGCCTCAGGGATGAGCAGATAAACAATGCTGGTCCAGTCAGAGTGCCCCACGCCTCGGCCACAGGGATGGCTTGATGCCAATTTGGAGACCCTGAATCTAGCAGTTCCTGAAGCCAAGACGACCTAGGCTTTTGAGTTATGTCAGTCAAATATACATATAATATTGCATATGTTTGTGTGTATATATATATATATACACACATCTATATGCATACATACACACATGTCATATCATGTTAGGCATCAATATTTATGATCAATTTTAATAATTTTATTTACATATAAATTTATATTCAATTCTATATATCATGTTATATATTCATATCTATCTCTATGTAAGACATTATATATACAACACATATTTGATTATTGAGCCCCTAATGCTCATATACCAGATGCTATGAATGTTAGTGCACACACCCTGCTTCATTACTGGTTGATTCTAGCTGGGCTAGCCTTGGCCTCTCGTTGAGGCTCACCTACAGCTAAGATGACAGGAACTGGTGACACAGAGGCAAGATTAATGTAGAGTCATGGATAGAAGGACAGAGAAACAGGGAGGAGATAGCCAATTAGATTCTGCCACCCCGTGCTGTGGTTCTCAACATGAAGGTTGGAGTGAAGTATGAGCTTCACGTGCTTGCTCCGGGGGTGTGTTCTGGGAGGGAGAGCAGGGTCTCAGTGAGGGTGGAGAGGAGTGGGGGTGAGTAGTGGGCATCTTGGACATTTGCAATTTGGAAGAAATAAAACCCAAACTGCCCAGTTGTGTCTATTGTTGTCTTTGCCATCTTCTTTCCTCCTGCCCTCCCCACGAGACCTGGAGGTCAGAGGCTCTGCTGTGTTGGGATTGCTCGTGAGGGCTCTGGAGAACTGTGGCCAATTCATGTTTCCTGACTCACATTTCCTAAAAGTACTCTTGCACAGAGTGAATCTAGAGATTTGGGGAAGGGAGCTGAGGACTGAGACAAAGACTGGGAGAAATCACGCCCTTAAGGATGCCTGGGGGCCCAGGGGCGTGGGGTCCCGGGGATTCAGAAAGGCAGTGAGTCAGGCTTCAGCTGCTGTCATTCACGGAGTTCAGAGTCAGTGTGGAAAAGGGGCTCAGGAAATCCTCATGAGAAACGAGACTTGGGGTTGGCTTTAAAAGACACAAAAGAAAGGCAAGCGTCCTTTCTAAGCAAAGAGGTTTATAGAGCCGAATCACAGAGGTGAGAACGAACGTTCATCTACGGATGCCTGAAAACACCAGAGGAAAATCATGGCTGTTTAAACACTCGCAAACTGCATCCACAATCACACGCCCTGTAGACAGGACCTTTGCGTGGCGCGCCTGCCAACGATCCTTCTCCCACATCTGTCCAAACTTGTGATTCACAGGCAGAAACTTCAGTAAAACCTGACGAACATTAAAAAATTGGTAAATTAGCTCTCCTCAGTCATTTAGACCTATTTTTACGGATAGAAGTGCAGCTAACAGTGCTACTTTTTCAAAATAATTTTTAGCAAGAGTTCTGTAAAAACATTTCCTAAATGTCTTAGAGAGTGAATCAGTCTCAGGAAAAGAATCCACAACAAGGTTTCATGGAAACACAAATGGAGAGGCTGGGACCTCCAAGGAGGGCTTTGTTTCCCAATCTGTCGTCTTCTGAAGAGTCTTTGATTCTAAGCTGCTTTAAATTTTCCAGCTGCAGCGAGCCTTCTTCCAAGGTTGTTATACAATGGGTCAGTAAAATGTCTGATAATCAGTTGCTTACTAGTGCTAGATCTGTTTCTAATGAGTTCAAAAGGGTTTGGTTATTGTGGGTAGTGTATACACGTCTCTACCTTGTTCCACAGCTGTGTTACATTGAGACGCAGTTGCTCACTAGTGGTGTAATGTGAGTTTGTTTCATCATTTGCTCCTAGACATGCATGTCTATTGCCAACAGCACAGTGGAAGACGAGGACCCAAAATGAGGGAAAGAGAACTTGTTACTGTTTACTCTGTGTCCTAATTTCTTTGCACTTGTGTTGCAAACTATAGGAAAGAAAGAAAGAGACAGACAGAAACACAGAGAAAATAAGTCTGTGTGGGTTAGAACAAAAAAAAAAAAGTCCCAAATTAAGGACCTCTCTTTTAATGGCAAACAGTTGAGATTGAGAAGTATGTTTATTTACACAACAAAGACCGGAATGCATAGGATTTGCAGTCATATTCATCTCTCATTTTCATCAAGGAGTTGTTCTCCATATGGAAGACGCTCCTTGGGATCACTTGAGCTAACCTCTTTCATTGGCACGGCCCAGCAAAGCAGTCTGGTTTCCCCTACAAGGGAAGAGCGGTCCACGCTGGGAGCCAGCGCCTTCATCTCTGAGTGGTGACGGTTGACGTCACACTTTTGTTACTCACGTGAAATTAGTTAGGTCCAAGCAATCACAAATGAACTCAAGGGGCCAAAAATTTGATTTTAAAAAGATAAAATTGGATCAATAAAGGATAAAAGCTTACAAATTCAAAGTTAGGATTTGTGAAGAGAGTGCCCTAGCTTACTAACTTTTTAGAACGTTTTCTGTAAACAAACTCTGTTTGCTACAAGTGACTGCAGATGCACTGGTGACATGAGCACATCTAACACCCATGCCTGCACTCGGTTCCTTCCCAGGGAAGCACTGGTTGCAAGGAGTAAGCGTAGGAAGGAAATCTGTCGTGCCTGGGTTCTCTTTTACGTCCCATGGTGCTGTTTTTCTGACAAGATCTGATCTGGGTTGTGCTGTTCACCTCTTTCTTTAGCTTACATCCTTCTGATCAGAGACATTTCAATCCCTACTAGAACGCAAAGTTCCACATGATGCAAACAGCAACTGGCTCCTGTACTTGCCTCAGCCGCCATCCTCCAGCAGAGGGGGGGCTGAAGTTCTCAAGCCAAGGTGGGGGTCCTGGGTACGGGAAACACGAAGGGGAGGTGGAGTCTTGGTGGGGGAAAGGCAAGCAACCCTGTTTTGATGTGTAGGGAGGCCGAGGATGGATGCCAAATACCCAGAATAGACCCCCCCCATTTCCCTGTGTTACATTAGGAAAACAGGCCCCCTATAGCTGGGAGATTCCCCAAATTGCTGCTCCTGCCTTGGAGGTCCCAGCCAGCTCTGGGGCCCAGAATTGCCCCCAGCAATGTTTAAGTGTGATAATGACAACAACCTCAGTGGGGCCAGGACACCTGTGCATCATACTAGCTACCTGCACAGGTGTTTCGAAACCCTGTCAGTAAGGTGCCCCTAATAGGACATGACTGGAAGTTTTGGACCCGTGGGGCTCTCATGATAGGATTTGGTAGCTGTTGGTCTTGGCTTATTAACCCTGAATGTAGACATGATGCTGCAGGTACCTCCTTCTGGAAAAGCGAGGCCCTCACTTGGAGCAGTGAAGAGTTGGCGTGAATCCAACGTTACTTAGGCCTTAGGCGTCCCACCCCGCTCCCTCGTACTTGACGGCCGTGCTCTCTCAGAAAGATGGGTCATCTCGAAGTATCAGCCTTTAACACTGCAATTCAGGTTTTTAAAATCCTTCTGATGGTTACGTCTTTCTTGGTTGGGTTTGGAACTGAGAATTCATCCTTGATTTTCATGAATTATGACTCCTTTGCTGTAATAATCTTAAGCATCCATAGGCAACCCCTGTAAAACGCTGAGAGTCATAAGCCATGTAATGGCAAGCTTCCTATCTGTCCCAACTGTCTTAGATTTAAACATATTTGAAGTTAAAATTTGTTATGAGAAGGCATGTATGTATATGTGTGGGGGTAACTAGAATGGATAGGTTTTTTAAAAATTGTTAAATATGTGCTTTATGAAGAAATTTTGTATTTTTAATTGTAGTAAAATGCACATAACATAAAATTTACCATCTTGACCATTTTTCAATGTACAGTTCCACTGTGTTAAATACATTTATGTTGTTGTGCAACCATCACCACCATCCTTCTCCAGAACTTCGTCTTGCAGAACTGAAACTCTGTACTCATCAACAACAACTCCTCACTTGCATCTCCCCCAGTCCTTGGCGCTCACCATTCCGCTTTCCACCTCTGTGAATTTGACTATTCCAGATACTTCCTATAAATGGAATCATGCAGTACTTGTCTTTTGGGGACTGACTTATCTTACTGAGCATAGTGTCCGCAAGGTTCATCCATGTGTAGCATGTGTCAGAATGTCCTTCCTTCTTGAGGCTAAATAAAGGATGGACAGTTTATGAACAATGCACTTCTCTCTTTTATCTCTCTGAATTGGGCTAGATATCTGTTTGTCTGAATGGTTTAAGAATGGATGGAGGTGGATTGGAAGAGTGAATTAGAAATATTGTAGAAAAATGGTAAACGAGGGACTGAAGTAATACTCAACTTCTGATCTATGTGATGGAACTAAATAGAAGGAAACAAGACTTGGATCCAAGCTGTAAACTGGGAAAGGAGATCCTGAATTTCTTCATTCTCCCAGCAGCCTGTCCTCCATGTGTCAGCCCCACACCTGCAGGACAGAGGTTGGGGGATTTCCTCATTACGGAGGATACCTTGGGGGATGGTGGGGATGAGAACAGAGTGAGGAGACAGGCTTAGGATGAGACTGGCTTAGCCCTATTTGCGCTTTGCCCAGGAAAGAAGGAAGATGACTTCAAAGGCAATGTCATCTTAGGCCACTGGGGAGCAGCCACGTCACGGTGAACTGCCACATCACGTGTCCAGGGGAGGGAGGCTGGTGGCTCAGCCTCCTGAGACATCCCCTACCATACGGGGTCTCGGATCAGCGGGGAATGTCCATGGAGCTCGGGATGGGGACACGTGGTAGAGGTGGTGGGGGGCAGCTGCTTCCAGGAAGACCTCCGAGGGCAGGGCCATGCACAGATCACATGGTTGAAGCCAAGGATGTTCATATATGAGGTTTGCACATAGGAAAAAGGATAAAATAAATATATGTGCGTTAGAATCTTGTGTGGTCTGCATTAAAATAACCCCCTTATGAGCAAAGCTGTGGTGGTAGTTTCCTTGGGGAGCCTGCCCAGGAGGGCCCATGACTCCTACTGGAATTGGCTCCTGGACAACCCTTCACTTGTCCTGGAGTCTACAGCAATCCATGCACACTGGGTGAATGCGGATCTACAACAAAATTTGGGTTCCATGTAACAGTTCCTGCCTTAGTGTGTTTCTAATCTGTATCTCTGTCTGTGCTCCAGGAGGAAGCAGGGACCGGAAATTTAAGTAGTAATCTTATGTATATTTGTATGGATTAGGAAACATATACATCTTTCTTCGCTGTAAGGAAAACAATCCCCAGGACATGCTGTGCTGTATGATATTTCCATGCCTCCAGGGGGACAGGCTTTGAGACAGTCCAGCAAATACTCCTAATAGGAAATGCTGTGCGGGAAACAGCCTCCTACAGACAAACCTACAGCTCTGCGGTGCTTCCCCAGAGGCTGCACCATGGATGCACCGGCTATGTGCCCTCCGCCCTGCTCTGTAGAAGGACGCAGGGCCCGGTACATGTTTTCCCTGTTATCACTGTGAATAACTTGACGGTAGAAGAAGAAGAGAACCAGATGTGATGTGCAACTCAAGGGGAAAAGATGGCAAAGAGAAATAAGAAAATGATTGTGAAAAGTGTGCTTCATTTACCAAAAATTGTTCCATGTTAATCATTTGCAGAATGGGATACTTATGTGAAATCAGGTATACAAATCGGCATATTAAAACATTTAAAAAATGTGTAAATTCCAACTGCTATGAGTTTGCCGCAAACAATCTTGATTTTTTTAGCATGTTTCCTATTTATTGTAACATTTGAATGCTTTCCAAATTGTCTTTCATTCAGATTTCAGCTCATTTTTGTTTGTGAGTGTTCAAAACAATGACAAGGAAGAAAATGAATTGCAGCCTAGTTTCCTCTTTTTCTCCTTAAATATGAGATTTTAAAAATCTATTTTTGCTTATTTATTTATTTCACCATTTGAATCCCCCAGGATATAACGGACATGCCAAAAGGCACACAGGGAGGCCTTGTGGCCTGCAGACCCTGTTGCCAAGGTGAGAGAGAAGGTTCCTGTGGAAAGACTGATCCGACTGGGCGTTTTCTTACTTCTCTGCCTTCTGCCCAACCCTTTGTCTCAGGCCATCAGGCTTAGAAGACGCATGCCTTTCTGGGGCAGACTGTTGTAAATGGAAAATCTGCAGACAGTGATCACTCACAAAAAAAAAAACGAACATCTCTTCCAAAATACATCACGTGTGCACACACACTCCCATGCGCCCGTCACGCAGTCCTGAGTCGTGAGTGCTAACGCACGTGAAGCCATCACCCTGGCTTCTTGAGTCGAGCTCCTTCGCCATGTGGAGCACAGGGCTGTGAGCGTGCAGGTTTGCAGGAGATTTGTTCAAAGCTGACGTCACAATTTCAGCCACATTCCCAAGTATCCTTTCAGGCAAATATTCTTTAACTCTGAAACCATTTTATGCACCCAATTCTCATCTGTAATCTTAAGCACATATTCTCTTTTTAAGGATCAGCAGGTCTATCTCTCATAATTCACTTGGAAAACGTTTCCGCAAACTGTCAACATCAAGCTCGCCATAGGACAGACATGGAGCACGTAATCTGAACAACTAAATGCTAGTCTTGACCAACGGAACAGTGATTCTTTTTAGATAAGTATCTTTGCAACTAAGAGTTCCAGAAATGCAGCCTAATTGCTAGGCATCTCCATGGCCGTCCAACCCCACCACTGGGTTCTGTGCTTTGTGTTAAGATCCAAACACTCTCCTCAAATGTTCGGAGTCAGTTTTCCACACTGTGCTTCCCGAAATGCCGATGGCCCACCGACTATTGATAGGAATTCTGTGCAAAGAAGAGAAGCCTGATCAAACACTCTGGCGAGTAAAATCTCTTATTAGCATATTTAAGAGCCTGGAAAGCCCTTCAGAAGAAAACCAGCTTCTATCAGGTAACATCATGTAGCTTTAAAGTATATGAACCACAGAAATCATCGGTGTGCATTTAAGAGTTAAGACCCTTGGCCGTGTGATGACCACAACTGCACTAGCCATAGGGCTTTTTCTGAGGATTATGGGGCACACAGCTTATCTACATTCATCCCCACAGCACAAGGGGGAGGCACCTAGGCGATGAGCAGCTTGGACGCTCAGCCAATGCAGGTGGCACAAAAGCTTCATGCGCACAGCTGCACGTGGCATAGCTGGAGGAAGGAAACTTTCCAAAATTTTATAAATTCCATATTGGGGCAAAAGAATACTTAAATGACAGGGTTAAAGGCCAAAAACCATCACTAAGGCTGGCAAAAAGCAAAACCCAAACAAGAAACCCAGGGAAGTAACACTGTAGGCAGGGGAAGCACGTGTGCAAAGGCCTTGAGGTGAGGAAACTGAGGCAGGTGAGGACCTGGAAGAAAGTCAAGGAGGGAGGGCAAGAGGGGTGGGGGAGCAGGGTGGAGAAGAGTGGCGAGGGGGAGAGGGAGAGAGGGGAAGGGCCAGGGGGCCCAGAGCAGCGTCATGGGGCAGCTCCCTGAGCGGCGTAGAGGGCGTATTGAGGGTTGAAAACGAGAACGCATTGAAAGATTTGAAGCTGGGTGTGGTTGATGAGATCTTCATCTCAAAACAAACATTTGCCTTCTCCTCGGGGAGTGGAGGAAGCAGAGTCTGAGTCAGAGGCTATGGAGGGAGTCCTGGCAGAACTGATGACAGAGGCCGTGTTATAGACAGATAGGACTGGACATTTAAAAATCTATAAATTGGAGGGAGAATTGGCAAGATTTTGTGTTGCATTGAACGTGGGGTGACGAAGAGAGGACTGTCCAGGAGGATTCCAGGTTTGGGGGTGAACACAGTTGGGCTATTGAAGAGCCCCTGCTGAGAAGGAACCATCAAAAAGAGAGCTGGTTAGAGGGCCAGGTGAGAGCTAAGTGTAGACCTGTAATTTGCTGTGTCTGAGAGCCTGTAAAAGGCCTAAAGGGCCTCCACCACAGAACACAGGGAAAGGGGCTGGGATGGAGGTTTAAATTTGATAATTACCAGTATATGGACTTTCTGTAATCCACGGGAGAGGACAAGAATGCCCAGGAGAGACCGAAAGGCAAGAAGAGTGGAAAGCGGGGGCAGCCGTGGAGCTGGCGCCGCACAGTGGGACACTGTTAAACTCTCTGGGAAGTTGTTAAGCCTATTTTAAACTCTTAAGAGCTTCGTGTGCTGGTTGTTCAACATAGTCATCATTAAATGTTGTTATATAAAATTATAATAAAGTTACATAGAAAGCAAATGACTGCCTTATGCACAGATGTCGATGGAAGGACCTCAAAACACATCACTTCATAATTTTTTTATTATCTAACTCCTCTGCGGCTCCTTCCCTGTATTGAATTTGTATGGTGGAAATAAAGGTGTGTGACTGTACGTGTCTTCCTGACTTCTTGTTCTGTGACGTGTTGGTAGCTTGAAATCAGCCATGGTCAGAGCACTTACTCCACAGAAATTGGCAAACACGATAACCCAGGCCTTCTCCTCCACCATATGGAGAACAGATGGTAAACACCCAACAGCAGGGCCCTGCTGGCCCAGGACCAAGCCATGAAGAAAGCAACCTGTATAGACACTCGATAGCCAAAAAGACCATACCTACAGAATAGCTTCTAAATCACTCACTTCCTGGGAGAAAACAAATTCCACTTCCCTAATTTCTATAACTATTATCCCATCCCCTTCCCATCCCCATTTCACTAATTTCCAGGTTTCCCTCTATAGGCGATTAGCCATGACTCATCCCCTATTCCCCACTCCAAGCCCTATCTTATGGTCTGAATGTGTATGTCTTCCCACACTCACATACTGAAATCCTAATGCCCAATGTGATGGTGTTAGGAGGTGGGGCCTTTGGGAGGTGATTTGGTCATAAGGATGGAACCCTCATGACTGGGATTTGTGTCCTTATAAAAGAGACCCCACAGAGCTCCCTCGCCCCTTCCACCATTGAGAATATAATGAGAAGTATGTGATCTGGAAGGGAGTCTCACCAGCACCCAACCACGCTGGCACCCTGATCTCAGACTTCCAGGCTCCAGAACTATGAGAAATGAATGTCTGTTACGTGTAAGCCCCCCAGTCTGTGGTATTTGGTTACAGCAGCCCACAAGACCTAAGATGTCCTTCCTGCCTTCATACTCTCTTTTCATCTGTAATGGACAGCTACTCCAAGGGTCTGCTGATGTAAAGTGTTCAAAACAAAATCCCAAAGCTGAACTCAACCTTTTGAGTATATTTACCACAATATTAACACTGATGTAGGATAAAACCTACGCTGCATACAACACATCAAGAATGTTTTCTCTACAGGATCATGGAAAACTTGCAGGATCAGTTGTTAATAAAAATTGAATTTTCAGGGCAGTAAGTAGTATATTTCATAAGAAATACGAATTAATGCTTGGTTTTTTCCCCCCAGGAGGTGAAGGAGAGAACGGAAACAATGGTTGCTCTTTAGACACTGAGGTGGAATATTATAGAATCCCTCTTTACAGGAATAGTGGTTCCCTTGATGTTTCTGCAATCTCTCAAAACACGTTGACATTCAAAAGTGTGTATAAAATAGATAAAAAAATAGGGAGAACACTAAGATCACTTTATTATGTATAAAATTAGAGATAGTATAAAAGTTTACTTTTAAAACTTTAAATCCATGAACAAAACGCCTTATTGCTGTTGTTGTGGGTTGAATTGTGTCCCCCTAAAAGATACGTGCAAGTCCTAACTCCTGGAACCTGTGAATGTGACCTTTCTTGGAAATAGGATCTGTGCAGATGTCATCAAGTTAAGGTGAGGTCACACTGGATTGGGATGGGTCCCGATCCAATGGTTGGTGTCGTTATCAGAGGGAAATTTGGATGCAGAGAAACAGAGACACACAAAGGGAAGAAAGCCATGTGACAGCAGAGGCAGAGACTGGAGTGATGCATCTACAAGTCAAGGGACACCAAGGACTGCCAGCAGCCACCAGAAGCTGGAAGATACCGGTAAAGACCCTCTCCTAGAGCCTGGAGAGGGAGTGTGGCACCACCGGCACCTT